>OX439045.1:27009272-28237612 GCA_949317995.1 Acholoe squamosa
TGGTCGGCAGAGTTGAATATTTTCACTGTTGGCTTAATTCTTATTTTAAACGTGTGTATGAATACTGCAGGAACACTGCAGGAACACCTGTTCTGTCAGTCCCTTATGGAATTCAGCTGTTTTCTCCCAGTGTGCACAGAACTTTGCATCAACGTTGACAACCGGTTGATATTGTGTTGATGGTGTTGATCAACATTTTTTCAACTATTCTATTTCAATGTTGTCAACCATCACCATTTCAACATACAGTCAACAGTCGACATATCAATATTGAAACATCGTTCTCAATTCAACATTGATTTGTCAGACTTGCACCACAGTGGTGAGACAAAGCCCTAACCTCATATCTTACAGGTTACTGATAAATGCTGACAAGTTTCTATGTGAGACAATCATTGTAATTCAAACACGTTCGTGGACCCGAAAACCTAGGGACGCGTTGTTCGTGTTGGATTACTGAGAGTCACCTGGGACCAGTTTTACTGGTTGCTGCTTGGAGAATTGACCGGAAGGTCGGTATGCCAACCGAAAGGCCACTTCCTGTTTCATAGAAAAAAACCATAGAAAGAGCAGACACCTCCTCTTTAGGTTACCAAACTATGCAATTTTTCAAAATCTCATATGCATTGAAAGAACGCGATACTCTCATGAAATCTGCATTATCATCCTAATCATAGTTTCGTAATTAATGAATATAAGCAATACTTTAAAAGTTACTTTTTTTCAAAAACGACAGTGCTCAGTATTATGGGGCTGGAGCACCCTCTGCTGCTCCAGTCTCCACCTCTGGGAGTTCCCACCCACCAGGTCAGATTAATGCATGCCACAATGTAAACATGCAACATTCATCTAGGCAGGCATTGCCCTGGGTATTATTTTCCTTGTCGGGGATTGAGCACTGATGAGTAATTAACTATCAGCCTTTCAGTTGATATGGTTGGAATCAGTCTGTTATACTTGACTTATTCGGGTATTAAGTACAGGGGGCAGCACTTTGGCCTCCAGTCATCCTGTGTCAACTAGGTCACCAGGTGTCATTCACAGCCTAGGTAGCAGGCAGGCAGGCATAGCTGGCAGTTCAATTTTTCTTTTCTGTTAAATTTTAACTTTGTTACCTATTGTTCTTTTGTTAATAAATAGGTCGGTAGTCTATGACTGGACTGGCCCAAGTGCATCTACCTCTTGCCTAGTCCCTCTGCATAGTGAATAAATGCTCTAGCATTTCCCTAGATTCACCATGGTATATCCAGACCTCTTCCCCTACTTCCTGTATCCCAAGCATCCCGACCTTCTGGTTTGTTTAAGCCAATCAACTGCCTCCATCCTACCTAGACCAAGGAACTCGAATACGCATTTTTTTTGCCAATGTTAGACACGCCCACCCCACGTTGCACCATGTACGCATTGAGGCTAACCCCCCCCCCCACCCACATACACAGGGAAGGTCACTGACCACACTCCCCAGGGATAGGCAGGTATGTAAGGGATCTGCATTGCTAGATAGCATAGTAATGAATGCATCAATATACATGTTTACATTTAGGGCCGTGTCCACACTTCGTCAAACATGTTTGATATTTATAAGCACCCTATACTGTAGTTATATTTCTTGCAAATTTGGAATGTGTCTCATAAACCCACGAGATTCAAAATCGCATAACGTCGATTGTCCACTTGACCTCTGTCGCACGATTGGGCCATACATTTCCAATAAAAAATTTCTGGACAGAGGCCTAGTGGTTGTAAGGTCGAATCCCACATGGCGAAAAATGCCTCAAATATCTCTGTGATTTTGCCTGTTGTGATTTATGTCCTTCTTGGTATCCTAAATCCCAAGGAGCGGTAGGGAATTGTGGAATATCAAAGTCCCACTGCAGAGTGTGCTAAGGTTTTATATCCTTGCAATTTTAAGATAAGAAACATGTCAGACACAGAAATACCCATGAACCAGCACAATAAATCATAAATGCTTTATTATAAAACACAACAGTATCATTGTGTTCTATGTATCATATTGTAGTTATATCTCATGCTAATTTGGGTAGACCCTAAACTCGCAACAGATTCAATAGATATTTGAGGCATTTTGTGCCATGTGGGATTCAACCCAGAGATGTTTGGAGCATTTTTCGCCATGTGGGATTCGACCTATAGCTGCAACCAAACAAAGTGAATGTCCAGTGTCATCATACATGTGCATCTATCATTCTATGTGATGATACAGATAACACCCAGTCATATGCTGTTCATACCACAAACAATGAGTAAAATGCCAGGAACTTTCACACATCCAATATCTCCTACATGGAGAGATGAGCATAAATTATATATCATTGTGTATTTCAATAGAGTTTGAGTTTAGATATTTTTTTATTTGGCAAACATATCAACTATCAAGGGCGCTTTTCAATGTCGGCCCACAATATTTCAATAAAATTCGTACCCAATCAAGCTACAAATCATAGTTTACTGTCCCTGAGCTCACATACTCACATGCAGTCATTCTCATCAAGGCTGTTTATGAATTTCTCTTGGGATACCTTGCATTGTTTTAACTAACGGGGGCCATTCATGTTATAGCATACCCTGAGGCAGTCTCGGACGTGCCCAGACTGTACTATATGTATAGTCTGGAAGACTTTTTATATATCCACTTACGTTGCAACAGATTGGAGCAGGTGTTAAAACTTACCTATGCTGTATCCTAACCCCAGTAAACACATGATATGATTCCTATAATGGTTAATAAAAACAGATATTTCTATCTAGAATTAAGTGTCAACTATATAGTTTTGTTTGGTATGTGAACATTCAGGCTTTTTGTTATTACTTGCAAAAATCTACTTGTAGGACTATACATTAAAAACATTGATAGAAATGTGCCATGGTGAGCCTTTAACTCTGGACACTCCACATACCATGGCAACTTGCTACCACTGTACTACAGTTTCTGGTGTAGCGTGGTCTGTTAAAAGGCCATCATGTCATTTTCATTACAGGGTACCTTATATCTACAGCCAAGAGAATATGTCATTCCCTTGGCTGCTTTTAAATTGATTGCCTGGTTAGCTCAGTTGGGAGAGAAGAGGTTTCCAAATTCAGGGGTTGTGAGTTCAATCCCAGCCTAAGCCCATGTTTTGTAGTTGTATTGAGCCTGCTGGTTCTAGTAATGAAGTTGCAACAGGTACAGTCACAGGGAAACAAGCTTCATTCATAAATAGAGGCCAATCCCTTATGGGAAAATTATCCAGGTTCCTGGATCATTTTAGAGGAGGCATTGCAGAGATTTAATAAGACATCTTCCAGGCCTACAAGGCCTGGAAGATTTTTTTATGTCAATTTCCTCTTAAGAATGGCTTCCTAAGACATGTTTGTCGCCATTTTGTGAGAAAGCTTTCATACGGGGGCCCAAATTATTGGGTTCTTGCAAATCTGTTATCCTTCACATCAAGTTTAGCTGCCATGGTCAGCCATGATGGAAGTGGTTTCAGGTCTCACAACAGAGGTGTTATTCATGAAATAATGGTATCCATGAGAATCTGCTTGGTGAGTGGAGATTGACTTCCTGTCTGGCAGAAAATGCACCTGCTTATGGCTACCTGTTGCAGCCCACACAGCATGTGCCAAACCTTGAAAAAAGGTGCGATCTAAAGGTTTCCAACAAAAGACGCTCTTCCCACTCACAGACAGCAAAACTAAGGTGGTACTCTTGTCAATATTATATGCTGATTGTTGGGGATTTGTTTCTGTCAAATGTTATTCTTAGAAACTTGCTGTTTCTAGAGCACCTGCAAGTTTTAGCTAGGGCAGTCCCAGCGACTCAGTCCTTAACTGAGTCACGCACAGTGACTAGGCTGACCCTGAGGTAGTCATTCTGTAGGGTCTGCAGTTTCTTTGTGGCACATTTGGTCCCCCATTGTAGATGATTGGGCAATATCTCAAGCAGGGAAGAACCATCTGCTGAAGTTCGAATCCCATTTGGTGAAATAGGACCTCAATATCTCTGCGATTTTGTCTGTTGATCAGTTGTATGACCCTTGTGGAAGCCATAAAAGGAAAGGAGTACTGCAAATTTGAGCCAAACCCGCTGTGGGATTCAGAATAGGTTGAATCCCACTTGGCGAAAAATGGCTCAAATATCTCTGTGATTCTGAATCTGTTGCGATTTTAGGACCTACCCCAAATTTGCATACAGTTGGGTGTATAGAAGACAAGCACTCCTTTGCGATTTTAGGCCAGAGAATATATAATACACATAGATATAAACATAAATAAAGGCAAAATACCCCAAAGAGTACATGACAAAGCACAACAGTGTCCTTGTGTTCTAAACACCCTATGTAGTTATATCCTTGCGAGTTTGGGGTAGGTGTCAAAATCGCAACATATTCACAAAGACTGACTGGTGAATCTGTGAGCAGATATTCACGGGAAGATCCTGGGAATAGTACCTACAATCCCCTGAATTACCCTAATATTCCCCAGTTTTTAACAGGGCCCTCTAGTGAGATTTATACACATAAGTCTGATTCTTCAGCATAAAGTGAAGATGCCAGAGTCCACCAGGGGCCTCTGTGCGAGGATGGAATGCTGGTTTGGTCCAAAGAACAAAGAGAGGGAGTGAGAGGGAAAGAAATGAGAGAGCAAGAGAGGCACAGAGAGAGAGCAAGAGAGATATATATAAAGAGAGAAAGAGGGAGGGAAAGGAGAGAGAGAAAGGGAGAGGGAAAAGGGAGAAAGAGAGGAAGGCAATAGAGGGAGGGAAGAGAGAAAGAGAAAAAAATAGAAAGAGAGCGAGGCAGAAAAAAAAGAGGGAGAGCCTTGCCCCCCAAAAAAGGAAAATTGATTGACTTAAGCTACAAACATAATTAATACATAAAGTTGATTAAATCATAATGTTATGTGTCCCGTTCTAGTAATTATGACCCTTGTTGATATCTCACTAAATGTTCATGTTTGCTAAACATCTCTTGAACAGAGTTGAACACTTTAAGGCTTAATCCTGATGCATCAATGCATTTTGGTTGTCATGGTGCATTAATTAATGCAGCCAGGGCTACATTCAAGCATCATGCTTATGCTTTGGGAAGATCAGTATGATGCCCCAATGAAGTGCTGGCACTACTGCATCAGCAGACCTTAAAGAGTTAGGTAGCATTTGGAGGCCTGGCAAATAGGCACTCAATGATTATAGGGCATGCTAAGTTGTTTACGGGCACTAGGTACATGCATTCTATTTTGTCCACATACACTCACATGCCTCATGTCCACATGCACCCCCTCACATGTCCACACACTCTCTATGTCCACACCCCCTCTATGTGCTCACAGACCTCCCTCTATGTGCACACTCATCTCCCTCTGTGTCCACACCCACCTCCCTCTATGTCCACACCTACCTCCTTTTGTGTCCACTCTCACCTCCCTCTATATCCACATACACCTCCCTCTTTGTGCACACCCACCTCCTTTTGTGTCCACAGCCACCTCCCTCTATGTCCACACCCACCTCCCTCTGTGTCTGGTCTCACCTCCCTCTATATCCATATACACCTCCCTCTTTGTGCACACCCACCTCCCTTTGTGTCCACTCTCACCTCCCTCTATGTCCACACCCAACTCCCTATATGTCCACACCCACCTCCCTCTGTGTCCACAACCACCTCCCTCTGTGTCCAAACCCACCTCTCCCTATGTCAACACCCACTTCCCTCTGTGTTTACACCAACCTCCCTCTGTGTCCACCCCCAATTCTCTCTGTGTCCACACCCATCTTCCTCTGTGTCCACACCCACCTCCCTCTGTATCCACACCCCTCTCCCTCTGTGTCCACACCTGCCCTCTCCCAGTGTCCACACTCACCTCCCTCTGTGTCCACTCTGACCTCCCGCTATGTCCACATCCACCTCCCTCTCTGTCCACACCCACTGCCCTCTTTATCCACTCTCACCTCCCTCTATGTCCACACACACATCCCTCAGTGTCCACACCCAACTTCCTGTATGTCCTCATCCTTCTTTGTTCACACCCACCTCCCTCTATGTCAACACCCACCTTCCTCTATGTCCACATCCACCTCCCTCTGTGTTTACACCCACCTCCCTCATTGTCCACACCCACCTCCCTCTATGTCAACACTAAATTCTCTCTTTGTTAACACCCACCTCCCCCTGTGTTTACACCCACCTCCCTCTATGTCCACACCCACCCTCCCTCTATGTCCACACCCACCTCCCTCTATCTTCCTACACATTCCCACTATGTCCACAACCACCTCCCCCTATCTTCCTACACATCCCCACTGTGTCCACACCCACCTTTCTCAGTGTCCACACCCACCTCCCTCTATGTCCACACCCACCTCACTCAGTGTCCACACCCACCTCCCTCTGTGTCCACACCCACCTCCCTCTGTGTCCACTCTCACCTCCCTCTATGTCCACATCCACCTCCCTCAGTGTCCACACCCACCTCCCTCTGTTTGGTTTGGCATAATCTAGTGAGTAATGGATATACCATTTGTCTTTATAGGTACATGAAGTTGGACCAATGAAGACCTAGAGGCAACATCCTATTTAGTGGTTCAAGAGGACAACATAGAAAATTTTCAAAATTTTCTCTTCTAAAATTGTTATTTGACATGTATGCACATATCAACATATATTTCTAACACCCACCTGTGAAAACCCAGCAAAGAATAATTGTTATTCAGTGACAGGGCTGGGCAGTTGTCGCCATGTAGCCAAAAAGTGGCGACAATGAAAATGAAAATTGAAAATGGCGACATCTACCTTCAGAATGTTCTTCAGACTCTGGGCTTTCCAACAGTGAAATAATTTTTCAAATATTCCTAATAGAACCAAAGTTATGAAATGATTTACAGAAGTCACCAGAATGCATTTATTATTTTGACATGGAAAATTTCAGAATTTTCTTAGAAAAAATGGCCCCACCCCCATCCCCCCTGTTCGAATCACTCAGAGGTGCTCAATAATGCAAGCCGGGTGTTGTAAGATTTGGAGTGGGACATGTTGAAAAAGAGTCTTTTGATGGGGGTGCAAAGGCCCAAGAAGGGTGGGGTGCAATTCACATAATTATTCCAACATCATTTAACATAGATAATACAGAAAATAACAAAATTTAAACCCCCATCCCCCATACAAGTTTATTGGGCTGCTCTACCCCCACTGATCCTTGGTATTTGGGGCCCCTAAGGGATCCCCCCTTGATGTAACAATGTCAAGGCTTCAGGTCACATGTCACCTTTTTAGGGAATGGACATGTCACATGTCAGTTTTTTTTTGTCTAACTGAAAGGTATAAACTGACAATTGTACAGGGACGGATCCAGTGATTTAAGAAGGTGGGAGGGGAGGGGCATGTATACATACATGTTGGCCATATGATGTAATAGAATGGGTGGAGGGAGTCATTCCAAGCAAAGCACACTGAATTTGCAACCCAATTTGCAAGCACCTCCTACCCTCCCTCCAGTCCCACCATTGAGGGTAGGTGGAGAGGGGCAGTAGGGGAATGGTGGGACCGGGAATGGGGTAGGAGGAGAGAGGAAGTACCAGTAGGGGAATGGTAAGGCTGGGGTGAGGGTAGAAGGAAAGAGGCAGTAGGGGAACGGTAGGGCTGGGGTGAGGGTCCGGGAGGCGGGCAATGATAAAAAAAAATCACATTTTGAAAATTGACTCAAAAATGTTGGTTTGCTGGGAAAATCTTCTTGAAAAACAAGCAAAATTTGCCCAAAACACTTGCTTTTTGCTCAAAAGTAGAGACTTTCTGAAAAGTAGACCCTTTGAGATTTCTCTTTAAAATAGGACCCTTTTAGGGGAATTAAGGTCAAAAAGTGGCCTTGAGAGCCACCCACATGTGGTACCAACACATATGAAGTGCCCCACTCCCCAGGGGTTGAGGGTAGAAGGAGAGAGGCAGTATGGGAAAGGTGGGACAAGGGCTGTGGGTAGGATGATGAATTCTGATGTTAACTTGAATATTCCATATTTCATGTGATTGCTATATATAACATGTATTTAACTGTAACATTTAATAATGATAATATAATGCAAACTAACTAAACTAAACTGCTGGCCCTACTTTAATGAATTAAAGTTCTGGTTTGAATTGTCTTCATTGTTCATTCAGCACAAACCACCTGTATTACATAAGTCAATCCATCATAATGACAATTAAAATGTCATTGCCCATATATCATGTTGTTCATGATTCAAGCCATGTGAACAAATGAAATACTACCAACCAAAATGGATTCTGCTTTGTGGGTTTTTAGTTGAACAATGAAGAAAGAGAGGACCTTTATTCCCACTGACAAGTCCAGCATGGATTGATAAACTGATCCTCCCTAACATATGACTCAACATTCAATTCTTATACTGTTTCAGAAATTAACAAAATAATCCATATATATATATATATATATATATATATATATATATATATATATATATATATATATATATATACACTCTGTCATCTAAATCTAAATTACATTTATGAGTTGATTACAGTAATATCTTTAGCATTTATAAGAATATCCCCAAGTTTAACCCAAGACTAAAGGCACTACACAGGAAGTTACTATTTAAACAGGGGTAGACACTATCTTTTTCCAGCCACTGGCCACCCCAGCCTGTAGGTTTAGAAATCTATGGGTTTTAAAGTAAAGCTGCAGACTCAGAATAGCCAGTTTATTTTTTTTAAAGAGAAATTGATGATGGTCAATGGAATTAACTTTTATAGATGCCCCTCTGTAAACTTCTGTGGGCCATCCCTAACCCACAGGATGGTAATTTTTGAGAAAGCTATTGGCCCACAGCCAAAAGGCCAATGGCTCCCGGGCCAGCTCTAGTGTCTACACCTGTTTAAAGATGTTAAGATTTCTTTGAAAATATGAATGTTAAAAGATATGTTATAACTTCTGGGAATGACTTCATAACTTTGTTTCTAATAGGGATATTTGACAAATTCTGTTGCAGTTGAAAAGCCTAGAAATTGGACATTTTGAAAAATATCTTTTTGGTAAATCTACACCTGTTATACACTGGCAATTGTCACATGTCACATTTTTGACAGAATGGCATGTCTCTTGTCACTTTCATCTTGTTTTCTCATGTCAAATGTTAGTTTTAAATAAAAGCGTGCAATGTCAGAATGTCACCTCAAAATTACCAAATGTCACCATGTTATTTTTAACCCCTTAGGGGCCACTATTTTGTGATGAATTGTTTCAGATATCAGGTTCTCAAAATGCACCACAATACACCAAATGACCTCTAAAATCAAAAAATTTCCCTGGGGGCATGTTCACAGACTAGGGTAGGAAGGGGTAAGATGCCCTTTGGGGTAAAAGGCCCGTTAGCCCTCATGTCTAAGGTAGTGGTTGTATACACCCATTTAACACTTGGAAGTAAAGATTACTTCAAGGAGACCTCTTTTGTAGGTCTTCATTATGATTGGATGAGAAATAGTCGACTTATGAGACATTCAATATTTTATAACTGTTAAGATCATCATGTTCAATTTAAGATAATTAGAAATAAAAGCGTCCTGAAATGTGCATGGTTTGTTGGATAGCAAGTTAAAGGGGTTAAACGTATTAGCTGAGGTGCTATAAGGTAAAGGAGTTAAGAGTTGGCCATAAAGATACATTTTATTCACCTTCCCTTTTATTCCAACAGCTACATAGGCTTTTTACGTGAACAGCATCGGATTCATGGGCATTTTGGCCCATTGGTGTGAGCCTTTTACCCCAGCCTTTTGAAGTCCGGGGTAAAAAGCCCCGCTTTTTGTCAAACATTGAAATGGAATATTCCATGAGGCTAGGCTGACAACCTATTCCACAATTATTATACCTTGTTCCATCCCTTGATTATTGTGGAAAATATGCATCAATTGGGAATTATTTTCTTAGAACTAGCTCATTTACATGTTATTAGGGTATTTCACCTTACCCTGAAATTCCTTGAACTTCAATATGAAATATCTAAAGTGTTACTTTAAGTTAGTTACGATGTCCAAATCTTAGTTGTAGCTTATGAAGATTACCCGGTATCTTTATTATCTTTTCTCATGATAAGAATTTAAATTGAGCATTTATTCCAATTATGATGCTCTTTTAAGTGCATGTGGGCCATTTACCCCAAAAGCTGTGGGCCTTTTACCCCAGCCCCTAGATGTTGGGGTAAAAGGCCCATTTTTTTCACACATGCTTTATCGTAACATTCTATAAGGCAGGGCTGACAAGCTTTTGCACATGAAGAACATGTTATTCCATCCTTTGATTAATGTATAAGATATTCCGTAAGTAGCAATAAATTCCTTAGAAATGACACAGTTGTAAATTAAGGGCATCTTACCCCACCCTACCCTACACTAGTTCCCATTATCAATTGCAAATTCGGTGCCATTTTCTTGTGATGAGCCTATCACAGTGTTGCCAAAATGACACAAGCATAGGATCTAAATGGCCAGTGTCGGACGTATATCCCCCCTCTTATGTGCCCTAGAGATTCAGCCCAAAGTAGTGCCCAAAGATTGCTTTATGGCTTATAATCAGTGGTGGTGGGACCATGGGCCAGGGGACATATATATGTGACCCATCCTAACAAAATGGTTTGGAAGTCGCACATACAGAATGTTTAGTTATTGGCATATTCATTTACAGCTCATCAAGAGCTTTCATTTGGTATATAACACTTGTATATTTGAACCAGGTGGTCTTCTGCAGATCTTCTGCCGGTAAATTCGGTCGAATCAATTAAAATTGATTAAATTGAGATAATTGACATATCAAACATATAATGATTTATGAATCTTATATAATCCCTATGTAATTCTTTATAACCATTACAACTATAGTCATGTCTTTTAGGCATTTGGGGCTTAAATTTAGTTTACTAAGCAAGAATTCTGAAAGATATCTACCCATATGTTAGAAAAATGGTAAAATATCAATTTTGAAAAATCTGATATTTTTGACACTATACTACTTGAAAAGGCCACATCTAGGCTTCTAAATGTGCGACTTCAGTACCACTTTGTTAGGATCGGTCACATATATGCCCCCTCAACTTTTATTTTGGGGGATATGTTTTTGCCCGCCCCCAACTTTTTTTCATATTTTCACTTTTAAGGACAATATCAGCGCACCCTTATAAGGCCTACATTATCAACATTCACTTCTAAAATTTCAAAAGATTTCTGTAGGGGGTGGTGGTAGAGAATAGTGAGTGAGTGAGTAATAGATGTTTAACGCCATTTCGACAACTAAAGTCATATTCATGGTGAGAACTACATTACACAATTCACAGAGGAAGATGTCAATGCCCGCGCATATGTGCATCACACACATCCTGAGGGGATAGGAAAGAGGAGAAATAGACCCTTTTAAGTGGGCTAGGGAAGCTGGGGTGGAGAATAATGTTGGGGGATAGCATTGGTGTGGGGAGAGATATGGGGGCCTAGGACAATAAGGTCCCTGGTAGATCTGGGTCTCTTGGATAAGAGAGAGAAGGAAATTGTGTGCTAAGTTGCATCAGAATGCACCATTTACTTTCCAGACTTTCAAAATATTTCCACCACCCTCACCCCTAAGTACTATGCTTTTTCAATAAGGGTGCCCTCAGCCTAGACACGACTATTGTAAAAATATATTTAAATGTAGCAAGTTTTCCTGGGGAGAGCCTGCTACGACAATAAGTCTATTCAGTCTATAATTTAGTATCTTTTGCAAGTATCAGCAGAACTTACCCACCCATCCCCCTTTGCACCCCCCCAAACTTTCAAATGGTTCCACTGCCCTTATATGCAAGGTTTTCGGTCCTCGGCTACAGCCCGGCTAGCATTGGCTCCAGGATTTTTAAATATGCCCAGCCCTGAGTGACCATGATCACTGCATAGTTGATAGTATGGAGAAACAATGAATTTCGCCGACATGCTTGGCAAAGTCCTAGATTCTTTTTGTTTTGTGGCCCATAGCCTTTAACCATTACAGCGATGTAATAATGCTATCCGTAGTATCAAGCACATCTAACAAACTGTGAACAGGTTAGCTTGACTTGTACACCTTGCGTTCAGAACTGGTCATGTGACCATAGCACTGAGATACACACAGAGGACCTGCCCCCCCACTTGGCCCTTTATAGGGTGTGTTACAGTTACTGATTGTTACTATTTATAGGTCTCTTCAGGCAAACAAACCAATGCACTGAGTTGACCTTTGGGCAAGATGACTAGGTCTCACTTACCTGAAAACTATACACACATTGCAATTATATTTTCATCTCCTATTCTACATGTTAAATCATTTAATTTACATACCAATTGTGATGCATCCTTACCTTATCAGTCACTTGTCGGGAAAATTGATTTCAGGATTATACTGGACTCACAGAGAGTACATCAAGAGCTTCAGAATACTTTTTATTTCATCAAAGTATCATTATTTGCCAATTTTTGCTGAATTTTCAAAATTTAACGCGGCCAGCATTTAATACAAGTAATACAGCTCTTAACATAGGCCTTTTATCTAATATCAAGTCATACAGAGAAGTGGAAGGAATCTTTGTATTGGTGTCTAGACTGAGTCTTCTGACTACAACCTTAGTCAGCTGGTACCAATTTAAAAAGAAAATGTCAAGCTATATGTAGATATAAATAGCTTTTGTCTTTCTTTGTTACAACATTTTTTACAATACAGGATAATGTGATTATAGGCCGGGGGCTGATAGGGCCCACCATGCACCCCCCCACTTCCCAATGCAATGGATATTTTTTCGATCCTTAGGGTCCCCTGAACAAGATTCAAGATGTTAACATTGATTATCTTGGGATGCACTACCGGTTTTGGCTCATTATCCATGTGCGGGTTCAGACCACTTTTGGGTCAATTTTGGTACCATGTCATTTGAGGGGTATGCTCAATCCCTAAGCTCTAAGACTATCTTACCTTGTCTGGATCCTGAAGCTATTGGTCTTGTTGGAAAGAAGACATAATCAGCTTTTCATTAAGCCCTAATACATGATTTTAAGTTCAGATTTGAGTGAACCAGACAGTCGGGAAGACGGAAGATTGAAATTACAAAGTTCCTTTCTTTTACTGAAAATCTTAAATGCACTCCAGATACATGTATAAAACTTGCCCTTATCCCTATCTAAGCACAATATCTAATATAATTTATGTAGGACAAACCTTTCTGAGTAATATGAGATATTTTACAGAATTCCATGATGACTATGACACACGTTATTGCCTTGGACGCAAAGACACTACCTTGAGCCAATACGATGCTATTCCATTTCAATAATCTCCCTCTTTATGTAAATGGATGTTTTTCCATGCTAAATCTTTATCAATTCTCCTGATTCTCGTGCTAAAAAGAGTGCTGATTAAGAATATGCATGTTTCTACTTTATAAAATTTAATGGCGAGGCTGTATATGGCTGAAATTCAAAATGGATTACATAAATGTGCAGTCTAGAAAGTATCTGGTGGGTCCTACCCCCTATAAATCAGCTTAGTAGAATACAGTACTGCTTTTGTTTTGTTGCTAAGTGGTGTGGTTGCCTAGCAACAGCAGCTTTGCATAGCAACCAAGCCTGAAAATATGCTCGAATGCTCATATCTGCATGATTTCCTTTCAGCAACATACTCCCCTGATGTAAACTTGTATATAACTCTTCTGTGACTTCCATCATAGACTAGGAATATAGGGGATTAAAGGTTGCTAGGTTGTGTGGTGGCCTAGCAATAGCAGTTTGGCATAGCAACAATGTCTAGATTTATACCTGTAGTGCATAGTCTCCCCTCAAGGACATAGTTCACTGATTTCAAATTGCATATAGCTCCCTTGTGAACATCACATAGTATGAACATAGGTAGAAATGATTGCTATGTCATGTGATTGCCTAGCAACTGCAGCTTTACATAGAACCCCATGTCCAAATCTATGCAGAGAGTCACAGATACGTGTATGGTCTCGCCTCAGGGATGTATTGCAACATACAGTTTGGAAAGGGAACCTTGAAAGTAAAGGGCATAGTCATGATTATGCTAGAGCATTGTTCAAATAGAATAAAGATCTGGATAGAAACTTCAGGCTTACTTACCCTTACTGGGGATAATGAGTGCTAGGATCATTGAACAGACCTCAAATGATAATTTTTTAAAGTAAACCTAAGGTATTATGATTCTGAAGTGATCAATAAGAGTCTGGCTTAGTTAAGAGATCAGATCCATCCCAGAAAATCAGTCTAGTTGTGTGAAATTGTTGGCCACAATAACACAATAGAACAAGGTAGTAAATGTGTGTTTGGATGATGTGAGGGTTGTTGTTGTTATTCATTTATTTATCCCATGCATTCATACTCCCAAGATGGAATGTTTTACTTTATGACAGCTCAAGTTAGAGATAGGGGGGTATTTTCCCCCAGATCCTGAATAGTTCATTTGAACTCCACTAGATGGGAGTTTGAGATCTCCAATCACACTTTATATTTTAAATATCTGTATAGGAGAGACAGTGAAGAATTGGGGTGATAGGGTGTCCCTTGTGAGTTAGGGCGAAAACAGGGGATGATTGACTGGTAACTTCTTGTATCGTGTCTCCAAAATACAGGCAGGTTGCGAGCTAATTGTCTAGGATGGCCAGCTTGATCTTAATAGCTAGTTGTCACTTTTTTGCCTATATGTCAGATGTCATTGATAGTGGTCCCACATGCAATAAACACCCATTAAGTATTCTATCCATTTGCAGTTATGTATTCATCACAGACATTCAATATAAAATGATTTCTTTCTCTCCCATATTAATTAAACCTTCCTGCAAAATGAATTACAGAGTTAGTGGTCAAGTCTGTGATTGCTGTTTAAAAGATGCAATAGATGACTTGGCACTGTAGTAAGAGGGACTGCAGATTTTAGTGGTGGTGACAGAATCACAACAGTAGCTTCAGGTTTTTTCTAGATATGATAAGAGCAATTTGTACAATATGGATGACACTTCCCTCTTCTATAAGCTAGACCAAGTGACTTCCATGTCCACTGTGAGTGATGTGGAATGGTAGAAGATACTCAAGGTCTGTGTGCCAGTGGCTTTCTGTAGTTTTATTAGGGTCATCTAGTAATTCATTACACCATGTTGGGGATAATGAACTGCAACAGATCAACATGCCTTCTCAGAAGTGTCCAGCAGCATAATCACCAGCTGTTGGGATCACACTGCTATGAGAGAAGTTGAATGTAATGTTCAGAGATATGTTAGGATGGATAACACTGGGCCTGATGCTCTGAAGAGGTAACAGATGAGAGAATATCCTGAGAATTGTATAATTGTATTCCAATCTTTTCTTTCATTTTTTCAATATGTGAATGAAACCAGCACTGTCTAAGGTCAATGCAAATTCCACCTTGCACCTACTTTCAGAAAAGTAGGCTGCCCAAGGCTTTTGAGATAATTAATTAGTCATGCAGCATATTATGAGGCTGAGAGCCAATATTCTGTATTCTAAATGTGTGTTATCAGTACTAGCATTGGTAAATTTTGATGATGTGACAGTGGTTACAGGAATTTAATATAGGGGGAGGGAGGAGGGAGGAGGGGACAGTTGTTAGGAATTACAATCCTGTGTAATCATGGATGATCTGAGATACATATGCATGAATATTTATATACAATATAACACAGGGTGTGGATGTGGCAAATATCATTTTATCATTATCTCATCACATGGTCTCTGTCAATAAGATGATTTTAAAAGGTAGATTTACATCAAGTACATGACCTTGCAACGTGTTATATGTGCTTCTATTTTGAGATGTAGACAGGGGAGCTATACATACAAGTTCTTGAGGCAAGATCATACACTTATCTGTGACTATCTGAATAGATTTGGACATGGGGTTCTATGTAAAGCTGCAGTTGCTAGGCAATCACATGACATAGCAATCATTTCTACCTATGTTCATACTATGTGATGTTCACAAGGGAGCTATATGCAATTTGAAATCAGTGAACTATGTCCTTGAGGGGAGACTATGCACTACAGGTATGAATCTAGACATTGTTGCTATGCAAAACTGCTATTGCTAGGCCGCCACACAACCTATCAACCTTTTATCACCTATATTCCTAGTCTATGATGGAAGTCACAGAAGAGTTATATACAAGTTTACATCAGGGGAGTATGTTGCTGAAAGGAAACCATGTAGATATCAGCATTCGAGCATATTTTCAGGCTTGGTTGCTATGCAAAGCTGCTGTTGCTAGGCAACCACACCACTTAGCAACAAAACAAAAGCAGTACTGTATTCTACTAAGCTGATTTATAGGGGGTAGGACCTACCAGCTACTTTCTAGACTGCACATTTATGTAATTCAAAGTGACATCTGAATCTATTGTCGGCCATTTTGAATTTCAGCCATATAAAGCCTCGCCATTAAATTTTATGAAGTAGAAACATGCATATTCTTAATCAGCACTCTTTTTAGCACAAGAATCAGGAGAATTGATAAATATTTAGCATGGAAAAACATCCATTTACATAAAGAGGGAGATTATTGAAATGGAACAGCATCGTATTGGCTCAAGATAGTGTCTTTGCGTCCAAGGCAATAACGTGTGTCATAGTCATCATGGATTTCTGTAAAATGTCTCATATTACTCAGAAAGGTTTGTCCTACATAAATCATATTAGATATTGTGCTTAGATGGGGATAAGGGCAAGTTTTATACATGTATCTGGAGTGCATTTAAGATTTTCAGTAAAAAAAAAGAACTTTGTAATTTCAATCTTCCGTCTTCCCGACTGTCTGGTACACTAAAATCTGAAGTTAAAAACATGTATTAGGGCTTAATGAAACGCTGATTATGTCTTCTTTCCAACAAGACCAATAGCTTCAGGATCCAGACAAGGTAAGATAGTCTTAGAGCTTGGGGATTGAGCATACCCCTCAATTGACATGGTACCAAAATTGACCCAAAAAGTGGTCTGAACCCGCACATGGATAATGAGCCAAAACCGGTAGTGCATCCCAAGATAATCAATGTTAACATCTTGAATCTTGTTCAGGGGACCCTAAGGATCGAAAAAATTACTGTCGCATTGGGGAGTTGGGGGGGGTGCATGGTGGGCCGTATCAGCCCCCGGCCTATTATATGTTGGAAATTTATCAAGGAAAATTGTGGCAGCCAATTTTCGTAATTTGAATTCAGCCAATTTTCATAATTTCTACTAATATTTTTTGCATTTATGCTTTCATTAAATCACAGAGAAGATATCAATAAAAGCAAACATCCAAAAAAAGGTCAAAATCACTTAGATCAGCATTTTTCACCTTTTGAAACTCATTATCTCTGGTCTATGAGGGCCGAGATGTGACTGATTTGGTGAGGATGCATCACAATTAGATCATAGGAGCATTCCATATATTCCATATATATCTAACAATATCTTTGAAATACCTGTCCGCCAACCACAGAAATATATATCTAACAATATCCTATCTAATATATTCTAATATATTGAGGAGCTTCTACTCATGGTATAGTCACCTAACCATGTGTTCCCAATGTCTGCCTGCAGCTAACCACCCTGTGACATCACAGAGGCCTAACTGTAACACACCCTAATGGTCATGACTTAGCAGTGTCTTTGACAGCTCTCATACCCCCTCCCCCACAGTAGGGCCGCACACACCTCTTAACCCTTCAAGGGCCTCTGATGCATTAATGCATCATGTCCATTGGGCATCATGATGCACCAATGTATGAAGTGCATATTAGGAGTTCACACTTACCTGTCTACCTGTCTGGACAAATAGCTTTGAAATACCTGTCCGCCAACCACAGAAATGTCTGCTAACTTTTAAGTACTATTAGTGGACATAAAATCAATGGCATGATGCATTAATGCATTAGTGGTCCTTCAAGGGATGTAATGGTTGGTGAGTTGGGATATAGTGGTTCAGGTTGGTGAGTTGATGCATTTGATGCATGGCCATAAAGATTTATATGATGCCAAACTATAGTCCATCCCTGATTACTTGTCACTTGTACATATAATAACTGCAACCTATAGTCCATTCTGAGCACATGTGAACAAATGTACTCCCAGTTTTGCTGTGTCTAGAAGATTCACCAAAGAGCAATTCTTGCATATAAGACATGCCATATAATGGTGCATTACAGTATAATATTACAAGGGCATTTTATGCTATGTTCCTGCCCCCTGGTGGCCAAAACTAGAACTTTAAATCTCTATGTAAGCATGTATGGTAGCAATAGAAGTGTAGATGTAAGGGTAAATGGTTTTCCATGTTAAAAATCAATTATCAAATTGAGATCACACTTTTCAGTGTTATAATCCATAAAAAATAACTCCTGATAGTTTGGGAGAAATAGCTTGCTAGATATGAACCCATGAGTATTTATAACCATATCCCCAATCCCAATATATTCTAGCTCTATTTGGCCTTGAAGTACATCCATTTATTTCATTATAACTTCTGATGTAAGAATGGTATGTTCTTCCTGCCTTCACCATAGTAAACCATGGAACCTTCCCTCGAATGGGTTCCTTGATTTTCTTTTGCTCCCTTTGCTCCCTTGTGGTGGAAATAAATCTAGCAGGAGCTAGGTACCAATCCTGTTTACCTGCTCGAGACTATATGTGTGATGAAAAACCTGACTATTTTCATTGTGGTGGAGCTTACTCTATTCAATATGCTGATGCTGGCTTTTTTAAGGTGGATGGCTCCCATGCCAAACATGTTCTCTGTGCAGGTTTCTGCACTTGTGTACTTCTCTATGGCTATTGAACGACTATACAAAATCATAGCAGGCTCATAGCATGAAGCTGGGGTGAACTCTCAACCTTCTGTGTCTATACCTGGCACAGTTACTAGTTAGGCCACAAAGCCAGCTGGCTGAATGGGGGTTTATGAGCAGTATTTAACCTGCATGATGTAATTCTATTATTTTCAGGAGATTTTCAATGTGGAAAAAACAATTCAAAAGTGCATGGGACCACATATTGGTAATAAATTTTCTTGGTGCAGAAAGTTGATGAAAATATTCTGGGAAAGTAAGACAAAAATTTAGCTACTCTTTAATGAGATTCCATGTAAATTATGGCAAAACACTGTATAACCCTATGGCAGATTCATAGATAAATATCTCATAAACTAGCATGGGACCCTATGCTAGTTTATGAGACTGCTTTCTTTGTACTATAAGAAAGAGAAAGTAATAACAAACGTGGTGAAAATCTGGCAAAAAGTTAGCTACTTTTAGCCTATCGGTGCCATCCACCTTAACTAATCTATACAAAATGTTCCCCATTTATTGCCCCTATTCTAGATGTATTTATTATCCAAATAAAGGCTCAAATCAAAATATAAGTCAATGTGTCTAGTTTTGTGTGAATTTCTATATTTCTCAGAATCTATCAATCGAAAGGATGGCATTTCAAGGCTAGATCTACATCAAAGACAAATACAATGAGGAAAGTCTCATCATAGGAATACAAACTATCGATTTCAAATCTTAAATTGAGGGTAGAAATGGGGGTTATTTGCAAAAGTATTTTCAATATTCCCGTGATATCACGTGAATTTACTGTCATTTCACATGATTCCATGATATCACATGAATTTCTGCTCACAGAATCCTGTGAATTCATGTATATAATTCACAGGAATTCATGGGAATGACACCAGTTCAACATGTGTTCCTGGTGAATTCATGTGAAATTATTTCAAGGGGATTTATTGTCCTGGTGAATGGGTATATCTGTGTCTGACATGTTTGATATTCTAAAATCGCAAGGATATAAAAAATTAGCATAGTCTGCAGTGTAACTTTGATATTGCACAATGCTCCTTGCACTCCTTGCAATTTGGGACACTATGAAGGACATAAAACCCAACTAACAAAATCGCAGAGATATTCGAGGCATTTTTCGCCATGTGGGATTCGACCTATAGAGATAAACTCTCACGTTGGTTATTGCTCCACCTCATCTATGTAGATCAGGAATAACAGAGAACCTCACACTGACCCCTACATGTGATAATTATTACAGGAGTCATCATATACTGTATTAGACTGTTCTCTTGTCATATTTGATATGGTTTTCAGTAGCGTATTGGTTTGGCCAATTTAGGGAGCTTCTCAACCAAGTTAGTGCTTTGCTGGTGTCAATAGCCCACTTGGCATCTGTCGCCTGGTTGCGCCTTACATTCCCTATATAAATTTCTGCGACAGAGGCCTAGTGGACTATGGGTGTTAAGAGCTATAGGAATAGTATTTCATAGTTAAGCGGATCAAACGCCTCAGGTTGACCATTTTACGATGGCTGTGGCTATAGTAAGGGAGAAATCTCTTGGAAAATATGGTAGCTTACACCCATAGTCCACTAGGCCTCTGTTGCAGAAATTCATATAGGAAATGAATGGCTCAATCGCACTACAGAGGCCAAGTGGGCTATGGGTTTCAAACCCATAGCCCACTTGACCTCTGTCACGCGTGTAGGCCATACATTTCCTATATAAATGTTTAAGTTGAATCTGACATGGTGATTTAGGGCTCAAATATCCCTTTTTGTCCCTTGCATTCTTGGGGCCTTTCCGATCCCCTATAGATCACAAGGATAACTTCTTCATTAGTTTAACATCGATAGTCTACTAGACCTCTGTGGCACAAATTTATATAGGAAACGTATGGTTCAATCGTTCGACGGAGGCCAAGTGGACTATGGGTTTAATGTCGATAGTCCACTTGGCCTCTGCTGCATGATTGAGCCATACATTTCCTATATAAATTTCTGCAACAGAGGCCCAGTGGACTATGGGTGTTAGCTACAGGGGCCTAGTGGACTATTGATGTTAGCAGAGAAAATGTGCATGCTCATAATTTCGTGTACCTGTATAAAGCCACCAGCGAGAAAACATTTAATTTAGGTTTAACTTATTCTATTGGGAAATGGGATTTACAATTAGTTAATTTGGCTGAGTTGGCGTAACATGAGGATCCTTGCATTAAAATGCTTTACTTATATTTTGTGTTAAACAGTCATTTTCTGTTCGTGACGTGGTAAACTTACTGCCGATGCCAAAACATGTAGCAAGGTAACTGACTTGTTACATCGGTAGAGAAAAAAAAATCAGTAGCCTGTAGTACATATGATTAAGCTAATTGCAGGAAGATGAGCTGCCGAGGCTGAAACAATGTGGAATACTAAGTTGCTTATTGAATAATAATGTTGGGTGTAATGGTAAAGGCAAGACACTCTGGTCTGGGTCAATTTGTATCACAGTAGGTGGCACTACTGTCTATGCAAGAAACTATGGACAGTGGTGTCACCAAGTAGTGCAAAGATGACAGTGGATATCCACTGCCATCTTTGCAGAACTAGGTGGCATTACTGTCTATGGGGAAAAGCATAGACAGAAGGGCCACCTACTGCACATGAAGGTGATATAAATTGACCCAGACCAGAGTGTCTTGCCTTTATATATGATATTCTTAACCATGTACCAGCAGCCTAAAACTCTGTTGTTTCAGCCTGTGATGAGCTGTGCGGCACATCCTCTTTCCAAAAGAAGGCAGCACTAATCAGAGCGATATATCGTGAACCCTTTCGAGGAGAAACGGTATGATCGGAAGTGTGTCCCTGGTACCGGCGAAAGTTGAAAGTTTACTGCTCATATTTAACAAGCGAAAATGGCGCCACGTTAGCGCTTCTCCCCGAAAGACGTAACCGCGATATATTAGCGATGATGAAAGTTAATTTTGCCTTGCGCTGAATCTTAAATTCCACTCATAAGATGGGACCCTTTGATCAAGAGAGCCTTGTCCAGGAGGCACGTTTCACATTGGAGGAGTCAGCCCGGCTACAGTTTATGGAAGAAGAAAGGTGGACAGGAGGGGAGGATGTGTGAGTATAACTGTGGAGGCCTCATTTCACCACAATTGGCTATATCAAATCGGTATAGGTCGAATCCCACATGGTGAAAAAAATGCCTCAAATATCTCTGCGATTGCGAATCTGTTGCGTTTGTGGGATCTACTCAAAATTCACAAGGGTTATAACTTTGGAAGTGTGTATAGAACACAAGGACACTGTTGCATTTTATCATGTAGTGGTTGGGCTGTTTTGCCTTTGTTGATGTTTATATCTCTGTGCATTATATATTTTCTGGTCTAAAATCGCAACAGAGTGCTTGTGTTCTTTACACCCTGCTGTAGTTATACCCCTTATGAATTCAGTGTAGGGCCCACAAACGCAACAAATTCAAAATCACCTGTAGAGATATTTGAGGCATTTTTCGCCAAGTGGGATTCGACCTTACTCAAATGTGTTTCATTATGAGATGAGAGCCCACTGCACGGGTAATATTCCCAGATGTTTTGTGGCCATCTTTGAGAGGTCGGTAAAGACATGGTTCAGGCGGCTTTGGTGATTTATGGGGAAAGGGGCCTGCTCCTTTGCGAAGTCTACTAGGTCTCCAGAAGAATCTAATACCACAATTACAGGCCTCTAGATGGGCGATTTAGCCTTTGATCATGCAGTGCTACATAGGAGAACACTGGCCTGATCTGATGTACCTCAAGGTCGAATCCCACATGGCGAAAAATGGCTGAGATATCTCTGCGAATTTAAATCTGTTGCGAATTTGGTACCTACCACAAAGTTGCAAGGTGTATAAGTACAGAGGGTGTATAGAACACAAGCAGACTTTTGCGAATTTAGCTCTTGGAATACATAATTGACAGAGATATAGACATCAACAAAGGCAAACTAATACAAAAGGTAGATGATAAAACGCAACAGTGTCCTTGTGTTCTATACACCCTCTGTACTTATACATCTTGTGAATTAGGGGTAGGTACCAAATTCACAACAAATTCAAATTCGCAGAGATATCGGAGACATTTTTTGCCATCTGGGATTCGACCTTCAGGATTGGCTTTTGATGTCTAATGGGCGTTCAGAGCTTGCAAAACGTCCCTAACAAGCACAAGGTCAGGTAACTGTAGGGGGCATGAGGTTGAAAAGCAGTTGCTTCAATCAATGAAATCTCCTAACTAGACCAAGCTAGATAGAGTTTCAGAGACATCGAGGGTAAACTAAGCCAAGACCAAAGGTATTTATTATTTAGAAAAAAAGGAAAATCGCCCAGTGCGATTTACATTTGAAACTTGAAAGATGGGCACATAAAAGCAGTTATGTAACTGCCATAATAAGACGGTCAAAATGAGCCTAAGATCAAGGCTCAACTCGCATTAGTAAGAAAGTTATGCAACCAAGACTGTTTCAACCTCCAAATGGGCCACAGACAAACGAGCGCAGGTTACTCCGCGCATGCGCAATTTGGAGGCTCTAGACGTACAAGCTAGAGTTATGAGGGTCTGAACATGCCAAACCGACCGGGACAATGGGGGACGTGGCGACGCTTATTATTATTATTATTGTTATTGTTATTATTATTATTATTATTATTATTATTATTATTATTATTATTATTAATATTATTATTATTATTATTATTATTATTATTATTATTATTATTATTATTATTATTATTATTATTATTATTATTATTATTATTATTATTATTATTATTATTATTATTATTATTATTATTATCATTACACAGGTGGAGTGGAACATAACTCTATACTTTATAACCAACTGTATAATTACTGTGTGTGGAAATTACCTGCATATTAACATTTGTATTGCTGATACATAACATGTTCTGCCTAAGCTGAATAAACCAGTGAGAACTGGAATAACACCAATAAGAGCTTGATATTCTTACTCTCTATATACCACTAGCCATATGATATTTCTCATATGACAACTTGATCATGCACAATTACTAGTATGACACTATGTCCCCCATTAAGCCACTCTTTAATAATTATTGCTAAAATCGTGTAGGCGTAGCACAAAAAGTAGTCTTATAGAATTGCTCATAGATATGGTTCATTTGCTTATGGCAGATTTTAGTTGCCCACGTCCAGAATTATGGTCCTGCCAAGTGAATGTTGGGTGGGAGCAATTGGTTACTTGAATTACCGACAGGTGGCCACGCGTGGTATCCTAATGAACTCAAAAAACATGGCAGCTCAGCAAAGGGTAAAAAGTGAGTGTTAACCTAGAAGTGTTTATACATCATCGTAGGACAATGAGTAAAGCTACTTTTAATCTTGCTTCAGTACATAAAAATTCAACACGCCTTTCAGACTTATCACACTGAACAACCCCACGTCCAAACTTTGTGTGAAATACATTCATTATCTGTGCACATAAATCCGTAGAAATTTTCATGACATTTTGTAATATTCCAGTTTTTCTTTTTGTTTCAGTAGTATTTGCATACAATGGGACGTAGTCATTATTCGAAAAGATACATGAATTGAATTTGCGACTAAAGATAACGTTGTTAATGGTCCTCTTCCCAGATTGACGTGCCGTCTGCAGTCCTATAGTTAATTAAGGTTCACGATTCTTATTTGAAGTGGTATCTTTGAATATAATAGTTTTCCCACCGAATCACTCCCACGTGATTTTAAGAGAACTACCATACAGGGCCAGGGCTGTTTACCAAAATCAAATCAAATGTTAGAAATATTGCACACAATTGACTTTAAAGAAAAGACTGGGCATATAAGTTTATAATGGATGTCCATCTCGCTGAAGCTATATGTTTACTTAGGGTGCCAAGGGGTGGAAATATATACCAAAGGCCATCTTTGCCTCGATGTATACAATGTCCCTCAAGGTCGAATGTCAGGGACACACAGTTTTATTCAAGCCTATACAGTTATGATGTGCATTCGAGCTACCCTCACAGAGCCACCACATGGTAAGCAGCGACTAAATGATAAAACGAGACATAATATTAACCCTTTATCTTTATACAAACTTCTTTCATGTGAATCAATTCACAACCTAGTATTCCGAAATTGTACAAATCCCAAAATTGCGCATAACACATGTACACTGCTACTGGAACTATGATATCCATAGAAGGACATCCTTTCACATGTACAGCAATGTTGCCATTTGTTGCTGCTCTCGATTTTGAGGGAGAAAAACACACAAAAACACTTAATATTACATGTATCATTTTAAAAACGATGGCACTGAATGGCATAGAAGGTGTCTTGTATGTGTCCCAATACAATACGGTTACATATTATCTTCTTCCTGGTAAACTTTGCGGAGATTGCAGGGTAAATATCTATTTTCGAGACACAGTCTCACGATGCACTGTCTTCAATTAGATCTAAATTGTATTTTGTATGATTACTCAGTATTAGTGGGCTTGCACCTAGGAAATTACTTTCATATTCAAATTCAGCGGTCTGTTATTATCTATTCTGTTATTAAAATAATTCCCCCCACATCGCATTTAACATGGTACATCCAGTCTCTAAAGGTCGAATCCAACATGGCGATTTAGGACTTCAATGTCGATTTTATCTGTTGTGTTCTGTATGTCCTTCCAACGGGCATAGAACGCAAGGATTAATACAAAGTGGGCCTAATTTGACTGCTGGATTCGGGAGAAGTTGATCACTCCTTGTGATTTATGAGCTCAGAAGGGCTATAGAACACACCAGAAAAAAATCGCAGAGGTTTTTGGACCCTAAATCGCCATGTGGGATTCGACCTTATATCTACAATACTTTAGAGTCTTATGTGACCTATTGTTGCAACATCCCCTCCTTAATGGTACAGCTACGCATATTTAACGTTTCACCCTCGGACAGGTGTTAAGCCTGGACATTCATGGAAATCCCAGAGGATTTGTATATCTTAGTTTATACCACTATTCTGGCACTTCCGGTGGTTTTATATGCGATATATACATGGTATATTCTGCATATACCACCCTTGTGCGTTTTTAGAATTTTTGGTATATACTTTTTCGGGGTCAAGTTGGACTTAGAATATTTTTGGAGACACTGGCGGACATAGAAATTTAGCCTCGCCATTGTTTCAATGTGAAAAATCGTCCCAACTTGTATCAGGATTGAACCCCGGCCGCAGTGGTGGTAGGCGAAGGCCTTAGCCATAGCGCCACACTGAACGGTGATGAAATCCAATGCGAACATAAATAAGACCTTGACCGGAGAGATACCGAATGTTCACACTCACTTTTCGTATGGAATCCAACCATGACATGTTATAATATTAAAATCCCAAGAAGTATTTGATCCATAGACGAGGAATGCGTGCTAATTTCTCCATTTTCTTCGATATAAATAAGAATCCATTGATTTTCCCAACGTACGCGAGTAGCGGCCCGGTTCGCTCTGTGCGAAGCCATTGTTTTTCTTCCTTGACCTATATCCACATCCGGGCCACTGACACACTTTCGCCAGACAAGGAGGCGGGTGGGAATGGCCGGACCGCGACTCGCGTACTTTGGGAAAATCAATGGATTCTTATTTATATCGAAGAAAATGGAGAAAATTAGCACGCATTCCTCTTCTATGGATCGAAAACTTCTTGGGATTTCGATATTATAACATGACAAGCTTGGATTCCATATGAAAAGTGAGTGTGAACACGGCGGTTCATCTCTCGGCAAGGAACAAAAACAATGGCTTCGCGCAGAGCGGACACGGGCCGTGTCGCTTGCTTTTACAAAATGTATTCTCCTGGCTATAATCTTTGGATATCAGGTAAGAAATTAATACAAAATGGAGGAAATCGTGGTATAAACCGCGGCTCGGGTATATCCAGCATAGACTCCCCTAGGGCTCCAACATCCATGATCTATTAGCTTAATAACCTAGGCCTAGTGTAAGGCGTGGGCTATGGCAGGCGGAGGGATGTGTCGAGGGTGTTTGTTCTAAAGGCAGGCGGAGGGATGTGTAGGGAGGGGGGTTTGTTATAAAGTTGGGTGGAGGCATTTGTCGGGGGTTTTGTTCTAATGTTTGGGGGGGGATGGTGTTATTATAATGTGTTTGGGGGTTTTATTGTTTTGTATGGGGATTCCTAACCTAGGACACCCTTGAATGGGGTGAACCTTTATGATGGGGTTTAGCTAGCTTTTAAAAGGGGGTAGCTACGATGCAATGATTGAACTCGGATTTCCACCAGTATGTCTTTCACCTCACTCCAATCTCCACTCGCAGTTTATATTTATCCTTCATCCCGTCTCCACTCGCAGTTTGTATTTCCCCTCAATCCCATTTCCACTCGCGATGTTATTATATTCTTGGGGAATGATCTCGTGCTAGCATCAAGTGGTAGAGCTTGTGTTTAAATTCCCTAGCCCATTTGGAAAGAAAACACAATTGGGTACTTCATCTCCAAGGGTTTTTATTGAAACAAAATATATATGCCAATCCAAGGTCGAATACAATTCCAATGTCGATTTCAAATTTCAATTTAGAAGTCCTAAACATACGCCTTTAAAACAGGAAGAGTTTCAATGAGTTAAATCCAATCAATATCAAAATCCACGGTGTCAATATCTATAAACCTCAAATAATAATACCACCACATTTCATCAATAACATCATATACCCAATCTCGGGCAGAAATAATTTCCATCGTGGTTGAAGGTGTGCAAAGTCACACAATTACAAACCTTTACCAATTTCCATCCTCATTTCAAATTCCAGATGCGAGGTTATTTTTCCAAACACAAATTCAATAATAATTTGAAATGCCTGAACTCCATTATAAATGTCGATCTCCATATGCCATCACAAATGATATGAACTTTTGAATTCCATCATGGTATAACTCCAGGATAAATCAATAATCACAAATGGATATCACAATCCCAAACTGTTGGTGTCTTAGAACTCCATCATGGCATAACTTCAAATTAAATCAATAACTCCAAGGTGAGATGTTCAAGTGAGCATTGAGAATACAACAATGTGTAGTGAGACCAAATGAAAGCTAAACAAATCTAAGTCCTTCAGATGTGTGGTCCCTCTATGTATGTAACAAGCAGATCCCTTAGGTGGTGTGTCTAGATCTCCAATTGAATGAAGTTAAGAAGCCAGAGAGCACTCCAAACAGTGGCCAAAGCTCCAGCAAATACTATTCAGAATTTCAATTGATTCCTACTTGTGGACTGTCGAATATAAATCTCTTCCCCTTTGATTCCAGGACAGACTGTGAATTCCTTCCTTTGGTACACAGTCTGCACCCCACCTCTGCAGTTCCAGCCTTATATACTCCCAGACTGCCGGTGGTTCTGGTCTTTTGCCATCCGACACCCTTTGGAGTTTAGTCTGGTAGTGCTCTAATAGATCGCTCATAGAGGACACACCCATCCACTCATAAGGACATAACCTCCACTGCTGCCACCAGGACCCCCAAGAACTACTTGGCTCAAGTCCAAAACAATGACTCAGCCTTCACAGCCACACCCAGCATCCTATAGGGCTATAACACACCGCGCCCACTCTAGACTTCATGTGACTGAGGACTTATAGTAACATTCTTTAACTGTTCCTGGTGACATATCGCATTCAAAAGTTTCCTGTCTTTAGATCATGCTTTATAGTAAACATTCATGTATGCTACAGGGATATATCTAGTATGAAGGAACCCCGCGTCTTTATAATTATTTCCAGAATTACTATTGTAACTCCCCAAACAATAGTGATTGACTTGTCGCTATTCTCAATTCCCTATAACTCAGGCGTAAGGCGGAATGCACTTGAGAAATGACATAATTTTCCTGGGGTAGTACCCCCCGCTCGGCCCCCACAAAGAAAGAAGATGAACAGATAGATGAGTATTGAACAGAGTTAACTAAGATCATTGATTATCGCTGGTCTGCTGCCCTCTCCGAACTTTAAATAGGATCAGCTGCTCTTCTGAGTATACAGAAAATAACACGTCACCTCAGCATTAATTTATAAGCTATTTTAATGAAAATAAAATAACTGTAATTACTGTCTGGGTATACTATAGTGGATTGGCTATATGAGGCAGGTCAGGTATGTTGAGCTTATGGTCATACTTTAACATAATTCGAGTTTTAATTTTGCAGCTGACAAGTGGTGGGAAATAAGTGCTTTTGAGCACAAGGGTGGGCCAATCCACTTCGGTGGTCAATTAACTCTATTCAATACTCATCTCTGCCTGCCAATGGGAACTTCTTGTTGGGGTCTCCTGGCCACAACAGGGTTGTAGGCGTGATGGGGATGTGTAAGTGTTCTCCATACCCCTTGAGCTTGGTCAGGCTGGCAAACCATGGTTGGGTTGGCCAGTATGGTACCACTAGCAAACCTGTGGTATTGTCTTGTTTGATCTTCCTTAGTACCCTGCCGACAAGAGAGAAAGGTCGGAAGATTAGTGACTCATCATTCCATGTGTATGTGAATGCATCAGTTGCCATAGCATTGGCATCATAATGTAGCAACATGTATTTTGGGCAGAGTGCACAAATCCAACTGGGGTTTGTGAAAGGCCGAGAAAATGTAACTTTGTGTTGTAGGGGATAGTGACCACTCTGCTGATGATCCAAATGCCCTTTATGCCCTATCTTCTTCTACATTAAGTTTTGTAGGGCAGTACCGTAATCTCCCACATATAAGGCGCGTCTTATACCTGGGGTTATAGTTCTCATTGGATCCACAAGGGGGACACCAAGACCTTTCTTTTGATATCTTACATGCCCCCTTTGTCATAATAGGACAAAATGGGGCCCAGGAGGGCCCAAGGTGGCCCAAGCTACCCATAGGTTTTTGAATTTTGAAAATTCATTCAGTAGAACCAAAGTTATGAATTTTTCATTTTTTTGAGAATTTTCCAAAACTCTAGGTGCGCCCTATATGCGGGCTGCGCCTTATACAACTTAGGGCTGTTGTGTTATCAATGAACCAGTGTACACATTGGTTTTTCACTCGGCGTTGGAGCTTTTTCAATGCCATGAGGACTGCCTTCAACTCTAGAAAATTGATATGCAGCTCTTGGACATCGAAGGGCCATTCCTCACCATACCTAAAGTCACCTTGTTGCCAGTAGCAACCCCATCCTATTTTGGATAAATCTGTGTAGACTGACACTTATGGACAGATTTCTGCATAGAGTGCAGAGGCCATAGGGAGTTGTGACAGCCACTGTTTCATACAATCATGAACCTCGTCATTTAAGTACATCGTTGCATCATAGTTGCCCAATGACTTAGCAAGTGCCCAGTATTTGACTCTTTGAAACAGTTTAATATTGACCATGGCCCTGTCATTGCCGGGTTCAGTAGCTGCCAGTTTCCCTATGACTACTGCAAACTGTCTGACTGACAATCTCCTTACCTTGAGAAGGTCATGTGCCAAATGCATCAGTTTCCCCACTTTTTAGGAGGAATGTGTAATGTCGGTTTGGTAGAATCAATGGTGAAGCCTAGATATTCGATGGATTGTGCCTGGGTCAAGACTGATTTCTTAAAATTTATCGTGAAGCCGGCTTCCTGTAGGATTCTGAGGGTGTGATTTACAGACTGTGTCACAAACTCTGGAGTCTCTCCAAAGATTAGTGTGTCATCGATGTAAAACACAAGATGCACTCCATAGTGCACCCTCAGGTATGACAGCAGCGCCTTCGGGTGAAGAGTCTTGGCCCTGGTGAATAACCATTTGGCAGGCATGTGTACCTGTAGCATTCAACATGAAACTGAAATTGTAAGAAATCTCTGTCTCTTTCTTTTATGGGATGGGTGAAGTAGGCTGACGTGATGTCTACAGAGCTCATGAAGGAATGTTGAGGTAGGATATGCATTACTGATGCCAGATGGTCCATTTTGAAGTGTTTATAGACTGTACGTTCATTCAAATGGCTCTGGTCTATATTCAGGTAATGGATTTTCCTGCTGCTGATTACTCTGCAAGCCTCTAAGTGCTGGATAGTCATACTGGTCTGGTATCATCACCTCTGGTTGGTGCTGTCCATGTTGTACCTCTATGTTTGCACCAGGGTTCGCTACAGGGCATGCGTCAATGCACGTGGCATCTGCGGCCACCCAGGCAGCTGTTGCATCCTGCTGCACGGGACGACGCATAGTGGGCGTTGGCTCTATGGTGCATCCAAAATTTGTTGGAGGGTGTCCTTATTGGGACACTGTGACATTATCTGTCTTAAGAATCCAATATATGTTGGACCCTGCCACCCAGTGGCAGGTCACGTCGCGTCCCCCTTCTGGGGGCAGCCGAGCTGCTCATGGTTCCCCATCTGTTGCTCAGGTGCGCGTGGCCGGGTGTCCCCAGCCCCCTGCCAGGAGCGTCAGTGTCTGGTCCTACCAGCGTGACCGTGCCCCAGCATCTTGATAAGCCCAGCATGCTCTCGTTGAGACGTCCGTCTCCAATGAGACCTGGTTCAAGTGACGATAAGCTCAAGATACCTGACCTGCCTCATATAGCCTATCCACTAATCGGTGGTCAGTTAACGGATCCCTGTATAGTAATAGGGCCATAAGGGGGAGTGTAGGTCAGCCAAGGTCATGGGCCAGTGCACAGGGCCACTGTGGGGTGTTTCAGAAGCAGGTAATGTTTACAACCGGTCATGAGGAGATATGATAACAGTTTTAATAGTTATTGTAGGCTTATACCTGCATGTGTTTCTAAAGCATTACCATTACCTTACTGTGTCTATAACTATATGACTGGTGAGAGATGATAATGGTTGCAGTTGTAAGTTTAGAATCTAACAGTTTTAGAAACAGATATTTAATGTTCATTATCATGTCCGGCTTCTGAAACACCCTACTGGTGTGGCTAGCAGGCGGTCTCCCGAGGGGATGGCAAATGTCCCCAGCACGATAAATTCTACTGTGACAGCACCACTAACAGTCAATAAGCACATGCTTGTATCATACCGCACCTGTACTATTTTAACACTTCAGGAATATCACATCCCTGTGCAACTATACTGTAACACAAGAGGTGCACCAGAAATAAACTCCCCGCGTAACTGGTTTCAATTAGGTGTTCTTTTGTATATTGCAAGAGGTATACCAGCTACATGGATGTATAAAGGCAAGGAGACACTTGCAAATTGGGTGACAAATTATCATACATATAATTAGATATGTTTCATTGCTTAACTGAAATGCTTCTGCTATAATTGACAGGAGTCAAAATGGAGGGGGGGGGGTCACTCCAGATATCTATTAGATTATGAGCATTCAATTTTTTATAGACCATTGACATGACACCCTGTGAATCATCGTTAAAGAGGCATATTCAATTTATTGTCACCATTTAATGAAATATCAATAATGACAGTTTTCTACTCATAATCAGGTGATGTAACACCCCCAATATAAAAATATGAAGGCTGAAATCACAGCAGTGTGGTCCAAACTGCAGAGATTCAAGGCACTTTATATCTCACAGTGGGTTTTGAGATAACCTTGGTACCTGCAATGACCTTGCAAGTTTAACTATAATCAAGGATCACAATTTACAAGAGGCCATAAGTGCAAGGTCTTTTGATTGATAGATTGCATTGTGGCATTCAACCTTAAATAGCGCGACATTTGAATGAAAATAATGGTCGACATTTGTAAAGCCATCATCAATTTCTTATAGATTCAAGGACAAAGTAAATGCAGGCGCCAATTTGTCCCTTGTGAGTTATGTGAAGATGCAGCCCAGGGCTGATCCATACATTATGTCACTCTTTTTAGGCGTTTTTGGACCCCCCTTTGTTGCGTTTCTACTATAGAAATGTATAGGAGCATTGGACACCTTCACCCCCTCTGATGTGACATAATTTATGGATCGGCCCCTACCATTTGCTCCTGCATGACCTCCCTATGTGTTTTCCGCAGCTAGTGAGGTCATGCGGATGCGTATTAGCTCCATAGTGATAAATTATATAATTGGTACCTTTATTTGCTGCAGTCCCTTATTTACATGATCTTAGAGCTCTCCACATATTACACCTGCACACATCATATGAATGATGTAGTGTCTTCTGCCTGGTAAGGCATTGGATAGAACGATGAAATAGTTATCGTTTTTGAACTATAAAAGATACAGAACAAATTTGTTTCAGAAATCTAACCCAAACATGTTGTCACTATTGACTTTTGTGATCATCGTTTGAGAGGTGGTATGGAATGCAGTTTTTCTATTGAATTTGAAACAACCCGGTTACCACCCCTGTCGGTATATGGCCTCCCTAAAATACTTCTCACGGACAACATATGTGTCAGGCTTGATTGAAAATGTGTTATTGAAGTATTGGTAACATCACAGCATATAAAGGTCTTGACGTCACCAATAACGACAGCCTGGTTGTGACATCAGCCGAGCAATCAGAGTGCAAATGGCTTAGCTGAACCATATTATGGCGTCTTTGGTATTTAAGGCCATTCACAAGATGAAAAGAAAATAAAGAAAATGACTTCTCTTCCTTGTGTCATAAGCCTACCTCAGGCGTTTTTCTTTTCACCCCCCCCCAAAAAAAAAAAAAAGAAAAAAAAGTCCTCATTTATATTAAGATATGCAGGATAGAAAACTACCTACTTTGGGCGGTTTAAGTAGAGGTGGAGCACTGACTTATTACAGAATATATAAATAAAATATTAATAGGGAATAAGTGACTGATGCGTTTATAATAGGTACATCACGTCCTCTGATAGAAAATAGATCTATGCAGAGTTCAGACGCCTATATTCATTATAATATGTACAATGGACACTGTGATTGGCATAGTAACATATATGTGAAAGAAATCATTGAAGATCACATGACACCGTGCACATCACAGGCTGTACTGAGTCCAAAATCTTGGGATGGTTATCTGGGGTATGTTATTGTAATGGTTTGTTTTACCAGTTAGGTGGTTCGGGTCTCGTTATTCGAAAGAAACAGTAGTCTGAGTGTATGCCAACGGTTTTATTCGGTGGTTCTACACTTTCCGGCTTCCCTGTAAGAGATGATATCTAGGGAAGCATGTCACAATAAGTAACATGTATGGAGGCATGCATGGCCTCTGACATGGTGGCTGTGCACAGGGCCTTATATAGATATGCCATAGTTAGCTGCTAGATGTCCCATAGGTCTGGATCAGTGCTGCCACCTATCCGGAGCCTTAGGAACATTCAGCGACAGGACTCACCCACCACGCCAGACAGCACTAGCGAATACACTATAACTATATGCCTCTACATTATTATAAAGCCTGCCACTCCCAGCCACGATTCAAGAATCCGCCTATGCCATTTTGACATGGAGCAATGACTTAAGTGAGAGGCAAAAACAGAAAGTGATGCGTGGCTCTTATCCCGGACGGCTCTTAACCCTCAAACAGGTTTCTGATTGAGAGTTAAGAGCGACCATGGGATCTTATCCCTCAAACAGCCTCAAATGCCTCAAACGCTTTTATCCCTCAAACACTCTTATCCTTCAAACACTTTTATCCCTCAACAATCTTATCCCTCAAACGATCTTATCCCTCAAATCCATTTAAGGTACTTCTAGATATAGGAATCACTTGCCTAATTGAGACACAAGATACCATAGCCCTATCACAATTGAAGGATATAGAGATTGAATAAGGTCATATAGAGTGAGGGAATAAGGGGGAGTGTGCGGGAAGCAGTAGGGAGGGAAAAATTAATCAGTATGCCTTTTCCTCATAACCCATGATGATATTGGTCTAAGACACACAGAAGCCAACATCGGCCACTATGTAGACACACCTTTATCTCTTAGTGGCATTAGTCATGTGTTATATATGACACATATATGTAGTAAGTTATCATTTGGATGGGTCGTGCAAGCAGGGATGCTATTAGCTAGTTTGTCAATTTCTGTATTTTAGCCTGGTGTTAAGGGAAGATGTTTGCATACTCCCTCAATCCTGTATTTTTCCACTCCCCTTGTCTCCCATTTCCTTTAACCTTCATTATAACATGGTTCTGGTTTCCCAGTGCTTTTTTGGCTCATTTTGAGGATATCAAGCGTTCCTAAGAACTGGATTTAGGCACGATTATTAATTTTGAGTGCTTTTATTAGGGATATGAACGGTTCAGGGATAACAGTGTTTCAGGGATAAGAACATTTGAGGGATAAGAGCGTTTGTGGCCCCCCAAGTGTCCCATCACAAGACTGCTTACTCATGGCGGTCACTCCGTCTTCCAAGCCTACATGATCCGCCTAAGTGTGTGTGTAAGGGGGGGGGTGTTGTGTTTCACTTTAGCCACGGGACACATATTGTCCACATCATATTTTTTCAAATTTTGTTCACAAAGGCCCAGTGCAAGGTGTCCATAAAAAAATGTACTGTCCACAGACTATTTTACAGAGTGTCCATAAAACAAATTTTGTCCACAACCAGCAACATCATGGTATCCACAAAATAAACTCTGTCCACAATCTATCATCACAAAGTATCCACAAAACATGGCTTGTCCACAAACCTTTGTCACAAAATGATCAAAAACACTATTAGTCCACAAGATTTTAACACAGAGCATCCACAAAAAACAACACTGTCCACATTCAACTTTAGCAAGGTGCCCTTAAATTACAAATTGTCCACAATCTATCAACCTAAATCATCCACACAACACATTTTGTCCTCATTGCATGGTAACAAAGTATCCACAAAATACATTCTGTCCACCAGATATATTAACAAAGTGTCCACAAATTACATTTGTGCACAAGATACAATTTATCTATATGGACACATTGTGATAGTTTGTGTGGAGAATATATGTGACCAGGCAAGCACATATATTCTCCACAGATAACAAATGCAAATGATGGGGATTTTATGTAAAATGTGATTTACAAGAAAAAGAAAATGATGGATCTGAATGGCTGAAGCTCTATGCAAGGTCAAAATGAACTAGTCAAATGTCTTGAACAAAGAGATCAGGTGTATTAAGGTTACAACTGGGTTAGAGCAGCTGTGGGTATTACTGGCATGGGGGTATTAATGAGTTTTTATATATATGTGCAGAAAAGTAGGAAAATCAGGTTTGTAGGTCATGATATTTCCCATTGATTTTGCAGTTACTAATTTAAGCGTCGATTCCATATATGTAGGATCGTACTTTCCATAAGAATTTAGAGCAAATCCGTATACTTTTCTCTACTTTTTCCGTACAAAATGGGTAGTGGAAGCCAATTTTCAGTCAATCCAGCACTGGAAACCGTATACTGACCCATACTTTTTGGTTTTTGCACTTCCACATACCATAAAAGTATACGTTTTTCGTCTAATCCGTAGGTGAAAATGCCTAAATTCCTCTACTTTTCCCTACTTTTCTGTACTTTTCTGTACTTTTTCCCAAAATCAAAAAAATTAAATATTTTTTCCTACGGATTTCTTAGGTCAAATCCGTAGGTATCAGTAGAAATACCCTGTTTTACAGTAGAGTGCTTCTATTTATCGAATACAATGGTAGTAGGTGTAGGTACAAAACCTTTTTACCTTTTCACCCCTATCCTGCACCTGACCACACATGGGGTAGTGATTAGGGAACAGGACTCTCAGTGCATAGATGCAATGTATGGACCCCGCCTTTGCCAATGAATGTCTTGTAGGTTTTCACATGTGACAAAGATATAAGTATAAATTTCTCCCCAAAAAGTACAAGTTTACTGGAAAAGTATACTTTTTTATACTTTTTTGCCTATGTGGAAGCAAAAAAAAAAGTAAGTAGGGAAAAGTATACGGATTTTGGCCTTACAGATTTTTTGCCTTACTTATATGGAATCAGCGCTTTACCAACCAGCAGAAATGAGGTTTTATGGCTTTTGCTAAGTTTGTACTCAACTCGATGCCAATGTTTTGTAGCGATAATCCGATTCGTCCTTCCTGTAAACACAAAACAACTCGGAACATACAATTCAACAGTTTATTAAACCCTGGCACCTGGCCACACCATCTAACTCCGGATCGGAGGCTCTGTCGTGTTATTTCTCTGCCGTGTGTCCGCCTTGCTTTCTACTGGAAAACCGTCTCTCCGAAACTACACGCACACGCGCTTTTATAGCCGCCGCAGCTTCCGACGCTGGTGTCACATACCCAGCGTCGGACGCTCTGTCCCTTGGCTCGGACTCCAGGCGCCCGGAGCTCCGCCGGCCCCATCTAGGATGGTTCCGACTCGGCTCCCTCGGTCTTACCGCCACACTCTCCCCTACTAATATAACACTACGGGGTGAGGTGCAAAACAACAAAAACCCCCCTTGTGAGGGTAGCTAACTTCTACATAACATATTTACAAGCGCAGGATACCCTGGGCGCTGAATAAATAATAAACAACTTCCTCTGTCTTGGCCTCGTTTCTTTTCCTCGGAACCCGGAGGTGACTCGGTGAGGACTCCGCCTCCGGGCACTCCGATCGCCCCGATGAATAGCTGCTGCCTTTCCACGAAGGCACGTCAACTGGACCTCGGAGATGACTTGGTGAGGACTCCGCCTCTGGGCGCTCCGATCGCCCCGATGAATAGCTGCTGCCTTTCCCCGAAGGCACGTCAAACTGGAACCCGGAGATAACTTCGTGAGGACTCCCCCTCTGGGCGCTCCGATCGTCCAGATGAATAGCTGCTGCCTTTCCCCGAAGGCACATCAAACTGGAACCCGGAGATAACTTGGTGAGGACTCCGCCTCTGGGCGCTCCGATCGCCCCGATGAATAGCTGCTGCCTTTTCCTTGAAGGCACGTCAAACTGGAACCCGGAGATAACTTGGTGAGGACTCCGCCTCTGGGCGCTCCGATCGCCCCGATGAATAGCTGCTGCCTTTCCCCGAAGGCACGTCAACTGGAACCCGGAGATAACTGGAACTGGCCCCGGGATACCGTCTCCGACCTCCTGACGCTCCCTACTGCGTCCACCTGGCCCGGCGTCCCTAGCTCCATGTAACGTATGTACACACGGCTCCTTCCGCCGTCCGCCCGCGACAGCTGCAGCCCTTGTCTGCCTCCGACCCTGCTGCCGCTGCCACCCTCATCGCTTCCGCCCTGCAAGTACCAAACCGGGTGCGATATGTCTGTACGACCTCAAACTGTCCCTCCGGCAGCTGCCGTATCTCGGTGCCCATCCCTCCTCTCGGGACCACCTGCTCCACTATACTGAGTCCCGCGGGGGCTGGGGACCCCCTCATTCGCTGCAGCATCTGGTTAGGCGTTTCCCCTATCTCTCCGTACTCCCGATGCACTTCCCTTATTATCCACTCAACTTTGTGGAACTGCCGGGGCGTCAGGTACGTCGGCACCCCTTCCTCCGTCGTTATCAAGCTGCCCCCAAGAGTTGATCCCTCCTTCTGGGTTCACTCCTAGTGCCGCTGACGGCTGGGTTTTCGGAGACGCGCCAAGATTCGGCCCCTTCCTCTGACCACCGCTCCGCGTATGGGGCTTTGCCCTCCGAAGGTGCCTTCTCCGGCGTCCGGTACCCCAGCAGCACCTCCAAGTTGATGGCTGCCGGCTCCGTCTCGTCCCCGCTGATGGTGCCCAGACTGCCGAGGCTAATGGCCGGCGACCTCCACCTACTTCCCGTGGTGGACCCCGAGCCCCCTCCTTCCGGGAGAGCTTTGTTGCGACTGGGCGGAGTTATCTCTCCGGGGTACCTCCGGGTCGGGCTGCTGACTGGGGTCCTCTCCTTCTCCGAGACCCCCGGCTTGGATTTACTCGGGACTGCGACCACCGACTTGGGTTTCCTCTTCCTCTTATCTGACGATCCCTCGGCCCCTTTTTGCTTCTTCTCCTCCGTACTCTGCTTCCTCTTGCGGCTTGCCCCTGGCTGCACCGCCTCCGGGTCTGGGAGCACCACCTTCTCCGGTTCCCATTCTCCGAACTCCGAGTGCCGGCTGGCAATGTGCGACTTCATATCCGGCAGATAGTCCTCCTTTACCTGGTGGCCACAGCCCCCGACCGGGCAGACGTACCCCCTTACGTCCTTCTCGTGTGCCTTGAGATGCCTGTCCCTGTTGGAGCGGGAGGAAAACCACCACTTGGGGCCTCCCTCCTTCAATCTGCACCTATCGCACCTCCACTTCGGAAGGGAGTCCGGCCCGGCCTCCAGAGGCGCCGTCTCCGGTCCTCCGCTCGCCGTTTCTGTCTCTGATGGTGATAGTCGTCGGTTGTGTCTCTCGTCGAAGTGCTCACTACAGGAGTTCGCTGCAGACTGGTTTTCGGAGGGGCTCCACTCCTCTTTATACCCACCTCCCCCTCTAGAAGCGTGGGAACGGCTCCTCTCCGTCTGTGCGACCACGTCGCTACGTCCGGTCGAGCCGTGGGAATGACGTCTTTCGGCATGTTCCGTCCCGTGCGCCCTCCGCCTCTTCCTGCCCCTCGACTCCCTTTCCCACGCCTCTGTGCGACTTCCGCGGGAGCTGTCCGACCTACCCCTCTTTTTTCTATGATGACTAGTCGAGTCAGCCCTGGCAGCCTCCACCCTCGTCCGCTCCCTGCTCCGAGTCCTCTCTTTCTCATCGCCTTCCCCGGTCACCACCACCCGCCTGTTTCCATTGCTGACTGCCATTATTACCCTCAGCCCGACCCCCCTCCTTCTTTTATGGTAGAGTCGCTCTCTCCTGATTGGTCGGTACTGTTGCTGGGGGCCTCGTCCACTCCCCCCTCTCCGCCTACTGCGCTGGCGGTCGCTAGGGTGCTTACATCCACGTCCGCGCCCTTTCCCGCTCTTTCTGAGAGACCGTCCGATCTCTGGGATTGGCCCCCTCGGCTCCTGCCGTGTCGGTGGATCCCATACTTCGGATGACTCCCCTGCCTTCCCTTGTTCTCCAGCTATTGGTCGCTGGGCCTGTATCATCTCCCTTTCTCTCAAGAGATTCAGCCAGTTGTCCTCCCCTGCTTGTTCCATCATCTCGTCATACCGCAGGAAACTGTTCCACATCATCCTCCATCTTTTCACCGCTCTTTGCCTCTCCGGGTCTGCCCTTCTCTCCGCCCTCCTGGCCTCCCTCGCCCTATTTCGAGCTATCCTCCCTCTCTCTCTCTCTTCTTTTTCCGCCTCCGTGCGTCTCCGCCTCCACCTACCCTCCTCGTCAGGAGAAGAACGGTCCACCCACTCCCTGTCCCCTGAAAAGGGGGATTCCTTGTCCCAGGAAATGCTGGTCTCATCCTCCACTGGTTTCTTGGGGGGAGTCGGTGGCCACACCATGGCTGCCACTCGCCGAATGATGTCGACCCCCTCCTCTCCCCGAGTCGCTTTGTTCTGGTCCCTCGCCGGCCCCGACTCCATGGCGCCTCTTGCCTCTCCGACGCTGTCCTCCTCCGGCAGGACCTCCTTCAGGGCGTCGTAGTGCACCACCTTCCGGCTCCCCCCTTTCCGGATCCCGTAGACCGCCTGCCCTATCCTCCTCTCTACCCTCCATGGTCCCGTCCAATAAGACTGCAGCTTCGGAGACTGACCCATTTTTTTCAGAGGGTGGAAGTAGTACACCATGCTCCCCTCCGGGATGGTTTTGTGGACCGTCCTCCCATCATAGTTCCTCCGCTGCCTCTCCACAGCTCGGCCCACTGAGCTCCGAGCCGTCTCGAACGCCTCCGCCATCTCCCACTGCATTTCCCGTCTGCCTTTTTCGGCCATTGCTCCGGGTAGAGCAACCCCAAGGGCGTGGCCGTCTCCCTTCCCATCATGAGTAGGTTCGGAGACAGGCCCGTGGTAGAGTGAGCCGAGGACCTGTACGCCGCCATCACAAACGGCAGGCGGCGGTCCCAATCTTTCTGGTCCCTCCTGACCACCGTGGCCAAGAGCATCTCTATCGTCCGGTTCGCCCTTTCCACCATTCCATCACTCTGTGGTCTGAAGGCGCAGGTTCTGGTTTGCTTTCCCTCCAACAGGGCGACTATTTCCCTAAACAGGGCGGATTGGAAGTTGGTCCCTCGGTCTGTATGCAACTCCACAGGCGGCCCCAACCGGCACACAAACTCTGCCTCCACCCAACTCCGGACCCGGTTGAGCAGGTGGTCCTCTTCCTGCAGTTTCCTCCAGCTTGGGTCGAGCTTCTTGTACCGGTCACTCTGGTGGCGGATGAATTTCTTCGTCCGCTTCTTGATGATCTTGTTCTTGATGATCTTGTTCTTGATGATCTTGTTCTTGACAAGTGGCCTGCTTACAAGGGTCCCTGGATAGTCCATCCGCATTTCCGTGTTGTTTCCCTGGCCGGTGCACCACTCTTATATCATAGGTGTCGATGATCTGGATCCACCTCGCCAATTGCCCCTCCGGTTCCTTGAAGCTGAGCAGCCATTTCAGGGAGGCGTGGTCGGTCCTCACCTCCACCGGTCGCCCCACCAGGTAGTGCCGGAATTTCCGGAGCCCAAAGACGATAGCCAGGAGCTCCCTCCGGGTAACGCAATAGTTCCGCTCCGGTCATGACAGCGTCCGGCTAGCGTACGCTAGAACCCTCTCCTGGCCCCCTTGGGACTGACTCATGACCGCTCCCAGCCCTGAGTCGCTCGCATCAGTGTCCAGTGTCAACTTCCCCTCCGGCTCCGGGAACGCCAGGACTGGCGCGGAGGTCAGTCGCCGCTTCAGCTCCCGGAAGGCCATCTCGCACTCCTCCGCCCATCTGAAAGCTCTTCCTTTCTCTGCCAGGGCGCTCATGGGTTTGGCCACCGTCGCAAATTCCGGAATAAACGCCCGATAGTAGCCTGCGAGTCCCAGGAAGCTCCGGACGTCAGTGACGGTTGCCGGTTGCCCCCACTCCCGAACCGCCTTCACCTTCGCGGGATCCGTGGCGACACCCTCTTTACTGATAACATGCCCCAGGAATTCCACAGTCCACCTGGGCAGCTGGCATTTCGACGGTTTTATCCTCAGGCCGGCAGCCACCAGTCTCCGAAGGACCTCCTCCAGTCTCTCCATATGCTCCGCAAAGGAGTTGGAGAAAACCACCACATCGTCCAGGTACACCAGGCATGTCCGCCACTGGAGTCCTCTCATGACCACCTCCATAACCCGCTCGAAGGTGCCGGGTGCGTTACAGAGGCCGAAGGGCATGCGGCGGAACTGAAAGAGCCCCTTATGTGTGGTGAACGCTGTTTTTTCCCTGTCCTCCGCTCGGATGTCCAACTGCCAGTACCCACTGGCTAAATCCACCGAGGAAAACCAGGAGGCTCCGGCCATGGTGTCCAGGCAATCCTCCACTCTCGGAAGGGGGTATGCATCCTTGACTGTCACCGCATTCAGCTTCCGATAGTTCACGCAAAATCTGGTGGACCCGTCCTTTTTCCTTACTAGTACTACCGGGGATGCCCAGGGGCTCTGGGACTCCTCTATTACTTCCGCTGCCAGCATCTTATCCACTTCCTTCTCGATCATCTCCCTTCTGTGTGGAGCCAGCCTCCGAGGTGGTTGTTTGATGGGTGTCGCCTCCCCCGTGTCGATTTTATGCTCCGCCACCGTCGTGTGACCCCTGTCCTCCGGACCCAGCTGGAAAGCGGTCCTCCACCTGCGTAGCAGCTGCGTCAGCTCCTCCCTCCGGCCCATTTCTGTTCCTTCCACCAGCTGGCGTACCCAGTCATCCGGCTCGGCCCCTGTGGATCCCAGCAACCGACACCACTCTCCCGGCGCGTGCTCCGATTCTCCTTCCACCCTCTGTACCGCCCCTAGGGTCATATCAAGCTCCAGGCTACCAGGAACTTAGGTTCCCCATGGTGTCCAGCGAGGCCTTCCACCAGCCCCTCCTGTCCGTCCTCCCACTCCCCCCGTAGCGTTCCTTCCAGTACCGCCTCCTCCCCAGCTCCGATCACCGCCGTACGTGAGCTCACTATCCGGCAGGAACTCTCGCCCTCCGACCAGACCAGCCGCTCCCGTCCCAGATCCACCACCAAAGCTTGTTGCCGTATGAAGGCCGCTCCTAGTATGGCCTCGTTCGGTACCTCCCCCACTCCGAACGTCAGCCGGACCGACCTGCCTCCCAGCTCCAAAAGGGCGCTCCCTTCTCCCGCCAGTTCCATGGACCGTCCATCCACCGTAAACACGGTCCTTCCTGACTGCTCCAGTGACCTCAGCTCCCCGTTCTTCTGCCACCAGCTCGTCGAGATCAAGTTCATGGAGGCCCCCGTGTCAATCAAGAGCTGTATGGGGGCCCCTCCCAAGCGAGCCTCCACCAACAGGCCACCTCCCCCTCTCTCCCTCCGTCCTTGTACTATATTCTCCGGCCTCTCTACTCCGACCTCCGCGCGGCCCCTGGCGCAGATCGGCGCTAGTTTTCCGCCGGTCCCCCACTACCACCTTCCGACGCGCTCCTCCGGCCTTTCATCTCCGGGCATTCACGCTTAAAGTGCCCCTCTTTTCCGCAGCCGAAGCATGCTGTCCCCGAGGTCCTCCTCCTCCCGTTTTCCTCCGGATCTCTCCTTTCCGCCAGTACCTTCACCAACTCCACGAGGCTTTCCAATTTCCTGTCATTGGACAGCAGTCTCTCCGACACCGTCGCGTCCACCGCCCTCACCCGAGTCCGCTGGTCCCCCTCGTTTTTTAAATAGGCCTCCCCACTGATGGCGGTCATGACCGCCGATTGAAGGCTCTTTGGCGCCAACTGGTAGACCCACTGCCTCAGGGGCAGCGACAGACACAGCAAGAATCTATCCAACACCAGCGTGTCCCGGGTGCGGGCGTCCGCCTCCGGGTATGCCAAACGCGTGTACTTAGCCAGGTCCTCCTGCAACTCCTGCAGATCCTCCCCGAGCTTCCGCTCTCTCGTCCGGAGACATGCTTTATAGGTTTCCTCCCCGCCAGCAACCTCCTGGCCTGTCCCGACAAACTTAATCCTAGAAACATGCTAGCCTCCTCCGGAGACCATTTGTTCGCCTTCACACAGAGGTCAAAGTGGTTCAAGTAATCCATCAGGTCGGAGGTCCCATCGTACTTAGTCGGTTTCACCGCCGGTTTGCCACCGGTCCCATTACCCGCCTCCGTAGGCCGACATCCTTTTCTCCCCTTCGCCGCCTCCACCGCCAGCTGAGCTATGGCCTCCGCCAATCTGTCTCCCTCTCTTGCCCACTCCTCTCTCGCCTGTTCCTGATCTGCGTTAGCTCTCTCTTTACTCCTACCCCCGGTTTCTTCTCCTTCCCCGTCGCTCGAGTCGCTTCCATCATCCGGGTCCTTGTCCGGCCCCCCTCCGGCAGCTCCTAACAGACGTCTGGGTGCCCCTCCTTCAACGCACGACCGCCCGGTACCAGCTTCAGTTCGGGCCCCGCCCTGGCGCTCCGGATTCGGCCCCCGCTGAACCGCCTCTCCCTGCCGTTCTCTCCTTGCAGCCTCTGCCCAATCTTCCTCCGTCCACCACAGCTCCTCTCTCGGGCCCTTCCCCGGCATAGATTCCGGTCTAGGATCCTTTCCCGCCACCCTCCAGTGGGGTTTCCTCTCCTGCCCGTTCTCAACCCTCTCCGAGCCCAGCTCCCACGGCCATCTTGGAATCAGCCTGTCACGTCCCTCCTCCTGCCTCTCCGGTCCCGTCTCTCGCCGCGGGGGCCCCTCTCGTCGTAGGGTGATTTCCTCGTCTACCACTTCCAGCAAGCTCGCCTTTCCTGCGGTTTCCATCTTCACGGCTTCCTTGGTGTCATCCGATCCGTCCATGTTTACGTTGAAGCGGGGTTCGTCACTAGCTGTCACCAATGTAGCGATAATCCGATTCGTCCTTCCTGTAAACACAACACAACTCGGAACATACAATTCAACAGTTTATTAAACCCTGGCACCTGGCCACACCATCTAACTCCGGATCGGAGGCTCTGTCGTGTTATTTCTCTGCCGTGTGTCCGCCTTGCTTTCTACTGGAAAACCGTCTCTCCGAGACTACACGCACACGCGCTTTTATAGCCGCCGCAGCTTCCGACGCTGGTGTCACATACCCAGCGTCGGACGCTCCGTCCCTTGGCTCGGACTCCAGGCGCCCGGAGCTCCGCCGGCCCCATCTAGGATGGTTCCGACTCGGCTCCGTGCTCCCTGGGTCTTACCGCCACAGTTTACTCCATTCAAATTGAATCCCAGAACAACTTTAGGGATATTTCCCATACCTAATAATGTCATTTGCCTCCCAAAACAGTCAAATTGAAATTAATGTCAAAAATAGTGGATTTCATATGGGGTGTCAGTAATAACAACAGATCTGCTCAGTCGTTGGTATTGATGGCACCCTATCATTCTGCAGTGTAGTCAACATTGTTTCAGGGTATGTTCTGCATGTTTTCTCCCCATTTGTCACTGGACTGTACATGTTTCATAGATTACCAAGGTTCTTTTTTATACATTCTTCTTTTGTTCTGGAGATATAGGGTACTTAAGGAATAAGGCACACAAAAGAGTTTTGAGTTTGAAAATAGTTATTGGTCAATCAATCATAATCACATGCAGCCACCCCTCTAATGTGGCCACATTTCCAAAGTCCCAATAGTGTCCGGAATAAAGGGAGTTGACTGTAATTGCAGCAGGGCTAGAGGTGAGACCATCTGTGATGAAACAGGGAATATCATAATATTAAGGGAAATACCCACAAATGCTCTAAATACAATATTTGAGGAGATATGGCCAAAAGAGTAACAAATTAAGCGAAAATAATTCTAGGGTAATTTTTGCTGAAGAATCTGATTATGCTATAGCCAAGACTCTACTTTCCTTCTAAAATGACCTCATTTAGACCACAAAAAATAATGTTTTTCCCTGAATTTAGCACATTTGTTTGCCATGGAAACCATAATTTTGTTCCTTATGAATAAAAGGTTATGCTATCTTATTAACCTGTCCATAAGGTTTTTATAACTGAAAACAGAATTGAATTATCCTTTCTAGATCAAAAATTATGGATGATTATGTTTAAAAATTGTTATTTTTCCAATAATTGCATTTTTTATGCGTTTTGCCACAATAATTCAATACACCATTGAGTTAAAGTCTATCCTGAATTCCTCCATGTTGCTGACATCCAATGTTTGAGATCTTATATTTCTGTAGCTATTTGGAGTAATTTATCAAGTAAAGTATCGAAATGTAGCTGAAGACATAAATTTGAAAAAAGGGATTTTCCCCTAAAGTTTTGTCACATCTAATCATGAAGAGTGATGTTCCTTGGGCACACAGTTAGAGAGGGGTTGAGGTCACTTATATCTATCCAAGGTGGAGGCAGGGAGAGAGTGGCCAGCAATGAAGAGCATGTCTGAGGTCTACAGTTTCTTGTGCCTAGCCGTTGTGTAATGGTCAACCCTAGGTTGGCAATAATTTGATTACTTTAAGTAATATTTGACTATTCTCTACATTATGTTTACATATAACTAGAGAGAGAGTAAGTGAAACAGAACACAGTGTATAATTAAGATGTCCAAGAATAAGTGGACAAGTGGTGTGTCATGTCTTATATTGGGGTGAAAGAAAGTACTTACATTACCAGTGTCAAAGATCGTTCGTGTATGCTTATCAATAATATCTCTATGTATACCGGTTGGGTAGTAATTAATTTATCGACCACCAGGGTCTTAACTGCGGCACATTGTTGTTACTTTTCTTATATAATCGTATTATGCTCCTTTCTTCTGCACTAGTCGCCACTATTGTAAGGTCAAATGACCACCTGTTACCTATATAAGGGTCGATTAGTGGTTAATTAAGGAGATCAGTCACTGATGTGCTGTCTCACCCATATTGTCTGTTCATTTATCTATTCCTAGATAATACATCGGTAATAGCTCTAGTACGTTGAAGGTACAGTGAAATACGATCACCACTAGCCCTCACGTGGCTCCTATTGTTAAACTGTTGACAAAAGTCTGTTCGGTAAACCTGTAGTACTGAGTCTCTTATATTTGACATTTGGTTACTTGATATGTAGCAGGGGCGTAGGAAAAGGGGGGCCAGGGGGGCCTGGGCCCCCCCAATCATGAAGGAGGTGGGGCCTGAGTATGTCTGGGCCCCCCCAATATTTTCCAAGAACTCATAAACACAATGGAAAAAAAGCCAAAACTTTACATCTCAAATTAGATTATTATGGTGATGTCTTAGGGAGAATGGGGGTCTGAGCCTAAAGTCAGATCCAAAATTCACCAAAAGTTACTTTTCTATATGAATTCTTTATACGCATTATATAGACACCATCACGCATCAGCCGACAATTCAAGGTGGTCGCGACGGTGCCCTCGCCGGCCCCCCCAATGAAGATTTGCTTCCTACGCCTCTGTGTAGTGTAATGGCTCGTGTTCTTATGTATATAAGGATGGCTCTTTGGCTTGCTTAGTAGCTATAAGAACCAACAAGACACGAGAAGTTTGGGTTGGGCAAAGCCCTCAAACTTCCACCTCTCAGATGGCCTTTATTCTGTTACAACTGGAAGGTAGAGTAGCACGTCTGGACTGGATGGAGTCCAGTCACCTTCTGCCAATTGCCTGGCTCCTTAATAGGAGCTGGACGCGAGGCATGGTGCTGCCCCCTCTTATACCAAACAGGTATCGCAAAGCGACGCCTGGTTGGCATAGAAGGAACGAGCAACACACAAACATGTCTCTCAGATGATCAGCACTAGTATATATATAATGATGTCAGCCCCTACACCACACCCCTAGACTTTACCTAGGGTAAGTGTTACAATAGTAGACTAGTAAACATTCGTATTACATACAGTGACTAGTATTTACACAGGTAAGTCTACTTTATAATAGTTAAACAACTCATATAACAATACAGGGGCATTAATAAGTATTATGTACATTAATAGGCATCATTAAATTTTTTATATAACCCAAAGTAGATAGATGTGTATGCATAGCAGAGTAAGAAGTGATACCTCATGTACTTTAAGTTCTCAGCAGCATGGAACTCTTTAAGCTTCTCTGCTTCCCTCTTCTTTTCTAAACAGGCTTTATAAGCCTTCAACACGTTTCACCTCCTGTTGTTTGATACGTTCCTCCTCGCGTTTCTGCATTTTGTACATGAGGTTGAACGTCAATTCAGTCATCTCCCGCCAGTAGTCAATAGACCTCTTGCAGTGGAGAGTCTGCCATTCACTCATAAGATCATGGGATTGGTGCATAGGGATGTAATTCCCCCAACTGGTATATACAAAGCCTTCCTCCTCATCAACATAGGCGAGGCATTCCGTCTTTGTTTTATATCCCGGTGGGTAGAGCGGAATACTTAAGAGGGTCTGGATAGACTCCATCTCGGCTGGCACAGTCTTGGTCGAGTCCATGAATGCCACAGGGCCCTAGGTGGTGGAAAAGGCATTTTGTCCCGATCTGACAACGCAGCATGACTGCTGGCGGCTTCGTCCCACTTCTGGCTCGTCCTGGAGTCCAGCATCGCAGGTTTCCATTGTTTCCTCCACCTGAGACTTGGTTACTGGAACCTCATCTTCGTCCAACGCAATGTTGGCAGAAGCTTTACGCAGAGCGTCAATCGTTTCTTGCGTCATTATAGCGGAACGCCTTCCAATTTCAAATTGGCTATACTACAGTTGAACTCCTCCTAAAGGATTTGTCCCAACAAACACTTTTCTTTAATTCGGCTATCAGCTGCAGGATAACGGAGAGCAACCAGAGGGAAAAAGAATGGCGTCTACACACCACGATTTCGCCCTAGTTATAAACAGGTCAAACCAATATAGCGTCGAAACTCTCATCTCGCGAGATCTCACTGCAAGCTATCCGCTGACCTAGTTACTAATTTTCCCGCCACACTATTGACACCACCACATTGACTAGGAGCTAGGCTCAGTGTACCAGTGGTATACTACTACCAGGATGGTATCTTCTGGAGCCTGGTGATATTATACATTGCTGAATAGCAGATGTACCGGGCTATCCGACCACCACTCACGGGATACTCCATCGAGGGAATATACATTCGGCGTCCTGACCTGCTACAGACACATACTATACACAGAAAGAACAGCACACAGACATCACACTCGTTGTGTACCGAGTTAGTTTACGGCAGCCCTTAACCTGGGGGCTATGTCTGACGCCCTCGGTCAGTATTTTATTATTCCCGGTATCAGACACAGCCTTTTCCGGGTCCGATTTAGCCACAGCAGGACCCTTCCTATGTATAATACCTTCACTCAGCGAGACATTTTTTCCATTTCTTACGATTGGGCCGTCTTCGACCCGTCTTCTTCTTATCAGAAGCTACATTTACCTTAGGATGCTTTCTAGGATGCTTTCAGGCACAATCACCTCCAACTTTTCCCCGGTCGGCCCGGTGGGTTGATATCCAAACACTCATTCTACTTCTTCTTGACCTTTCCACAGTCTGAGCTTCCCTATGTTGGTTTTCCATTCTCTACTGGTGTAGCAATCCTTCATTATCAAAGTAGATTCAGAAACAATGCTTATAACCTTAAATGGACCTTCCCGAGGGGTTACAAGTTTTAACCTCTTAAGTGGTTCATAGTATCTTAACACTTTATCTCCAATATTAAAGTGCATCCTTTTTGCATTGGTATCATAGCCAACCTTCTGCCATTTAGCATTCTTAAGTAATTCATTTCTTAGGCTTGAACTTAAGACCATTTGAAAGAATTCTATCCAGGACTATCTGTAGATTAGTCTGACATTCTTTGAATGATTTGCCGAAGACGACAACATCATCCAAATACACCAAACATCGTTTCCACAATAGGTCACTGAGTAGGGATTCCATCATAGCCTCGAATGTAGCTGGAGCGTTACACAACCCGAAGGGTAAGACATTATACTCAAATAGCCCGAAGTGACTAGAGAATGCAGTTTTCTCTATGTCCTTCGGGTGCATTGGTATCTGCCAATACCCTGATTGTAAATCGAGGGTGCAAAACCATTGATTCCCACCCAAGCTATCCAAAGTGCCGTCTATCCTTGGTAGAGGATACAAATTCTTCTTTGTCGTACCATTCAATTTGCCGTAGTCGACACAGAAATGGATAGTACCGTCTTTCTTTGTGGTCATAGATACAAAACTAGACCAGGGGCTTATGCTCGGCACAATCACCCTGAATTCTAGCTGTTTTTGTATTTCCTGTTCACATACTAACTTCTCCTTCAGAGGAAGCCTATGATAGGGAATTTTAAAAGGTTTTGCATCACCCACATGGTGTGTAACACCTTGTCAGTTTTATTTACGGGTCCTCCTTCTGATCTGAACGCATTTTCATACTTTCCCAGGAGTTCCCTTAATTACCTTTTCTCTCCCATATTTACCAAATCAGTTTCCTAAATTCAGGATACATACTAACAGGTTTTAGTGGTTTCCGAAACTTGTCCTCGGCCACATGTTCCAAGGAATTAATGACTCCAACACTGTCCCCTCATTTCAAATAAACAACTGAACCAGTTTGGTTAATCATAGGTAATACAGTCCAGGCTGCATTTCCTAAAAACATATCCACTGAGTCCAACCCAATACTGGACAAATGTACCATATCGGGTTCAAACACTCCAATTTCACCCTTTTGGCCCATTGGTCTGCAACATAAGACATCACAAGTGATACCTGGAGGGACTTTTACCGTATGTATAACCTATAAGCTTGCAAAATCCAAACCGGGGATTTCATCATCACTAACCTCCGTTATAGTAGGCGAAAGAACGAATTCTTTATCTCCTATGAGGATAGGCATAAAAGTCCTCCTAAAGGTCTGCATACTGCTTCCGTCGGTCGTAGAGGCATTTACCCCCATTTTGAGGTTCTTATGACTGTTGAAGAGTCGAAGAATCTTTTGGATAGACATGAGTGGCTAGCTCCAGTATCCACTAAAAGTTCCCCAACCTGACCTTTCACAGTTACAGACATGTACCAATGTCTCCCTCCCAATGGAGATTGGTTGCTGGTAAACTGATGAAAGTTTCTGGAATCCCCAAGATTCAATCCGAGTCCTCTTAGAAACTCCAGACAAGGATGACTTGGAGGAAGGCGTGTCCCACACACTCGGATCAACTCTTTAATCCATCCTTCCTCTCCCCTGATGTGGCCACTTGCCTCTTCGTCTCCTCTAATATCCACTGTTGCACTAGGGTTCTTGGCCCTGGTAGGTAAACTGGGGTGCGCACCCACAGTCACCCAACCTTCAGGTAAATCTGATCCAGATTCTTCCACCGGTGTATTCCCGGTAGTTTTTCGGCATTCATTTCTAGATGGGGCTATACCCAATGCCATAGATATAACCCCCTCTAATTTTCCTCAATATTAGAGGCTAACACATCTTGTACATTTCCCTCGTGTTCATCTTCAGCTTCATAGTAAGCCCCCATAACTGGTTCGGAGCAGCACACTCCGAAGAAAAGTGTCCCATTCTCTGGCACCTAAAAAATTTTACAGTTCGGCGATCAACACGAGGTCTTGGCCAACTGGTTTTTAATGCTTCTGTAATTTTCACATTAATCCCGTCATATCCAATGATGGATTTCTGGTCTTGGAAGTACTTTCAGCAGGTTTAGTGGCTGCTTTACCAGTATTAGTTGGCATATTGGTGCCACTATAACCGGATTCACCCAGATAAGCACCAGAAGTACTACCACCCCCTGGGTTGTTCGTATAGGTAGTGCTACCGGCACTACCAGACCCGGGAATACCGCCTGTCTGACCCTGCTGGCCTCCCCCCTACGCATTCTGTGAAGCACTCTGGTTACCAGTGCCCAATCCAGTATCGCGGGTTCGGTTCACATATATATGGAACCCATTGGTCTCGACATTTCCATCTGAAATGTCATTGTTGACTAGGTCTGGATCCACTAATAATTGGTGGACAGTAGGTACCTCACTTATACGAACCCTGAGTTCTACCATTAGTGTCTTGGGTTCTTACGTAAGCCCCTTCCTGATCCACATTACGAGTAGCATTATCATTCACGAAAGCATTGTATGCACTCGTCGGTTGTTTGGGTGTTGAGCAGGTGCCAAACTCACCCTGCTTAACGAAGGTTTGATCTGCATCCAGATCAGGAACCAACGGAGGTGGGTTAACCTTTTCCGTCTCCTGTAAGTAGCTTTCCATAGCCAACTTATTTAGAGTCAGAGTAGTAATATTTGCTGTTAAATCTCTCTGTTCCTCTCGTAACTGAGCATTCCCGGATAGAATCTCAGTTTTCTTGAACGGCTCGGTTCCGTTCTTGTTGGGCAGCTAGTGCCTCTTTCTTCAAAGTATCTTTTTATAAATGATACTTCTCACTCTTTTCTTTCTGAGATTTCTGATACTCAGTCATCTCCTTTTGAATCTTGTCTTGTTCGCTGACAAGCTTGGATTCCATCTCAGCATTGCACAGTTGGAGTTTTGTTAAGTTTCTCCTCCATTGCATTTAACTCGGCCTGTAGTCTATTTACATACCGAGCTTTAGAAATTTCTTCGGATCTAGCCTTTTTAATGGCCTTTCCTCCTCCTCCTCCTTCTCGAGTTCTGCTTTTTTTCCCTTCCCCTCTCTTCTGTAGACTGCATTTGCACTCTATGAACCAGATAGGAGAGTTTGTACTTTAAGGATAGCTTCCTGCTCTATAGAGAGAAGCTTATTGATCCACTCTCAGGTCTCATCTTCAATTTTTTTCTGAGCAGTCATGAACACTTCATGATGAGCACTTCTTCAGGTTCCATCTAACCCCACACTAATAGTTGCTGTAGCTGCAACCTTTGGTGTCCCTGTCCGTTGGATAGGACTCTGAGCTGTGGGTGTACTTAAGACCTTAGCGGCACTGTTGAGGTCACCCACCTCCAAATCATGCCTACTTGTGATTACTTGAGACAATTGGCTCAAGTCTAAACGAGCAGGCCTGATCAACCTGATCGCAAAGCGACGCCTGGTTGGCATAGAAGGAACGAGCAACACACGAACACGTCTCTCAGATGATCAGCACTAGTATATGCCAGCCCCTACATACAGTGGTTAGTACTTCTCATTGTGGCCGAGACAACCCAGGTTCAAATCCTGGTCACGGCACCAGTGTAATGGCTCATATTCTTATGTACATAAGGGTGGCTCTTCTGTTACAAATGGAAAGTAGGGTAGCTCGTCTGGACTAGACGGAGTCCAGTCACCTTCTACCGATCGCCGGGCTCCTTAGTAGGAGGTGGACATGAGGCATGGTTCTGCCCCCTCTTGTACCAAACAGGTATCGCAAAGTGACTCCTGGTTGGCATAGAAGGAATGAGCAACACATAAACATGTCTCTCGGATGATCAGCACTTGTATATAATAATTATAATGATGCCGGCCCCTACATGTAGTATCAACCGATAACCTGACAGGCCAGTGAAAGAAGTAGCTGTGCCCGATGGTTACACCTGTTATCTTCATGTTCATACATTGTGTATAAAACTAAAGAGAGAGAGAAAGTGAAAGAGCATACGGTGTATAAGCAAAGAGTTTGGATCACAGTCCAGGAACACCCCCCTAACATCTAGAATGAAGGAATGAAGGTAATGAAGGAAATGTGACTTTCTTTTGACATCAACGGGGGATCATTAAGTTTTTGATGTTTAAGATTTAACATCAAGATATGCAAGGTTAAGCAGATAAGTGTTGTGTTCTTATGTGCTATTTATAACATGGCATCCCTGAAGAGAAGATCTAAAGGTTTTATGTGTACTAACAATCCCCCCTGGAGGCACGTTTTCCTTCGTTGGCCCACATATTCCTACAGCAGAAACTAAGTGTTATAAACACAGCTATGAGCAGGTTGGTGTGCAATTGATTCTGTATTAGAACCTAGGCCCCTCTCATGATTGAAATTATGGGCATAATATATATGCAGGCTGATTAATGTAACTCAGTTTCCAGAATATCCAACAACTACTTATACCTTTGGTTATACCACAATTTCTGGGTTACTCAGTGCTTTTTGCTGGATATTCCCATGCACATACCTGTCGATATTGCACAGCATGAATGCTGTAGCATGAATTTTGGAAGGCGTGTGGTTATCCATGGATAACCTGCACACTGTGCGGTTATCCATGGATAACCCACACACCTCTCATGTCCTTCCATGTCATATGTTACATGTTAAAACCTACAGAATCTTTCATTGCCATGGTAGGGGTCGAACCTGCATTCTCAGGTCCTTAGTCCAACTCCCTATGCAGTGCGCCACAGGGACTGACGAGAGACGGTATGTGTTTGCTTGGTTAGATAGTAGAGGTAGGCGGGACGAGTCCCAGTTGGGTGTATAATTGTTTTCGCTACTGCTCGCAGTCAAACATATTAAGCCGCGATGGCCGCTGAAGGAGGCGACGCGGTGGTCTAGTGGGTAGCGCATTGCCCTCAGCCGTTAGAGGTACACGGGTTGAGTCCTGGTCCGGGCGCATCTTTTTTTTCGCCGTGTGCGCTGTTGCTGTCCGCTGCCAGGGTGTATTATACACAAACATAACCGCGAGAAGCATCTTTTTTCGCCGTGTGCGCTGTAGCTGTGCGCTGCCGGCGACAAGGTGTATGTATGGATTGTACACAAACATAACCGCGAGACGCATTCAAAGCAAACCAAGGCGAGACCGGGGCTGTCGCTGTCCGCTGCTGGGCGCCGAGGTGTATGTACCGATCGTGTACACACAATGGCTGGCATCGAGTCCCGGGGAGGGGGAATAATTTTTGTTTTCAACTTGAATTTATTGCTATTCTATTGATTAATTATTGGTTTCGTGGTATAAAATAAGTAGTCAATGGATAATTCATGACTCGTGTGTGTTAGTTAAGGCTAATTATCCTTCACTAACACACACTCATCATGAATTATCCATTGATTACTTGTTCAATAACAGTAGCGACTGTTTTAAAAATCATTTGGACTACGGTTATCCCAATCTAGATATGAAAATAGATTGGCAGATCCTCTTTATGGTAGTTATGACACAGGTGCCTCGTAAAATGGCATTACAATGGCTAAGGTTAGGGGTGCCAGTAATACTTCATCTATGCCGGTAATGATTAACTAATTAAATATATTGCAGTCAATTTTCTCTTATACACCATGGGTAATGTGTAAAAGACCTTCCTTTGTCAACAAAATTTGAAAAAAATATTCATTGTAAAGCCACCCGGGATGAAATGCACTTAAGGTGCCACGGCTACTCTAGCTTCACAATAAAACTGGCTATAAAGCATATATATTGTTATATATATCGAGTTATGAAGCTTTTATTAGAGCAGCAGATGCCCAAAAAGGGCCTTATTTTAGGAGTTTAATTCGAAGAATTACTGAAAGCTACAACATGTTTTTTAATCTCGTCTGATATGTCTGGACATGGAAAAGTGACGTTGTGGGTGTGAACTCTCGTGCAGGCTCCCAGAAATCTGCAATTCTATGCAATCATGTCATCAAATTATAGGTCCCTTTTTTAGGGTAGTAAAACATACAAATCCATCTGTACTCTAATATTGATGATATTGAAATTCTGATGGTACCTACCCCCCGTAACATTGACCCAAGGAAAATGCTGATGCCTTCTATTTATTGCTAGGACAAGCGGTTACCTAGCAACGGCCACTTTTACCTAGCAACAGGCCCTTTCCCAGACAGAGAAGGCCCATACACTAATTCAAAGTGACATTTTGATGGCCCCTACCCCTTAAAATGGACCAAGGGAAATGCAGAAGCTTTCTATTTGTTACTAGGTACCTATCAATGGTTACTTTTCCCTAGCAACAGGCCCTTTCCAGGACTTTGATCCCATGAAAATTTTGATGGCACCTACTCCCCTAATAAAATGGACCCAAGAAATATGCTAAAGGTTGTGATTTGATGTTAGTACAAGCAGCTTTTGCCCAGCAAGTTACAGGCCTTTTTTGCTATAAGAAATGAGTACACTTGAACTGATTTAAGGAATCAACAGTAAGGAAGCTTAGTATCAATATGATACTGAGAAGGTCCATATACTAATTTTAAGTCACATTGTGCTTCTTACTATACCTCTAAAAGGCTACTTGGATAAGCAATCACCTAACAATGGCTACTTTTGCCTAGCAACAGGATCTTTCCAGTACAAGAAAGAGAGTATGAGGGGTAACCTTTAAAGAATGGACAGTATGGAAACACTTTCTTATTGTGGTGTTCAGCCGGAACAAACATTCATTGAAAATGATGTTTTATGAAAGATATATTTTTGTCCAGACTAGAAGATGCAGAAAAAATAAACGTAGCCTTTTTACTGAAAGGTTGAAACACAATCTTTCCTTGTTTATACTCTATCCCTAGGGGTGCTAATAGCACAGCATCCACCCATTTGCCTAGCAATCAGTTCTAGGGATCATGTTTATAAACATGCATAGATAGATTCTTGCCCTCACTTCGTCAACCATTTAATTTCTTGGTTTCCTATTCATGTAGACAGGATAAATCTGACTTAAATTTTTAGATAATTCTCCTTTAATCATTTCAAATCTGAAGAAGCAATACCTGAAGTATTCCTGCAGCAGCTTAACTCCCAGTTGGATAGGTTGAGTATTATGAACAGAAGTAGAATTTTCTAATGGTAAGTTTAGTTCACACCTAATAGTCAGTACTGTAACAGGAACCCCCATGTGGCGGGAACCACCGGGTAACATAACATCACCCTCTTGTGGCTCCACCTGTAAGGGCTGGAGGTCATGTGACCTAGGCAGGCAGGGTGGTGGGGACTGTGTGAATGACCACTGGTCACTTTTGCACAAGAGACCAGTCAGCCAGGAAGGTAAGCCATAGAGCTCCATTTTTGGTATGTGGTTTGTGCATCGTCAGGTATATTTCATTATTACTGCTGACTTGTGACTATCATATTGTATTTGAGGCCTTGTACCGTTTGTGGACAATTATAAGTATTAATTATAGTTGAAAGAGTCTGTCTTGTTTCCATCATGTAGACTTAATAGAATTGGCCATCTTCTTACATCCCCAGCCTCAGTCTCCCCCTGGAGCTAGGTTTATAGTATAATCTAAATTGCCCAATAATTCTCCAATGCCCAAAATCGTTACAGTACTCTTATATATATGTTCAGACCAATGAATTGCCCCTCTTAAGGCATTAGGTGGCCCTGTAAGTGGTATTGATTGACTCAGATTAAATAAACAAGGGTGCAATTATAATGTCTATACCAATGGACAGAGAAAGACTTCCCTGATCAAACTTCCCTGATCAAAGTGTCCAAGTATGTAGATGCAAAATCTGAAAGCATTCAAACGTCAGGGGAGTCCCTATTAAAGATGCTGTATTTGGAATTACAGTTCAGGGATGGTCATAACAAGGTCAATGGAGTGCAAAGAACAACTTCTCAGTTACCACTGCTTAATAATCTGCACCACATCAGTGTTTGTGGTGTAAGCAGGATACACTAGGCATCCTCTTTCTGACAATGCAAGGCCATTGTCAATTTGATTTACAACAGCATTGTACAAAAGATAAAACTTTGGCCTGAGCTTAGGGAGATACTAGAAGGCGCACACAGAATTTGGTTTAATGTGGCTTGGTTAAGTGTTGTTCTATAGTGTGATGTCCTAGCCTATATAGCACACCTGCAAACTTTAGCCGCCAATCCCATTTATATAAGTGACACTAGGAGTCTATCCTCATAAATAATTATAAGCTGAACCTGTGAGGTATTGTTATTCCTCTAAAGTATTTAGCAATGATGTGTAAAGGCAAGGAGAAAGGGTGCTCCGTGCTAAAAGTCAACTTTAAAATTCAGATCACTAGCTTTTCACTGGTATATTGCAAGAGAAGATACTCCTGATAGTTTTAGAGGAATGGTTTGCTAAATATGGGTAGGTATGACCATTTTCTGAATGGCAGTAAGCTCTACGTCTAATTGGTTATGAGATACATCTATAATTAGCATAATTTATGCTAATTAGGTAAACTAACATAACTTTTTTTATTATTTTGCCTATAACCTTTGATCTAGAACTGATATTTTTGTTCTGTTTTCACCATAGTAAACCTGGAGAAACATTCCTTCAAATGGGATTATTGATTTTCCTATTCAGAATGACAATCATGTTAACATGGCAACAGAAATCAACAAAAAAGCATATTTAGGCCTAAAAACGTTCTTTTTACATGCCTAATTTGGACTATTTCCACCCAAATATAATGTTTTAACAAAAATCATTGAATTCTCCATAAAAAAGTACTCTATAACTGTTTTAGGCATATTTTTTCCTATTCTAGCCCATAGTGGTGCCCCCTGGTAGCTAAAACAGGTACTAAATCCCGCAGAAACCCCCATTTCTGCTTGGGGGCTCACCTATACTGATGTTCATAGCAAAGGAAGCTAAAAAAAGAATGTTTTTATTCCATTCACATTATAGACAACAAAATGTTACAGGGTGGAAGGAAATTGATAAAGGCACTAATTATACTTCCAACCATGTATAATATGTGCCAGTTTCTTGTGTTTTACACTTATTTTTCATGAGAAATTGGTTTTGTGCAATCTCCCCCTTACAACCCCTTAACGAAAATCATGCTGTATGAAATTAGCCAAGCAATGCCAGCTTGGCAACATTTAGATACATCAGGATGGTCTCACTATTAAGAATCACCAAGTACCCACTGTGTGTTCTTGCTGTACCTATAAAAATCTGAAATACACCCTTTGTCAACAGCAAACCATCACAAATTGTTAACATTCTTGCCAGGAACCACAGGGTGTTTACATAAAAAATGTCCACACAATGTGCTACAAAATGTCCATACAGCACATATTTTCCACACAAACCATAGCAAAGTGTCAATGCGGACATGTCTTAGCCTGTGGACAAAATGTAATTTGTGGACAATTTGTGCATATATCCTGTGGATTAGATGAATTTTTAGACACTTTGTGACCATACACTGTAGACAGAATGTGTTGTGTGGATAATTTGCAATCAAAACTTGTGGTAAAAATGTGTTTTGTGGACAATTTGGGATGATAGATTGTGGACAATTTGTAATTGTCGACACTTTGTTCAAGTTGAATGTGGACAGTTTGGTTTGTGTGGATACTCTGTGGTAAAATCTTGTGGACTAAAAGTGTTTTGGACATTTTGGGATGAAAGTATGTGGACGGAATGTGTTTTGTAAACACTTTGTGATGACAGGTTGTGGACAGAGTGTATTTTGTGGATACATTGTCATTGTTGGGTGTGGACAAATTGTTTCTTGCGGACACTCTGCGAAAATAGTCTGTGGACAGTACATTTTCTTAGACAACTTGCGCTGGGCCGTTGTGGACATATTGTGAAAAAGTGGGATGTGGACAATATGTGTCATGTGGCTAAAGTGAAGCATAAAGGGGTGCCCAAAAACCCAATCACCCACATTTGGCCCTTGACCTCCCTCTGCTGAAAATGGGCGTCCAAGGCTGCCCATCTTATATCGTCACAAGTCACAATTAAACACTGGTCCAGGCCCTAATTATGGGCCTGGATTATCGAGGCTGAGGATCACTGGGAGCACTTCAACATTACCAAGTCCTATTTTCATGTGTATTGTATTTTAAGGATCAGTAATATTGATTATGGCGATTCAACAAGGAGGCCCGTAAACAAAGCACTTCAACAGAGCACAAAGTAACATTGATCACTGAGTGGCATCAAAACCTCTTTTCTGTTCTCAGTTTGAAACCCTTTTGGACAGGTTAATGAAATGGGGTATATTTTTATAAAGAAATAACAAAATTATAGTTTCCATGGCAACCAACTTTCTACAAAAGTGCGAAACCATGGGAAAAACGTTCTTTTGTTCTTGGATTCAAAATAGAGCCCACTGTAAAATAGAAAACTGTTGAATCTACCAGGGATCCTTGTAAAACTGAACAGTGAACCACTGTAAATGTAAAGCAGGGTGCATGGGCTTGGAAAGCAGGGGGACAGGGGCGACATGTCCCCCCCCCCCACTTTTGGCCAACTCCTCAAAAGGTCAAAACTGAAAGGTCAAGCAAAGGGAGGTCAAAAATTGCAGAAAACCCCCTGGTCCCACCCACTCTGAAACTGCTTCCTACGCCCCTGGGGTGCCACTGTAGTTTTTATAAGAAACCCCAGGTGGCACTGCGGTGGTACAAGGAATCTCTGTGCAAATAACAGTATCTCATGGCTCGTTCTCACCAACGTGATGCAACTTTTTCGGGGAGGTTTCTGACCGAGGTTTCTGACCGAGGTTTCTGACCGAGGTTTCTGACCGAGGTTTCTGACCGTTGACCAAAGTGCTCCAAACAGAAAAATTCTTTTGACTTAGGTGACAAGAGGTTTTCTAATATCTGTTTCAGAAGAAAAAAAAACTGAAACGCTTTTCTCTCCCCCTTTTTACCTACAGTTAAGCAAGCAATCCTAAGCTGTGTGAGGTTTCTGACAGGCAAATTAAAAACGTCCTAAAAAGCGGGTAATTTAAGTATTTAAGAGACAACAGAAAACAAACAGACTTTTTGTTAGTCCTTTCAGTCACTCACTTCTTCATGTGGTTTTAATTATATTATTTTTTTTATTTTTAAGTCCTTGAAGACTCCCGAAAGCTCCAGTATCGCACAGAAAAAATTTCCCTCTTTTTCTTGTTTCTGTCACGGTCCCGCTTTCAGTAGATAACTTGAACTTCTCTTTCCTCCTGTCAGAGTCATATCTGAAGAACGCCCTTGTGCTTTTGTTTCAGAGAAAAAACTTTCCTTTTTCTCTGTGAACGCTAAAAACCCCCGAGCAGAAACCTCGTCGGTCAGAAACCTTACAGCAGTCCTTCGGTCAGAAACCTCGTCGGTCAGAAACCTCGTCGGTCAGAAACCTCCTCTCCCGGGCAGAAACCTTTGCGTAACTGGATACATGTATGCTTGCACACACGTATGAACATGGACAGAAACCTTGTCGGTCAGGAACCTCGGCACAAAGGATAGATCATTAGAACTGTCTACATGTGAATGGCAACTTGTACTCTGAGACCTTCCTTTGTTTTTTTTTCTTTTCTTCCTCTGAGGTAAATTTATGTCTGAGGCAGAGACACATATTAAAAGAACACTAGCTGTCCTCCGGTAAGAGCTTCATGTGGCAGACACGGGTCATGAAAGAACACTAGCTGTCCTCCGGTAAGAGCTTCATCTGGTAGACACGGGTCATAAAAGAACACTAGCTGTCCTCAGGAAAGAGGTGGAGGAGTCAGAGACTGGTTATAAAAGAACACTTGCTCTTCTCAGAGAAGACATCTGTCAGGCAGACACATGTTTTTTTTTCACAAACCATGGTCCATTCTTAAATTGAAAGATAAATCTGGGTTTCCTAAGGTCTGATGTCACGGTTGAATCCCCAGTCCACAAATTTCCTGAGAGATATTGTATCTGTGACAGCCCAGTCGTCGCTCGATGTCTCTCCGTCCAACAGCTCATTGACAAATTCTCCTTGTCGACGGGCTGCGGCTATTCTGTCGAAGCGGGCCCTCACAGTGTCACTTAGGTCTTTATCAGGATAATAGTCAGAATCGGAGTCACAGGAGGAGGAGGAGGAGTTCTCCGAAGAGTAACCCTCAGACTGAACGTTGTCGTTGTCACAATCGCTGTCGCCAGGTGTAGGTGTAGGAGCAGGTGTAGTAGCAGGTGTAGGAGTACCTGTTGGAGCAGCTGTACGAGCAGACTGTGCAGCAGAAGGAGCAGGTGTACGAGGAGGTGTACAAGCAGACTCTGTAGCAGTAGGAGCAGGTGTCCGAGCAGACCCTGTAGCAGCAGAGGCACTCTTTTTCCTTCGCTTCGCTGACCGGCGTTTCCTTCTTTCTGCAGCACGACGTATGTTGAAAACATAGTCTTCCAGATGGCCGTACTCCTCATCACTGCTGAAGACCTCCTCTGTGATGCCGGGAACGTTGAAGCCTGCTGCGTCCTCGACTATGTCATCTTCTGGCTCAACTTCCGGTTCGACAGGAGCATCCTGGACAGTAACCAAGGGCATCTCTGTACCTTCATCTTCGGGTTCCCCCGTCGATCTGACTGTGCGCCTTTTCTTCCTCACGGAAGTAGCCTTTCGTTTTTTTCACAGGCTTCGCGTCCCAGGCGTCACATGTCGGCCGCAGGTCCCCGTCTCCCATGCAACACTCCTGGTAGCACGAAGTTCCTCTCAGGTAGAGCTTCTCCGCGAACACAGTAGCATGGTGGTAGTAAAGTATGTCCTTGACAGGGGGAGATTTCCACGACTTGACGAGATTCCTGGCAGATTCTACCTCTGCTGACTTTGTCCTTAGGAGGGAAAGCTTCACTGTCTCAGGTTGTACCTGCTCTATAAACTCGTCAGCGTTTTGAATATGACCTGACTTCTTTACTATGCGGTCAGCCATACCCTTCACAGCTCCCCCGATGCCATCACACGGACCTTTTCCGTGGCCCGCCTCTAGCCAATTCCATGTGATGCGTACGCCAAACAACCCAAACGCCCTCCGCAGCAGCTCGCAGGAGTACCTGTTTCTGTACTGTGACGTCGGGGAGTCGGTGACAAGGTGGATGTGCTTGAGGTTCGGTTCCACTTTCCTGATCTGATCAACAAGCTGTGTGATGAAAGTCAGTGTGGTCGGGAACGAGTGAGAAGTCACCTCACTGACACCTACATAGTTGACATTTTTCAGCTTCTCACTGTCTGGTACTCGGTGGTAAACTACCATAGGGTGTAGAGTGATCTGGTCCTTGGCGAAGAAGGCGGAGGAAATCTCTCTCATAAAAGAAGTCGCCCAGTTCTCCGCGTAGTCCATTTGACAGATGACATGCTGCTCAGGAAGATTTTCCTTCAGTTGGCGGATGTTCTCGTACTGAGCGACCACACGGGCTTGATGTTCCCGGAAAGGTTCCAGCTCAGCCAAGAAGTGCAGCTTGAACTGGTCCGACGTGAGCTTCTTCTTCACCAGGACGGTATGGTACACAGTCCTACCTTTGTATTTTCTCTCCTCTTAAAGCTGATTATAGAGGAAGGAATCAACTGCAGACGAGCAGTGACTTCACCGTCTGTCAACTCCAGGAGTTGTGAGGTGCGGTTTGGCAAAGCGTCCACAGCCTCCAGCAGCATCCCCATGTTAGCGTGCGGCTTACAGAGACAGATGGCCCTCTTCAGGAACACAGAGGTGCGCACTGTCCTTTTGTCTCGCGCCTTGCAGAAACTAGGGAATGAGACAGTGAGTGCCGTCTCGACGACAAACTTCTTGTGAAGATTCCTGAGAGAGTCGACAAGAGCTACAACTGGGACAAAGTCTCCTGTTATTTTGCGGTAGTATTTCTTGTCGGGAAGCACATAACTGTTATCCTCTCGTCGCAGGAACTCGTTCACTGCCTTCTGCTTACTCTGGGAGATGTCCTTCCTAGACGTGGCCTTTCTTCTGACTTTAGTAGGAAACACGGAGTTCCGGCAAAGGCGAAGGGCTTTGGCTATTGCAGATTTCTGGCTGTACCTTTTCCTAGAACCGCCACACCGAGCACTGAAAACTCTTTTCTTGGTGTCAGTGTCTATGTGTTTTAACTGCTCTTTAATTTCTACTAGGTGAATCAGCTTCTTCAGTTTCGATTCCTGACTGCCAGCTTCATCCAATTTCCTGAGCAGATGCAACGTCAGAGTTCTAACAGAGGTTTCCAGAGGGTCAATTTCCATCTGAGAACAGTCAGGATCAGGTTCATTTCTTGGAGGGGTGTCAGAAGGCTGCTGGTCGTCACTGGGACAAGGTGACGCCTGCACGGGGCCGACTGACACAGCCTGTTCCTCGTCGTCTGTGGACTGGCCAAACTGGTGGGTATAAGGGTCTACCCAATGGGGACACAGTTCAACTTCCGGGTAAGGGGTGTCAGAAGGCTGCTGGTTGTCACTGGGACAAGGTGACGCCGGCACGGGGCCGACTGACACAGCCTGTTCCTCTTCGTCCGTGGACTGGCCAAACTGGTGGGTACTAGGGTCTACCCAATGGGGACACAGTTCAACTTCCGGGTAAGGGGTGTCAGAAGGTTGCTGATTGTCACTGGGACAAGGTGACGCCTGCACCGTGTATAACGAGAGATCCTCTCCGTCCTCTTCATGGGGGGGCTCACCAGAGGAGTCTCTTGTGGTACCAAACCAATGCCGAGACTGTTCCTGTTGTGAGTCAGGCGTATCAGATTCCTGCTGGTTGTCGGTGAGACAAGGCGACGCCTGCGCCGTGTATATAGAGAGGTCCTCTCCTTCGTTGTCATTGGGGGGGTCGCCAGAGCAGTCACTTGTGCCACCTACCCAATGCCGAGACTGTTTCTGTTGTGAGTCAGGCGTATCAGATTCCTGCTGGTTGTCGGTGAGACAAGGCGACGCCTGCACCGTGTATATAGAGAGGTCCTCTCCTTCGTCATCATTGGGGGGGTGGTCAGAGCAGTCACTTGTGCCACCTACCCAATGCCGAGACTCTTCCTGTTGTGAGTCTGGCGTATTAGATTCCTGCTGCTTGTCGCTGGGACAAGGGGACGCCTGCACAGACGTACATGACAGTTCCTGTAGGGACTCACTAGAGGGCTCAGTTCTGCTGTGAACCGAAAGGGGAGACACATGGGCAGGACTAAATGACTGTTCCTCTCGTTCGTCTTGAGAGTTGTCTGACTTGACAGAGGCAGCTGACACAGGGCTTTGGGGGAATATCTCACCCTGTCTTAAATCAGAGGAACCTTCGCTGTCTGAAGGTAAGAAGACTGGGTCTTCAGGGAATGACCCTTCTTCCCAGTTCACCACTTGTCATGCCTGAGTAGGAGTTTCCTCCTTGTCTGATGTGGAATCATAGTCAGGTACATCCACAGGGAGAGACCTGTCAGGTTGGGTTAACAACCGAGGCTCTGAAGCAGGTACATGTTCCTGGGTACAGGCATCCTGGTCACCCTCATTTTTCCTGTCTTCTGGCGAAAGAGGAGAGGCCAGCGGACTATCAGTGTCTACAGAGTACTCTATGCAGGGGGTACACAGAGGTACTGGTTCACCGACAGGTGTTGAAGTGAGAGGGCCAAAGAAGGTCACACCCTTGGGAGTACAGGGAGACTTCTTCGGTTGCACTGTTGATTTCTCCTGAGAGCCAGAAGGGAGACAAGGACTGTCCTGTTTGTCATGAGATGACTGTGAAGTGTTCTGTAGAGGACAGCTATCTGCCTGGTCTGTGAAGTTCACTGAAGTGTTCCACTCATCTTCCGATATGCCATCCAGAAGCCTATCTAAACTGTCTTTAGAGTCTGCTTTAGCAGGTGAAGCGGCGTTCAGCTCCCCTTCAGGATTGCATGGTTCTCCTTTATCCGTAGGCTTTGATGCATGATCTGCTTCACCATCTCGAGGGACAACCTGTCCAGAAGCTGCAGGTTTCTTGGGTACCCGCCACACCATTCGACCTATGGTAGTTACTACTTGGTCTGTGCTCCCAGATGTAGCTGATTCCTGTAAAGAAACTACCGGTTTTGGCGGTAGCTTGAACTCCACAGAGTCAGCTGTTTTGGGGGTTTTGGACGACTTGCCTCGGTCGAGTTTAGACTTCCTCTTCCGTGGGACAGACGTCTTTCCTTTCTTCTTTATTGTCAGCACGAGAGGTCTGCAGAATAAATAATGTGACATAAATATAACTTTTCAAAGTCATCTGGGGTGGAATTTTAATTCTTTGAGAGGAAGAGATGTTCTTGTGTAAGCAGAGTAAAATCATGAATGTCTTTTATAACTTGACTAAAGAAAGAAGGCACTGTTTTTCTAAGATTTTATTTTCTGTTTTTCCTTTCACATGTCGGATTGATGTGCGGTCCACCTTCTAGCACACTGTGTCTATGCATGACATCTTCTGTACTGCTTGTTTGCCTTTTCACTTAACTTAATTCACATCTTTTAGGACCCCTCTTCAACCAAGACAGAAAGCCGAGCAGAAACCTTGCCGGTCAGAAACCTCGTCGGAGAGAATCCTCGCTGGTCAGAAACCTCCTGGAAGAAGTTGAAGAGGACACGCTTTTCGTCTATACACTTTGCTTTCATTGGGTTAGAAGAAAGAAATTTAGAGCATACCAGACGCAGGTTGGGAATGCTTTCTGTTTGACTTGTGAACCGAAGTTAAGGTATGCCTCCACGCTTAGAAACTTCTTTAAGAGAAGGTTTCTGACCGGTCAGAAACCTCCTAAGAATGACGTTTATAAATGTTACAACAGCCTACAGCACCCTGGTCCATCTTTTCGAAGAATTTCTTGTTTGGTGTAACTTGCAACGTGTGCAGAAATAATGGTTCTATCAGTTGAAGATGGTTACCACCTTTTCTTCAGAAATTTAACTGGCACACAGACACCGGGCAGAAACCTCCCGGTCAGAAACCTTCTCTGTCTTACTTGTACTGCACTGAGCTTCACATATCTTGAACACAACAAATTTATTCATGAAAGGGCTAACTGTTCTTTCATTGAAGCCTCACTCTTAAGTCTTTTGGGGAATATCCTCACTCTCACCACTTAAATCACCGACAGGTACATCTTATCACAGAATTAAGTATCACATTTGAATGTCACTTTTATTTTAATACAGCGAAGAACACATTCAATCAAAGTATATATATGTGTAACGTCATGCAAGTTTGTTTCTCCTGTCAGAAATTTACATGAAGTATTGTACTCTTATCACATATATATGAGGCATGAAAGAACCCTGACATCATAGAAGACATAATAAAGATGAAGCATGTGCTGCCTTAACAATTTAACTCCTGTCACATGCACATTTTCATTATGCATAGATCTGGACGTTTATCTGTCAGTGCGTGTCAGATTACAACTTAACGGGAAAGTCTTTTATGAAAAAATGGACAGGAAAACGGTAAGAATCTGTATCCATATATCGATTAAAATGTGTACCGACAATTTAATGGGACGCAGGTGTGTCGAAATTGTGCGTTTCTTTCCAACAAAATCATTATCAGAGATTCCCTTTTCTCTAGTTCCATGGACTAAAATTTTCTGAGCATGAACACCTTATAATCCAAAGAAGTCACAGAGTCCCAAGGAAAATGCTCTTCTATATTTTGTGTCGTCTTAATGGAAAACATATACGCTTTTCATATGTATATCAGTTAAACATTCACCTCCTTCAAGAAGTAGGGTAACATTTTTTTTCTGCTTCTGGTTTTTTTATGCTTGGTTGAATAAGCTATGACTTTTTTCTGCTACTACAACTTCCCTCTGATGCCATGTGTAACAGCGTAATACAACTATGTTTATCAGGTAAATATAATAATCCCCCCTCCACTGAGAACCGTCTCATGTATGGATGAACATCTGCAAAATTCCTCTCTGTCTATATGTACCATGACAAAATCTCTGCTACAGGAAGCATTTGAAAGATGGACAGAAGGGGAGGCAAACTCGTGTGGCATAAGAAATGTATCTTGCAGAAGCTTTGTCCAAAAGATGTATCGCTCTAACAGAGCAAATAACACGCTCAACATAGCACAAGAGGTATGACACCGAGGTTTCTGACCGAGCAGAAACCTTGGTCAGAAACCTGGTACTCCCTGTCTGACAGCGTGCTTACAGAAAACAGTACAGTTCAGTCAAGAGTAACACGGAGCTTTCTGACCGAGCAGAAACCTCGGTCAGAAACCTCGTCGGCCCTTTTAAAATTGCTCATGAAGTCTAGACCATACAGATTACAGAACCATTTAAAGCAGCTTTCTGACCGAGCAGAAACCTCGGTCAGAAACCTCGACACTCCTTCATAAATTGTTCTGAAAGTAAACCATACAGTTCCCTGAAGGATATGAAGAAGGTTTCTCACCGAGCAGAAACCAAGGTCAGAAAACATTTTCGTTAATAGTTTGCCACAGACGTACACACGCACAAAGAATTTATTCCTGTTTTTGTTGTTTTTAATTTCGAAAAGTAGCTCTGTTGCTCTCCTCTCATGACAGGGAGTATGACAATGGTTTAATAGGACACTTTTACGCTGTACAACTACGGGTGTTCCGTCTCTCCACAAAACCAAAAGTGAAGATTTCCTGTATACATGCAGGTCAGTCTACCGACAGATCGACGGGAGACTGGGGTCAGGGAACCCCTATACACAATAAAATTCAGTCATATTTTTTTCTTTATTGGGAGGGGGGCCCATACCTATATATTGCTGAAAAACAAGTCGCCATCCAATTCAAAGAGATTCTTCTTTAGCTCAAAGGGGGTACTTAAAGTGTAATCAGCAAAACAATGGCCAGGCTCCTGTTGATCTGTCGGTAGACTGACCCACATACAGACACGAACATGTATACATGTAAGTTAGTGGTGTTTTTCTACAAACTTGTTAACTTGATAACAATTGAACTTGAACCTTCAAATCAGATGAAACGTCAGCGGGATGACGCATTTCAGCAGAATAACCTCGGTCAGTTTAGTCGCTAAGAAGCTATATGATGACCGATTGTTACATGAACCAATATATCCTTACATGAGAAAAACAGTTCTTCAGGAAAACTCTTTAACATTGAAAGTTTAACATTTGAAGACATCCCACGGATAATGCTCCTACAGTCTGAGACGGATGGCAGTTGACTGTAGCATCCTAAGGCTCAGGACGGACGGGACAAACGACACCATGCAGCTCAGGTCCTATGACTGTAAACAAGGTTGCATTATGTTAGAGTTAAGCCAATTAATTATATTGTAACATGTTAAAAAACAATTAACCGGAGACAGCCGTTTCAAACGGCATGAGTCATAGGTCAACCTATAGACCAGGGACGTCCATTATCCGCCTGATTTGGGAATTTAAGGCATACATGTCATGTAAGTTAAAAGTTAGTGTTCAACTGTCAACGGGGTTTTTCTTTGAACAAACAGAACTTTGAAACTCTGAACGCCATTTATTCATACACACCGTTCTGGGTCTCTTGAGACCTGCACAGTTGTTCCTGATGGGGTGCAAAAAGTAAAGACATTGAAGGACTGAAATTTGTTTATCATTTCACACAACACGGTGTCAGTGGAAAGGAAAATTTGAAGGGGATCTGCCGTTTCCTGAGACTACTGTTAAATTAGACTAAGCAAATGAAGAGAAATAGTTGATAACCTTACCTGACACAGAGTTATTGGTGGCCAGGGGTGCTTGTTCATCTGCAGGTGCTACAAGTGTCTTATCCACCTGTACCCTGCTGACCTGTTGTGAGGTGTCGCCAGTTTGAACAGGGAGGGCTGTCACCAGAGTCTTTTCCTCCGCCTGTGCCCGGTCCTCACCCGAGGGGAGGTGGCCTCAGAGTGAGTGGTGACGCTTTCACCCTGAAGGGGGGTGACAACAGTGTTCTCCTCCTCCTGCCCGGTGCTCACCTGAGGGGAGGTGGCCTCAGAGTGAGTGGTGACGCTTTCACCCTGAAGGGGGGTGACAACAGTGTTCTCCTCCTCCTGCCCGGTGCTCACCTGAGGGGAGGTGGCCTCAGAGTGAGTGGTGACGCTTTCACCCTGAAGGGGGGTGACAACAGTGTTCTCCTCCTCCTGCCCGGTGCTCACCCGAGGGGAGGTGGCCTCAGAGTGAGTGGTGACGCTTTCACCCTGAAGGGGGGTGACAACAGTGTTCTCCTCCTCCTGCCCGGTGCTCACCCGAGGGGAGGTGGCCTCAGAGTGAGTGGTGACGCTTTCACCCTGAAGGGGGGTGACAACAGTGTTCTCCTCCTCCTGCCCGGTGCTCACCTGAGGGGAGGTGGCCTCAGAGTGAGTGGTGACGCTTTCACCCTGAAGGGGGGTGACAACAGTGTTCTCCTCCTCCTGCCCCGTGCTCACCTGAGGGGAGGTGGCCTCAGAGTGAGTGGTGACGCTTTCACCCTGTAGTTGAACGTTGCTGACCTGTGGTGAGGAGTCATCGGTGGTGTCGGGGAGGCCTTGAACCTGAACACCAGCCACCACGGTCTTGTCCAGTACGGTGCTCGCCTGTTCGGAGGTGTCCTGACAGTGGGTAGGGAGGTGTGCTGGAGTTTTACCTGAAGAATCAATGTAACATAAGTCATGCTGAAGGAAGGACAAGGACGGAAGGCAGCCTAAACTTCAGAAAGTTAGTATAACTTAGCCGGACATGGCGGTCAGAAACCTCTTTGGACAACTTGGAGATCTTGACAGTTACATTGTTCAAGACAAACAGCACGAGGATTTCTGACCGAGCAGAAACCTCGGTCAGAAACCTCGTCGGCCCTTTCAACATTGTTCTTAAAGTGTACCACGCGTTAGTCAAGTACTCGACGGAGGTTTCTGACCGAGCAGAAACCTCGGTCACAAACCTCGTGTGACTGGCGGACAGGTTAAGACATATAACGACACAAAGAGCAATGAGGTATGTACATGGAGGTTCAAGAAGCACTTCTGACAGATAAAATGTCTGATATCACTGCTCACCTGATGGACCGTCATCCTCTTCCATCACAAAGGACCGCTCGCTATAGCTGTGGTCCAAGGAAACGGCACATGCTCGACCTGAACCGACAAAATAAATGAGATGAATTAAACATGCTTCAGTAAATGGCAGTAAGTAAAAAAAGGGGGAAATATGCCTGTCTTGTCGCAGTCGTTCACAGAGGTCAATTCACTGTCAGGAAACTAATTATAGACTCTTAGGCAGGATAACAACTTTGACTGGAGATTGGTACAGTACTCTGTCTGAAAGTAAATTGACGGTGGGACTTAGAAGACTAGTAAAAATTTCTGTGCTTTTGTTGACTTAAGGTGTGTTGGATGACCCTGGTTCATCTAAGTGTGGCAGACTGTCCGATAGCAGATGAAAGAGACGCAACTGTACTTACTCAACGCCGGGGCCTTCTTTGGCTCTGGAGAAGAGGAGCGAGACGAAGAGGGGGAACCACCACCTTCCATAAAACGGGATACCTCGAGAGATGGAGTATAGTCCGGGGACAAGCTCCCTTCGTCCGTAAAGGGTATAGGCATGTACTGGGGTCTCTCCTCGTCTGAGGAGGCAGGAACAATCTCGGTCTCTGAAGAACAGTAGGAAAGAGGACATGTTGTTTATTTCATGCAGAAAAAAATAAGCAGGTACAAATTATCTTTGTCCACCTGAAGAAATTTAACAGATATTTACACTTTTCAAGGGGGAACAGTGAAGTCTGGACATATATCGGTCTTCAATGGCTCGGTTCATGGAGCAATGAGTCACCTGTTCCACCTTACACATCTGATAACAATCAGAACTATTCAATAGTTTTAATGATTCAGGAAATAAACAGATCAAAGAACATGCCAAAATCTATCTGAAACACTGGTGGGCGGTTCATAGAGACAAAATTAACTGTCATGCATACCTTCCGAGGAATCGTGTTCTGCTTCTGTCTTAATGTTAAATACCGTCTCATCTGGCTTCTCTAGAAAAATAAAAAAAAAATTGACAATCAGAGGGAGGGCAAAGAAAAACCTACTGGCTGAAAAGCAAAGAAGATGTTATGTCTTGTCATGTACACAAATATGTTTAATACAGACGTCTTTCTATAGTTGGTTGTCGACGTCGGTCAGAAACCTCGGTCAGAAACCTCGGTCAGAAACCTGATGCATACAGAGATCAGATAATAATATGACGGAGGTTTCTGCCCGAGCAGAAACCTCCGTCAGCAACCTAAGTCGAACCATTCAAACAGACTAGGAACTGTAGTACCTGCGCGAGCAGAAACCTCGGTCAGAAAACTCGCAAGATAGAAGAAGGAATAGCATAAAACTTACCACGCTCAGCTGCTGATGACTTTGCCATCTTCGTCGGAGTAAGGGAGGCCAGCTCCTCTGGGGCCAAATCCTCTGGAGGCCATCTGAAGACTGCGGCGTTGCGACTCCTTCGGGTGGACACTCGACGCTGTTGATGCTGGCTGACACTCGGACTGCCTGCAGAAGATGACACAGACTTTACCACATCCCTGCTGGCGGCTGTACTTTGGTTTCGATTCAAGGCGGCTGAGGAAGAGCCAGGAGACGTACGTTTGCTCGTGCTTTGTGGTGTTGCCTTTTGTGCTGTTGAATGTGAGGCGGGGGAGGAAGATACAAGACATGTTGTCTGTTTAGTCGTTCTGGGTGTTGCCTTGGCAGCACTAGAACCTGTAGACTTGACTACGATACTCGTAGCTGTGGTAGTTTTGTCACTGTTGGAGGCAGGTGTGGCACTAGGTCGACCAGCTTTTGCTCCTGTGGGATGAGAGGATGTGGACTTGACATGAACTGTAGTACTTTGTTCACGATTCGAGGTGCCGGAGGAAGTCCCCGGGGACATCTTCGTCTTCCTCATGGCGGGTGTTGAAGTTGGTTGAGCACCTTTGGCTGCTGTGGGGTTAGTGGATGTGGACTTGACATGAACTGTCCTAGCTGTATTACTTTGTTCACGATTCGAGGAGCTGGAGGAAGTCCCCGGTGACGTCATCGTCTTCCTCATGGCGGGTGTTGTAGTTGGTCGAGTACCTTTGGCTCCTGTGGGGTCCGAGGTCGACTTTGCGAGACGACCGGCTGTAGTTACGTTACGATTCCTATCAGATGAAGTCCCAGAACATGTCGTCCCTTTGCTGGAGCTTGGTCTGCTCGTTTTTGGTGTCGCACAGGGTGAAGCAGAGGATGAGGAAGACCTTTGGTCTCGATGGGAGGCAGCGGACGACCGCGTCACAGCTCTTGTAGTCCGATCATGACCTGTCACAGGTGTCGACTCTGGTCCTGAAGAGAAAGAAGTCCAAAAATTTGCAGTTCTGAGAGGAAACATTTAGCTCTCTGATAGGCACAAAGTGCACGAAACTATGGAGAATTCTCGTCTAGTCCACCTCAGATCCTACAGCAGGCAAGGCAACACGATTAAGTACCACACGCAGCAAGAGTAAACTGATTATGTCACCTTGCAGTTCATCTGCCTCCAATCGGGATGGAAGAACAGCCGCACGAAACTATGGCTTTAAGTTTAAAATTGCACTTACATACTTACTTACTAAATATTTAAGCATGACAGCCTTTGGTCATTAGGGCAAAAATGAGGACTGAAGGCTTTTTAGTCATAAGGTCATTAATTACAGTAGTAAAAAATTTTTGATTTGAAGGTTTGCTTGTATGGGTGACAGAAAGTAGTACATCATCTATGTCAGTGCAATAACTTGAAGAGAAACGTATAGGAGGTGGCAGCAGGACACCATCAAATTTCATACACAAGACAAGAAAGATGTACTCACTTGGAACTTCGTTGTCTTCATCGGAAGACGAATCGCGATGAGACGGGACAAAGAAAGGGCTTTTACGGGAAACCACTGAAGGAAGAAAAGAGAAGAGGAAATAAACGTCTGACTGATGTTTATGATTTCATTTTCATAAGCCATGCTTCAGACGTGAAAAGGCTCACTTATTTACCAGGTCAGGGTCTGTCATTAATAAGGTTACAGTGCTTCTGGCTGATCTGTATTCTGTTTTTTCGAAAAGGGCTCAAGAAATCAGGTTGGAGACTGTGTGGCCACTTCACACCAAGGCAAAGAGAAATTGTGCCCAGCAGGCAAGCCCTGTCCTCCCCACCTTCAAATTGTCCTATGAAAATTACGCGTTCAGATGAAGTGAAACACATAGTTTAAAAGAGAGAAAATGATTCTATTTCAATCTAAAATTTTATTAAGTACTGCACCCTGATCTTTTCCGAACCAGAATAAAATACAACATAGGTCAACGAAAAATGGAAATTAACTTTTGGACAGCTGTGCCCAGTTGATTTATTTTGAGGGACGGGTATAGCGGAGAAACATTTGGTGACCCAAGTTGAAGTGTAGGGACTGAAATAAACTCACCGGGGTCTGATTTTCTTCGGCGTTTCTGGTCAGGGAGAGGGCCGGGAGCACACACATCTGCTGAACGGCGGCGAGTCACTCGTCCGCCGGATGCTTCTGCCTCCGTTCCTTGCGCCCGCCTTAGCGCAGCAGATGCCCTGTTGAGTTCTTTCTTCCTCTCCCACTGAGGAGTACCAACTGCAGGACGGTGTTGCTGAAAAGGGAAACATTTTTATTTCTCATGAATTTTGTGTGACTTCAAGGACAAGTACTGTGATAAAAAAGTCTGATGTTGAGTTTGGGAAAGAAAGAAGACAGGTCCGGGTGATCTCTCCACAGATGTAGGATATCAGTTGAACGTATGGGGTAGTAATTTTCAATTTGAGATGACAGGCAGAAAGGGTACATGTCTAGGATTGCTTCTAATGAACGAGGTTTCTGCCCGAGCAGAAACCTCGGTCAGAAAGAGGGTGGGCAAAAATTACAGGGTTTGAGCAAAGACATTATAAATACAGGGATGTAAGTGGGGTCTTGAGAAAAACCCTGAGAAAACTTGGTTCCGAAAGTATGCACACATTGGGGGGGGGGGGGTGGGTCTGGATGCCCACAGACCCCCCCCCCCCCAAGGAAATCGTTGATATTCTTAAAAATGTCTGGTGCATTTTAGAGATTTTCATCTACTTTGGCTGATAGCGATATATCTTTTTTTCAAATAACATATATTTTTCCTTTAATGGAAAAGTGTCAAAAGCAAATACATTTTATAAATCCATACATCTCAACCCAGCAGACTGAGGGGGTCAGTGACAGACACCCATAGGGTGGGCCAGTAGGCCTCACACCCCCTGGTTACTCCCTGTGGTTACTCAGTGAGAGTGCCACATCTTTGTGTACATGTTGATGTGGGGGGGGGGGGCAGGGTCATCTATACCCATTATAGAACAAACATGAATATACCATTTTTAGGCATTTAAATGCATAGAACAACATCTTATCCTTCATGTAAAATGTGTAATGTGTCATTGTAGTATACAATGTATACAAGAGATGACAGCTGTATGTTTTGGTCCACACACCTCCATTGTCTGGTGTGTGACCACTGCCCCCTGTGGTGCTGACATGTGGTGCTGACACAGGGGAGAGGTCCCACATGTGGCATCCAACCCAGATCAGCTTACATCAGCCTCTACTCTCCAACAAGTAAAACAGTTCCGATGGTTCGGTGTTGCGAAATAGGGATTCCCCCACCTCCTTTTTGAGCTTACAGCATTTCCCTCTTTTCCTCAAAATTAACAGTAACAATGACACCGAAAACATTTTAAAAAGATCAAAGCCAAGTGTTTCTCATGTGCCCCTGCAAAACTTTGTAAAACATGGACATTTGCAGATCAAAAAATTTATTCAAAGTTAAAGTTCCCCATAATAGGCCGAACGGTGAAGGATGAAATAGTTGGTGGGCCAACCACGGGGGGGCCGCTGACGCATGCTGTCGAGCGGGCGCACGTAGGAATTCGCTTCTGGGTAGTTTTTATTTTTCTGTGGTCTTAGTCTTCCCAAAGGAATAGAGGACGGAGTTTTCTGACCGAGCAGAAACCTCGGTCAGAAACCTCGGTCAGAAACCTCGGTCAGAAACCTCAGCTGACTATCATCTACAGCCTTTCGCTGTTCAAATGCAGACTGAGGTCACAGAATAAAATCCACCCAGAAGCGCAACTCTACGGTCACCACCCCCACGCCATTGGGGAGTGGCCCCCTGGTGGTTGGCCCACCAACTACTGCACACTTCAACGTTCCGCCTATGGCAGCTCACTTCGAGATTCAATTTTGATGTGTAAATGTCCACATTTCACTGTCTTGTGGAAATATGGCTTAAACACATATATATCAGATTGATTATTTGAAAGCACTTTCAGCGGCATTGTTATGGTTACTTAAGAGGAAGAGAGGGGAATCCTGCAAGTTTAAAAAGGAGGTCGGGGAACCCCTGTCTTGCAGCACTCACTTTTCGGTCTTAACTTTTTTCTCTTGTAACAAAACTTTAACTTTTGAACGTATATATGACATTTGCGGACCTTCTGAAGTAGGATTTAGTTGCCGTGAATGCTATAACAAATTATTCCTTCTGATCCAAAACATGAAAAGATATTAAGAACACAAAAAAGAAATCCTTGTTCACCTGACTTGTATTGGTACATAAGGGTGCATTACATTGATTATCGTTTCAGTGGAAACTTTTTTAAAAAGTAGTGGGAGGGAGGGAGGCTGCTTTTTTATTTAATTTGTTGTGTCGTGATTATGGAAAGAGGGAGGTAACTTTTTCTTTTCTCGCCAGTATGATTGTTATCAAAAAATGATTTCTCCCTTACTTGTCTTCCCAAGCAGCCTTATAACCTTGAACAAAAGAATAATATATGAATAAATTAAAATATGACAACTAATAATATAGTTCAAGAAGTAAGGGAAAGAGAAAGATGTAATTTTTACCTGTGCTCTCTCCCGATACTCCTGTCTCTTTTCCTCCGCCTTCTCCTTGTCGTCACCATGTACCGTTGATTTATAACTCGTCCTGCTGTTCCTTGCGCTGCGGGCATTTTGGTATATCCTGGCGTCAGCTGCATTGAACAGATGGAGGTAACCTGCCCACAATTTGACGACTTCGTCTAGCTCCGGGAACGGCATCCGAGGTCTGGGTCGTGCCAAAGGTACATGAAACGGAAACTGGGCTTGGTAATCCTGCTCTCGGTCTTCATTCGCCATGGTGAACCTGGAGAAGAAAAAAAAATTAATAGAGCAAGACAGGCAACACATACATGACAAAATATACTAGATATAAGACACTATAAGATGTCATTTAAAAAGGGAGGAGTAAAAAAGGGTATGGAGGAAGGCAATTTTTTTTTTATCCCCCCCTTTTGAAGGACCGAAAGGCTGTTTGGATTAAAGAGAACAAAATACCCCCCCCCTATGTTTTACCCCCTCCTGCCCGTCCCGTGAAGAAACATTTCTTATGAACTTCAGTGAAGGTAAAACTTCTCAGTCAGAAACATGGCAGAAAGGAAGGAGAAGCCACACATGGCTTCTTCTTGCAGCAGGAAGGAGAGGGAGAGAGGGTGACCAAAAAAGAGAGGCAAAGTCCTATGAAGACCTCTTTTGAAAAAGGGAGAGCCACATGGGGGGGGTCTCAAATAACTGGGGGGGGGCATGGGGGTCAAAAATATGGCTATTTCAAGATGACTTGACTTAAGTTTATACTGTGTTTAGAAATATACTGAAGGGGGGTCCCCAGGGAAAATTTTAGAAGTGACATGGTGCATTCTGAGCCCACAACAGGCCTATTTTTCTCAATATTTAGCACACAGGATACCTTAAAATGTATGAAGAAGTTTTATCAGTTTCATTTTGTCTTTTGACCATCATCTAATAAGCAGAAGAAAGTCCCCCAAAATGTTGGGGGGGGCCTAAACATAGTCTGGCCCCCCCTAACTTTGATTTCGGGGGGCCGTGGCCCCCCTGGCCCCCACCCCCCGTTCCGCCGCCCCTGATTTCATCATCGATCACAAAGCTTTCGAGCAGAAACCTCGCGACGAGGTTTCTGACCGGCTTCTGACCGGGCGCCTCGACGGCAGGGGAAGAGGGGACCGTGGCGTTAGAACGACGAAAAACGCTTCTAAAGAGACAAACAACCATAAATCTACGTGTTATATGTGTCCCCCTACCTCTGTCCACCCTATGAGCAAGTTTTACTTACAGTTGCACTCCTAAGTCAGAGGAAATTTGGCTTCGTTGAGCAGAAACTTGAGAAAGGCATCCTCCCTTGCAGCCAAAATGTCTCCAGAGTGCCAGAAAGAGGCCAGGCTTGGAGCTGGTTACCTGCGGGTGGGGGGTTAGTTCCAAAGAAGGACTGTAGGGGGCTTTTTCGCGCGCTATCTGCTCGAGCAGAAACCTCGTCCGACTCGACCTGGAACACAAAGGGTGGGGGCTGAGGGAAGGGAGGGGCCCCTAAAATTAAGAACATGACTTGGGAAGACGCAAAAAAAAAGGACTTACGAGAGGACCCCTACCCCACAGTTAAATACTCCCAGGAAAGGCCCCCCGGGCAGCCCAAAGATGGAAAAAAGGACCCGGTCAGAAACCTTGTCAGGAGGGCAGAATAAGAGTTCCCCCCCCCAAGTGTCTCCTTCAGTCTCGAGGTGAATAAAAGTGAGACAGAGGGACAGATGAATAAGGAGGGCTGCGTATAGGACAGTGACCCCCATAGAAAAATATGGACACGCCCTTCTACAGGGTGTTTTAGGTTCCCGGTCAGAAACCTCTTCAAGGAAAAAATTTAGGAAAGGGGGGGGAATGCATGGAAAAAATTGGGGATAACGCATGAAAAAAACACAAAAAAACACAGGCTGTTATGTTTACTCACCTTTCCATCTGAGAAGAAGACACAGGAAGTCCTGCAGTCATTTTCTCCAGTCATATTGCCACGAAAACCTGCTGTCTGAGGGACAAGGCAAAAAAAAAGGAAGCCCTCTTCCGAAAGAACAGCACGGCCCCCCCTCACCTGACACAGGAAAACTTCACTTTCTGCTTAAGGAAAGTGGGGGTCAAGAAAAAAGTGTGCCTTTCAGTCACCAAATTTGAACTGGAGCATGAAATAACTTTTCTCCAACGGTCGGTCAGAAACCTCAGTCAGAAACCTCGGTCAGAAACCTCGGTCAGAAACCTCGGTCAGAAACCTCCCCGAAAAAGTTGCATCACGTTGGTGAGAACGAGCCTCATGTGAAAATAACAATGGATCTCTGGCAAAGTTGGGATGAGTAATCTTTCATTATTTTGACAATTTTTTTTTTACAAAGCCTACTTAGAATGGAAATAGAGTCTCGGCTATAGTATAATATGATTCTTCATGAAAAGTTACTCTAGAATCGTTTTCTCTAAATGTTATGACTTTCATGTTTCGTCACATATTGCATTAATGAATTCAGGTCTCCTTATTTTCTTTAGATCTATAAATAAGTGAAAAATGATAAACTAATGTGTACCCAAAACACATTATATGGGATCTCTCTCTCTCTCTCTCTCTCTCTCTCTCTCTCTCTCTCTCTCTCAGCCCATATGGGTACACTGTGATGTGGCCATATGTATTATCAGTTAAAAGGCCACATTCACATTAAAAACAAATGGGTGTAGCCTTAAAGGTGCTCTGAATCGCTCTGAAGACCTACGTCCGCCGACGTTAGCACTGTGGCGGACGTATACGATTCAGAGCTCCTTTAATATTAGTTGATAGAAAACAGTTGAAATGCATAGCTAACACGCTGCTACAGCAGGCCTTGGGCCCAAAACCCATTACCTGATTTTATACTGATCGGTGCTTCTATCGGTTGAATATTGCATAAATAACATTGATATTGCCAAGTTTCATCTCGTAGGGTGTAGGAATCTAGGAATAAGCCCCCAATCATGTGGACGATTGTGCAACACACTGCTGATTCTGCTTGATGATTTACTTATTTACCCGATTTTAGAACATCAAACATGTTAGAAATACATGGCGGCTAATATACCGGATTTTCTATTATCCTAAGGGGTATTTGGGGAAATATCTTCTTGAAAGCCTGATTCCCACCCGATTTATTTCATGTACAAGCAGAGAAAAATGGTCACCCTGGCCATGGCGAAGGCCTGTGAAAAAAGTACCTACAGGAAGAGCCTATTTTCAATTGCTATACAAATTCTATATAATGGGCGTTGACCATAGTGGACGCTAGGCCTACCATGGTGTCCACTATAGTCGACGCTATGCCTACCATAGTATCCACTATAGTCGACACTAGGCCTACCATGGTGTCCACTGTAGTTGACGCTAGGCCTACCATGGTGTTCACTATAGTCGACGCAAGGCCTACCATGGTGTTCACTATAGTCGACGCTAGGCCTACCATGGTGTCCACTGTAGTCGACACTAGGCCTACCATGGTGTTCACTATAGTCGACGCTAGGCCTACCATGGTGTCCACTGTAGTTGATGCTAGGCCTACCATGATGTTCACTATAGTCGACGCTAGGCCTACCATGGTGTCCACTGTAGTTGACACTAGGCCTACCATGGTGTCCACTGTAGTTGACGCTAGGCCTACCATGGTGTTCACTATAGTCGACGCAAGGCCTACCATGGTGTTCACTATAGTCGACGCTAGGCCTACCATGGTGTCCACTGTAGTCGACACTAGGCCTACCATGGTGTTCACTATAGTCGACGCTAGGCCTACCATGGTGTCCACTGTAGTTGATGCTAGGCCTACCATGATGTTCACTATAGTCGACGCTAGGCCTACCATGGTGTCCACTGTAGTTGACACTAGGCCTACCATGGTGTCCACTATAGTCGACGCTAGGCCTACCTTGGTGTCCACTATAGTCGACGCTAGGCCTACCATGGTGTCCACTATAGTCGATGCTAGGCCTACCATGGTGTCCACTGTAGTCAACACTAGGCCTACCATGGTGTTCACTATAGTCGACGCTAGGCCTACCATGGTGTCCACTATAGTCGATGCTAGGCCTACCATGGTGTTCACTATAGTCGACGCTAGGCCTACCATGGTGTCCACTGTAGTTGATGCTAGCCTTCAATGGTTTAAAAAACCTACAATGGCCGATTCTGCAATTGATTTCGGGGGTACCCTCACTAGATTGGTATATTCGGGCAGTCTTACAATTTTGCAATCCTTAGCAGACATACTGTAGTGTAGTAAAGCTAAAGATATCTTTGGCGAGTTGAGAGGTACTATATAGCCTATAAACATAATGCAGCAGTGCGCTATGATACTCCTTATGACATAATTATGACTAATTGGAGTTGCTCTTCCCTGGGCTAATTACCTGTGCTTTGCAGACTGACACTAATGCAATGCCATTGTGGGAGACAAGAGTGGGGATGTTGAGCCACCTGCAATGTGGCATTCAGGCTTCTAATTATGTGCATCTGTAGGATTGTACACACGGGGGATTAGTTTGCAGATGTCTTTTTTCCCTGCTCAGGGTCTGAACGAGAGCTTATGCAGAGGGCTGGAAGCTGGAGGTTTCAATCTCCGAACGATTCTAATTAAACGTGCAAGGGAGGGTTGAATCCAGCTTGTCTGCCTCCAGGGATATACCAGTACAGGCGTGAGTCCACTGTGAGACTATACCTTGTTGCACCTAGAAATTGCACTGGGTCTGCAGTTGCATCAGATAATGATATACAGGGAAAGGGGCCCTTATTGTACCCTATACCACGATTTCTGGGTTACACAGTGCTTTTTGGTGGCTATTCCCATCCACATATCTGTGGATATTGCACACCCTGTAGGCTGTAACATCAATTTTGTAAGGTGTGCGGTTATCCATGGATAACAGGCACCCCGTGCCGTTATCCATGGATAACCAGCACACCTTACATGTCCTTCCATGTCACATGTTACATGTTAAAACCCACGAAATATTCCAGGCCAGGGTAGGGATTGAACCTGCAGTCTCACATCCCAAATCCAACTCCCTATGCAGTGCGCCACAGGGACTGACGAGATACGCTTGGTTCGAACCACGTCTGGATATGATACAAAGCCGTGTGCGCTGTCGCTGTCCGCTGCCAGGCGACGAGGTGTATTATACACAAACATAACAGCGAGACGCGTCTTTTTTCGCCGTGTGCGCTGTCGCTGTCCACTGCCGGGCGCAGAAGGAGGAGACGCGGTGGCCTAGCGGTTAGCGCCTTGAGCTCAGCCGTGAGAGGTCCGCGGATCGCGTCCCGGTCTAGGTGCATGTTTTTTTTGCCGTTTGCGCTGTCGCTGTCTGCTGCCGGGCGACGAGGTGTATTATACACAAACATAACAGCGAGACACATCTTTTTTTCGCCGTGTGCGCTGTCGCTGTCCGCTGCCGGGCGATGAGGTGTATTATACACAAACATAACAGCGAGACGCATTCAAAGCTTTAGCTGTCCGCTGCCGGGTGACGAGGTGTATGTACCGATCGTGTACAAACACTATTTTTCGCCGTGTGCCGCTGCCAAGCCTAGCCGAGACCGGGGCTGTCGCTGTCCGCTGCCGGGTGCCGAGGTGTATGTACCTGTGTACACACAATGGCTGGCATCGAGTCCCGGGGAGGGGGAAAATTTTTGTTTTCAAATTGAATTTATTGGTATTCTATTGATTATTTATTGGTTTCGTGGTATAAAATAAGTAGACAATGGATAACTCATGACTTGTGTGTGTTAGCAAAGGCTAATAACACTCGGCCTACGGCCTCGTGTCATTATCCTTCACTAACACACACTGGTCATGAGTTATCCATTGGTTACTTGTTCACAACACTAAGACCCCTTTTGTAGGTCGCATCAAATGTTGCGTTTCAAGCAATTGCAGGAATGACAATTTTAATAGCAGGGTCCACTACCATGCAACTCCCTCCATGTCTATCCATTTCTATGCAACTAGCTCAAAATCGCACCCTATGTTGCACAGTGGACCCGCAGCTTATAAGATAAGATAGCAGTGGCAGTTGTCAACAGGTGAGCACCACCTTTCAAACATTGCAGTCCTGTGTACAGGAACTAAGGACTCACCACTGTGATCTACCTGTATCTCTCACCTGATGAAAAAAGGCTTTGTCAGATTAGAGCTGGGCTGTGTAAGGCCAGCTAGCAGGGGATCCTGTAGGATCACAGTCTACACCTGTCATCTACCTACCTGCCACAGGATTTAGTCAACATAATAAACAGGTCATTTTGCTTTAACAAAGAAAGCGCGTGATGAAAGAATGGTTTCTATGTTACCTGACATATTTCTTATATGCACTTTCTCCACTCCTCTACTACACGAATAAAGAGATTCGAATTACTGCCCTCATTATTTTCTTCCCCTAAAGAAACCACACAATTCGGCCATATTCGAGATTTGATATTTTGGTTCACGTATGCATCCAATACAGACTGCTTGTTGATTCGTTGGAAGTGAATCTCAATAATTAGATTTAAATACTATAACCATTTGAAGTGAGATAAGGAATGAATGTTTTCCCTTATCACATAGTGTCTCTGTACTGAGATACTGCAGGTGTCTGCCACATATCCAAGCATTTTCCTGTGACCTTCAAAAGTGCAATATTTAAGGCCTCAAGAATACACTTACTTGTCCTCATAACATGTACTGAGACGGGTCCCAGTAATGTACCCTAAAGTACGGCCCTTTTTATCACATCACATCACATTTCAGAAGTTCCTCGGCTTGGCATTCGTGTAAACACTTATGGCCAGAATTATGCAAGGTTACATCACCTGCTCATTATCAACTGCTGCAGTTACAATGAATCATGTTGACGACTGGGAAAATTCAATGCAATAGTCTTCAACCTCTAAATGACAACGTCTTATAGCATACAACTGAAAATCCGTGAGTGTATATGGCGTTCTCCATCTTACATGATATGCCATCTACTATGTACTGAAAGTAAGTCTACTGACACTGCACGGGTATGAAACTACGGAGCCCCTAATAGGACATACCAAAAATAATTTTTTCCCCCAAAAAATATTCTTGCGGGTGCACAAATAATTCTTGCGGGTGCACAAACATTCTTGCGGGTGCACAAATAATTCTTGCGGGTGCACAAACATTCTTGCGGGTACACAGATTATTCTTGCGGGTGCACAGATTATTCTTGTGGGTGCACAAACATTCTTGCTGGTGCACAAACATTCTTGCGGGTACACAGATTATTCTTGTGGGTGCACAAACATTCTTGCTGGTGCACAAACATTCCTGCGGGTACACAAATTATTCTTGCGGGTGCACAAATCATTCTTGCGGGTACACAAAAAAACTTGCTGGTGCAGAAATAAATCTTGGGGGTACACAAATAGTACTTTCAGGTACACAAATAGTTCTTGCAGGTGCACAAACATTATTGCAGGTACAGAAATGTTTTTTGTAGGGGGCAGTTTTTTTTTGTGGCCGCAAGAATATTTCTTGTGTGTGAAAGAAACATGATTTGTGCACCTGGTTACCAGCAATAATTATTTGTGCACCCAAAAGAATTATTTGTGCGTCTGCAAGAATGTTTGTGCATCCGCAAGAATTATTTGTGCATTCGCAAGAATGTTTGTGCATCCACAAGAATATTTGTGTACCCGCAAGAATTATTTGTGCATCTGCAAGAATATTTGTGTAACCACAAGAATTATTTGTGCATCCGCAAGAATATTTGTGTACCCGCAAGAATTATTTGTGCATCCGCAAGAATATTTTTTTCTGGGGAAATTTTCTTTTTGGTATGTCCTACTAGGGGCTCCGTATGAAACCTTGAGGAGAATCTACATTGTCCCTGACCTTTGCATGTATCTTTTGTATAACAGAGGGTTATAGCGTGGTTCGACTCATCATCTTCTATGTAAAAAACCCATTAAAATCCTCTGCGTAGAACCCCTTACTCGTGATGTCTACTTTCATGGCATCTCCTCAAATTATTACCATCATCTTTTTTACGTGTTTCCTTTTTATTTGAAATTCGTAAATAAGTGAAACTAAGGGTCTCACACCATATTATTTAGCACGTGTATCGGGAATACTTCACAAAGTAAGTCATGTTGTTAAATTGATTTCAGTTTTTTTTTTCTTTTACAAAAGCATAAAGAATCTATAGGTGTGACAAGCCCCACTTTTAGATTTTCTATCGGCCAAAATTGTCACAACGTTATAGCCTCAATGACTCAAAGCTAAGTTCAAGATATACTAGTATACATATTTCATTTTCTGATTCCTACAAGGCCTAATCCCACGTGGCAATTTAGGGCTCCAATATCTCTGTAATTTGAGGTGTTGCGGTTATGGTATTCCTGGGAGGATAGGACGACAGGATCACTGTCCATTACAAAATCGCAGAGATACCGGGGTATTGGAGCCCTTAATCGCCATGTGGGATTCGACCTTCATCCCTGCCTTCATCACTCTGGACGTGTAAAGAACGTAGTCGTGAAGGGAAAACAGTCGTGAGTAGTATAAGGAGGGGAGACTTTGTTAAATGTGGAGCATGCTGGTAAATTGTATGACAGAATATCGAATGAGCAGGGCTATATAATAACCATTACCATAAGTAGGTAGATAAGGATCGAAACTATTTTAAGCTCATTTTCTGTTGTGGCATAAAGTTATAAGCCTAGTATTATGTAGGGTGAGGTGGGTGCAGCTTTTGCTACCCTATACATATAGCCACAAGGCCGAGGACAGAGTAGGCTGGCCGTCAGTTGATTTATGTCAATGTAGGGAAACTCGCCCCTGACTCGGCCAATAGGCATGTTGGTACCTCAGGTCGACCACCCTTGGTTATATTCCTTCATATAGCACATGACTACCAGTTGATTTTGCACCATTGATAACAATATAAATATCCTGCACCTGACACCAACAATCCTAGTTTATTGTGAAAACAACTTGAAATAAGGTGGGATGGGCCTTAGTGACATGAGGCAAAACAATTAGTGACATGACATAGGTGCTTTCTTAAATTCAACATAGGATATTATAGGCTCTTAGAGGTGACATGGGACATGGGGATTTAAGTGCCATGACCATTTTTTAAAATCGACATGTGACATGGGGGACCCCCCATCCACACCCCCCCTAGTGGTCGAGTCAGGGGTGGGTTACCCTACACGGACCCTACTAATACAGCGCCCACCTTTTTGTCACCCTACTTTATTATAATACAGTATCATGCATGTGAATAAATTATACTCAGGTAGGGTGATATCATATTTGCGATAGTGCCAAACATATCAACATATTCATGAAAACATTCCAGCACTGTTACATCAGGACTTAATGTGTTTATCTTTTGTTTTTTTTTTATAATCGTTTAGCAAATTTAAGTATAGTTTCCTTATCTGGCCAACCTACAATTGAAATACTGACATTGATTTTGCTGTGGCAGTCGCTGGCAATTTAATAGAAGACCAGCTGAAATAGAGGTCATCCCTCGTCCTGAAAATCTTAATTAGGGAATGTCTACCATTCCATTTGTAATCCATTTAATTCGGGAACACCTGATAAACTGTTTTTCCTCATAATTCTAGCAATGTTTGTTGCTTAGATTTCCAAGCCAATCAACAGCCAGAACACTCCTCAGTGTGTTCCTGAATATGTCTGAATGTGTCTCAAGAAAGGGCAAAATACAGTTTATCTGTTTACTCCCGCGTGACCTTTTGTAGAAGACGTTTAATTGACCCACGTGAGAAACAAGAACATCGCAGCCTGTTTCTATCATCATGGAGGATAAAGGTCATGGGCCCAATCCACTACTCTGCCTGAGGGGCCTTAAGCTTGTGATATGTGTTCGTCTATTCCATAGCTATATTCTTATGATGCTGACCTGAGGGGATCTAAAGATTAGATAGTTGAGGGCTTCTGGCGTTTTTTGTGGGAAATTGGTTTAATGTTAGCCAAATAATATTGTGGGTCATTACTGTGAACTGCCCCACCTATGGGGGTCAGGGGGTGAATATGACAAACTCAGCATTACATATTAAGACTTTATTTTATTGATAGCCCTATATCTTGGCTTTATGAAAAGGTCCATTTAAGTCATTAACTGCCAGGGGGTCAGTTTTTATCGCAGTTGCAGTAAAACCTGAAAATTGATTGATCACGCCCCTTACACATACCCTATGCAACACACTACCCAGCAAATTGTCGTGACTCCTCGTTAACCTGTGTGAAGTGGCTCACACATGTCGCTAGATGGAACACAACGTTGCTATAGCACAAGATCACCAGGAATAGTAATGGTAGTGATCACATGGCCTCACCTCAGATGGCGAGGATGGTGATCACTCAGACTCACCAGGGATGGCGATGCGGATGATCACTCACCTCGCTAGATGAAACACGCACCTCGTCATAGCGCATGTTCACCAGGGATGGCGATGATCGTGATCACTCATCCTCACCAGGGATGGTGACATGAGTGATCACTGATCCTCACCAGGGATGGCGACATGAGTGATCACTCACTTCGCTAGATGAGACGCACACCACATCATAATGCACATTCACCACGGATGGCAAGGATTGTGATCACTCACCTCGCTAGATAAAACATGTACCTTGTGATAGCACAGGTTCACCACACATGGTGAGGATCTTGATCACCCACACTCACTAGGGATGGTGACATGAGTGATCACTCACTTCGCTAGATGAGACGCACACCACATCATAATGCACATTCACCACGGATGGCAAGGATTGTGATCACTCACCTCGCTAGATAAAACATGTACCTCGTGATAGCACAGGTTCACCACACATGGTGAGGATCTTGATCACCCACACTCACTAGGGATGGTGACATGAGTGATCACACACCTCGCTAGATGAAACGCGCACCACGTCATAGCACAGGTTCACCATGGATGGCGAGAGTGGTGATCACACAGACTCACCAGTGATGGCGATGCTGGTGATCACTCACCTTGTTAGATGAAAAGCTCATTATCATCGACATTGGTAATCATGCAGCCTCACATCTGCCAGATCAAAGTATGTTTGGCCTGAGAAGGTATTGCCATATGTATCTTCCCTCTAACCACAGACAAGATATTCATGTAGATATTTCCCTATGTATTTTTCCTGTAACCAGAGAAAAGGTGTTTATGGATAGTTGCTTTCATTTTAGAGATACCTCTATCTAAATTCAATTGATATTCTCTCTATATAATCTTGTTTGATTCAACTCTGAAGTATTACATGGGAATCAGTGTGAAACAAAGCACATTTGATACATATGGGGCTTATACTTCATGCCCACACTTCCTAGATAGGCTACATGTTGAACTGTGGTGCTGTCTCAGCAACTTTGGCAATGGTGGTGATAAGTTGCCACTGTGAGTGAGAGTGAGTGACAGATGATGCAATCCTCAGAGAGCATTGACTTGGAGTGGCACACACTCATACAGCGAGTGACATCCATGTCAGCGATGGTGGTGATAAGTCGCCATTTTGAAAGAAGATTAACTGGGAGTGACACAAACTCACGCAGTGAGTGAGAGCCATGTGGCAATGCAGGTGAAAAGTTGCCATTCTGAATGAGAGTTGACAGACAGTGGCACATACTGACGGAGTGAGTGAGATCCATGTTGGCGATGGTGGTGATAAGCTGCCATTCTGAGTGAGAGTTGACTGGGAGTGGCGCATAATCACACAATGAGTCAGATCCATGTTGACGATGGTTGTGATAAGCCGCCATTCTGAGTGAGAGTTGACAGGCAGTGGCACATACTCACACAGTGAATTAGATCCATGTTGGCGATGGTGGTGATAAGTCACCATGCTTTGTGAGGGATGACTAGAGGTGGCACATACTCACACAGTGAGTGAGATCATGTTGGCGACTGTTGTGATAAATCGCCATGCCATGTGAGACTGACACACAGTGTCGAAAGATGACGCAGTGACTTATCACTCAGAAAGGAGTCACCATTGATGACCAATCATGGCGACAGATAACGACAATTTGCTGGGTACACCTTTAAAAAATCATCCTATCATTACCAAACTACATGTCTAAACTAGTACAATACCCAAGAATATGTGTACAAAAAATTATAACTGTGGCTTGAAAACTCCAGAATTTGTCCAATATATCATATAGCAGAGTTTGTGATTTTTCTAATTTTTTTCCACACAACCAGAACTTTGGACTCAAAGACTCAAAACCTGTAGGATAAGCATAAAAATCAATTTATTTAATCTTTAACTTGTACACATCTTGTAACAATCATCATTTACCACTTATTTAGTACTTGCTCTGTATGGTTCACTCTCAAAATGGCCCTCATTACTCTGTAAGGGGTGTGATGAACCGTCTACACATTTTAATATCATGGCTACTGTGCCAATATAACCAAACCCAGCAGTAATCTAACACACTTAAACAATGAGAAACACATAGAGGATTTAAATAACAAGAGAAAAGCATGTAAATAGTGAATAATTGGCCTAAAATTGATTTCAAATTATTGAAAACAAGGGTAGGGCTATCGAAAAGAGTGCTTTCCAGGGGCTGGGGAGTATCAGAATGGCTGGGGGTGCCCTAGAAGTGCTTAAAATCAAAGCCAGGGCCTCATTCTATCATATACACCACAAATGTGCATGCATTTGGCTGTAACAGGGTAGCTATAGGATCAGGAATCATTTCATCAAGCCCCTTACACGATTCATCACGCCCCTTACATCAGGCAAGCAACTCTGGTTTGGGGCAACTAAGGCATGTACAGACTCATTTTTTCTATTTTAAATAGTATCTCATCAATAGATATCTACTATATGATGGGTTAGATAAGCCAGAAATGGTTATTATAGGCTGTACATACACAAGTGCTCTTTAAGGGAGTTTGGGGTCGACTTGAAAAATACTTGAAAGTATATTGCCCACAAACAGTGCGTGGTACGCAAAAAGATTTTTTACAAAAAAATCCCCTATACAGACCCCCTTAATGGTGATAGATAAAAAGCTTGAGGATAATATATTTATAACTGATCTTATGCTATAAATGATTCATCACGCCCCTTACATCACTATTTTCAAGTTATAAGAATGGCTAGGGCAAAAAGAATTTGAGACATAACTCCTCCGAAAAACATGGAAATGTTAGATAGGATCCCCCTTCTAAGGATTAGATGAAATTATGGTGGTTTGTAACTGGTTGGATTAATAATATAGTGCATTGCATAAGGTGGAAATTGAAAAAAAAAGCAAATTTCATGCCATTTTCCAACTTTGGGCCACCATATCTCAAAGAAATCTGGTCAGACATATGCAAATTTGCCTTCTTTTTGAAGCCCTAGGTGTTTTCTTGCACATGAGACCATAAATAGGAATAATGGTTAGATAATTTGTATTCTAAGGCCACATGTATCCAAAAAGACCCCCAAAAACAAAAGGTGGGGCAGTTGAGAAGAATCACCCCTATTATCTTGTACATATCGTCTGGATTCCATGGCAACCACTGCCATTGCCATCCCTAGAAACCATCTAAATGCTCTGCAATGGTCATATTATAATATGGAGTATACTCCATAGAATGGCAACAGTAAAAGAAAGACTCACTCAGTAGGCTTCGGGTCTATAAATTACTCTTGTAAACCCATTACATGACATCTAACATCTTACCAGGATCTGTTCAAATTTCTAAGACAAACTGGAAGTACTACTACAAAACATGATCCCTAAATGTACCTCAGTAGGCTCTATGCATACCCAAATATCCGGAAAATTACTACACGCGTCCTACATTTACTAGACTTATTCAACATTTAACTACTTATTCAGGTTGATTATTTGACAAACATCCCTACATGAAATAGGCAACAGGCAACCTTAGACCAACAAAGGCCGATGCCAACCTATTGCTCATAATTGGCAACCCACGACTGACAAATGGCAACCTATAGCAATATGGCAGATCATACTATACCATAGGAAGGAAGGCTTGTGCGATATGTTGACTGTTGCCAATTAAAAATTTACAAATTGTCATATGAAGGTTGCCATTTGGTAATTGTACTGTCATTATTTCCATGTTGCCATTTGCCATTCACAGCAATGCTATAACTGACGATTGACAGGTTGCCATTTGCCAGTTGTATGTTACCGAAGCCTAGTTGACATTATTCGTCTTACTAGTTGACATTATTCGTCTTACTAATTTTCAATTCGTAGAACTTCTTTCTTTCTTGCTTTCATTCTTTCTTTCTTTCTCCACTCTAAAGTTAAGAGCTAATTAAATCTAGATGGCAACACCAGTCTCTCTCCATATTGGTGTTCAAGAATACTGGTCATTAGCTTCCCTTAATGATCATCAGCTGCTTCCCAATAGGTACATGCTTGGAGCAGGCAATGCCTAATTAAATCAATGACTAAAGTAGGTTAGGAAAATGTGGGCAAAAATGAGTTGCCTTGTTTGAAATGTGATGTTAGTATCATATCATTGTAATTACAGGTGCTCCGGCATGAAACTATAGACTTCCAGTGACAACCAATACATTTAAAGTCTTATCTACCTTTCAACCAAGAATCTTCATTTGAATATTACTGGTGTCTAACTGGCATTGGGCCTGGTCACACGAGCAACTGTAGTCATCTGCATTGACCTTAAGATGAGATATCTTGAGCCACAATATTGGAATCGCTTGTTGAAAAAGTCGACATAGTGATGACCCAATGATGATCTGGTATTGTAAGCTGGGGGGTAGGGGGTAGATGGGGATTACTACTTACTTGAACCCGTAGGTTTTCAGTGCAACCCCATCTTGGTTCCAAGAAGCAGCAATTAACGATGTGTGTGTAGGCAAGTTAGAGGGAGGAAAGGTGGCACCCTCGTTTTCAATAGGAATTCAATTCTGAACAATCGAAACCTCCTCATGAGATGCATGAGCGGGACACTAGTGGTCCTTTGCACGGACGGTGAAGATAACTTTAGATGATAAAGATAAGTCAATGTCATTTCCAAAGGAAACTGAAAATATATTGTTAAATTTTAAGATATCTTGAGAATTGTTATCTCGACCTATATTATTAAGGATATTATCGCAAATGTATGAGAAATAATGCCAGCTTCTATAGAAATGAAATTTTAAAGATATCCATGAAGATATCTTCTGTGTTATTTTTATTTCTCCCTCTCTTTAGTGAAGATACCTCGCCGCCCGTGCAAAAGACCACAGATCTAATAAAGTACTAGACAGCTGTCCTAAGTATCGAGGTACAACCGGAGGTAGCCATCACCGATACCCAGGTATATGCTACATTATGACAGCTCCAAATCACCATGAGATATCCCATCAATCAAATGTAGCTATCTGGCAGCCTAGGGGTCGACGTCTTATAGCCATGAAATAAATACTCTTATGTCAAGATACTGCAGTCAAATGATCTAATGCCCGCAAAAAGCTTTCTAGATTAATTAATTCATAGCAACTTACGTTAATTACGCAGATGATTATATCTGTCTGACTATAATTTCCAACCATTCATACCCTGGGTATGTATACGTATGTCATCAATTTTATACTTTTGACTAGCATGCATCCTGCTTTCAGATTACAAAGAAATTGCATTGAGACAATGGCCTTTAATTAATCATCATTTTTTTAATATGCATCGGAAGCTTATCCTTTCCAAAATAAGGAGAAGAAATGACACCTGCAGTAGGGTAAATTTACATGGGAAATGCATTGTAGTGGAGAAAGGTTTCATATCCGAATAAAAAGAGAACAAAAGCAAGGTAATTATATTATATGCATACGATATGAGCTACATTATTTCTAATCTTTGTTAAATCTTACAAGTATGTGTGCACAGTCATTTCTAACCTCAAATATCTCTAACCTTATGTCATACATGCATAGTCACTCAGTGCCGGATACAGGGGGGGGGGAAGGAGGAGGAAGAGGAGAGGGAAAGGGGGAGGGAAGCAATTTTTTGAATATGATGTTCCATATATCGTTGCAAAGCTTAGATCATGAGGAAAAGCACTGTTGTTCTTACATAGATGTAGGATAAAACCTGAAATTTTCACAATTAAAAGAGAAATATTTCTCGTTACTAAGGTTAAAAGTCACAAGTTACAGTCTACTTCACCAATGACCCACCCTCACCCTTGCCATGTCTGGTCCCTCATATCTAACTTGCAGGTTGCAGGACACCACTTGATTGGAGGTTGCAGCAGGAGTCACTTTTTGTATGGCTGCACTGAAGGTTATTGTACAAAGATTATATTGGTTTAAAATTTGAGAGTGGGTATGCAAACAACGTATCAAATTGATTCTTAAGGTGTGTATTAATAAATTTGAGTGTTATTTAGGCTGAGATTTGATGTTCACTCCATTTAATTACAAAATTTATTGAAATGTATATCTGTAAAAATATAAGAAAATAAAAGTGGCATAGCCCAGAAATGGGCATGAATATTTCATTTTCGCCCATAAGCTTATCATGACTATCAGACTTCCCAGGGTTTTGCCTGTGGGTTATACTGTCAAAGGGTACCTTGAGAGAGTCTGAGACTTTATTCAATAGTATAACTAGCAGTTAGGCATGGATATACTCAAAGCATACCAGTAAGCTCAGTGAAGTTCTCTCATTTTTCTCATGATGCACATGATAATGATTTCATTTTTGATTTTTAGGGGCCCATTGAGATTGGGTTTTGTCAGTGGCTACTCAGGTACAGGTATCAATATAATAGATTAATACCTTGACTTGACATAACTTTTGAATATATATGTACTTCTCACTGATTCCCTAAAAACTTTGTAAGATTATTCTAGTTCCCCGGCATTCACCTTTCAACAACCACCTTGCATCTTAAGACAAACCACCCATGTATAAATGATGAATACCTATGCCAAGAAGCAATTTATGTTTGCTATATGGGGGTAGTGTAACTATTAATCTGTTTCCAAAGATTTTGATTTCTGGAAATATGACTATTTTGGCATAGTGGGAACAAGTGAAATATCGACACTTGCAGTCTTTAGGGGCTGGGGTGGAAGAGTACATGCTGATCTGCTTTAAAATGGTGTGCCAGAATGCATCAGAATGCACCATTTCCTGTCATAAATTTCAAGATTTTCAAAACCCCCAAAATTTTAAAGCATCACAATCTTAGTACAAGTTCCATTCAAGATTTTCCTGGTAGAGATCTCCAACACGGGGAGGATATACATGTCCCCAAACCACCAATAATCTATAACATGTAAAATGATTTGAGGATTTACCTCAAATTATATGGTCTTGAGACTTAAGATGTTCAATTAGAATCCACCAGAATCCACCATTTCAAGTCTAAACCAACAAAATCTTCTTGTGGGGGGGGGGGCAATGCCCCCAAACCCCTGTCCGCTTGCGGTGCTTTGAGGCATGCAGTACCTCCCAACTTTGACAAGGTCTTGCCCCCCCCTCTAGAGAATCCTGGATCCGCCACTGAATATTCGTGCTCGTGAAGTTTGACCTTTGCTACTTCTTTCATTACATGTACTTCTACAAAGCAACACATATGGATGCTTGCTCTTTTAAATGCAATTTAATTTTCAGAACTTTTCTGTTCCAAAACTCTTCTCAATTAATCCCCCATGCAAATTTGATCAAAAGTGCTGTAAGATCCAAAGAGCTATTATCTACTCTCATAGAGGTTTTAGAGATTAAAACACTGCTATTTATATTGCACATGATAAGGATTTGTCTTACACGGGGAGTTAGTGGGGAAATGGGATGATACGCTCACACAGAGATCAGAGAGGTAGAGGGAATAGTGCTGATACGTCCTGATAACATCACGCCAGTGTTCACCGTGTTTTGCGAACCTTTCTGACACACTTGTAAGCCCGGTGGGGGGGGGGACTCCCTCAAATCTTGTTACCATGATTCGAAGGGAAAAGGGCACTTTAGAGCCTTTACTATATAGGGACACTAGGTCCATTTCCAGCTGGCAAAACTTTTCGTAGATTACATAAGGTCTACATCATTATCATAGAAATTATCATCATTTCATCAAGTGAAAAAGTCTTGTCAGAATGTCACGCAGAAACCGGTGTATATGCAAATGGTTTCAACATAAGATTTGGATTCGATCTAAATGTTGGAAGATTCATATTTTATGTAACCTATTACCTTGAAAATAACATGATCTAAACTTCAATATACTTTTCATCAATATTTGACATAAAAAGATGTGTACACTGACTATGAGATAAATGTCATAAGTAAGATGTCATCAACAGATGTAATTTCAGTGCAAGTGCAAACATGTGAATAAGATGTGATCAGTATGATTATAAAAATTACTATTGAATTACTACCAATTACCTTAAATGATAGTCAGCTTAATGTACTTCAATGAGAGATATCTTAGGGAGTGGTCATTTTTTATCAACGGGGTGGGGGTGGTGCGTTTGAGGGGGGGCGTAAAAAGTTCAGACCCCTCCTGAGGGGGGGGGGCTAAAAAAATTTACCCTCTTTTAGCAAAAAAAGCCTGCATGCTATTATAGATCAAAGAGGGGTGCGAAAATTCTCCGCACCTCTGACACGGGGGCGCAAAAAAATTGACTACTGTCAAAGGGTGGGCGTAAAAAAATTTCCTGTGTCTGCACAAAATCCCACCAACCCACCCCCTTTTGATAAATAATGACCACTTTCTGAGACAGAAGAATGTCACTAGATACGAATATTGAATCCTTCTGAGGAAATACCTAGTTAGTCAAAGGTAGTTACAGGTATTTTAGTATCCACATTCAGGGCACGACCTAGAGGCGGGGGGGGGGTTAGTGATGTTTGCTTAAAAAGTCATTTGGTTCTTGTTAAACTTTCTTAAGACATAAAGCCATTGTCTTGTTATCAATGAGTAATAATGGTAGGAGACATATATAAAGGAGTGTTACAATGTATGTATTTATTGATATGAAATATGTATAGAGCATCAGGTGAGACGTGAGTCCTGCAGAGGGTTTGTAGGAGTAGATGAGTAGTAGCTTTGGAATGCAGGAGTCGCTGGCGAGGTTGGGGTGAGTTTGGTTCAGGTGAGCCTGCAATAAAAGAGATGTGTGTGAGCCACGAATAGGCCAGCAGAAAGGTGTAATGGGTGAGTGTGGAGCAGGTGAGAGGCCAGTATTGTGGGAGCCACACATACTCCTGGATTGAGACTGGGATGAAGCTGTCTTGGTAACTAGTATTGCATCTAGCCAGTGTAACAAGGGACTAAGCAGGACTTCTATAAGGATACCCATCTCTCTACAGGACTGGGTTACTCGAAGAGTGCACTGCAAGCGGGGATAAACTGGTATCACTTAGGCCACTGTAGGCCTGGAATGAACATTGGACTGCAGCTGTAACTGTGGATTATTACATGTACAATAAAAAGTGACTTGTATTTGCGTCTTGGTGTTGGTTTAAGGATGGGATAGCCAGCATCATATCACTAGAGTTAATTTCCCAAAGCTTAATATCTACAGAAGGACTACATAAATATAGACACATCACATTACATCAATATACACAAATTACGAACCCATACAGCCCACCATGGTTCTCCCTTCAAATTATTATTATTTTTTTTAAGCAGAGAATAGTTAAATTGCTCATTTGACCAAAAGCGCACCACCACCAGAAGGTGCTACATATGAAATGTAGTGTTGATCACAGCCTAAACAAGTGTCTAACTTTTTGATCTATTCATGGTGTAGTCGATGCGAGGATGGGTTGTAATGACCTCACCTGCACTTCACTTCATTGTGCCTGGGTCAAATGTCAGCCAGGTGACGGGGATGGGTTGTAGTGACCTCACCTTGTTGTTCTGGACTGCTAGAGTATTTAAGGAGGTGTGGGGGATGGGTTGTAATGACTTAACCTACCGCCTTCTTAATGCAACTGCTACATCTGATATAATTGTAGCTGGATACATTAGTGTATTGTTTTGCATTATGAGCTTGCTGCTGCATATAGATGGGTGTTTCTTACATGCACAAGATTGATATAATCGAATGTACTTAGTTAAATCAGCAAAAACCAGTCACGTTGTCTCTTTGGATATATTAATGTTAGTTTCAGCATTTTGTGAGTTTTTTTCTTCTAAATCTCAAATCTTTAAGTTCCCCTTGTCTCTTTATCGAGCCCAATTATTAAAATTATTGTGATTGTGAATTTCAAGTGTGCAGATTAAGAATCTGCTTTCATGGTATTTTTCTCAACATGGATCAATTTCTTCTTGTACATTTTTCTTTCCTTTTGTATATAGTGCTTTTTCTGTTACCCTTATATTTACTGTTTTCTCATCCTTCATCATCTTACATAAATCATTAATCTCATTACCTATGTGTTGAAAACTGAGAACCTTGTGAACCTAAGGATATCACCTTTATTGTCAGATTTTATCACTCATGTATAATTTGTGACTTGGCAATAAAAACTTTCAAACCTTAAAAAATTATAATGACGTTGATACCTTACATCTCATTTACTATGCTTGCATCATTGAGTAAACATATTTTTGTAGTGTTGCAGGTAACATAATCTGTCAAAGACAAAGAGACAAGAAATAGACAAGAAATAGATAAAAGTCTATTATGTCTCAAGTTTGAGCAAATCAAGATATAGCATAGACATCACTCATGTGTCACTATATAACATTGCAGAATATATAACTAATACACGATGTAGGCCTATTATTTATGTTGAATGGTACACATCTTTTTAACTTCTTTGACATGACAACAAATTCGTGACAGCATGTGATGTGCATGATTGCACCACATAAAGACAGAAGCATAGTGAAAGACATGCCCTTTGGTTTTGGGAGCCAAACCGGAGGGCATGACGATCGCACATAGAAATTATAGAATTTATAGTCAGTGCCCCCCCCCCCAAAGCACACAAGCCATGCAGCCAATCACAGGCTTCGTTCCAGCTAGGTTGGGAGCCGATGGCAGTATAGTAGCAGGTCTCTGATTGGCTGCTTCTGTACGTGGATTCTGTTTGTGCTGTTGTTGTCCGATCCTCGATGTCGTGGTAAGGTGAACTAACCGTCACGGCCTTCAGAGGGCCCTTACACTGACCACACCTCCTTGCTACTGTTGACAAGGTCGACAATACTGTGACCCCCTCCTGTAGTATCAGTGCCTGGAAGACACGTGGGCCCACACCCGAGGAGACAGAGGGAGAAGGGTGTGTGGCTAATGGTGGTGGTAGGCCACGGTGTGTAAACACCACCTAGTCATCGCCAGTTGGACGAGGAGGGCAGGAGCAGGCTCCTACCTGAGCACAGCACTGACGGCAAGGTGGGTGCTGCTGGCCGTCACCGTCAAGGTGTCCCAGGTACAGGAGGAGAGAGCCTAGCTTAGCGCCTGAAGTCCCTACCCAGCGCCATCACTGTGTTCTGCTACAGTCACCCATGCAACGCATCCCCATTGACGTCGTACTGAATGATTAATAGAACATAGGGTGTACGTCCTCAATACATGTATACTGTAAAATAGCAGGCTTGAAATACGTCACTAGGATAGTGAAGGTACATGTACATGGATCTGCCCTAGTTGTTACCTACTTGTATAAAACTTTAAGAGACCTATTTTTGGACTGTTCTTAAAGGATGTAACACTCTGCTTGTGGTGCAGGAGGACAAGACCACAACCATCATATATGTTGCCATGTCTGTGACATGATACCTCTTGTTACCTGAATATTATCTGCTCTCTGATATTTGGAGTATACAACAGAAGGAAGAAAACCCAGTATAAAGATCCACTTCAAATTCTGGTAAGCATGCCCCTTACTCACATCATATATCGACAGTCCCTAGGAGCCATCCACAAATGATATCATGCAAACCCCCCCCCCCTCCTCCCCGTGTCATGTTTTTGTCAATTTTGCAATGCTGAAGGTATAGGGAAAATTTGATTCCGTCATATCCGGCCTGACCCCCCCCCCTCCCCCTCCAGCATGACGTCACTTGTGGATGGCCCCCTAGATGCACTGCCATATTTTCTATCATACCATTGAAGGGGTATCAAGTGACTGTCAGTTTAACAACACATCAGACTCGCCAACCTTTAACAAGGGATGTCTTACAATCAGTACTAAGGTCTGTTGCAGAACAAATTACGAGAGCACAAAAATATTCAATGAGAATAGAATAAGCTAGTACAATGATATGGTAGATTGGTAATTGTCACAATAAATATTGATAGCATTGCAGAACAATGGTACAATGGTCTCGGTTGAATGAACCCTTCATCATTACCCGACCAGTGATCGTAATTAACTTCTGGTAAAAAATCGGTAAAAGGTGATCGTTATGCCTTTATAGTGTTTTTTTTTCAGGATTCATCATCTGGTCATACAATTTCTAATATTCCTAAATAGTACTGTTTGGTATCCTATGGCAGTGGTTCACAATGAGATGGGGTGTATTCAATAATTTGTCATGGTGATATTTTTTTGCCGATAAGTACTTGATAAGTGAAACAAAAACAAAAAAAAAATACAATGTGTATGGCGTTATCAATGCCATGTGAGAGTTATGTATGAGTACGATGTGATGGTCACATTTTCTAATTCTAACGATACCATTTAGCAATAGACCAATATTTCCTCATTAATGTGCTACGATAACAATTAATGTCCTTCTGATTAGCATACTATTGGTTATGTATTAGTCAATCTACAGTTGTGTAGGTTCACGAGGTATAACTGGCTTAAACCTCGGTTACATGAAATAACCACAGCCTTTTCCCCTTGTTCTAAAGTGTCACCGTGGTTAAAGCATTCGTTAAATTGATCTTTTCTTTCTGTCACATTTAGCAATAGACAATAAACCATGTCCCGATGTCGCAACTCAGAAATGGCTATGTCCCATGTCCCTAAAGAAAAGCCCATGTCATTAAGAGAATAAGCGGGATACATTATTGACAAATCAGAAAATTCCCTTCATTCAGTGCAGACTTTTTAGGTTGCATTACGTATAACTGGTACCCATCAGTCCTTATCTCTCAGGGTACCAGATTCACCAGGGCTCACTCCACGAAGGATCCGTTGGCCATCTACAGCTAGAGCCAATTAGAGCCTGATGAACCCTATACGTAAACGTCTTTGACCAATATTAAGACAGTGTTTGACAAAGCTGTCCGAAATAGCACTTAAATTAGGGAACAGACATAGACAATCTGCACACTGTATTGCACAGGCACATGATAAGGGTATATAGCTTTTAAGTTAAACTCACGAAAGTCATGTACATTTTACCAGATAATGATTGTCCTCCTCGCACATGGTTCTGGTTTGAAAACTATTTTTGGTGGGGCTCTTGATTAGGGCTGGGGGTGGGGTGTTATCCCAGGGCAAATGTTGACTTTAAGAAATGCTCATATCACATGTCACATAACCATGTCATCTCTAAGAACCTGTCAAATGTTGCATCTAAGAATGCCATGTCCCTATTTTTTTCCTCATGTCACTTAGGCCCATGTCACAAATCGATTTGTCAGAAATCGACCTATACTGCGATAGCATTAGTATAGACAAGATAGCATCTCTTTAGGCCAAAGGGGAAAAAACGTTGTATTTTTATGTAACATGCTGAAAAGAATTCTTTTCTTAACAGCCGTGACTCGCAACAAGTATCACTGACTCAAAACGAAGACAAATTTGACTAAAAGATCGCCCTTATAATGTAAACATTTTTCAAGATTGAAGAAAAAAAAACTAGGGTCGGCCCTGTTTTGCTGAAACACACAATTTCTATTTTGGGCATTATGTATGCTAAGGCCTAAAATATTGCCTTTATGGACGATTTCTTTTTTTGGGGGACTTAATTTTTCGGCACTTATCTAGACATGGACGTTTTTTTATGATCCGTCATGCAAAATACATGTTGGGTAGACGCGAAAATTTCCAGCTAGTCTTAAAAGAATTCTCAAAAAAAAAAAAGATCCCTACCTACTTACTCTAATTTTTTTTTCGGCCCTGTTACCTGAACATAATATTTTTAGGCCTCATAGCTAGGGTTATATTTTCCCCTGTTATCACACGATGTGGTGAGAATTGACCTCGTAAAAGTTAAACTACTCAGACTATAAATAACCAGTTATTTATCGACGCTCCCACTATGGGGGCACGCGGGGTTTACCATGGTGCGGAGAAGATGCTTTATAAATGTTAATACTGGTGAAAGCCTAGCTATCTGTAGTTGGTAACCTAGGTGACAACCTACGCCCTAGCTAGTTTTAGTTGGCAATCTAGGTGACAGCCTTAGCCCTACTTAGTTATAATTGGTAACCTAGGTGACAGCCTTAGCCCTACTTCTAGTTGGTAACCTAGGTGACAGCCTTAGCCCTACTTAGTTATAATTGGTAACCTAGGTGACAGCCTTAGCCCTACTTAGTTATAATTGGTAACCTAGGTGACAGCCTTAGCCCTACTTAGTTATAATTGGTAAGCTAGGTGACAGCCTTAGCCCTACTTCTAGTTGGTAAGCTAGGTGACAGCCTTAGCCCAACTTCTAGTTTTTTTTTTACCTCTTTTCATCATTTAGGAGTAAAAAAATAAAATAAAGTCCATGGAGATGAAAAACCAAGCATTGACCCATATATTCGAGATATAATTGACAAAGATCTACCTTTTATTGGCTGAATTTGTGTGAAAGGTATATTTGTTGCCCAAAAACGAGACTTTACATGGCTTATTTATTTTTTTATTTTTTTCCTCTGGCCGCTGCAATTTTTAGGGTTAATTTTGGAACTTTTTTTTGTCTCTGGCCGGCCAATATAGAGATTCCGTAAATTCCGTAATTCAAGTTATTAAAAAAAAAACGGGGGGGGGGGGGTGTTCCACACCGTCTGCCTAGGGACCGGTTGGCAGGTCTATAGTAACCTAGGTGACAGCCTAGCTAGTTCTAATTGGTAAGCTAGATGAGAGCCTTATCCCTACTACTAGTTGGTAACCTGGGTGACAGCCTTAGGCTTAGCCTAGCTATAGCTCTAGTTGGTAACCTAGGTGACATTAGCCCTTGGAAGATCTAGTTGGTAACCTAGGTGACAGTAGCCCTTGGATGCTCTAGTTTGTAACCTAGGTGACAGTAGCCCTTGGAAGATCTAGTTGGTAACATAGGTGACAGTAGCCCTTGGAAGATCTAGTTGGTAACCTAGGTGACAGTAGCCCTTGGAAGATCTAGTTGGTAACCTAGGTGACAGTAGCCCTTGGAAGCTGTAGTTGGTAACCTAGGTGACAGTAGCCCTTGGAAGATCTAGTTGGTAACCTAGGTGACAGTAGCCCTTGGAAGCTGTAGTTGGTAACCTAGGTGACATTAGCCCTTGGAAGATCTAGTTGGTAACCTAGGTGACAGTAGCCCTTGGATGCTCTAGTTGGTAACATAGGTGACCGCTACAGCAGGCTATAATTCTTGACAAGTCCTTGATTTGTTTGATGAAAATACCGATTGAATTGCTAACTGTTTGAAAAAAGAGAATGTATACCGGTACCTGTCCTTTCTTAACGGCCTGACCCAAAGCCGTTAGGTTTTCCGTCCATCTTGTTCCGTCAGTCAATTTTTCACACTTTTTTTAACGGACGGAACTGGAACAGTGGATCCCTGAACCTGACGGCATTATGTGTATATAATTCCGTCAGTTTTAGTGATCCACTGAACCGTCCGTCTAAAAGAAAGTGAGAAAAACTGACTGACGCAAGTAGATAGACGGCATACCCGACGGCTGTGGATAAGGCCCTTTTCATCTTTCTAAATAAAATTGTCTGACGTCATATATCATAATCATTATAACGCAAGTAGAGACTCAATGACGTCAAGCTTAGACTTCCCAGGGGAAGGGGGGCACTCTGCAAACGTTGTAAAAACGATTCCAAGTGGAAGGGCCCTCGAACGCCCTCGGCAAGGGTGTTTGTGATGCAAGAGGAAAAGGGGTAAAACTGACCATATGCAACAGAGGCAAAATTCAATTTTGGTCAATGACTGTATTCTGAGACACATTTTAGTAACAATTCCGAGTGATTAAGGCTGTAGTTGGTAACCTAGGTGACAGTAGCCCTTGGAAGATCTAGTTGGTAACCTAGGTGACAGTAGCCCTTGGATGCTCTAGTTGGTAACATAGGTGACCGCTACAGCAGGCTATAATTCTTGACCTAAGGCTTAGGTACCTTTATCTAAATTCCACTTAGGCGCAGGGGGATATTATAGTATAGGGGTACCCTTAATAATGGCTTGATATTTTGATCTCATCACGAGTCCCATCCTTCCTAAAATGGCATAACATTACCGGGTTTGTTTAGACATCAAAACAATAGTAAATATATGTATAGTGACCTCACGGGGGGGGGGTGTGGATGGGGGGTTCCCCATGTCACATGTCAATTTTGAGAAATGGTTATGTCACATGTCACTTAAATCCTCATGTCCCATGTCACCTCTAAGAATCTCTCATGTCACATGTCGATTTTAAGAAATGGTTATGTCACATGTCACTTAAATCCCCATGTCCAATGTCACCTCTAAGAACCTCTCATGTCACATGTCGATTTTAAGAAATTGCCATGTCACCATGTCAAATTTAGTGGTCCACACCCATTCACGGGAACATCTGAGGTCGTGTCCTTACAGTGACCTGAGCTGGCCGACTAAACCCTTTCAGCTGGGAACTAGGACACAGGGGCGTGGCCGACCGAGTATCATCCCCCACCCACGCACTCCGCCCCACCTCCCACCTCCAGCAGCTTCCTCTGCGTACTGTAAGCTGTGGTTCCAGTAGCCTCCAGTAGCTGCTACATCATCGTTACAATACACGTACTACGTAGTGTTTATGCATTGTATGTTCTATGTCATGGTCGACCCTAATTAAAATGTGTGGATCCAGTTCAGGCGTTAGGGCCGATCCATAAAGTATGTCAGACCGGAGGGGGTGGGGATGCCCATGGTTCCTATGTATACACACACGTAAACGTGTGACAAAGGGGCGGGGTCCAAAATTGCCCCCAAAAGTGTTACATAATTTATGGATCAGCCCGTCTCTGCCATAGAAGCACCGACTGTGTTGATAGCTGGGTTAGGATCACTTCTGTATCAGCTGTACATACGGCGTAAACAGGCCTCCTGTGCCTAAAGCTATTGGACGAGTGCCCCCAGCTACGCGCCCAAGCTACCGAACCCTCACACTGTAGATATATGGGTTATTAGGTGGCATACTTCCCAAACCGAGGCCTGGGTTGTTTACGACGAACAGACCTGTTTACTACAAGGTCTAATGTAGGATATATTATTATATAAATAAGCTTATGCCATGTTTAAAGGTTGAAAGAGGGGCTTCCAGATATCATTCTGAATTGACCTAGGCCAATCAGATACAAATGGGTCTACGTAGGTATCATTACACATATTTCGTTTTATAATAGGTGTCATATTCAGGGGTTAGATCAGACCATTTTTCTTCCATTGTAAAATTATATAAATCAAAAGTGCATACACGGTTTCTTTCTGGATATTGACTCGAATTTTTCTCTATGGTTTGTGTGTACATATGAGGGCTCATCTTCATTTATAATACAATGTAATTTAATTTCTCTACCTGTAGACTGAGGTTCCCAGTATTATACTGTTCATATTCAACATTCACCAAACTTAGGGAGCGTTCATTATTTATGGCAGGGGGGGATGACCAAATGAAGGGGGGGGGGTCATTTTTCTGGAGGTATTCAGAGAGAGGGGGGTCATTTTTTTCAACCTATTCTTAGAGGGGGGGGGGTCGTTTTTTTCCAACCTATTCTTAGAGGCGGGGTAATTTTTTTTCAACCCATTCCAAAAGGGGGGGGGGGTCAGTTTTTTTCATTCTGACAAATTGTCGTCCCCCCTGCCATAAATAATGAACGCTCCCTTATAACAGAGCAATTATCCACCCATCGCCACCCACCACCACATCCACCACCCACAATTACATCCTCTACCCACTGCCACATTCCCCATCCACCACATCTTCCGTCCACCACCCCATCCACCCACCGACTGTCACATCCACCACCCACAATTACATCCACTACCCACTGCCACATTCCCCACCCACCACATCTTCCGTCCACCACCCCATCCACCCACCGACTGTCACATCCACCACCCACAATTACATCCACTACCCACTGCCACATTCCCCACCCACCACATCTTCTGTCCACCACCCCATCCACCCACCGACCGTCACATCCACCACCCATCACAACATCCACCACCCACAATTACATCCACCACCCACCACCACCCACCACCACATTCATCACTACATTCACCACCCACCATCACACCCACCGCCACATCCAACACCACATTCACCACCCACCATCACATCCACCACACACCATCACATCCACCACCCACTACATCCACCACCCACCACCATATCCACCACCCACCACCACATTCACCACCCACCGCCATATCCGCCACCCACCACTACATTCACTGCCCTACATCCAACATCTACCCACAAACCAAAGTATTCAGCATCTTATACACTGTAAAAAATGTGTTTAGAGTCTAAACACATTGCTAAACATTTTTTTGTCCCGTTTTTGAGGACACTTTATAAACCTAAACATGTTTAGCCTCATAATGTGATTAGCCTTTATGTTTAGATTTCAATGTGTTTAGGTCTATCTTTAGGTTTGTAAAGTGCTTACTGGGTTTATGTTTAGGTTTTCCAATGTGTTTAAATATGACATGCTTAGATGATGTTTCAAGATTATAGTGTTTAGCATTATGATATTGTGTTTCGATATGGTATCCATCTAATATTGAACTTTATAGATCATCTCAATTACTCTACTATATTTATAGTAGGCAGAGAGTATATCATACTCTCAAGGAATACCATCACATCCATTATCCACAATAAGGAGTAACCCTATGTATGTAGATTACAACAGAATGGATGAATGAAGGTAGCTTTATCTATTCTTGGACTCCAGAGTAAAGGTGTATAGGGAAAGAATCGCTCATTAATCTAGACAAAATAGTATCTAAAAGACCAATCCAAAATGTTTAGACTTTAAACATGTTTAGACCTAAAGATGTTTAAAATCTAAGCTCCTTTTTTACAGTGTACATACACATGTAGTTTCCAAACACCAAGTGGTCAACCCAGTAACCCAAGTGCACTCATATGTCCTGGCTGGGTTTTCAGGCCCTGGCAACACTAGGAGGAGCCAACAAGAGATATGCGCAGTAGGCCTGCCTGTAAGCAGCCATTGGCAGCAGCTCAAATCACGTGACTGCAGCAATGACGTGATGCCCTCATATATCGTCCCAAGGACATTGGTTGATGGCAAGACTGCAGTTCCGTTTTGTTATTCCGTATCCAGGGCAGCCTTGCAGTACACCATCGGTTTTTCACCCTACCTGGGTTAGCCAACTGTCATGGAAGGAGATATCCTTACTGAGGGCCCCACACGGGTAAAATTGAGAAGGGGACAAGTCCACTTTTTTAAATCTACAAGTGGACAAATACAATTCTTAAAACAGGGGACATAGGGTTGGGTACCAAAGGAAAAGAGAAATTTCTTGAAATCGGCAAGGGACATGAGACCCCTCCCTGTCCAGGACCCTTACTGCATTACTGTAGGTCATCACATTGAAAGCAGTTGCACCCATTGCCTCTCCAACCATTGCTTCTCCCACCAACTGTCCCCACCATCACCCACTCTCGGGAGTTCCCCCGCATCGTTGGGCTTCCCTAGCCCACTTAAAAGGGTCTACTTCTCATCTTTCCTATCCCCTCAGGATGTGTGTGGTGCACATATGCGCGGCACTGACACATTCCTCTGTGAAATTATGTAATGCCGTTCTCGCCATGAATATGACCTTAGCTGTCGAAATGGCGTTAAACATCTATTACTCACTCACTCCCCCGCATCGTATGTCAACGGCACCTAAACCACGTAAACACGTAGTGCAGGGATATGACCAATTAGCCTACATCTAGAGCACACAGCTCTGAATGCAAGGTCCATGTATTAACACATACCTATATTAACCTATTTATGGATACTGGGTTGGGACATGACCTTATGTGGCCTCTTGGGTTGTACAAGACGGTGGGCATTTGTAAGTAAACAACTTCAGCACCTATCCTCGAACATTTAAAACTTAAGTGTTTGTCCTTTCGCCTTGCCTCTACACAAGTGTTAGTAGAAACATTACCATTTTAGGAATATCAAAAGTAGAGATAAGTTAAATAATGGGTCTTGGCACCCCCTGTACTAAGCCCCCTTTTTGCACATCGTGTCACTAATGTCTCTGTGTTGTCATCTCACGTCTCCGGCGTTTGCAACAAGTACTAGCTTTTTATAGGAACAGTTACAAAGATAACTTAAGTTTTTTTTTCTTGCTGACATCGATACCATGCATTAATTTAAGGCGGAAGGGTATACATCATCGACCTATACGGCGATGACCCACGTGCTGAAAAGTTGTTCCTGCAGCAGCGCTGACAGAGACATACATGTAAGGGAGCGTTCATTATTTATGGCAGGGGGGGTGAGAATCTCGTTCGGCAAATACCTGAAAATGAAGCATCCCCCCATGTGAATATCCCAAAATGAACCACCTCCCCCACAGAAATACCTAAAAATTAATTGCCCCCCTATGTGAATACCCTAAAATGCAGTCCTCCCCCTTGTGAATACCCCAAAATAAAGCGCCGCCCCCCCCCACTCATTACTGCTCACTATAATACTCAGAATTGATTCCCTCAGTAGAAATATCCTAAAATCACTCTTCCCCTTTAATAACACATGAAATGACACTTTCCTGTGCTAAGGGATTTTCCTTTGAACAACAACACTGGCTACCTGAAGGCATTTAGCACCTTACTATGTGTGCATCCCTTTATGTTGCTGCAAGCTGGTGTAGTAGAAGGTGTTAAAACTCCTGTAGACACAATCACTACCAATGGTGGTACCACTTACACACATTGATAGTTGCCCCAATGGATGCCATTGTAAGTCCCCCTATATTCTATTTCATCAGACATACTAAAGAAATTCTGCCCCCGCCTCACTCAAGGGGACAAAATTTTTTTGACCCACATCTGAAGAGCCAAAAAGCGTGTGCGAATGCACCCTTTTAACCTATTCCAATGTAGCAGGTTATCCCATGGGCGTGGCCATTGCTGGAGCTTGTTACCAGCGAGTTCTACAGATAAGACCTACCAGATGGGTACCAGTTGGCCCCCGAGAGGACTGCAGTGAACAGTTGGGATCATCTCATTGGCTAATAATTAAACCTGCTATGTCTGTATAGTAACATGTGGGTTTTTTGGCTGAAAACCGGTGAAATTGTTTTGACCCACTGGTGAAGGGGTTGAAAAAATTCTTAAAAATGATCACTCCCTTAGCCCTCTGTATCCTGACAATACATACTTGTTAGCAGCTAAAGGGAAAGGGATATCCATGTGGAAGATTGTTTCTGTTTGCCTACTCACACTTTTGAATTAAAAATCTGCAAATTTAGGTACACACGAAAATGTCTTTTTTACCTTTTCTGCGAAAATTCATACACATGAAAATATCTACGTTTACAGTAGATATTCTGAATTTGGGAGAATGCTATAAGTTGCACCTGGTGCCTAATAAGGTTCCTATTGCCTAATAAAGTCTATACACCGCTTTCAATGTAATAAGCGCACATACCCTAATAAGTGCACACCCCCTCTTTTAGACTAGGAATTACTGTTCATAAGCTGACCTCAGTCATAAGCCAGGGCTAGAGTTTGGAAAAATATCATGAGCTGATTTCGGGTTGAAATTTCAAGAGGTTTAGAAAAACTCTATAATTTATAGCAATAAAACTTGGTCATAAGCCGGGGGAGACTTTGGGACAAATTGATTTAGAAGCCTGTTTTGCTGGAAAATAGGAAAAAAATCTGGCATATGACAAATACCAGTGCCCTAGAATAAAATATCCCCTGGCACGGATTTCCTAAAATGAAGCGCCCCCCCCCTACATGAATATCCAAAAATGAAGTGCCTTCCCCACAGAAATACCCTAAAATAAAGTGCCTCCCCTCACAAATGTCCCAAAATGAGATGCCCCCCTTCAAAATGCTCACCCCCCCCCCCCCGCCATAAATAATGAACGCTCCCTAAGGAGGGCTTCTCAAAGAGTGCTGTCACTGCATGCCATCTGCATCTATATTCTAGCACTGTGATTCTAGCTATTAGATTAATCGGTAAAAGCTGACATGTCAATTGAAACTTAAAAAGCATTAGTAACTGTCAGTCTCTAGACTTCATAGATATACCACTGGGCTGGCGCGGTGGGTTTCGCATCCACATGGCATAGACTGGTGGCTGTCCCTAAGCACTCCTCCCAACACCACTACAGGGTATATCCGACATCCCTCTCCTTTCTCTGTTGGGCTCCACTAGAGGTCTTCTTAATTTTTCTGTTAAAAACTTTAATTCATTTCAATTTTTATTTCAATTTTCTTGCATTAAAATTGAGAGACTTGAGCAAGTCTAACATGGCATGCACTGCAAATATATCAGCATTGCATAGCTCTAACCATGTTAAAGGTTATTCACCTGCACATTCAGTATGTGTCTTTTTATTAATCACTCTCCTGTCCCCACATTACTCTATGTTTAAAAGGACCTCCAAAGGGAATCCCGATGGAAAACGCATTAATTGCTTATGTAAAAGAAATCTTAAATGCCATCATGGGCTGTATCTTTTATCATGAAGAATAGGCCTAATGGCTATGAAATTTTATACATATTATATAATTGTCCAATTTCTTCTGTTGCAAAATCGTACACGGTTTGTTTACAACGAGGTGGCTGTTCTTGCTACCATAATTATCGACATTAATTTCAATATCATCTGGTTTGAAGATAATTATATCTGATTGTATCTTGAGTACCCTGCGCCTCTCAAAAATAACCAATTTTCTTTTCAGATAATGGATAATAATTATCATTGGGTTGTATGCTGTGTGCTGTGTATAAACTTGGAGACTCTCCCTGGTATAATCTAGAAGTATAATCTACTGAATAATGCATGGATTGCTCCAATGTAAGCTTCTTGGTGCTGCTGCTACAGAAACCACGATAAGGCAATAGGACTAATTACACATAGTACCCACCCTCCTCCATTACCATATGGGGATTAGTGCTGGAATTGGTATCACCCATTAACATCCAGATATGGTAACAATCGTGCAGGAGGCGCCTAGTGTCCCCGTACCTGCTGAGAAGGGTCATTTTCCCAGCTCTTAGCATTGAAGTATCACGTTATCCGTAGGATACTGCAACATTAGTCTGGCAGTAAATAGCCTCCTCCATTTCGGGGGGCAGCACTAATGTGTGGCATATTCTGTAAAGCTTGCCTGCTAACAGCAGAAGTTAATGGCTTTCTCTAGGGGCTTTACATGATATGAAGAGCGAGGAAGGGCAGTTCAGTCAGTCGTCAGTCGTTTCTGAAACCTCCCCAGCCGGGAGGGTGATGTGGGCATGGGCAGTGGGGCTCTGAACATATGGGTCATAGAAAATAAGAGAGGAATTTCTCAAAATCACAAAATCATTGAAAGATTAGATTGAAAATGAACAGAAAAATCAAAAATAAATCAGGAATTTTTAAACCTTAGGACATGTAGAAAAAATACAGCAAATTGAGTAAAAGAAATAACTCCTTTATGAAAGATAGAGAGATTTGTAAACCAGGGGTCAGAAGAAGGAGGCCTCAATTGGACCCTTATCTTATCTCTTATCCCTGATCTTCTCAAAACTTCTCCCGACTGACCACTGACTGAGTTGTGAAGTTTGCTACTTGTTGTGCGTGTTATATAGCAAGGGTTGCCAGAGATCCCAGAGGTCGAAACTCGACAGGCTTGTGTGGAACTCCAAGAAGGGGGGGGGGTCCCATAGGGTAGGACTGTACTTAGTTGAGTGGAACTCAAAGGAGGGGGAGATCACAGAGGTAGAAACTTGACAGGGTCGAGTGGAACTCTAAGGATGGGGATCCCAGAGGGCAGAACTTGACAGGGTTGAGTGGAACTCCAAGGACGGGGAGTCCCAGGGGGTGGAACTTTACTTGGATCAGTGGAACTCCAAGGAGGGGGAAATACCAGACATGGGAACACAACAAGCTTGAGTGGAACTCTAAGGACGGGGATCCCAGAGGGCGGAATTCAACAGGCTTGAGTGGAACTCCGGGGGAGGGGGGCCCAGAGGGCAGAACTCAATAGGGTGGAACTCCAAGGAGGGCTGATATCCATGAGGGTAGAATTGGAACTTTGTTGGTTAAGTGGAACTCAAAAGTGTAGAGTGGAACTCTGATTATGGAGATCCCGGGAGGTGGAACTCAGCATGGGTGTGTGGGTTCTACTCAAGATGGTGGAACTCAGGATGGGTGTGTGCTCAAGAAGTAGATAATTTTGTTCCTACCCATAATCCTTCTCCCACCCCCTCCCCAGTCCTTACATAAAAGATTATAAGCTTTTGCTATTTCAATTTCGATATGATTATGTATCAGACCAACGAGTAACTGAGAACTTTGCCAATGGACCATGTGCACACACACCTCCCTATCGTGCACCTTGACCATGCATCCTCCTGCAGTCCAAGTCACACACACCAACTGAGATCAGTCTCAATGCAGAGGTTGAACTTGTGGAGAGAAGGGTAAAAAAGTGTGAGTCACTGTAGTCCCATGTCTGCTTTTAGCCCATAGGGTTTGCACTGTGTCTGCAATGTCCCATGTCTAAGTAACGTACCCTGTACTATATATAGCTTCATTCTCCTACCCGATTTCTAGATCCAGTTCTAGCCCTTGGACGGTCTCATTGAAAAGCGATGATGATAAACACTGGATATCACAGTCTGCACCTTAGCCAGATATATATATATATATATATATATATATATATATATATATATATATATATATATATGTAGAGAGAGAGAGAGAGAGAGAGAGAGAGAGAGAGAGAGAGAGAGAGAGAGAGGGGCGTGTGTTACACATAAGGACCCGCTTTACGGGGACCAAAGGACCCACGTGGGTCCTTATGTTGACGGAGTGGGTCCCTATGTTGACAACATAAGGACCCTGGGTCCTTATGTTGCCGAAATGGGTCCTTATGCTGCCGAGATGGGTCCTTGTGTTGATGCAGATTTTCTCTCTCAAAACTGGGTCCTTTGGCTGCCGGGTCACCGCATGTAGGGAGGTTTTGGTAGTTGAGAGAGGTTTTTTCAGAACATATAGGGAGGGGATGGGGGAGGGTTTTAAAGGGTTCAGGAACACAGGGAATAGGTTCAGGAACATAGGGAAAGGGTCCAGGACCACAGTGAAAGGGTCCGGAACCTCAGGGAAAGGGTTCAGGACCATAGGGAAAGGATTCAGAAACACTAGGCAAGGGTCCAGGAACATAGGGAAAGGGTCCAGGACCATAGGGGAAGGGTCCAGGAACATAGAGAAAGGGTTCAGGAACCCTGGGAAAAGGTCCAGGAACATAAGGAAAGGGTCCAGGAACATGGGGAAAGGGTCCAGAACCACAGGGAAAGGGTTCAGGAATGTAGGGAAAGGGTCCAGGAACATAGGGAAAGGGTCCAGTACCACGGGAAAGGGTCAAGGACCACAGGGAAAGGGTCCAGAACCACAGGGAAAGGGTTCAGGAACATAGGGAAAGGGTCCTTAAACATAGAGAAAGGGTTCAGGACCACAGTGAAAGGGTCCAGAACCACAGGGAAAGGGATCAGGACCATAGTGAAAGGGTTCAGGAACATAGGGAAAGGGTCCTTAAACATAGAGAAAGGGTTCAGGACCACAGTGAAAGGGTCCAGAACCACAGGGAAAGGGATCAGGACCATAGGGAAAGGGTTCAGGAACACTGGGAAAGGGTCCAGAACCATAGGGAAAGGGTCCAGGACCACGGGAAAGGGTCCAGAACCACAGGGAATGGGTTCAGGAACACTGGGAAAGGGTTCAGGACCATAGGGAAAGGGTTCAGGAACACTGGGAAAGGGTCCAGGAACATAGAGAAAGGGTTCAGGACCATAGGGAAAGGGTCCAGGACCATAGGGAAAGGGTCCAGGAACAAGGGGAATACTTCAAAAATATAGGAAAAGGGCTCAGGAACAATGGTAAATGGTTCAGGAACACAGGGAAAGGCCTCAGGAACATAGGAAAAAGGCTTCAGGAACACAGGGAAAGGGTCCAGGACCACGGGGAAAGGACCCAGAAACAAGGGGAAATACTTCAGAAACATAGGGAAAGGGCTCAGGAACAATATGAAAGGGTCCAGGAACACTGGGAAAGGGTCCAGAACCACGGGAAAGGGTTCAGGAACACAGGGAAAGGGTTCAGAAACATAGGAAAAAGGCTTTAGGAACACAGGGAGAGGGTCCAGGACCACAGGGAAAGGGTCTAGGACCCTAGGGAGGGGGTCCAGGACCACAGGGAAAGGGTTCAGGACCACAGGGAAAGGGTCCAGGACCACGGCGAAAGGGCACAGGAACAAGGGGAAATGCTTCAGAAACATAGGGAAAGGGCTCAGGAAGAATGGGAAAGGGTTCATGAACACAGGGAAAGGGTTCAGGACCAAAGGGAAAGGGCCCAGGACTATAGGGAAAGGGTCCAGGACCATGGGGAAAGGGACCTGGACCCTTTCCCTGTGTTCCTGAACCCTTTCCCTGTGTTCCTGAAGTCTTTCCCCTTGTTCCTGGGCCCTTTCCCCGTGGTCCTGGACCCTTTCTCTTAAATGTTGATCCTCCCTCCCCATGTGGGTCCTTATGTAGATCCTCTCTCCATGCATGGGTCCTTATGTGCATCCTCCCTCCCCATATATGGGTCCTTATGTTGATCCTCCCTCAATGCATGGGTCCTTATGTGGATCCTCCCTCCCCATATATGGGTCCTTATGTTGATCCTCCCTCAATGCATGGGTCCTTATGTGGATCCTCCCTCCCCATATATGGGTCCTTATGTTGATCCTCCCTCAATGCATGGGTCCTTATGTGGATCCTCCCTCCCCATATATGGTCCTTATGTTGATCCTCCCTCAATGCATGGGTCCTTATGTGGATCCTTCCTCCCTATATATGGGTCCTTATGTGGATCCTCCCCTTCCAATATGTGTTTTTGGCCTTGTAGTGACGGGAATAGAAGGAGTAGAGGCTTGGACCTGCTTTCGTTGTGTTCCTGTACCCTTTCCCTGTGTTCCTGGGTCTGTTTCCCATGTTCCTGGACCCTTTCCCCATGTTCCTGGACCCTTTCCCTGTGTCCCTATGGTCCTGGACCCTTTCCTCATGTGGGGGCTGCCATTAATAGATTGTGGGTCATGTAGAATGCTAGGAAAAAAAGATGCAACATAGGGAATGAGGATCAACATAGGGACCCACATAAATTTGCACATAGGTGACTAAGTATAACAAATTTAGATATGAAGATAAGAAGAAAAGATGCTTCAAGGTTTTTTACTTTCATTTTCATTTTATCTGATGAGACAAGGGAAGAGATTGTTGAATGTATTGAGAAATTGTATTTTCTGGCAGCAAAAGGACCCATGGCACTGGATAATGCCTAAAAATGGCACTTAAAATTGTTGTTTAATCTAGATTTCAATAAGATATATCGGGAAGTTCCCATAGTAACTATCCTGAAGTTTTGGAAACAATACTATGATTAGAAGTATGTGAACAAAAATGCATGCTCCAATTTCAGTTGGTTTGATATGTCAGGGCAATGTGTTAGCATTTTAACTCAAATTTTGGGTGCAGAAAAATATCAAAAAAATATTTCCTGTTAGCAGCAGTAAATTAAAGGGGGATAAATACTAATTGTATTTGCCTTTGATATACCTGAGAAAAGCACTTAAAAGGGAGGCGAAATTCCCATTGTGGAGGTCGGCAGCATAAGGACCCATTTTCACCTTTCACCCCTTAATTATGTATAGTTATAACTGGAATAATGCTTCCATATCATGGGAAAATGATTGGAAGGGGCAACCCCACCCTCCAGGTGAGTCATATCATCAAAAGATTTCATAAGACAACATGTGAGGGGCAGGGTAGCAAAAGGACCAATCCTCCCCCAGTCCCCACACAGAGAGAGAGAGAGAGAGAGAGAGAGAGAGAGAGAGAGAGAGATTCAAATTGACAGAGGTTAATAAAGATGAAGATAAGTTCCTTACATCTAAGTGAATGTCAAGAGAGATTCATCAAGCACGTTCCATTCTAGATAAGCTGGAAAGTTAGTTAAAATTTGCTATAAATTTCAGTTATGTATTATACATGTGAGACATGAGAGGTCTTTGCATAACTTGTAGGCTTTTGTCTTTAACATATTTGCACTACACTAAAATTTATTTGATTGAAATGTGTTGAATAAGATTAAATGTGTTTTTTTCATGGTTGTTTTTATTGTGCTTATTTGCTTTCAGTATGCCCAGAAACACCCATTTGGCATACTTTTTTTTCAAAATTTTCTCAGGCATGCCCCCAGAACCCCCAAGCTTGTCACTGTGCTTCACTTGTGATTTTGACTGCTTTGCGGTGCTCAAATATTTACTTGAAGTTCCACCTAAATTATTTGAGCACCCCCCCAAAAAATTAAGTGAGGTCTGGCTACGGGTCAGGGCTGTATATGCTGAAAGGCCGCACCTGGTAGGGGAATATAGGAGTGAGTAAGGGTGTTCGTGCTGTCTACAGCAGGCGGGGAACATAACGCTTTTATTAAAGTGGGCATGTCCGCTATAACAGTATGAAATTTCACTGAAAACTTGGAAGATCGGAAACAAGTCAGTGACCTAAAGTCGTTATGTTGACGACCTTAAGTTGTAGTTTTAGGTATTGTCAACCTGAGGACCTAAAGTCGTCATCACTAACTAGTTTCGGATCTTCCAGGTTTTCAGTGTTTCCAGTCACCATCTAAACAACATTTTAAACCATTTGCTAAAATATCCAATGGTTATATCGAGTATTTCTGCTCCAAAAAGCAAAGAAAACACATGTCCTATCGTACAAATAGAAGTGACTGAAACAGTAGTTTTGCCTAGATTAAATTTAGTATTTACTAACTTGGATTTTTTGTGTGTAGTGGTGATTGAAATAAAGTCTTAAGCTTATTACCTGATGGAACTGTCCATGAGAAGAGTTTACAAATACTCTATGATAGAGCCTCCTTATCATATCCAGTGGGTTGGCAATTGCAAATTTCTTAAAATATCCAATGTTATATCATGTATTTCTGCTCCAAAAAACAAAGAAAACCCATGTCCTGTATTCCTGTCATACAAAAGAAGTGACTGAAACAGGGTATTGTTGATCGTTGTCTTTGTTCGGGGATAAATGTAAATACATTAGGTGTTATCTTCTTACCTTGTCTCCAGTACCACTAATGTAGTCTGTCGTGATATCACCAAAATCATAATCTAGTGCCTGTAGCTTATTGACCAATACGCGCTCATCTGTACTAGTCACAGAGCACTTGTGAGAGGTTAACTGTTAATCATATCTTTATTACCATAACCACATATACCAACCAGATTTTTCTGAAAAAAATATAGATACCAAAAAGTTTACAATGTCCATGGGGAATTCACAGTTATTATACTCTCATCACAATACATGCCAAGTCCAAAGACAGAGTTCGCACTAGTCTCCATTGTCATATAGAGTGTCCAATGCAGTTGAGTTACAGAGTGGCAATCTCACAATCTCTATCTCCATGTAGGTTCTAGTAAGTCCATAGGACAAGAATCTAGGTTCCGCTCCTGCCATGGTGTCACAGTGCTGCCTCCAGTCCCAAAGAGCAAATGACTACATCCTTCCCCTGAGCAGCAGTCAGCCCTAAGCTTATAAAGCAGAAGGTCAAACCATCAAGTCATGAACCCACAGGTCAAAGTTAGTAGTTCGTACTTGGGTCATACCTGGGTCATTTAGGGTTCATACATAAGCAGCATGAGCTCACCAGGAGCCACTCATGACTTCCCAGGTCAAAGTTAGTAGTTCATACCTGTTTCATCCCTTGGTCATCTAATGTTCATATACAAACAGTATGATCTCACTACTTATCACTCACTCCTGATGTTGGGGAGCAGTTCATCAGGTGCACTTGTAATCAACATAAATTATGTTCTCATGTATTGTGTACTCTCTCTACACTCCCATATCAGTGTCTCTTAGTATAAAACACAATATATACATATATGTAATTAAGCATTACTGTGAATTGCTATTCCTTAATAAGCTCGATCTAAGTTGTGTGTGAGTGAGTATTCTTGCTTGTCACACGGCAACAGTATATGCTTTGCAGAGATTAGCATTTACTAATTATTTTCTTTGACAAAGGAATTTAAATCTCGATGAGTGATAGAGAGAGTTAGGTTTCGCGGCTCTATCCCAGGCCGCAAAATTTTCCAGCCGCGCAGCATTGAATCCCATCGAAAACTTGTTCGCTGGGTGATGGCTTGGGACGATCTTAGACAAATCTGAAGTCAAATCATACCTCCGCCGCTAACTGTGGCTTGCGGAGGTGTTGGGACAAAGATCTATACCTTCCATTGCACGTTCCAGCCATGCGGTTTCGAATCCCGTCATCAGCGGACACATTTTGCACCAGGCAAACAAAGGAAATGGTCCAATCACATTTGGATGCAGAGACAAAGGCTAGAGTTTGCCCTACATCCTCGAACTCCACAAAGTTTCCACAAATTTTCAAATCTGTCTTTTTAGCGGATATGCCAACTTTAACATTATTTACATGGTAACTTCATATACCACAAGCAGAAAGTGCAGCATAGTTCTAAAATAACTCTATCATCACGATTTCCATATAACGTCTTCCATGACAAACTGACGTCACAGTCTAACTGTGACGTCAATCGCACAAACCAAAAGCATAATAGGAGTTGCCAGTCTAAGTTATTCTTTTTTTTTTGTCGATAATGATTATGTCTATAGAAAGGTTTCTAAGTTCTTATAGTGCAATGATGGTCATCTTACACATAAATGCTAGGCTTAATTCGGAAAGATTGGGGAGTGAATAGGCATGGTATGCAATTCTCAAGTGCTCCCCCAGCAAGCCAGTATGTGACAGGGCAACTATAAGTTAATATATATATATATATATATATATATATATATATATATATATATATATATATATATATATATATATATATATACTACTTGTATAATTATAGCTGAATTGTAGTTTACACATAAAAGTGCCCCCCTTGGCTCAAACAACCACCTTCTATAACTATAGCCACCCTCCATTGCCCCCCTTCTATGCCGGGAGGGGACTCGCGATTTTATGGATACCATGGCATACATCACGCTGGATTTCCTACCCTTTTAGCACGTGGAATTTTATTTAAAAAAAAAAAAACACCCAAAAACATACCCCTTTAGACACAGAAAAAAAACTTTTGAAAAAATAATACTCCTTTCCAGGTGTTTAAAGGGATCTTCTCGGAAAGTAATTGAAATCATACCCCTTTTAGCGTGACATCTCCCCAAAGAAACTACCCCTTTAGTATGGTCAAAAAGGCACTCCTTTTAATGGACCAGGTAGGACCTGCCCCAAAGCTCAAAAGGGTACCGGTTACCCTAAACTGGCTGCAGTCCATTGATTTTATTATGAGATAATTGAAATAAAATGGGAAAATGAAAATTGAAAACATTTCTGGTGAATCTATTTCTAGTGAATCAATGAGCCCAGCAGCCAGAGGAGAGGCATGGAGGGGGGTATAGTGGGGTTGAGAGGAGAGCTCAGGGACTGCAGCCAGTCTACGGTTACCCCTTTCCCTCTAGTTTTTGTATGCACATGTTTACTATACATCACATAGGGAGTGGCATCCCCCCGGGCTTCTATGTCAAGGCTAGGTGGGGGGTGGGGGGTGGCTTAGCAGACCGTGATCAGTCCAATATATATGGTAATAAATAGTTGCAGTAAACACGGGAAAAAATGTATTTTTTTTGTCCATTTCCTTCATGTGTAACTACATTTTTCTATTGCGAGTCGATAGACCAATACATCTTATGCATGTTTGATGATTGAAGCTATTCTTTAGAGCGATGAGGATAAACGTAATCCAGTAAATCATTATGGCTGGATCCCATTTCCATACCCTCACATTCAGACAGTCCAGAAGCTGATGATTTCTCATAGTATATGGGAAGCCATGTGACGTATCTAAATAACTATATCTATATGAAATCTCATAAATACAACAGTTAAGTGTAGGTAGTGGGTTTGTTATAGAGTCACAATGAAACATTTTAGAGTAAATATAATAAATGCCAGAATCACTGTAGAGTAGTGTCAGTAAAGGGTCTGTTATGGAGCCCAAAGTATTTAAAATGAAAGATCTTTCTAGCTTTATCCTAATTATACACCTCCAAGGTGCAATATCTTTTATTAAAGTTCGGTGTGCGTCAATACCATGAAGGTTCTGAGAGCTGAGGACTGATGCATCACATGCCTCCCAGCCAGGGTTTCATTCTAACTACTATTTCAAAATAGCATAACTATTCAAAATAGTATAAAATTTGGATCAATCACATCAATTGTATGTCGAGGGCAAGAGGCATATGCCACATGCTCTATCGCTATAGTTACCCCCCCCCCCTTCGTCCTCCACTGCTTAAAGCAATGACCATTAGCCCCCTCTCCTCTCTCCCCCCCCCTTCCCCTCCCCAGTCTCGTACTCGGAGTCGTCTGGCCAGGACCTTCCTTCTTCATTAAATGTTATACTATTGTAGTGTTACTGGTCGTGAGACCCGGGAGTGGGTTATCTCATGGGGGGATACGGGGATCCTCGGTTAAACGTATGGGACATGCGTATCTCACTGTTCCAAACATGAAATAAAATGCTATAGGTCGAATCCCACATGAAGTAATGCCCCCAGGGCTTCAAGATCTGCGATTTTGTCTGTTGATTGATCAACTTATTCCAAATCCCACAGTGGTTTAGGGACAAGTTTCCAGTAATCCTTGTGTTTTAGGGCCTAAACAAGGGCCATACAATACACCAGACAAAATCGCAGAGATATTGAAACCCCCTTTCGCCATGTGGGATTCGACCTTCTACATCATGGGAATTCATCCCACCACGACCCATAAACTGTGTCGCAGAAAGTGAGCTTTTCGAAGAAGCCCCCACCTGTTTCGGCGAAAGTAAAGTTTGTTTAATTTAGCGTGATAACTAAGGAAGAGTACACAAGAACTTTATAGCAGCTCTTACGTAAAGTTTACACCATTTTAATGAGTCACATAGACAGGTAATTGCAAGAAGCTACATTTCCTATATAAATTTCTGCGACAGAGTCCTAGTGGACTCTCGATGTAACACTTTATATAGAAGTAGATTTACTCATACCTTATGCCTCATTACAGCAACTCAACACAAAAAAAAAAAAAAAAATCAAATAAAAGGAGTTGGAATCTGGAGGCACTTGAAGGGGGGGGGGCTCCCAATGTCCCATTTTGATTTTGATTGTTCATATCCCATGTCACCAAGCATAAAAAGGCCCATGTCGCCATGTCGATTTGAGGGATCTAGGGCAATAATATGGGATAACCCATTAAGCAGTGCTTTGAATTCAATATATGGGATCAATATTTTACTATGAGGCATGAGTCACAATTTTAGGAGAATTAATGACATTTTTCGCACATAAGTAAGCAGAACATTGTGTGTATGTAAAATAAGGGGAATGGGTCGAAAGCAATAGGTCAAGGGGCGGGGATTCCTTCACTGGGACTGGAAGAGCTTCGGGTTCAGATAAAAGTCAAGGGGACAGGGTCACCCACTGACCTTTGTAGTACCTATCATGTCTTCTTCTTGACAGAACAGGCAACCATGAAGCAACTGCATCTGATCATGTCGCATTGTCCTATGGCTCTGAATCCTCTGTAAGCTCTACATATGTGTAGAGGCAAGGAGAAAGGGTGCTCCGTGCTAAAAGTCAACTTTAAAATTCAGATCACTAGCTTTTCAGTGATATATTGCAAGAGAAGATACTCCTGTTAGTCTTAGAGGAATGGCTTGCTAAATATGGGTAGTTATGACTATTTCCTGAATGGCAATAAGCTCTACATCTAATTGGTCATGAGATACATCTAAAATTAGCATAATTTATGCTAATTAGCTAAATTAGCATATTTTTTAATTCGTTTGGCCATAACCTTTGAACTAGAAATGGTATTTTTGTTCTGTTTTCACCATAGTAAACCTGGTGAAATATATCTTCAAATGAGATCATTGATTTTCCTATTTAGAATGGAAATCATGTTTCCATGGCAACAGAATTCAACAAAAATGCCTATTTAGGCCCAAACACGTTCTTTTGACATGCCTTGTTTGGAACCTTTCCACCCAAAATAGAATGTTTTATCAAAAATCATTGAATTCTCCATAAAAAAAGTACCCTAAAACAGTTTTAGCCATATTTTTCCTATTCTAGCCCATAGTGATGCCCCCTGGTGGCTAAAACAGGTACTAAATCCTGCGCGGGCTTCCCTAGCCCACTTAAAAGGGTCTATGTCTCCTCTTTTCTATCCCCTTGGATGTGTGTGGTGCACATATGCGCGGGCACCAACACATTTCTCTGTGAAATAGTAATGCAGTTCTCGCCATGAATATGACCTTAGCTGTTGAAATGGCGTTAAACACCTATTACTCACTCACTCACTCACTAAATCCCGCAGGAACCCCCATTTCTGCTTGCTGGCTCACATATATATTATTTGATATTTAAGCGAAACAGATCCATTGAAGTATAGCGATCCTCAGCATACTTCTGAAAACAAAGCTACAATACCACGGGTATCATTTGGACATAAGTAGGCCCAATAGTGTCTATGAACTTTTACTACCCAACCGCACAGAAAAGGCAGTACTGAATTAGCATTCCTGTATTCATGACTTTGTAGTCGATTATGATAATCATTCTCTGAGCAAATAGGCGCTGAATATATATGCAGATTGAGTTTTGAATTGTATTGGCACCATTGTTCATGTTCATGCCGAATTACAGGATTTGAGTTGCGAGCCCTACACAGGGAGGCCAGTGAATAGTTATGAATATTATGAGGAATCCCATATGGAGAAAAATGCTTCAAATATCTATAGAACACAGGCACTCCTTTGCGAATATGCTATAGAATATAATGCGCAGATATTACAAACGAAAATAAAAGCAACAGTGTCCTTGTGTTCTATACTCCCTTGCGAATCTGGGACTGCAGAGATATTTGAGGCATACTTTGCCAAGTGGGATCCGACCTTTTGGAAGGGATGGGGGATATCAGGGAGGTATACATCCTCTGGGGAAGTGTACCAGAAATTAATATCGATGAAGCCCGTGTGTCAGATAATAGTCCAAAGTGCGTAGAAATTGTGTCCAATTTCTCTGTAGTACTTTAATACCTGTGCATACCCTGATTTACCTGTATCCAACCTATGGATATCAAATTCAAATATATTTATCAATTCACCTTAAATCACTACATTAATCGAAACCGTCATAATTACTGTGTGCAATTTACTTCAGTCCTGTCATTTTACCTTGTAGGGTATGACATATATACGATAAAGCAATGGTTCCAATTACTTAAATCACATCAGTTCAAGGCGAAATGCCTTTTAAGAGTCCTCTCCTGGCCTACATGTTCGCGTTACCGTGCTTTTCTACAAAAATGGGTCTGGACCCCTAAATTCGACAGGGTGACATGGCCATTTCTTAAATTCGACATGTGACATGGAGCTTAGTGACAAGGACATGAAGGAGTAAAAATTTAGTGACATGAGACATGGGCTTATCTTAAAATCGACATGTGACATGGAGCTTAGTGACAAGGACATGGGAAAATAGAAATTTAATGACATGTGACATTGCCTTTTCTTAAAATCGACATGTGACATGGGGACCCCCCATCTAGACCCCCACAAAAGAGACACAAAATAATGTATATGCAAGTCATATAATACCCATAGTCCACTTGGCCTCTGTTGACTGTGGGTTTTAGGTCCTAAAGTCCATAGTCCACTTGGCCTCTTTCGCGCGATTGTGCCATGCATTTCCTATGTACATTTCTGTGACAGAGGCCTATAGTGGACTATCAATGTGATACCCATAGTCCACTTAGCCTCTGTCGCCAGATTTTATATAGGATTTGTATGGCTCAATCGGCCGACAGAGGCCAAGTGGACTATCGATATAACCTCAAAAGAAAATGTCCATAGTCCACTTGGCCTCTGTCATGCGATTGAGCCATACATTTCCTTATAGGCCTGATTGTACATAAATTTCTGCGACAGAGGCCTAGTGGACTATCAATGTAAATGACCGAAAGGTCCCCCAAGACCCTTGGGTGTGTCCAAATATCTAACATGACTACCAGGGGTCGCTAGGTTTAAGGGACCGTGACCTACGCACCTAACCATATCACACACCATACAAAACCCTAAAGGTTGAATCCCACATGGCCAGTTAGGCTGAAAGTATCTCTCCGATTTACTACCTCTTGCGAATTTGGGGCTACATAAAAATTGCACCTGATAGAAGCACAGTAGCAGGTATAGAACACAACCACACTGTTGCACTTTCTTATTTGAGTATTTTTTTTAAACAGTGTTTATTATACTGACAAGAAACTTCAGTGCAAAGCTCTGAGATCCTTTTTTCCCATCAGAGATCATAACATAATCATCATTCATTACATAAGGTTAACCACACATTATAGGATAAATTATATGTAACATATCAAGAGTCGCTCCTGTACTTTGATGTAACAAGCAGTAAATAAAGAAATTTCAATGCACAAGTTTGTTTGTATATTGCAGTCTTTTCAGTAGCTACATCCCTTCATTAACAAGCTATACCTAATTTTTTATATTATCAAGTTTAAAAAGGTTCAAATCCATACTTTCTGTCAAATGACAGATAAGTCAGGACCAGTTTACAGCAAAAAATCACCATGTGGGGGGTAATCCAAGCCAGGGTTACAGTACATCCTGATGAACAGCTAGTTACTATTAATTACTGAGGAGTAGTCGTTAAGGGAGAGGATTTTTTAGGGAAATCATAAATCAAATAACAATGCTAATAACAATTATCAACAGTCATTCTGTATCGTTAAGCATAATATTTAGATAAATCACAACTTTTTTTTCTACTAGTACATTCAATTGTGGAGAGTGAGATATAGGGTGGATGACATCCACCTTTTTCGATACAATTTAAATGCCTCATAATTATTAATGTTTCTTTCATAAGTGCAACCCGAGTTGTTTTGTTAATTGTTTGAACATAAACTGTTTAATGTGGGCTACTCGTCTGGCGTTAAGTTTACATATTCCTGATTATCTGTGCGCCAGGATAACCGGTAATCTATTATCAGCATTTAGCAATAATCTTAGGGATTTATTCTGTAAAACCTGTAATCTATCCAACTTGGTTTCACATGAACCATCATACAATACGTTCCCATAGTCCACATATGGTAGAATATACATTTTATACATTAGGATCATATCATTAATAGCAAGATAACATTTCAACCTAGCAAAGAAATAGAATTTATGTGCAAAAATACTATCAATGTGTCTATTGAAAGTTAGGTTCGTATCCAGATATACCCCTAGGTATTTAAAGTGGAGCACACGCTCGATATACTCATCACCTATTTTTAACCTATGTACCAAAACCCTATTTAGTTGATATTTCATACCGTAAATCATATATTTGGTTTTCTTCTTATTTAAAGTTAATTTGTTTTTTATAAAGCCAGCTGGCTATCCGTCCTAGATCCTCCTCCATTTGCTCTGTTCCTGTTGGTAGATCCTTATGTGCAGTGTATAGCACTGTATCATCAGCATACAAACTATAAGATGAAAATTGTAAGCATTTTGAAATGTCATTCATATAAATTTAAAAAAGTAGAGGACCCAGGACGGAACATTGCGGAATGCCACAGCTAACTGACTGAGTTGTGGAGTTGTTTGCCAAAGTCATTTGGGCTATGGCTAGGTGGCTATGGTAAGAAGTCTCGAGTTCATATTCCTAGCAATATAATCTTTATGTTGTGCTACAGTCGCTATGGTAGAGTGGTTAGGTCTAAAACATCCCTGGTTATCGTCTAACAGGTTTTGTGTCTCCAAGTGATCATAGATACATTTATGTATTATTTTTTCAATAAGTTTTACTATCATACATAATAATGACACAGGTCTTAGGTTACTAACCAGCGTCTTATCTCCATTCTTCTGCAACGGGATAATTGATGCTGTTTTCCACTCTACCGGTATGTCCCCTGAATCAATTGATTTCCTAAACATATTGGTCAACTGGGGTATTAATATCAATAAGGTATCCTTTACAACCTTGCTTTTCATATGCTCAATATTAGAGGCCTTATTTATATCAATCTCTGACACTAATTTCTTTACCTGAGCTTCCTCAACATGACAGCTTTCAATATCAACATCAGATACCTATCCATCATAGCTCCAATCTGCCGTCATGTCTTCTGCCAACTTAGGACCTATATTAATAAAGTAATTGTTAATATAGTCAGCTGTGTCCTCACAAATAATGGGTTCTGTTTGTTCATCAACCAAATTGAATTTGGTATCAGAGCTACCTTTGGAGTCAATGAGCAGCTTAATATTTTTCCAATATTCCCTGGAGTTACCTCTATTGACCTCCATAATTATTCTGAACAAAATACCTCGAAAGGTGAGGCTCCACTACGCGATTTGTTTGGTACAGTCTCACCTAATTTTATCTCTATAGTGCCTAAGGTATAGGGTGTTGACATTCCTATATTGTAAACATGAGATTCAAAATTGTAAACATGAGAATTCAGGGGTTATTTTATGGGTGATCTCTCTCCTTGTGTGCCATATTTACCAACTAACCTGCACCTGCATAGACTCTGTGATTGGGTGGGAGTTCAATATATAAACATCAACACAGCAAAATATAAATAACAACACAGCAGTCACACAGATCGCAGGGTCTTGTACTGTAAAAATCAAACCTGTCTGATATTGAGAGTCATCAGTGTGAAAGTCTGCAATATTTACATTAGGTCAACTTGATTTAGTAAACAAAAACATCTTTTGGCAACAAAAATGTGCCTGAGATTGTACACAAAGCCTTCCCCACATAAACAGAAAGCTCTCTCAATCTTTTATTTACAGCTTGAAATAATAACAAATACCACTCTATAATCTGTGTTTGTGTCTGCTTTTGTGAGAATAGCTCCGATTTTCAGCAAAAATCGTGTAGTGGAGCCTCACCTATAGCATTGCGGGAGATGTTAGTGTAATTATTCTTCAATCTATTTGCATGATCAATATGCCTTTATTGATTCTTGTATCTCTGTATAATCAGATATTTTCTGCGCTTAAATCGCAAAAAGTCTGCTCTTGTTCTATACCCCCTACTGTAGTAACATCTGTTGCGATTTTGGGGAAGTCTTCAAAATCGCAATGAGGAGCAAAACGTAGAGATATTTGAGCCCTGACATCTATAGTCCACTAGGCCTCTGTCGCAGAAATTTATATAGAAAAAGGTATGGCTCAATCGCGCAACAGAGGCCAAGTGGACTATGGGTTTAAATCGCCATGTGGGATATGACTTTAAAATCTGTACCTCCTAACCCAAGCCACAGACATGCTGTGTACCACAAGGTTCACATAATTCCTCAGACACATGCCACCATCCATGAAAGCCCGGACCATAGGGCAGTGGAGGCTGCTGGTTACAGTGGAGACTGCCACCATGGCTGCATTGCCCCTGCATATGGAGTTATCACTGGGCTATCACTGTCTTTTACCTCTATCCCTGCTGTTATTTCTCAGCATCTCACTGCAAGCTCACTGAATATTTCCTGAACCACTGCTACATCACTCCATCTGTCACTGCAGATTCAGTGATCCACTGTGCACTTACTGCAATATGTCTGAGGCTCTCTGCCACCACTGCCATGTATGTAACATACAGTAGGCAGACAGTGACACAGATCCCCTCCCCCCCTCCATTTTAGTCTTTTCCTTACTAAACTGTAATTACTTTCTATTTATCAGCGAAGAGTATTCTGTATAGTTTGCCTGAATGATCTCTCAGTTCCTGTATCCAATAATGTATAGCTTCCCATTGTAGGATCATTCAGATAAATAGATGAAGATGATTCTTTTTTATTATTCACATTTTGCTGTCATCTGTTTACAGTCAGAGGTTTGGTGTCAGCAAAATGATTAGTGCACTACTATAGTGTGTTTGATAACTGTAAAGTGTTGGTGTTTTTGACCATGCCTCAACATCAAGATATCCTATTTCCACATTTGTAGGATGTAAAGACTCCTCCCTAATAGGCAGGGGATGTAGCTGAGCGGTCTAAGGCGCCAGGGCAGTAATCAGGAGGTACCAAGTTCAAGTCCCCACAGGGGCAGGGGAGATGCTACATCCAGTAGTAGTGGTTACACTAGTAACACAGTCAACTGTTTTGTCACTCCCTCTGCTTTTATCAGTCACCCTGCAGTGGGCCCCCTGCCTACACACTGCAGCAGTAGGCTGCTTTATCACTGCTACCTCATTTGCATATTTCGGACAGGCTGTTTCATGACTGCTCTTTCACTGCCCATACAGTGCTGAGGCACTGCAATGTTGCTTCTTTAAACTATGGCCTGAATGCAGTAAGGGATGAGTTACCAACTGGGGAATGACTTCGTGATCACTGTAGTATCACTGTACACTACACTGTTTCACCACTCAGGGACCACTTCTGGGGCACACTCTTTCTTCACTGGTAACACACTGTCTTCCCACTGGATCTTGTCCCGGGAGATAATAGGCGGGACACTACAGAGGGTGTATAGAGCACAAGAAAATGGTTGCGTTTACTCATCTACCCTTTGGGATATTTTGCCGTTGTTATATATTATAAAGCCTAAAATCGGAAAAAGAGTCCATGTTTTATGTACCTGGTCATTTTTGGGTAGTTCCCGAAATCGCAACAGATTCAAAAACGCTGAGATAATTTTGAGAAGTTTTTCGCCATGTGGGATTCGACCTATAGCATGCCTATAGCCATGGCTTCCATCATACTTACATAAGCAATGGTACGTCATCAAGGTAAACTGTTATTCAGTTACCTGTATTGCACCATGATATATAATTATCATCACCTCAAAATTGACAAATGGCATCACTGGAAATTAGATCTGAAGCCCTCCTCCCTGCAGTACTACGAGGTCTTGGTTACATAAATTTGTTGATAGCCTGTATGCAGGCACTCAGCTACATAATTATGATGCATTGCTGCGTGTTTAGTGTTGGACCAGAGTTAATGTAAGAAGTTTCTAAATTATTCATATTTGGCTTCTATAGTTTTAACATTGGTGAAGCTATTGTGTATTGCATGTCCTATGGTACTTTGACCAAGGCATTTTCTCGGTTATTTTCTCAGTAGTTGAGATGGGATTGGAGCCTGTTTTGCAAGCCCCTTCCGGGGCACTCAATTTAAAAGTAGCAGCAGGTGGCCACCTGTCACCAATGATAAGAGCCTCTCCCTATCACCTTTGAGATTGTGAACAGTGTTGCTAACAAACATTCATTTTTTTGTCTTAATTTATCTTTATTTATACCCGAGGCACACAGTGCTGGTTGGTCCCACATTACCCTAACTCCTCTTTCCACTTGGCTCCAGTATTAAGGACCGTTGTCAGGCTGTATATTTCCAATCTTCAAGTGAGAAGAGCATGAAGCTATATAAAAAAAATTATGAGGGGGGCGATGAAAGGCAAAAGTCTCTTGCTATTAGGTTTATAGTCAGGTCCCACACAGTGAAATGTCCGATTTTTTGACTTTTTGAATTGAGATTTGAAAGACCACTGAAACCAATGTGTGAGCCATGCAAGTTGAATGTGTGTCTGAAGTGTTGGGAGTAAATATGGTTTATTTTATCATTTAGTTGATGCACTTAATGTTTCACAGTGAAAAGTGGTTACAGTGCCTGTCTGACATTCATGAAGAACTTCTTCTAAGCCCATTTGTATACACACGCACATGGAATAGAGTTTTATTAACCTTTTTGTGCCCAGAATTATTTGAAGAATTTTACATTATTTTACATTAGTTCATGATTGTAGCATTTTGCTGATAAGACCTTGTGTTATTCAATTTTCTTTGATATGGGCTTGGCATTACATTTTCTTAATACTCATAATCCAGTGAAGACTTTCAGTTAAGGACATGGCATTCCTGGTCAGGTATGGTAACCATAGCTACCAAAACATTCCATTTGTTGTCATTTATTGGTATTTGGTCTCTCTTGTGCTATATACACCCATATTCCCTGCAATCCTAAGACCTTACATAACTTTCAAATCTGATTCTGTCTGCATCTGTTCTGTTACACAGGAAACATTATATGTTATAATAGTAACAATGCATGGCTTATCTTTATGGATATGAACAGTTATTGTAAAATATGATTGGAGTATGGGAATCGGTGAGTATGATCCATCATGATTTTGGTACCTGTCAGATTTTAGCTTCTTGGAGGGTTGCCCCTTAATGAATCAAATAAAATGACTGCTCATTTTTTAGGTTTTGACCAGGCCAAATGAATGGTCGTATCGTAATTGGTGGGGGTCATAAGCATTCCAAAGAGGGTCTAACATTGCAGATTGGACCAGTAGAAGTACCTGGATGGAAATTTTTTCAACATACATGCATTTAAGGTGGGTCGCTACCATTCAAATTGAGTCTACTGCGCAGGTCCCTGCGCATATAGGTTTACTTATTTTTGGTGTGCACATACACATACATGGCCTAAATCCCCACAAAAAAATTTCAAGTAATTCTGCTGAAAATTGTGCAATTTATGACACTTTGAAATTTTGGCATATTTACATCTGGATTTTTTTCATCATTCTCCAACAATCTTTTGTACTTTCTAATTATAGCCCCCATATGATCAAGACAATGCTATAGAAATGGTAGGCTGTTCACAGTGACTGAGGGCATATCATGGAGCAATCTTTTGCCAAAATGTGTACATTTTACCCATCATGCGGTGCTTTGAATATGGATTTTTGTCAGGTTTCCAATACTTTTTTAATTCACATGGCCAAATCTATAAAATAATGCATGGGACCCCATATCAAAATTACTCTTATTGAAGAGCAAATTATCTGAACAATATTCTGAAGAAGTTTTAAAAAAATCTAGTGGTTGAAAATATGAATTTTATTTGTTTTTGTTATAAAATAATAGAAAATTTACCCATCTCTTTTCCGAAAAATGAGATATTTACCCAGAATGCCATTTTATGGACTTAACATAAAAGATTCCTAATAAATGAGGATATCAGACTGTCTACCATGCAAGGTTTCATAGCTCTGTGTTAAATAGTTATGACAGAAAAAGATTCTCAAATCTGAGACACATTTTCTCTAATTTCTAGGTGAAGATTAAAATACTTTTATTTTTCGAAAATCTGTAGAAAAAAAAGTAGCTTGGGACCCCCTACTTTTTTTTTCATATTCTTATTCTAGATGATTTTTTTTTTGTACTTCTGGGAGAAAAATGAAGAAAATCTAGAATCGTTGATTCAATGGTAGCGACCCACCTTAAGCCCAAAACCGCACTTAAATGCGTGCTTAGGCACCTAAGGTTTAAGCCTACTACTTATTAGAAAACATTCCTTGGCTCATGCCTGTTTGTCTCTTAACCCTGTGGCTCAAGTCTACAAGCCATACATACAGATTATTTCTAGCTGTATTTTAGTTTGGTCACAGATGCCATCTTACAATGTCTAGCACCAGGATTGCATCTGCTTATAATTATAGGGAAAGGGTTAGAGGGATGGGGGGGGGGTGTCAGCAACTGGGTCAGTGTCCCAAGACATAGGGCCATGCAGCAGCTGGAATGTGTCACTCATCAATGGTATCACCTCCAGGGTCAGAGGTCACACACAGCCCACCCTTCTCTATCATACACTGTCATATAATTATAATTATAAGAGTAGAGTGGAACTCTCACTCTCATTCACCCCTGATTCAGATTGAATCATTCATGAAAATAGATTTCTCTGATATTACCATATTATCATGATTATCTGTTAACAAATTAAACCAGAGTGCTCTGGCCGTGTCAACAGGTTCAAGTCTTTGGCTGGCCAGATGCAAAGAGAAATCCATGTAAAAGGTTTGATGATGGCGATGTATCACATTAACTTTTCATTGCAATAGGGTAAAAAGTCCATGTTATGCCTTTAGAGAGCCCCTCCTTGTCATGTGCCATCAAGACTCACCATTTGCTCCTTAGTTTAATACTGCTTTGCTTTCTTGTTACACTATACAGGCATTGCCTCAAAAATAATTCCTATAAAATGGTACAAAAATGGTCATACCCTTGCTTTTAACTGGAGGATTCTTATCCTTTCACCATTAGAAAGCTGGCATAGTGGAAGGTCATTCTATAGACTGGCCAAAGCTCCCAGTCATTAAGATTCTATGCCGGTAAAGGCCGACTTGTCGACTCCATTTTGCAAGAGGGTTAGACTAGGACTGTTTGTCGATTGTCCACTTGGCCTCTGTGCGATTGAGCCACACATTTCCTATGTAAATTTCTGCAACAGAGGCCTAGTGGACTATGGGTGTGAGCTGACTTTGTAGGTTGTGTAGTAATATTGTGACCACTGTGACCCCACAGGTCTGCAACGTCAAGGACTGTATGATATATCACCTGCACTCTACAGTTATCCAACAACATCAGTGGTCTTTTTCACTAGGGGTAAAGGTATCTTCAATTCGTAATGATAGGTGAATGTCATTCCCAAATGGAACTGAAGATATCTTTGAATGTTTGAAGTCATCTTGGGAATTGATATCTTTAACCTATCTTCTCATGTAAATCATTGCAAATGTATGACACTGAACGACAGCTTCTACATGAATGATACTTTGAAGATATCCAAAAAGTTATCTTGAGTGCTATCTTCATCTGTACCTATTGTTATTGAATATACCCCACCGTCCATGCAAAAGACCAATAATCACTCCCAAGAGGCGGGATAGATGTCCTCACACACACCCTGGCACCTCTCTGATGTCCCCCACCAAGCCCCCCTGTCATCCCCACCCACCCATGCTGACTACCTACCCCCTTGAAATTTGAAGTTTCCTTTCAATTTCCCATGGGTTAAACTATCTTTTGCACAGAAAAAGTTCGTTATAAATGAATTAATTCCATGTAGAATTCGTTATAATGAGACTTTTTTTGCTAGAGAAATGTATGGAATTGAATGGGTCATAAGCGATTTGTTTGTTATAACCAAAAATTCGTTATAACAGGATTCGTTATAAAGGAATTTTACTGTATATATATATATATATATATATATATATATATATATATATATATATATATATATATATATATATATATATATATATAGTGTTAGGCAGTCTTTGAATATATTTCGATCCTACCTAACTTACATTGCCCACCTGTGCCACAATGGCTGCTCTAACATTATACAATAGTAATAATAAAGACGGAGCATCTATAAATAGATCCATCCTACCACGCCCCCGCCTGACATATCATTGTTCATTCACGCCTTATGTTCTATGGAGATGGATGATGAACACTAAGAAAAAAAGTTACTGACTTGAGTCTTGATCCAGGCTCAGGCAATGTCGCCAAAATGAATATCATTTGAGACTCACCCTGGTCCTTGCATGATACTCAGAGTATCATCCAAGGATCAGCCTCAAGATCTGCCTGGTTATCATCCAAGGATCAGGTTGAGTCTCAAATGATACTTATATTGGCGACATTGCCTGAGTCTGGATCTAAACTCAAGTGAGTTAGATGTTTTTCTCGGTGAAGTATTGCTGCCCTCCTGTAGTGAATAACAACCTTTCCTTCCTGGCAAATGTGATTTTAAACTTGCATTCAAGAGGCAGGCCTACTATAGAATAGCAATAATTTCCCTCCCGTGGAATGCGATATAACCGTTCTATCACCTCCGGTCACTTAACTTTGTATCAAATGGCGTCATGGCTTAAAGGCGAAGATGGAAACAATCAAGGTTTCCTTTGGAAAGTTGGGTTTTGTCATTCCACCTGAGACTTAAATCTGTGGAGGGATGTAAAGATCCCACCCAGAGGCCTACATCGTTGTAGGATATAACATCGACCACTAGGCCTCTGTGACAGAAATTTATATAGGAAATGTATGGCTCAATCGTGTGACAGCTCTAGAGGCCAAATTGACTATTGGTTTAACATCGATAGTCCACTAGGCCTCTGTTGCAGCAATCTCTACATGTACATGAAATGTATGGCTCAATAGTGCGACAGAGGCCAAATGGACTATGGATTTAGGACGAGAAATCACTTTATTTTAAGTATTACTCCGTCCCGGCCCTTTGACTCTGCTATACATTCACAAAGAGCAGTTTCGGAAGAGCTAGTTGATATGCTCCCTTTGCTTTCCAGGGGCGTAGGAAAGGGGGGGGGGGCACAATATCTAGATTCAATCTACACACATCAAAAATTCATTGGCCACATCTTGACATGTTAATTGTCTACTGGAGATATAAGCAAAAAGAAAGTAACATAGATGCTATATAATTACATGTATACATACGATATAGCGTGAGAGGTCGCCATATGTTTCCGCTACAAGCTCGTTCTTCATCATAATTCCCTATACTAAACCCCACCTTACAGAGGACGGCAAAGGTCATGTTCAAAACCATTTGTTGGAATGAAGACAACACTCGAAAGGGCATGAGAGCAGTAGTACAGCTCAACAGCAATATTTTGCTGACGGGGCATAAATTTATTGGATTCTTTCCCTCAATACGCCACCCCCTACACCCTTATTTGCTTTTTGACAAGTGACTAAAAGTACCTAGAGTAGTCTCTCTCCTAGACATATTCAGCCTGGCAAAATCCCTAACTGGTGGCTTTGAGTGGCAGTCCTGACTATCACACTCAATGCCACAAGAACTAATCTGGGCACTACACCCAACAGACACCTGTGTCAAAGCTCTACCTGGGCTCTGACACTAAGACCCATGTTTATCACACTCAATGGCACCAGTACTAGCATGGGCACTGTAACCTCTATATCCTAAGTCCTAGTCCATATGTACTCAGTGTATCTGACATTCATTAATTAGACCTGACAGGGACCCTACACCCAACAGACCTGTGTGGAAGCTCTCCCTCGGCAGCCTGTAACTACCTGTAGTCAGAGAATTATTATTGTCTACTCACCCCTCCCCACAGTCTTATGTGGCCTAATGGCCAGATTCCATCTTATATATGTATATAGTAGGCTCAGAGAATTAATGTTGTAAGTGTCAGTAGACAGACTGCTGTGATCCTTCAGTGTTCTGGTCTTCTAGGAGAATTGAACTGATCTGCATCTGCCCAAAGAAGCTATACATTTGCAACTGCTAAAGATATAGCAGATATCAGTTGTTGTTGAAGGTGGTCCTAGCCGGGAGGGGAAAGGCTAGGATGGACCACTGGAGACTCTGAGAAAAGGTTGTGAAAGCAGCCATCCCACACTATCTGACTGTGTGTATGGTCAAAGTACGCTTCGCCACAGTCACCAGTTGATTATCAGGTGTGTTAGCTTTGCCAGGGTGAGTAGCTAGGATGTGTTCACAGTGGTTGATAATGATTGGAAAATGTCAAAACTGTTCATTATTTCTCAGAAATACTTCCCTTCTCTTACAAGTACTATTGTAAATTCCTCATTGAAATTTTGTCAACTGGAGTTTGGCCTTGAGGCCTAGACCCCACAGAGACCCTGTACCTCATGAGTTTGTGGTCATTTCTTTTGGCTAACTGCATGCTTACATCGATAGTCCACTTGGCCTCTGTCGCACGATAAAGCTATACATTTTCTATATCAATTCCTGCGATCGATAGAGGCCTTAGTGACTATCGATGTTAGATACTATATACACAGGCATAAAAACCAATTTCAAGAAAACACTCAATCGTTGCACAAATATACCATCTTTTCTGTCCTATTTCACCTGACAGACAATGCATACACAATGCACCTCCATTCATGTTTCTGAATAGGTCTTGCTATCGTATTAGGGAGCCTGCATAGCCTCAACTGAATAATTCACAATAAAGTTTGTATGATATATCGATTACAAAGACCATGTACCAGACGTATGCGGGTCGAAAATGTGTTTCAAAATAAAAGTGCAGAATTGCCGATTGTGTCTACAACACCCATTGTCCACTTAGCCTCTGTCGCGTGATTGAGCCATAAATTTCCTAAATAAATTTCTGTGACAGAGGCCTAGTGGACTATGGGTGTAAGATGAGATGTCGCATCGCTTATATAGTGGTGCCGTATAGGCTTACGTCGATAGTCCACTAGGCATCTGTCACAGAAATTCATATAGGAAACTTATGGCTCAGTCGCGAGAGAGAGGCCAAGTGGACTATGGACATTAACGATTGTGGTTTGAAGAATAGTTGCAAAATAATTAGGGTAGAACTCTGATAAACTAAACCTGGCAAAGTACCAATTAGACATCATGGACGTACCCCTTATGGTATGAGTTTACTAAAGGGGACAGAATGAAGGTGTGCATGGGAAATCGAATGAGACTGATAAGAGGAGCTGTTATTTCAGATAGTATCTAGATCTATCTGGCCAATACATGTACAATGCTTGAGTGGTATATGCTTTGATAGTTCAGGCCCAATGAAATATTCTTACACTACTATAATTACTATACTGTCGCTCATCCCCTTTGTTTACTATCCCTCTCGCCATGTACGCTGAAAATATGTGCCACACGCAAAGAACGCGTATGTGTTTGGGTCAGTGAACAAGTAATGACCTCACCTTTTGTTGTCAATAAAAGATATTATTATTATTATTATTATTATTATTAATGGACATGTCATGACTTGTGACTGATATTCAACAATATCCATCATGACATGACATATCCATAAACTTCATATTTTATTACACGATATCAATAGATAATCAATAGAATATCAATAAATTCAAGTTGAAAACAAAAATTGTTCCCCTTCCCCGGCACTCGAAGCGAGCCATAGTGTGTGTACATGATCGATGCTCACACCTCGGCGCCCGGTTTGAACGCGTCCAGCAGTACCGTATATCCTCGTGGAAAGGCCTGGTCAATTTGCCGCTTAGTAAGGAGGTTTAGGTAGTAGACAGTACTAATACAAGCCTGGGCGTATAAACGGGGAAATATGGTATGAAGCTATGGGACAGGCAGCTCTGACCACTGTGGTGTAATTCTAACTGAACCCGTCCCGCAGTCGTCGCGGACAGCTGCAGCGAAAAAAAATATATGCCTGGACCGGGACTCGTCCCCCCTACATTTAGCAGCTGAGCGCAATGCGCTACTCACTAGACCACCAGGTCATAAACCTCAGTACCCGGCTTGGCTTGGCTAGGTTTGAACGTGTCCCGCAGTCTTCGCCGTTATGGGAGCAGCAGACCACTAGACCATCGGTAGGCCTACACACACCTTGGGGCCCGGCAGCCGTTGGTTTGGTTTGAATGCGTCCAGCAGTCCTCTATAATTAGAATGCTATTCTAACCTTGTGAGAGTTGTTGTGGGGAGACACAGCCATATCAATGACCTGGTTCTAGCCAACCACTTCTCATCAGTCCCTGTGGCGCAATGCATAGGGAGTTGGATTTTGGATCTGAGACTGCAGGTTCGACCCCTACCCTGGCAATGAAAGATTTCGTAGGTTTTAACATGTAACATATGACATGTAAGGCATATAAATAGACATATAAATAGCCAGATTATACAGTTCTATCCCACTAAAGAACCTCCCAGAGGTCATTGACCAGAAGCTACTTTAATAGTTCTTGCAACTTGCCATTTCATTTATAGGGGCTTAAGGGTTCAGAGACCTGTTTCACAAGGACCATGTACGAGTAAGATTGGTATACGAGCAATATCACTCCTATGGTCATCCTAAGATTGATCTGAGGCTTCTTAGGCATAGGGGAAGTGTTTCAAAAGTAAATGGGGAGTGAAACGTACTAGTAAAGGGTCAATGTAAGAGTGACTTATGACCAAGATAAAGTAGCTGATTTATGGGGAAGGTTGAGGGTACACATAAATGTGAAAAATCCTATCAACAAGTGGAATCCCACAACATTTTCTAATGCATGAAGTCAGGCATATATTAAATGGAAATTTCCCCTTTTAATACCATTTTCTATCATGGAATTATGAAGTAAAGCCATATTCTGCACCTATGTGATTGATCTTACTAATCTTGATTACTGCCCCTATGTCTTATTGAGAGCTGTTTCTAAAGGACCAGTCTTAAGTTCCAATATGAGTAACAGCTTGTTCTGAAACACTAGTAGTCATTCCCAAATGACTGATCTTAAGTGGTCACTCACAGAGTGGAAAGATCGATCTTAAATAAAGAATGCTTATGAAACAGGTCTCTGGTATACTTGACCTTGATCGCCGAGAGATCAAGAAGCTATACTATTCTTGGAGAGATGCCCTAGAATATGCCCATGGGAGAGGCCAAGCTAGAGGACTATGGGAATCATACATATAGGATTTGTATAGCTCATTCATGCGACAGATGCCTAGTGGACTATGGGTTTAGACCCGTATAGCCCTAGTCCAGTAGGCATCATTCTCAGATTTTATATAAGAAATGAAGGGCTCATTCGCGTGAATGAGGCCAGGTAGACTATGGGCCATAGAACATCGCACAAATGGCCCATATACCGTAATCTCTCGCGTAGAAGGCGCAGCCCGCGTAGAAGGCGCACCCCCAACTCAGGGAAGGCAGATTCACGTAGAAGGCGCATCTGCTGCTCCTGAGTCTGATATTTGAAAAACCCGTGTTTAAGGTGCACCCCTAACTCAAGGAGCATGGTCCACATAAAGGACCCAACCTAAAGGGGCATTTCAAATATTAACTACAGATATCAATACCCCATCTGGTCATGTATTTTCTTTAACCAAAGAAAAGGTGTAGTTGATAGCATAGTGCTCTATATGCCCATAAACTACTGAATGAAGCATACCATTCTGCTCATCAGAAAGTACATTGGGAAATATATGTACACCCCACTCACTGAGACCTTTATCAATTATTCTATTGACCTTTTAATGAAGAGAATCCGTGCAGCCTAATAATAAATAATCCTGTCCTAGTGGGTGCTGCCACCTGGTGTTATTATAGGAAACACTTAAGGACATACAGAACATAACACCAGATGGCAGCAGCACTACTATGACAGGAGATTTTTTTGATGCTGCATCTTTTGATTCTCTTGATTAAAAGGTCAATAGTATAATCAATAAAGTTCTCAGTGAGTGAGCTGTACATATTTTTCCAAAGACTTTTATGGCTAGCAGAATGGTATGCTTCATTCATTAAATTATGGGTATATAGAGCACCATGATATCAACTACACCTTTTCTTTGGTTAAAGAAAATATATGAGGGTGTGTACCTGATTCTGAATATATGAGGGTGTGTACCTGATTCTGAATTCAGCCGGGAGGCGTGGCGCAGTCGGTAGCGCGTCCGCTCACAGGCCGTAAGGTCGTGGGTTCGGTTCCCGGCCCGGCCGGGGCACAGTGGTGGTTCCAAACGTCGCCGTAAGGTGTCGGTTGAGTTCCTCCCTGCTCTGGCTAGGCTGTGCTGGAAAGTCTCTCGGCGGTCATGGCAGACAAATGACTTAGAACAGGCCTGTCCATCTCTCACTATGCCTATGTAGTGACGGATGTTAAAGAACCATTGCCTCGGTAAAAGTGTAGGGGCGTGCTTTCTATCTTCCCATAGATGCGGTCACCATCATCCCCCCTCCCCATTAGACTAGGGTCCGGGCACAACGCCACAAGGGTAATCTCACTTCGGTGTGGATACAACCCGCGGGACCTCTCACCCTTGAGTGTCGGCCGTAAGGAAGGCACGAGGTGAGATAAAGTTCAAGCAGCTCTGAATTGGGAGTTGGAGGTACCCCGCATATAAGGCGCACCCCCAACTCAAGGCAGCCTTGCTCCTGGTATAAGACCCATGAACGATCTGATTCGCGTATAAGACGCGCCTTATACGCGGGAGATTACGGTACATGCTATATGAAATCAGCCGACAGAGCCCAAGTGGACCTTGGGTCAAATGCCGTTTACGACGTCAGAAAATACGGAACGTATAAATGCTTGCAGAGCCCAACAAACCTATTTTTGATGTTTTAAATTTATTCATCCGTATTTTGTATGCAATTCCGTTTGTACAGTATCATTCTGTGAAATTTGATTCTTTTATTGTAAGGTGTAAGTTAATTATTGCTCACAACATTAGATGCCTTCTTTAAAGTAAATTATTGTATACCGGTAGTTTTTACCTGGGGGGGCATATATTTCAATGTACTAGTCGGAGATGAGCATTGAAATAACATCGAGGGTCCACTAGGATTTGTATGGCTCAATCGGCCGACAGGACAGAGGCCAAGTGGACTATCAATATAAGACTGCAGATATCATGATGGGGGATTCTGGACACCCTTGAACAGGACACCCCTGAGAAGGTGTCCATCTGTCTGAGACCCATAGTCCACTTGGCTTTTCGGCGGCGAATGAGCCATACATTTCCTATGTAAATTGCTATGATAGAGGCCAAGTGGACTCTCGATGTAACATCGATAGTCCACTAAGGCCTCTGTCGCAGGAATTGATATAGAAAATGTATGGCTCAATCGTGAGACAGAGGCCAAGTGGACTATCGATGTAAGAAGGGATGTACAGTAGTCTAAAATATCAACAAATACATGTATTTTATCAGTTTCCCCTTCTTGACTGTGATCAAAGTGGGGAATGTCTCCAAACTTAGGTCTATAATGTATAAATTAAAATCATGGTATTATATATTGATTGCTTATTCTTATGAGTTTGGACCTAGTACCCAGGTAGACCTAACATCGATAGTCCACTAGGCCTCTGTCGCAGAACTTTATATAGGAAATGTATGGCTCAATCGCGCGACAGAGGCCAAGTGGACTATGGGTGTTACATGTTCTTTTGCCTCTTTTTGAAGGTTACAAACAAGTGGTCAGACTAATCCTGGTTGACTGACCTTTAAAAATAACCAGTTTCCTGAATCTTCAACGGTGTGAAGGAAATGTCTGCGAACTCTGCAGTCACACACTTGGATTATGTTTCCAAAAAAAATAATAGTGTCCCTTGTGTGTAATTAGTTCCTGTGACAATGAGCTCGGGGACTGTTCATTATAGGATAGCGGAAAAGCATCCCAGTAATTGATCAGGAGGGTCTAGCCAAAAAAGAAACGTTAACCAAAAAAGAAAACATGCACATTTTGGTATTGCTAAAACATTGTCTTGATAATCGTCTAGATGAAACGTGCACGTTTTTTGACGCCCCAAAAAGAGTTTTCCATGCATTCTGCTGTAATTGTTTTGTCAATACAATGGAAATTAGTTAGGCTATACACGTTATCCTCGCAAGGGTTCTTCCTCGTTATCTTTTTGGCAAGGGTAGGTCATTGCAGCTAGTCTGTAATTACTGGTCATTATACCGCACACCCAGCCCCCCCCCCCACATAGCTGCGCATGCGCGCGGCAGGCAGGGGATCCTTGGGTCCCATACATTCATTCAGTCTACTACCTCGGACCCTCACACATGTTCAAAAATTCTCCACCCACCCACCCTACATTAATTAAATATTTCTACTACGTAGGGCATAATTTTATATTCACTGGTTTTCTATAATTCTCAATTTTAACACTACATGGTTCATTATATATCACCATTTTATAATTTTATCATCGTTACATTTTTATCAAACATACAATTCAATTCATTATGTGTGTAAAATTTTTATTTTCCCAAACTACAAATAAATCTTATTATTGTAATTCTGGTCGTGTCGTGATATAATGACCCTCCAGAGAAGGAAGGGGTAATGTATTCATTACTTTTTTTGGCGTTTAATAAAAATATGAAGTTTACTGCTATTATGATATGGCTAAAGCCGGTATAACAGCTGGTTAGTTAGGCCTATGGTACTCTGGTGTAAACCCTTCGGGCACCACCATGCAGGAAAAACCAGGCAATGGTGGCTAAATCACGATGCATATATATAGTGGGAGTTTAAAACCACTATCTTCCAGTCAGCAGGTCAGCAGGAACAGGAAACACTCTTCACCTTTCAAACAGATTTTTTTTGGCCGTTCCATAAGGTATGTCACACTGGAGGGGATAGGAGGGGGTGTCCATGGCCCCTTTATATCTATTAATTTCTATAGTAAAAGCGTGACAAAGACGTGGGGGTGTTCAAAAAGGCCTGAAAAAGCACGACATGATTTATGGATCAGCCTTAATAATTATGCAGCTAGATACGAGTGTTAAGACCTATTGCTGAAGTTGAACTGAGTGTCCTCACTATAATTTGCCTGGCTGTGGGATTTGCCATGGATCAAGCCATCCACATAAAAGTATCAACACAGGTGTTTTAAACTCGTTGTTCCTTACTGGTCGAGGTGTGGGGGAGGATTCAGCTGAATCAGGCAATTACTTATGTAAAGGTGGTAAAATGAGACACATAATCAAATATCAGATGACAAACGGCTACTAAATAGATGGTTATCAAATGACAGTATGTAAGCTCCAAAGCCTGTCAGTGCCATATGATCTGAAAAGTAGTACGAAACACTTTGGCCAGCAGTTAGTGCGCACAAATCGGTCTGGTTATTCGGTCTACGGTCTAGCGGAAATTTATATAGGAAATGTATGGCTCAAAAGCGTGACAGAGGTCAAGTGGACTATGGGTTTAAGATTCCTAGAACTTGTTGAGAGCACCTGGATGTTAATTAAGCCTGCTTGCGAATATCATCTAATAATCTTTATCTTTGACCCAATGTCTTTCCTAAAACCCATAGTCCACTTGGCCTCTGTTGCGCGATTGAGCCATATATTTCCTACATAAATTTCTGCGACAGAAGCCTAGTGGACTACGAGTGTAAGACCCATAGTCGAATTGGCTTTTCGCTGGCGAATGAGTTATACATTTCCTATGTAAATTGTTGCAATAGAGGTCAAGTGGACTCTCGATGTAAGACCCATAGTCCACTTGGCTTTTCGGTGGCAAATGAGCCGTACATTTCCTATGTAAATTGCTATGATAGAGGCCAAGTGGACTCTCAATGTAACATCAAGAGTCCACTTGGCCTCTATCGCAGCAATTAACATTGTATGATCGGGAGGGAACAGTAGAGCTAGGCTAGACAGGCATTGGATCTATTACACTCAGTTCATCAAGCCTATACTACAGAGGGCACTAGTGTCAGTCTTCAAAATTCCCCTGGTCTACAGGGGCAGACTTTGGTCATTGGTGGCAGTGAAAATCTGTACCAGAAATGGGCAGGTCCTTTGATTAACAACCTACCATACCCTGACAAGAGTGCATTTTAATTAGACTGATGGCAACAGTGTGGTTAAACTCAACCCATGTTATAAGTAAGATAGACAGGTTGGAGACGGGGATATCTCGTTATGACACACCAGGATCATAGTACAAGAGTCTGATTTTAGTCTGTACTAAGATTCTGATACCATGCACAGTCTTAGGATGTACTGGGATCTTAGTACACTTGTGTGTGCACTGGACCATGACCCTCATCTCTGCAGGTGTATGGGCTATTCAGAGCCTTTGTCACTGGACCATGACACCTACCTGTGCATACATTATTGGGGTCAAAGGTGGGATGGTGAAACCACTCCACTATTTTGTACTTACATTTACATTAAATGATACATTTACTCCCTTATTAAACAGCACTTTGGTCAAATGAAAATGTCATTTTGTAGGCATTTATCCATTCTTTAATCTTGTGGGTTCATATTTATTAGCAAATTTAACAAAAAATTAGCAAATAGATTTTACTATACCAGGACTAAGGGGAAATTTATACATATAGCCATTTCTCAGAGAATATTCTGATTTTAGTTCTGTAAAAAAATGCATATACAAAATATAGTCCCCATGTACTTGAGGTGACTTTAGAATTAAGTATTTTGATGAAGAAGTTGGAGAAATCTGATGATAAAACAGTGTACTAAGTTCTTAGTACACCCCATGATCCAGGGACTATCATTCAATCTTACTAAGAAACAGGTAAGTCCTGTTAATCTAATTAGTGACTGCCCATCTGGTAGCCAAAGTAGGTTTTAATGAGGCAGATGCCCTCACTTGACACCCCCATATTGCCCCCTGCACCCATGTGAATCTAGTCACTTTTCAAGTCACGTAAAAGTTTAAATAACACTTATTGACATGAAAATATCCCGAGGATATCACTATGACAGGTTTGTTAACATTTTCTCTTTGTGCATCTAGTTTTTCTGCACTGTATAAATGGCAACATAGCATGCAGTCTAAAAGCAATAGACATTGCAGGGTCATGTTCTGTGAAAATTGAACCTGTCTGATGTTGAATTTCACAAATATTCAAGTCTGCAATATTTACATGAGGGCAACTTGATTTAGTAAAAAGAAAACAACATCTCTTCACAACAAAAAAAAACGTGTCTCAGATCTCACACATAAACATAATAACGGTTCTCTCCTATTCCCACCTTGGAATAATGACAAATAGCGATTTATAACCTGTGTTAGTGCCTGCTTTGGTGATTCTCGGCAAAAATCACGTAGTGTAAACATAACTGCAACATACCTGTTGTTAAAAATGATCCCTCAAGTCTCATGTTTACAGTCTCATGTGGAGCCTTCACTTATAGCTTACTCCTTGGCCGACTTATAATAATATTGCGGTACTTAAAGCATGGACGACACGTTCTCTTTCAGCCAGCCCTTACTCCTGTCTTTATATTTACAGAGTGTATCCTATGCTCAAAGCTTACTAACGTATGGTATAATATTCAATACGCAGCCTCCCTGGAAGAGTTTTCACCACAGTCCACAGTCCCACCTGCCACGTTGACCTCTATACCTATCCCTTTCTTGCCCCACAGGCACGTAATAGCCAGCGTGCTCAACATTTCCTTCACTAGTTGGTCTGGAGCTGGTTCCCACCACACACACTGATAAGAACTGATAAGATGGGCATGTCCCATTGAGGGCTAGCATCGACTATAGTCGACACCATGGTAGGCCTAGCATCGACTATAGTCGACGCCCATTATATAGGATTTGTATAGGGATTGAAAATAGGCTCGTCCTCTAGGAACTATACTTTTTTCAGGGGCCGTCCCCATGGTCAGGACAACGATTTTTACTCTGCCCTCAAAGGGACATGCCCATCTTATCAGCTCTGCGATGACCATCGTGTATGAATCTAGGATGAAAATTGTCAGCCCGATTTGCCCACAGGGACAATCGGATGCCCTTCTCTGCCCAATTTTATTGCTATTCCACCAAGGACAGGCTGACCACCAGGTGCCATCGGCGAGAATGGTGTTTTACTATATAATTTCTTTTAAGTCATAAAATGGGTGTCAGAGAACCAGCTACCTCATTATTGTGCATAAGTAGTAATACCATAGGGGTTACCTGTTTAGTCCTTTATTGTTGGCATTTTGTGCATGTCTTATTATGTCAAATTTGTGAATCAAGTGAACACAGTTACATTATATAACCCAAGAATGACAGATGAGATAAATAAAAAGTCAATTCTAACCTAACAATATAACAAGAATATTCTCTGATATAGGTCTGTCTGTTTCAATTCATGCATCATACAGAGGGAATCTAATGGATTCGTGAGACCTATGTATGTACTCTAAAGTATGTACAAAGTGGCAGCACTATGGTAGACTTGACTTTTATTATTGGTTTCATCTGTCATCCTTGGGTTATAATGTTACAGTGTTCATTTGATTCACAATTTCACGTAATAAAACATGCACATAATGCCAACAATAAAGGGCTAAGAAGGTAACCCCTATGGTATTAATACTTTTGCACAATAATGAGGTAGCTGGTGCCCTGACACCCATTTTGTGACTTTCAAGAATTAATAAGGAGTCAGAGAGTGCAACACATCAACAGCCGGGAGGCGTGGTGCAGCCGGTAGCGCGTCCACTCACGGGCCGTAAGGTCGGGAGTTCGGTTCCCGGCCCGGTCGGGGCACAGTGGTGGCTCCAAACGTCGCCGTAAGGTGTCGTTTGAGTTCCTCCCTGCTCTGGCTAGGCTGTGCTGGAAAGTCTCTCGGCGGTCATGGCAGACAAATGACTTAAAACAGGCCTGTCCATCTCTCACTATGCCTATGTAGTGACGGATGTTAAAGAACCATTGCCTCGGTAAATGTGTAGGGGCGTGCTTTCTACCTTCCCATAGATTCGGTCACTATCATCCCCCTCCCCATTAGACTACGGTCCGGGCACAATGCCACAAGGGTAATCTCATTTCGGTGTGGATACAACCCGCAGGACCTCTCACCCTTGAGTGTCGGCCGCAAGGAAGGCACAAGGTGAGATAAAATTCCAACAACAATACATCAACGAAAGGACTACCACTTTCAGTAATGGGGGTGGTAGGACCCTTGAACGACAGTCTCTGATACTTTTTTTTCTCACCCGATTTTTTTCTGCCAAAACAGAAAAAAAATCGGATGAGAAAAAAATCTATTGGAGACCGTCGCTGATGGTTCCCGATGCGTTTCCAATACATTTCTGATTTTTTTTAGCTCTTCCACTAAACCAGATTCTTGGCCGATTTCGGCCCGATCATCTCCGATTCTCAGTTTCTGTTACGGATGCATCGGAAATGCATCGACAATGCACTATCACCCATAAATCGGTTTCAGTGGAAGAGGGGTATAATTATGAAAGAGAACTAGCTGCTAAGCAACGAGAAAACCTCCATGTAGGGTTTGATAAAAATAGGTCTGTAAGATGGAGACATGGTGAAGAGGGGTGGCATGGCTGCCACATAGATTCAATGTTTGAACACAAGTAAATATTAGAAATGTGAAATTGAATTGAAAAGAAAGTATGAAAAAAATGTCAAAACTTTTTTTTTTCTCGAAAATCTGAGGTCGGTCCCCTTTTGCTGAAGTAGATCGGTGACCAGAAACCAAACTTTTTTGGCCTGACCAATGGCATTGGTGCAGCAAAACACTATCGCCCTTTGAATTGAGTTTGAATATAATGCTCTATAGGGATTCTATGCCCTTTGGCTCCCTGCATCTATGCTCGGCGTCATGTATGCACGCGATATTTTATCATTCACAATAATATTACATATTATGTAAACTGAAAAGTGATTACCAAACCAAATGTCCCTATTTTCCTTGATTGCAGGTTTGAAATCACGCACGAGGATGGGATAACCATAAGTAGAAACAAAACAAGTTACAACAGGAAAGGAACACAGGTGAGTTCATGTGTCATAATAACTGGGTTTTCAAAATTAATATCGATTCACATCAACCGACATTCTTCAGGAAAGTATCGGTATACACCAAAAACATTTATGAACATTAATCACAACTTCTCCTTACGACTCAGTGACTCATAGAAATAAAAATAAGGTAACCTGTGATTGTAGGGTTCCTATTAGATTGTGAAAACTGAAGAACATGTTCTTGTATATTGATTTTTTTTATCCTACCAAATAAAAGATGAAGTTTTGTCGGAAATAAAGGGAGGGGGCAGCAACAATAATTTGTCATTCCGCATTGACGGTTACAGTATTATAGCAATGATCTTCCCAGCCTCACTTCACGGACCTGTATGGCCGATGTTGCAATAATTACTACTAGTCTTGCTCATTGTGAATAGCCAAGGATCGTTTCCCTTCTTTTGTGGAGTATCTTTCCCGTGTGACTGCACACGATTGTTCTCCCCTAGACATCTCTTACATTTTTTTCTCTCCAGTACCAATGATGCTCATTTAGGGTGATTGGCCCTATTCTATAGGGCAAGCTGCTGAACTATAAACTTTTATAAAGTAGGGGAGAGGATGTGGAAGGGATTTCAAGTAACCGCCTGATGTGGCTAATGTGGACCAACCACAAACGGTTACTTACACCCTTTGAGTGTCAAAATCAGTACAAGACCACCCTCGTATTAACATACATGTAATGTGGAGCATGGGATTAGCCCCTTCAGATAAAGCTCCTTAGCATGTGGCTGAAAGCAGGAGAGTTCAGAATTAAGGAGTATATTACTTTCAGAGGCGTGCATTATCTTATGAATGGGGGTGGAGTGGGGAACATATTTCATGCTGAACAGCATTTAACAAAGTCCCGGCAATCAACTCTTTTTTTTTTTTGTAGATCACCAGATAGGTTCATTGTAAATAGGACGTGGTAGTTAGAACCATGTGTTAAACAATAGCTTCTCTTCTCGAACTATCTCTATGATCTCAAATGACAGGCAGGGTAAAATTATTGTGACAGATTTATGGAGCATACTACCACTTGTATCAAGCATGTAGTAAAAATGGTGGGGTGGGATTTACAGCTCTTTTTTTAAAGTCAATTTTGGTCGCTTAGGTTCATCTGGTAAAACAGGTGGAACCACTGTAGCCGGCCGGACTCTTCTCTCCTAGCCTTCGCTGATCCACATAGATAAGCTCACCTTGTTTTAGCACCGTCTCAATAGCTCAGCAGTAGGGCATTCACTTGATACGTGAAGGACCCGGGTTTGATTCCCGTATGGAATATTGACTTTTTCAATGGTGACGGTTACAAATTCAAAGATCCTTCAAGGGCTGAATGTGGGCATGCACACATGATATTCTTATTCACTAGGAATATAGATTAGTGCATGTTGAAGGAACTCGTCTTTTAGATTAGGGGTGTTTCTAATCAAACCACTCGAAAATAATGTATGCTTAATTAATATTTCAGCACCATCAATTTTTCAACGAAATCCGAAAGAGGATGTTTTATTGAAATGGAAATGTAGTGGTGACTCGACACATTAGGCTTTGTCCATGGTGTGCAGGGATCAGGCAACCGTATAAAGCAAGTGGTTTCCACCAGAATCAAAATTATACCAACGAACAATAAGCTGAGCTGCAAAGCTAAAGGCTTTGTGAGAAGCACACACTACATGCAAACTTCCCATCTAATCAGACTAAGAGTAGAGGTTCCATGAATACTATTTCGATACGAACTGCGCCACAAATTGCTTACCAGATTCCTAATGCCAAAGTAGACCGAATACGAAGCTCTCTCACTGCTCAGATATTCAAATTTCCGTTGGGTGTCTTTAAAGAATGAGCAATGGCCAGCATCTAGGAATCCCAATTTCCACAGACTAATGAAAAAGATCCATACGTGATGGGAAAGCATAAATAAAGTGGAAATGCATTGTTTACACCGAGAAATGGCGGTTATCTTGATTTTTTATCATAAGCATCTAGGGCAAGTTGGTTGGACTATTTTCACTCTATAGATAGCAGCAGAACTGCCCCGAGTTTGACTTGTAATTCGCCATTCAGAATAAGTCGACGTGGAAATGCTTCCAAAATTGCTAAAGAACAAATTCTATCAATAAATACACGGGAAAAACGCTAGCGACAACCCCTCTCTCACTCTGAAATAATAACTGTTGAATCCCTATTGAAACCGCCTCTCCCTCTGTAAAATCTGTTTAATCTACCAGGCATCCTCGTAAAATTGAATAGTCAGCCATAATAATTGTCATGCAGTGAAGTAGTGTCGTATTCACAATAAAGCCTTTAGAAGATGGCAGTACTGCTAACTACTGAAATATCGGAAAAAATAACCGAGAAATTACTATAGAAGTGACCTAGATACAATTAATTTGCCAACAAACCGGGACAACTGAAACCCCCTCTTATGGCATTGAAGTTAGGATCTAAATGTCATAGAATGTGTTCAGTGATTGATGGTAAATAATTGTGCTCTCTCTTTTTACAAATCCACACACTGCACGACCCATCCTCGCCTGATTCAATCGTTTTCTATAGACACTGATAGTTACAATTTTATTTCCACAGATGTGTCACTGGGTTCTTTCATAAACAATCGATATCAAACATACTATATATATATATATATATATATATATATATATATATATATATATGGAACTATATTCACTCGTGTATATTTATATAATTAGCCGCGGACGGTTAGGGACTACTTTCAGCTCGTAAGTATACCAATGATGTCATAGTGTGACGTCATGGTCAACAACCCCACTGGTATAAAAGGGGGCGGGTTCAAGCTAACCGTCAATTGGCTCGTTTTCACCTGTACAGGTAACACCACGCTGGGTGTTCCCTGGAATTTTAAATTTTTAAGCAGTTTTTTCTGGATTATTGCTTGGATATCGGCTCAAGCATGGGGAGGAAGACTGCTGCAGGTGCAAAGAAGAAGGGTTCGTCGAAAAAATCGGTTAAATCGGCTAAAACGGACCGGGAATCGGCCAATTTAGGATCTTCGAGCAGTTTAACTTCTCTATGTGGGGGTCTGGAGCCCTTACAGCCTTATACGCCACAGGCTAGAGAGAGTGAGACTGCTGACCAGACGAGGCTGGACTTGATGGAGGAAGACCTTTTGGATATAAAGAAAATGCTGCGTGACGTTATTGCTAACCAAGGGGCCCGAAAGGAAGAGATGAATCCTTTGAACGGACCGGACAACGGGGCGGCGGGAGCACGTGCATCTGTATACAAACAAGATTCGAGAGACGCGAAACCAAGGCGACGGGGGCGTGGCCTTCAGCGGGACGTTGACGACGAGAGCGTCCATAGCAACCAAGATGGCGGCGAGTGGACCAGAGCAGGACGTAGAGGTCGTCAAGCGAGATCGAAATCGTCTTATACTGCTCGTCACAGGAGTCCCAGCTCGTCAAGAGGGTCGTCAGTAGACTCGTCAATTCATCACCATCACGCCAAGCAAAAAATTGGTGAGTTTGACCACGAACAATTCATAAAAAAACGTGACAAGGTCGACAGCATTGAGAAACTTGTATTGGTTAATATCAAATTCATTATAGATTATTACAAGGATGGGGACGATGTGGAGGGCATGCTCAGGCACCTCCAGATGTTGGTTGAAAAGTCTGACACAAAAATTTTCACTGTAAAGGCTTTAGTAGCATATGACAAGTCCGTTAGGGACAGAGCCAATATGGATGGTTTAGATGCCTTTGCTATGATTGAAAATTCGGATATCCTCCGTCATTTGTCCTATGACGGGACAGTTCAAGCCCAGAAGGCATATTCAACTAAATCCAAAAATTCTGGAAAGTTTAAGGTCTCTACAAACTCATGCTATGCGTTTAATAGGGCTGAGGGATGCACTAGGGATCCTTGCAAGTATAGACATGTATGTAGTTTATGTACCAAAGCAGGCCACAGTAGAGTGGACTGTCAAGTAAACAAATCTGATTAGGATTGTACTGGTGGCCAGGGTCCTGTATGTGATAGTGTGTCGATGCCAAAGTCATATATAGTAGGTTTGGTAGATCCTGGTTCGCCTCCACCCGTTGCTCCAGCTCAGGGTGTTGGTATGTGTAATGCTGGAGTTGTAGAACCTGTCCCCCCTAGTGGCTTCGGTGTGGCAAGTTTACAAACGAAATTTGGAAATGATATTGATATTAAAACCAACTCTGTTGGTGTGGATGTATCATATAGTAGCCCAGTACAGGGCAAGGTTAAACCACTGTTTACGGTTGCTATTAATAATTTACCTAGCATCGAAGTGTATGATAGCTGTATAAATGGTGTGTGTGGTTGTGTACATTATATTCATGGTAAAAGGTCTCAGGTTTTGCCTTGCAGAGTGGCCCCTTTCTTAACCCAAAAAGGAGTTATTAATATAGATGATAAAGAGGCATTATTCTTATGGCAAGGTTTTGTTGAGGGGTTCAGGATAGTTGATCCTGAATGTAATACTTCTTATGATTGCAGAAATTATAAGTCCATTCTTGAAGGAAATTTCTATAAGGAATTTTGTAGCATATTAGTGGAGGAGTTAGAAGCGGGTCTAGTGTCCAAAGTTGAAAGCAAACCAAAGTGCATCCACTCTCTGGGCGGTGTGGAGAAGGCGAATGGCAAGCTAAGGCCTATAACTGACTGCAGTATGCCGGAAAAGATTTCCATTAATAACTATATGGACAAGACTAGTTCTACCTTCTCTTACAATAATATTGGTACAGTCACAGCTCAGTTAGATAAAAATGAATTTATGAGCGTAGTAGATTTAAAATCTGCCTATAAAACCATTAATGTTTATGGTCCCCACACTGATATGCAAGGATTTAGATGGGACTTTGGTCAAGGTGAAGGTTTCTATGTAAGCAACAGATTGACCTTTGGTCTTAAATGTGCCCCCTATATATTCAACAGAATATCGGATTTTATTGTAGAAGTGGCCAAGAGCTATGGTGTGAAAAAATTGGTTAATTATTTAGATGATTTTATCATAATTGCTGACACTTATGGTGAATGTCTACGTCAAAGGAATGTCCTCATTGAATGCATGCAGCATATGGGGTTTGTGGTATCACACGAAAAGGTGACTGACCCATCTCAAGTTTGTAAATTCTTAGGCATTAATATAGATTCAGTTAAGTTAGAACTGTCTTTGCCTATTGAAAAAGTTGAAAAAATGAAACATCTCTTATTGGATAATGTTAATAAGAAGTATATTATATATATATATATATATATATATATATATATATATATATATATATATGTGTGTGTGTGCGTGGGTGATAAGAAATTTATAAAAATTTGCAACAAATTTCATTTTTCGAGAACCCCCCCAAAAAAAACAACAACAAAAATAACACATAAATAGGAACAAATTTGTTCCTAAATATTTTGATCTGGGTAATTAAAAAAAAACATCCCTTTTTTGCTGGTGGCTCTCAATTCTGAGATACCCATGCTACCCTAGAACTGCCATTATATGGAGTGAGCTAAGACCGATCACTTAGTATTTCATGAAGCTGATTCCGACGCGCGAAATTAATTCAGGTCTAGGAGCCACCTTTGTGAGAAAAATGATTTGCTCTCGTGTCAAAACTACTAATATTACCCAGACAAATGCCAGTCCTGTTTCTCAGAATTCTCATGCAGTCCAGTTTCCCAGAATTTCCAGTTAAGTCCCGTTTCCCAAATAACTGGTTCATTCCTGTTTCTCCGAATTTCTTGTACAGTCCTGTTTCCAAAAATCTTCCAAGTCCCGTGTCCTAGACAATCCCATGCGAATAAGAGGATTATTCTCACGGGCTTCCCATGCGAATATCGCTTACCCTATACATGTGTGTGCGGTTGATAAGAAGTTTATAACAATTTGGAACAAATTTTCAAACTTTCATTTTAAAAAAAACAAAAAAACAACAACAACAAAAAAAAACACACTGCTAAAACACATAAATAGAAACAAATTTGTTCCTATATATTTTGATCTGGGTAATTCAAAAATAACATCTATTTTTTGTTGGTGGCTCTCAATTCTGAGATACCCATGCTACCCTAGAACTGCCATTATATGGAGTGAGTTAAGATCTATCACTTAGTATTCCATGAAGCTGGTTCCGACGCGTGAAATTAATTCAGACCTAGGAGCCACCTTTGTGAGAAATATGATTTGCACTTGTGTCACAACTACTGATATTACCCAGACAAATGCCAGGCATGACAAAAGAAGTTGTTGGACATCAATGGACTACACTGTGTAGGTGAACATAAAGAGATATCATTGCCAGCAAGGGATTTCCCGCATATATGGCACCTGATGGATATCTCAAACCTGGTTGCCAGTGGGCATTTTTTAATTAAAGGGAAACATTGCCCTACCTTTATAATGGCATATTTACATAGCATTCATATCAAATAAAATATTCTGACATGAATTGTTAAATATATATATATATATATATATATATATATATATATATATCATAGATTGACATAATGAACAATGCCATCCATACTGATGACTTCGATTCAGGTCTAGGTTCAGTGTACTCACACAATAATGGATGTAGGTAAGGTCCCTGGGAAGCCTAATCTATGCCGTTTCGTACAGAGGTAATAATTTGTGATTAAGTTCCTCCTTCTGCTTTAATATACAGTCTGATTCAGAGGGCACACCTACCTGTGCCTACTAGCACTCCTCCATCAACACAAAGGTTGAAGCGTTACCAAGGCAACGGAAGTTATTGTTAAGTTATTTTAATGTAATGTAGAATAACTGTAATTATTATCATAATATCCTATCGACCACTGATGTTGGTTGGCTTAGAGAGACCGGTCAGGTATGGTGAGCTTATCGTCATACTTTAACATAATTTAAGTTTTAATTTCGCTGGTGACTTAGTGGTGGGTAGAGTGCTTCTGGCACAAGGGCTGTAGCATTAGCCTCATAATGTAGTGAAATGTACTTAGGGCAGATCACATTTTGATATGATGCAAACAGGTCAACCTGAGGTTTGTGAAATGCAGAGAAGATATAATTTTGGGTGGTAGGGGATAGTGACCACTCTGCAGATGAGGCAAATGCTCTTGATGCCCTGTCTGCCTCGACATTGAGTTATGTAAGGCAGTAGGACAGCTTGAAGGTGATTCTGAGTTTCCATGCATAAGTGTATATGCACTGTGTGACCTCATCACATGGTATGGAACCAAGGGAACCACCATTTCTGATACAGCATAAGGCTGTTGTGTTGTCGGTGAATAATTTAATATACACATTGCCCCTTCACTCGACGTTGAAGTTCTTCAGAGACATGAGAACTGCCTTCAATTCGAGAATATTGATATGCAGTTCTTGTAACTCATTAGGCAATTCCTCCCCATATTCGAAATCGCCTTGTTGCCAATAGCAACCCCACCCTGTTTTATAAGAGTCTGTGTAGATTGACACCTGTGGCAGATTTCTGCATATAGCACGGAGGCGATAGGGAGATGTGACAGCCACTGTTTGATGCAATCATAAAGCGTGTCATTTAGATACATGGTTACATCATAGTTACCTAGTAATGAGTTGGTGAGGGCCTAATATTCAACTCTCTGAAGGAGTTTGATATGGACCTTTGCCCTGTCATTTCCAGGTTCAGTGGCTGTCAGTTTTCCTATGACTGCTGAGAGCTGTCTGATTGACAGCCTCCTGACTTTCAGGATGTCACATGCCATTGCCACCAATTTTGTCACTTTCTTAGGTGGTATGTGTAATGTCAGTGTGTTTGAGTCAATGGTGAAACCCAGGTATTCAATGGACTGTGCCGGGGTCAAGACTGATTTTCTAAAGTTAATCATGAAGCCTGCTTGTTGTAGGATTCCAAGAGTATGTTTTAGAGATTGTTCCAATAATTTTGGAGTGTCTCCAAAAATGAGTGTGTCATCAATGTAAAACACCATACTTACGCCGTAATGTACTCTCAGATGTGAAAGCAGTGCCTTCATGATAGGTGTAAACAGTCTTTGCCCTGGTGAGTATCCATTTGGTAGACATGGCTACCTATACCATTAACCATGGAACTGGAAACCTGTCTCTTTCCTTAATGGGTAGAGTGAAGTAGGCTGGTGTGATATCTACAGAACTCATAAAGGAGTGTTGAGGCAGAACATGCATAACTGATGCAAGATGATCCATTTTGAAGTGTTTATATACTGTTCAAAATAGGTCTAAAAGAGCCATCTGTTTTAGGTCTTAAAAACATGTGTGATACAAATGCCCTCGCATTATGTTCTGCAGGTTCTATGATGCCTTTACTCAACATATCCTGTATCTGTGTATCCAACTGAGCATCTTTAACTGGGTTAATAGATACAGAGTCTGGGATCTCTGACTGCACAGGGATAGTGTGTAGATCTATGGTCAAACCTTTCACCATATCCAGCACCCATCTGTCTTTGGTGAACTTATGCCATTTGTAAGCCTGCCTACCCAAACCACCTGCCTGGGTTTATTTTGGATTCTTTTCAGCTGTTTTTGGTAGCTTGGCTGTATCAGGTGTATTCACAACTTAAAGACTTACATTTATTTGTTGTTGTCTCTGCTGTTGGATTTGTTGCTGCCTTTGTAGTGGTTCTGTTTGGCTTGCTTGCCCCCCCCTTGAGGTGTTGCTGCTGGACTGGTAGTCCTGCTGGCGGTTCGACGCCCCCTCTGGTGGCGGCTGTGGTCCTGATTGTAGTTGGGACGACCCACTGTGTGTTTGCGGCTGTGGTGGCTGCGGGCCTGGTTGCCCCTGTAGTTTCCCTGGCGGCGGTTCCATGACCTGGGGGCAGCCACAACATCGCATAGGGCTTCATCCTCTTTCTGTCTAACCACAATCTGCTCTCTGGCATCCTCTCCGAGCAGATATTGGTTTTCCATGAGGCTATCAGTTTCAACGAATCCGACATGCTTGTGACCAGTTGTTTGGGATCAACTGTTTTGCCGCTGCCCAAGTGGTCCAGTGCAATTACTAAAGGTCTGGCTGCAAACTTTAAGCACCACTACAGGGACCTGAAGGTTTCTTTTAACAAGTTGCCTTGATACATCCTAATTATGCCTTGTTTTATGGAGAACCTCTAGGTTGGAGGGTCTAGGGTAGGTTTTGTAGAGCGTTTTTTGTTGATCATTAGTGACTGGATTCAGGTAAATGGCGTCCACCAATTCTTTAACCTTCACTGGTGTTTTGTTAGTTTCAGCATCTTGTGGTTCTGTGAATAGCAGCTCTACTGCAGCTAGAGGGCAGTCAAATGGCTGTGGTCTATAAACAGGTAGTGGGTTTTCCTGCTGCTGATCACTTTGTAAACCTCTCAGTGCTGGGTAGTTGTACTGGTCTGGTATCATCACCTCTGGTTGGTGCTGTTGTACTACTGTATTTGCAACATGAGGCGCTGCAGGGCGCGCATCAATACACACGGCATCTGCAGCCACCCAAGCGGCTATCGCGTCTTGCTGCGCGGGATGATGCTGGGTGGGCATTGGCTGTATGGCTCGACCAAAGTTTGTGGGTGGGTGATCTCCCCTGGTGGGGGGTCCGTGATCTTGTCTGAGTGCAGGTCTGGTCATGGATCTGTTTGATTCAGGTCTGTTGCTGTCAGTATCCACCCTGAACTCTCAGATTCCTTGGAATGAAACACTGTGCTTTGACTCATAGCACTATGATCACTGTATTGGCTGGTGCCCGTCAAGACAGTGTGAACTGCTCGCCTAGGAGCCTGTCAAGCATTTTGGAACACCTGCTCCACCTTGCAGTCCTCTGTTGATCTGCAGCTCTACCTGTCCATTAGGGTGTGGTCAGGCTGGTCGGCATACAGGGGTATGGCCAGAGGCGGTTCACCCCTGTCCTACCTGCACCTAGGCTGGTGATCTCTGTCTTGAGAATGTACCGCTCTAGGGACTGAGGTCGGGCTGGTGAAAGGCTAATTGTCATATACACCACCTTATTGGGATGGCCCATTCTGTACCGTTACCGGTATCAGCCGTCTAGGTTTCAGTCTCTTGGCATAGTGACTAGGCATGTCTACCTTCCTCTTTATTGGTGCCTGTGGGGCATTGTGCTGTGGAGACCTATACACAATTGGTGTAGGGTGATAGACCACTCCTGATGAGCTGCTCTCATTCACTGCACTTGGTGTAGAGGGATTATTTGTGTGCACTATTGGCCCATTCATATCAGGATGGGTGTCCACGGCCCCCTGCCGGGAGCATCGGTGTCTGGTCCTGCCAATGTGCCCATGCCCCGGCATCTTGATAAGCCCAGCGTGCTCTCGTCAAGACGTCCGTCTCCATTGAGAGACCTGGTTCAAGTGATGATAAGCTCACCATACCTGACCTGTCTCTCTAAGCCTACCCACAATGTCAGTGGTCGATAAACCTAATGATAACAATTACATTAGGACAGGAGATCAGTTGTTAGTGCGTCAAAGACATAGAAAAGAAGGCATCAGATGAGTGCACTGCCTTGGAGCTAGCTCACATGCAATGTAGTCATCGCTGACCAATTTATTCCATACATATATGCATATCCTCATGTGGTTTCACAACTTTTGGGCGGCTTTTACATCCCCTTGCAAATAGTCTACAGTATGTTTTTCTTGACGTAAACAAATGTAGCTGCTGGGCGTGGTGTATGTCATTCATAGCAACTAGGGCAGCACCACAGTGTATGGAAGAATCACTATGACCTTGAGAAAGTGGGGGTGGGGGAGAGAACTCAGAAGTTTACTCTAAACGGGAGCATGTCAATGTCATATCACTTCACATAATAAAAAGAAATAAAAGAAAAAAAGGAAAGAAATCGCTTAACCCTTTGAGGGCAGAGCAAAAATTGTTGTCCTGACCATGGGGACGGCCCCTGAAAAAAGTATAGTTCCTAGAGGACGAGCCTATTTTCAATTCCTATACAAATCCTATATAATGGGCGTCGACTATAGTGGATGCTAGGCCCACCATGGTGTCGACTATAGTCGATGCTAGGCCTACCATGGTGTCGACTATAGTCGATGCTAGCCCTCAATGGGTTAATTGTTACAATGATTCTTAGGTTCCTTACCATGCTTTTAGGCGACATCTGGAATCATATTTATACGCTGTATCCACATCCTCAATTTTCATTGAAAGTACAAAAGTAGGCAGGTGTAGAACTTAGAAGGTTAGGGTAAAATGACCATGAGTCATCCACTTGGACCTCTGTGCAACCTTTTTTAGCGCCTCCTACGCCGCATAGCGGCGGTACCGCGAAGCGGTACGGGAGTGTGCTATGATGATTGCATTCGCCCCATATGATGAGGTCTCACAATACAAAATTACTGAATAGAGAAATTGATAATTGTGAAATCTTCTTTATGTCTGCTTTTATGAGACATGTCATCAAACACTGGTATACTGACATTAACGGCGGGAGGCGTTTTTTTATGTGGTCACAACCGCATTTCTTGTTCTAGGACCTGCTCTACAGTAGGCAAACATAGGTGGGGCATTGAAAAACGGTTATAAAAATTTTCCTTAAGTGTTTCTCTTTCCAGCAAATAAGGTTACAAATCTTATAGTCACTTTTTTCAGGGGCCGTACTAAGACATTATTGCAAACTTATCCTCATTTACTAGTTGCAATCCAATATAAAGTTGCAAATCATCTAAAACCCATTTCTATTTGCATGGATTTAACCGCAAACATACTCTTATTGACAGCCTTTGGAAGGTGATGAACCTAATAAAGCCAAAGATTGTAAGATGGCAAGTGCTGCATCTTCCCATCTTCTCTAAACGCTAATCACTTAAAATCTTCTAAGGTGGTCATTGAAAATTTCAATTTACCACTATAAACATGCAAAGTGGCCGACTCAGGATACATGGACGACTCAAGGTCACTCTACCCTAATAGGTTTTGTGTCCACGATGAATAATAATAAATTTCCCCAACCAGTGCCATCGTTACTGGGGCCCTCAATTGGACAGCAGCTTCCCAAAGGCTGCCGGCAACAGTCATAAATAAAACGACAACAGAAAGAACGTTAATTTTTTTAACTCTTCTTCTTTAATTGATGATCTGAATGGGCGTCCTCAGCAAAAACCGTCCAAGGGCCAGGCGAAACCTTGAAATCCTTGTTTGTTGATCGCATGGATGCAGTGCTGGATTGTGAGTTCACCAATCCTGCATCAGAGCCTCAGCATACATAGATAGAACTAAACGACCGTGGTGTACGAGGTGGCCGATCCACCACGAGGGGGGGTCTCCCCCGAGGGGTGGAACAGCCACCGAGGACACCAGGGGAGTTTAGTTCTATATTTATTTTATGTTTTTAGAGGGTTTAAATAAGGAAAAATTATCAAAATCTGGTACCGTAGTTCCCCGTACGAGCGCCGGTCCGCCATTTTGAATGTTTACATGCACCCAGAACGAGGCTGCAGTGGTGGATTGGCCGCTGTGGTGGATCGGCACACGTTACGCCACTGGGGATGTGTGGATTGGCCCTGCAATGCTATCTCTATGGGAAGAAGTTATTCACATAAAATAATGACCCTTTGTGGTGTATCAACTGCATAGGAAGTCTTGTGCATGTAGAGCTGCTGGGGCTACATGCAGCTGCTGGGGTCACATGCAGCTGCTGGGGTCACATGCAGCTGCTGGGGCTACATCCAGCTGCTGGGGCTACATCCATGTATCATATAAAGCATTATGATTTGTTGCTCACCATCAATCTGCTATCTAGCCATTAAAGCGTTAATGATGAGGAGGTTTGGGGGGAAAAACTGTACCTTGAGTACATTGGCACATTACTTTTAGATTGGCAGTTTGAGAATTGCTTACTATTAAAGTGGTCACTTTGAGTACCCTTTGACCTTTTTATATATTTTCAGGAGGTGTCTGACCTCTCCCCAAGACAGCTTATTTTCCGCGTGATTTTCCCCTAATGTTATGATTTTCCACGTTTTGTCACAAGTGACTGATGGTGTACATATGACATAATTATAACTTACACATGACGTACAAATGGCGTAGTTACGATGTACCTATGATATACAACATGAATGAAATGCCCACTGATGTAGCTATGGCTTAGTTATGATGCAATCATGACGTATTTATGACATACATATTAGGGGCCCAATTGCCCTGGGCCTTCAACTGGATAGACGGTCATTTGAGAGATTATCAGAAAAGGACACTCCAGCTATTGTATAATCAGTTTTAAATCCTATCTTATTGCATCTTCATTGTCATCGATACCCTACATGGTTGACTGCAGTGGTTGAAACATGCCCCCCCCCCCAGTCGCGCTCACGTGGCCCTTCTCGTAGATATCCTGTGTGATATTAAAACTGCCCTGCCGCGTAAAATCGGAACTTCCGCGTAAAAGGGCCCATATTAACAAGGCTCTAGAAGCCAAACGGACGAAGATACAGGAATGGCAGACCCCATTTCTGAAAGGTCTATGCCTCCCCGTCAATATCTATACCAATATGTTTTAGGATTTTTTGTTTATGATGTCATAATTCGGTGTTTTCCGAAGGTCTAAATTCAACAACTTCCTTATTTTGTCCAAGGTAATTCCCAACACAATTTCATAGTGCTTGCTATGGAGGTGTCTTACAAAATCGCCATGGTAGGTACATAGAAAGTGTCAGAATTTTTGTTCAGTAAGCACTTCAAGCTTCATTTTGATATGCGGGACTATCTGACATATTCATGTCATCATATTGCAGCTGCAGTAACAATAATAGAGAAACTTTTAAAACATAGTACCTGTAAAAATAAAAGAAAGTACGGAGCCCATAATAGGACATACCAAAAATAATTATTTTTCTAAAAAATTATTCTTGCGGGTACTGGGGTATTCTTGCGGGTACTGGGATATTCTTGCGGATACTGGGATATTCTTGCGGGTACTGGGATATTCTTGCGGGTATTGAACAATTCTTGCGGGTACTGAACAATTCCTGCGGGTACTGAACAATTCTTGCGGGTACTGAACAATTCTTGCGGAAACTGAACAATTCTTGGGGGTACTGAACAATTCTTGCGGGTACTGAACAATTCCTGCGTGTACTGAACAATTCTTGTGGGCACTGAACAATTCTTGCGGGTACAAGAACAATTCTGGCTGGCACAAGAAAGATTTTATTGGAGGAAAAAAGACTTTTTGGTAGGTGAATGCATAATTCTAGCACCCACAAGGATAATTCTAGCACCTGCAAGAATTCTTTGTGTACCTGCAAAAATGTTCATGTACGTGCAGGAATCTTCCAGTACCCGCAGGAATATTTTTTACATGAAAAAAATCTTTTTGGTATTGTTTAGTATCTGCAAGAATTCTTCAGTACCCGCAAGAATTCTTCAGTACCCGCAAGAATTCTTCAGTACCTGCAAAAATTGTGTCTCTGTACCCGCAGGAATTGTTCAGTACCCGCAAGAATTTTCTCTGTACCCCAGGAACTGTTCAGTATCTGCAAGAATATTTTTTCTGCTGAAAATAATTATTTTTGGCATGTCCTCTTAGGGGCTCCGTAATAAAGTCCCGCACCTTACAACAGAGGGCCTAGAATCATCATATAATAAAAAAGCGAAGCATTCCCATTGATGGTTAAAATGTGAGAGCCCACCAAAGTAGGGGTGTCACACAGTCCCTCCATAGAGTCTAGGCTATCTAGGCTATATATCACCACAACTAACACTCCCTGGACAATATCCTATTGTGCTGCCTTGTCCTCATGTGAACCATTTACTGCCTGTTATCATCATGGACTGGGGGGGGGGGATACAGCTGTTAAGTTGGTTGTATTTCCTCTAATACCCATAGTCCACTAGGTCTCATTCACCAGATTTTATAATGAGGTTGTATGGCTAAGATTCACGAATGAGACCAAGTGGACTATGGGTTTAAGATACAATGTATAGACGAATATGGAGGCATCGTGGCTCGTTCACCGTTTTAATTCTTACCTTAAACTCGTAGTCCATTTGGCTCCTATTGCAGGATTGAACCATACGAATCCTATATAAAATGTGGCGATAGATGGCTAGTGGATTATGAGTTTTAGACCCATAGCTCTCTTTGCCTCTATCATGAGCAAATCATATATGCTAACAGAGGACTATGGGTATACCTATTCAAGTGAAACAATGAATGACATTCAGTTTTAACACAGTTTACATAAGAGCCATAGTCTACTAGTCTCTGTCGCAAGATTTTATATATGTGACTTGTATGGCACAATAGAGACCAAGTGGACTATGTGCTTAAGAGCAGGGACTCGATCATCATGTAAAAATATACAACGCATACTTCTCATTCAGGCTCTCAGTTGGCTTGGATAATAATTTCTTATTTAGATGATGCTACCTTGTAGGGATATGATCTAACAACATCGATAGTCCACTAAGGCCTCTATCACAGGATTTGATATAGGAAAACTGGACTATCGATGTAACATTGGAAATCTTTTGTGATGAATTAATAGGGTGTTTAACCTTATATCACTTTATTAAATGCCGACTGCGTCCTTTGATATGTAACATCGAGAGTCCCCTTGTCCTCTATCGTAGCAATTTACATAGGAAATGTATGGCTCATTCGCCACTGAAAAGCCAAGTGGACTATGGGTCTAAGGTGCGCCATGGGGATATAAGAGCATTGATGTTATCCTCTTATTGGTGGGAGGTATTCATCACCTGTTGGATTCACGAAATGCATGGTAACCATAGCAACTGTAATTCCCAGCGGTGCCACAAAGACTTAGGCCCAAAAAATATAATTGGTTGTTTCCAGTTATATGCCTCAAATATCTAGGGTCGGTATTTAAAAAAGAGATATTGTATAGAAATGTATATATGGGTACATATGCCATATTCGTGGATTTTATGGTGAAGCTCTGAGAAATATGAGAGAAGTGAAAAAAGAGATATGCAGGTTAAGCTATGGACTCGAGACCCATGGAAATATTGATAAAAATAAACGATAATTCAAGAAAAAAGAATATGAAACATTTCCTAAAAATTCGCCAAAATTCTCACATATTAAAAGAAAAAGTTAGGGTCGGCCCTGTTACTGGTGACTAGAAACACAATTATTTTGGCCTTAGAACAATGTATGACAGGTGCTACTGACAGGTAAACCCCATTTTGATAACACACACACACACACACACATATATATATATATATATATACATATATATATATATATATATATATATATATATATATATATATATATATATATATTGTAATCTCCTTTTATACCAAGTCAGGGGCTCATGCCAGCCTACCATCAGGCCAGTGGTTAAGGTACGTGTCCTTGTATTCTGCGCTAAGCAACACAAAAAGTTTAAACTACAAGAGTCAGGAAGTCAAGTTGTCTATGAAAAGCTCTCTAAGATGTTAACTGTGACTAGCGATCACAGCTGCCCGGTTAGCTCAGTAGGAAGAGCACTGGGCCCATGCATGCCCACTTTATAAAGAATGGAACAAAATGATTTTGCATGTTTTACTTTTGCATTTTCATTTAGGAATATTGGTAATGCTATGATAGGATGGGACCAGTAGCCATCACATGCTCGGAATACACCCATCAACCTACAGATCATACAGTTTCTGGGCTAGCCTACGTGCGCCCCAGCTGGCTGCCCTAACATTAACCGGCTTTAACCATCTGGGCCAGCCCAGAAAACCCAGAGGAATTCCATCAGGGTCCCATGTGGTTATGCTGGCTTGGTACATGTTGATTGCCCATTAGCTATTTGCCCATTTGCTACCTGCCTTTTTCCAGTTATTCATGATATCAGCCATTCAAAGGCAAGGGACTAATTGATTGAACCTGTAGCAATGATGCCCGATATGTGCATTATGGGATTTGGGTGATGTAATATGCATTTAATGCTCAGAGAAACAGAACAGTAGAAGGAAATATTGACAGCAGTTGTTGGGATTCATAGTGAATAAACCTTCGAGGGTCGATCAAAATGCATCAAAGGTTGAAATATATAATGTATTAGAATTTTCGATTTTTCTTTTCTCAATCCTATCCCCATCAGGCTCCAGGTTTTATAATATAAACCTATATTTTTATTAAACCTACAAGTAAGTTAGGGAAATACAATTTTCCGTTTTCTCGATTCCCACTTTCAGCTCACTTAATCAATACAGGTAGCTCTAGAGGAAAGAAATAGTCTCGAATCACCTTAAAATAGATATTAGAATGGGTGTCCTATCGTAACAATTTTAACTGAAATCAATGTGAATACACTGTACAGGTTTATAAAGTAAATCACAAGAATCAGATAGACCAAACACTGCATTTTTTCTTGACATTGATTTTCATTTTTTTTTTCTCAAATGTACATGTTCAGACATCGGTGACTTGGACGTTCTATGCTTAAACATTGCACCGCAATGCGCTGACAGGTTCGAGCCTTTCATGACCATGTCCAAGCATCCCATGCCCCATACCATTAATAGTGCAACCCCCCCCCACAATTTAGGAAGAATAGAGGGGGGGGGGGTCAAATGCCCTGAAAGTGTGAAATCTAGGGGGTCAGCCCCAGGGAAGATTATAATAGCCATTTACCATTTCCCACATTTTGAAGCGGGGCGGGAGCAAAAAAATAAAAATAATGGTCTGACCTTCATACAAATATATATATATATATATATATATATATATATATATATATATATATATATATATATATATATATATAGTGGCGTAGACCGAGCCGATGTCGGTGGATCCCGAAACCATCCTGGCATGGGGGCGGGGGAAGCCGGCGGAGGCGGAGTCACGTCAGCATTGTGTAAAGTTGTGTTATGCGGAGTAGCGTCTTCGGCGGCGGTGTATGTTGTGCATACACCAGCGCCGGTGGACTTGCAAGTGTATAAATACTGGAGGTGTCCCACCGGACAGGCAGTCTGGGCTTGGGGTGGCTATAGGACGCACCGGCACTTGCTCCAGAGAGGAGGAGCAGCGGCATATAGATAGAGATATATATAGCTGGTGTGGCAGAGCAAGCCAGGCAATAAAGAGTTCACGTTAATTATACTTGTCCGTGTTACTGGTCGTCATTCTCTTATCCGGAGGAGCTTGAAGTACGCTACATTGGTGACAGCGGTGTTTTCAACGGATCCACGCGGGACTAGAGATGGCGGAGGCAAGGATAACGGAAACAGACTCATTGAAATTGGAAGGAGAAGGAGTTGGTCGGGGGACCCTCTTGGAAGTAGTGGACGAGGAGGTGACAATCAGAAGACCCACAGAAAGCAGACCTGGGGAACCATACCCCGAAAGGCAGGAGGAGCCTATGGATCGGAATTGGACGGGGGAAGGCAACCAGGTAGAGGTGGGAGGAGGGCGTGCAAGTCCCGTAAACGACTTCAGATGGCCATGGGAGAAGGAGGAGGTGGAGAGGGAGATACCCCGGAGGCCAAGCCGGGGGAGGCGCCAACCCAGAGTCAAGATGGAAAATACTTCAAGCATGACTCGGAGGAGATTGGAGGAAGGGTCAGAGGATTGGACGGAGGAGGAGTGGGACCAGCTCCTAGAGACTCTCTTAAAGCATAGGAAGATAAAACCGGCAGCGGAGGGACGGGAGGAAGGAAGAGGGACGGAGGGCCCTGACAACAAGGGAGAGGGGATGACTGTAAAAAAAGAGGTGACCGGGGGAGAGCAGCCATCAGTGGATGAAACCCGGTTACCTGCTTTGCCGTCCCTATCTGGCGGAGCTGACGGCGAAGTGAGCGCAAGAGGAAAACCGGTGGTTAAACCCACAAAATACGACGGGACGGGGGATCTAGGCGATTACCTCAACCACTTCGACCTGTGTGTGAAGGTGAATGGATGGGACGAGGCTGAGGCCGGCATGTTCCTGGGGCTGAGTTTGGCGGGGGCCGCTCGGAGGCTGTTGAACGGCAGAAAACCAGCTACGCCGGAAGGGTACACCGAACTCCGGAAGGCGCTGGTCAAAAGGTTCGAGCCCACCAATCAAGAGGAGACCTATAAAGCTGTCCTCCGCACCAGGGTACGGAGGAAGGGGGAGGCGTTGCAAGAATTGAGGGAGGATCTGATGAAGTACACCCGGCTAGCTTACCCCGAGGCCGACGCCCGAACTACAGACACCCTGGTTTTGGACAGATTCCTGCTATGTTTGGATAACCCTCTAAGACAATGGGTCTATCAGTCACAGCCAAAGGACCTACAAGCTGCCGTCATGACAGCCGTGGGGGCAGAAGCCTACCTGAAGGTGGAGCAGGAAACATCACAGAGGGTTAGGACCGCTGACGCGTCGGTAAATGAGCATCTCAAAACCAACACCGACAGGATGGATAAAATGGTGGAACTAATGGACCGCATGGCTAAGAAGATGGAGGAGCCCCTCTCCACCGAAAAGAAGAGGCGGAGTACTGCCTGCTATGGGTGCGGCCAGGAAGGGCATTTCAAGCGGGAGTGCCCCAACAGGAGAACTGACAAACCTGGGGGGGCCCCCGAGACTGGAAAGGATGTTATTCCATCGGGAAACTAGAACCGACCTCTACCCAAGGCCAGGTACAGGTCGGGGGGATTGGGCCTATGAATATTGTGCAAGGAAGGCGAGAGAGGGGCGGCGGAGGACTAATAGTGGAAGGCAAGTTGGAGGGAGCCGTTATACAGATGCTGGTAGATACTGGCGCCTCACTAAACCTTATCTCCCACGGGTGGTGGGAACGACATGGGGGTGATCGGCCGCTCCAAGAAACGGGGGAAGTTGTCTTTTCGGTGGATGGAAGGCCCCTGAAACTTAAAGGGGAGGTGCAGGCTGCATTACAATTGGGGAGCAGGAGCACGAACGCGATGTTTATCGTGGGGGACACAGGGACGGAAGGAATATTGGGCGCCGCCTTTCTACGAGAAAACCAGCTTGTGGTGGACGTGGCCAGGGGAAGATTAATCTGGACCCAACCAGAATCGGCGTGTCGAGTGGTGAGCACCCGCTCAGCAGTGGTCGGAGCGGGGGAGGAAGCATTTCTGGAAGGCGCGGTGATGGGTCGGTGGTTGGACGGTGGGAATGGCATGATAGAAAGTATGGCCGGGCACAAGGGTGAACCCCACTTCCTGGTGGGCAGAGGCCTGGTCCAGCCAATAAACAGAGAAACTTGGGTCAGGGTGCTGAACCCTGGGCTGGAACCGATCATCGTCTACAAGGATATGACTCTGGGTGGCATCCAACGGGTGGAAACGCCGGGAGAGGATCCGGGGGTGAACCCCGGAAGCTGGTGCCGTCGGGTGGAGGCTATGTCGCCGGAGGAGAAGAGAGGGCTTATAGGAGAGCTGGTGGAGGGAACAGAGCCAGACAGAAGAAAGGAGCTTGCGGGGTTACTTAATCAACACCTGGCGGCCTTCCAGTGTCATAAGGGTGATAAGGGACACACCACTATGGCCCAACACCGAATAGATACGGGGGATCAACCCCCTATAAAGCAGCCCCCAAGACGCTTAGTCCCCCACCGAAGGGCCACGGTGGAAGAGGAGGTTGACAAAATGTTGGAGGCGGGGGTAATCGAGCCTTCAGTAAGCCCATGGGCATCTCCGGTGGTGCTAGTGAAGAAGAAAGACGGGACAACCCGTTTCTGTGTGGACTATAGGCGGTTAAACAAAGCTACAGTAAAAGATGCCTACCCGCTACCCCGGGTGGAGGACTGCTTGGACACTATGGCGGGGGCCACCTGGTTCTCATCAATGGATCTGGCCAGTGGGTATTGGCAACTAGATGTAAGGGCGGAGGACAGAGAGAAGACAGCGTTCACCACCCACCGGGGGCTCTACCAATTCATTAGAATGCCGTTTGGGTTATGTAATGCCCCAGGGACGTTTGAGCGAGTGATGGAGGTTGCCATGCGGGGGCTTCAGTGGCGTACCTGTTTGGTATATTTAGACGACATTGTCGTGTTTGCCGAGTCCTTTGAACAGCATATGGAGAGGTTGGGCGAGGTACTACAAAGACTGGCGGAGGCCGGCCTTAAGATAAAGCCCTCCAAATGCCAACTGGCCCGCCGGAGGATACTGTTTCTGGGGCACCAGATCAGTGAGGCCGGGGTAGGGACCGACCCAGGCAAGGTGGAGGCTGTTCAGGGGTGGCCCCCACCACGGAATATCACAGAAGTGAGGAGTTTTCTCGGTCTGGCGGGGTATTATAGAGCCTTCATCCCCGACTTCTCAACTAAGGCTAAACCCCTCAGTTCTCTGGCGGAAAAGGGACGGCCTTTCAAGTGGACGCCGGAGTGTGAAAAGGCCTTCGAGATACTGAAGCAGAAATTGATAGAAGCTCCTATCCTGGGGTTCCCCCGACCAGAAGGCCAGCTTATTATGGACACGGACGCCAGTGATACGGGGTTGGGCACGGTGCTGGCACAAGAACAGGATGGGGAAGAGAGAGTATTGGCTTATGGCAGTCGCACCCTTAGCAAACCTGAGAGAAACTATTGTGTTACGCGGCGGGAGTTGTTAGCCATCGTTTTTGGCCTCCGGAAATTCAGACACTATTTAGTGGGTCGGCCGGTGGTAGTGCGCACCGACCATGCATCCCTTCGGTGGCTATTGGAGTTCAAAGAACCAGAGGGCCAGCTGGCGCGGTGGCTTCAGATCATAGGCACTTATGACATAGTGATACAACACCGACCAGGAAAGGCCCATGGTAATGCGGATGGCCTATCCAGGACGCCCTGTAAACAATGCGGCAGAGACCCTGAAGAAGACAGGCGGTGGTGTCGTGTCTTCACAAGAGCTCAGAGTCAAGTGCTAGAGGGAGGGAACCAATCCCCCGCGGAGGGGCCGGAGCCTCCGGTTGGGGCGGCATGGGAAAAGCTGCAGGACGATGACCCCCTTCTCAGGGAGGTACGGGGGTGGGTGGAAGGAGGAGAGGTACCCGCTGAAGCGGTAAGACGGGACTGGAGCTATGAGAAGAAGGCCTGGTATGCCCAGAGAGAGAGGCTGACAATACACAAGGGCGTGTTGGGGAGATGGTGGATAGGGGAGGCGGGGTCGGCCCACTTCCAGATAGCAGTTCCCAAGCCTAACAGGAAAGATGTGCTGCAGGAGGTACACGGAGAACCACTGGCCGGACACCTAGGGCGTAACAAGACCATCAGGCGGGTACAGGGAGGATATTACTGGCCTGAATTCCGGAGGGATGTCACCCGGTGGTGTGAGCAGTGTGAGCCGTGCCTGCGGCGGAAGGCAGCCCCCGCCCCCCACCGAGCTCCAATGGGGCATGTTGGGGCTGGTCTACCACTCCAAAGGGTAGCCCTGGATGTGATGGGACCTCTGCCCCCGACCTCACGGGGTAATCAACACATCCTGGTAGCGGCCGACTATTTCACTAAGTGGACGGAGGCCTATGCCATTCCCAATCAGGAAGCGCCCACCGTGGCAAGGAAGTTGGTGGAGGAACTCATATGTCGGCTAGGGGCGCCGGTGGAGATTCACACCGATCAGGGCAAGAATTTCCAGTCGGGGTTGTTCAAGGAGATAGTAGCCTTGCTGGGGGTCAAGCAAACAAGGACTTGCGCTTTTAGGCCTCAAAGTGATGGAATGGTGGAAAGAGCTAACCGGACCATTGAGGCACTACTGGCCACGGTGGTGGCCACCGACCAGCAGGATTGGGACCTGCAGCTCCCCTTTGTGATGGCCGCCTATAGGTCATCGGTGCATAGCTCCACCGGAGTATCGCCTAACATGATGATGTTGGGAAGGGAAACAACCGTCCCCCTGCATCTGATCTACCCATTGGACCCACCCCCAAGGAATAAGGCTGGATACGTGGCTGAGGTCCAGGAGAAGATGGCACGGGCGTATGAGGCAGCTAGGAGTAACATAGGGAGGTCGGTGGCCCGCCAACCACGTAACTATGATGCGAGGGCGGAGGAGGGCCATCTGCCAACGGGATCCCAGGTCTTCTACTATCACCCCCTTAAGAAGAGAGGACTATCACCCAAGTTGCAATGTTATTGGACCGGCCCGTGGACTGTGCAGGAGAAAATAGGGGATGCGGTGTACAAGATAAAGAGGGGCCGTGTAACCAAGGTGGTACATTTTGATTCTATAAAGGAGGTCTGCCTGCCAGAGGAAGAGGATCTGGGGGATGAATGCACGGAGATAGACCCGGCGGAGGAAGAGGTAGCCAACCCCGACCAGGGAGCGGGGGATGGATCACCGGGGGCTAAGGCGATACGGGCGATAATAAGGGACCCTAACCCCGGGCCGCGTTACCAAGCATACTTACCCGTTAGGATGGCTGAAGGTGGGGACAGCTGGTGGAAATGGTGGGGGGAGGAGGAGACTAGGGTGAGAGCAGAAGCTGCAATGGCCCACTGGAGGGGTGAACCCCCAGATGACGAACCCCCCCTGGATGAAGAATATTTATCCCCTTTGGAGGAGGAGACAGAAGAAACTAGGGAGAGAAACGAGTTCAAGAGGGCAGAGTGGGCCAGACGGAGGAAGGACCCAGAGAGATGTCGTATCTTAGGCAGGCATGCAGAGAGGTGGCGGGTCTATGAAATGCTAGAGGAGGCAGAGCACGATAACGAACGGAATGAGGAGAGGGAGAGCCGTCTAATAGCCCCGGGTCGCTTACCCCGGAGGCCTAAAACACCGCCTAAGGCGGAGGAGACGCCTAAGGGTGCGCCTACGTGTCTACACTTAGTACAGGCTGGGGTCACGGCCCGCCGGGCGCCTTCAGGCCTACTACGCCGCCTAGATCGGGGGACGGGCCTAAAACTCCGCCTAAAGCGTCGAGCGCGCCCCCTGCCGGAGTTATAGCCCCGCCAAAACCGGTGTTGCTACGAAACCAGAATGCGAGTGACGTCAATGAGGAGGGAGACGACCACTACTTGAAGATAACAGTCACTTTCCCGATAGAAATGGCGGAGGACAGACGTGTTGTAATGAGGAAGGTGGAGGAGAGCTGTAGAAATGGTGTAACAAGGGACACACAAGCCGGGCGGGAGGAGGAAAAAAAAAAAAGGGCCAAGGGAGCGCGTAAAGAAAGACGGGGTTCACCGGGAGGGCCGCCGGAGGGAGAGAGGGGGCCGATCTCCACCCAAATCCTCGTCCTCACGGTCCCACAGCCGCCCTAGGCATGGGGGAAGGGAGAATGATAGAAATAAACACCGCCAACGGCCCACCGAGGAAACAGTCCACCGAAAAGTAAACAACAAACCCTACAGGAAGAAGGACCGTGCGAAAGACAGCTGGTCAAGAACCCATTCCCACATCCACTACCCACCGGAGCGTTCGGAGGAAGGAGCAGAGCGGACTTTCTCACGGTCGGGTGACGGCCTCATGACAGGGGAAACCCCGGTGGCACAGGCGTGCGGGGAAGGTTCCTGGCTGCTAATTGGACAAGACAACTCAAGGGGGAGGGGTGTGGCCGGGCCGGGGGTGTATAAAGGAAGGACTCATCCCCGGGATTCGGCAGTATCGACCATTGATTGGGAGCAGTTAGAACTCGGTAATATGCCTAAGACACACGAAGACGAGAAGTCCGTGCCCATGGTATGGGTAGGGGGAGTGCAGATACCAAAGCACAGGTGTGAGATCTGCAGGGAGGAGGGCAAACCGTATGCCTTTGGACGCAGAGATGCTTTAAAACGCCATCAGAGGAAGCATGAGGCCGTGCAGGAAGGATACGAGTGCCCCTCCACCGGCTGTGAATACCAGGTCGCCAAAGATTACAAGAATGACCTGGTGCGCCACGTGGAGAGACAGCACCCGGACATAAAAGGGTGGGTGCCCCCGAAAGAGACCAAGCAACTGCGGCTGGCTAGTGAAGGGGAGGCGGGGGCCGTTCCAGCACAAACTCCAGGCACCTCCACGTCTGCAAAACCCAAGTCTAAAGGCAAACCCCGGAAGGTTAAGGTCCATACGTCAAAAGGAGGGGCTGGGAAGGCGGAGGAGCCGGCCGAGTCCGCCGCCGCAAGCACTTCTAAAACGGAGGCGGTGGTGTCCTCCAGCCAGACACCGGGCAGCGCCTCTATCATATCGTCACTGGTGTCCCCCGGGATAAGCATAGGGGATGAGGAAATGGAGGAGGTGGCCGCAGCGGCCAAATATCTAGAGGAACTGGTGGGACTGAAAACTCCACCCAATCAGGAACTACCTGTGCAAGGGGTGGCCACCCGGAGTAGTACGGGCAAGGGGCGGAAACGGGTGTCCGAGGAGGCAGTGGAGGAGCCCCCTGACAAAAAGGTGCGCCGGTCCCCCGGTAAGGAGGGAGCTGTCTGCCGGGTTACAGACATGATAAAGGACCCCATCACCGGTAAATATCTATTGGAGCCAGAGGAGGAGGGAAAGGTTCTCTTTGTTCTTAAATTACTAATGGACAGGTACAGTAGGGAGGGGGAGACCCCGACCAAAACCTTAACTAGACTCCAGAAGGAGTTGCCGGTGGGCACACTGGACGTAGATGAAATAGAAAAGGAATATGATGCGGCTAGGACGGGTATACCAACACGGAGAACCCAGCTAAAGGTTGGGACTTACGATGACATCACAGACGACGGTTCACAGTCAGCTCAGGAGTCCAGCCCTGAAAAAGGAAAGGCATTTGAAATTTCCGGGGGACTCGATTCCAGCCCTGAAAAACTGCCGGAGTACACCTTAAAGGAGGACCGCCCCAAACCCCACATTGAACCGGAGTTATGTACACCTGCTGAGGAAGGGGCCACCTCCACCCCCGACTCCCCGGAGGCGGAGGAGGACAGGGGACCAGGTAAACCAGACCCCGGAGACGTAGCCACGGAGATGGTCTCCGCTCCAGTCGATGAAGAAATCTTTGAATACCCCCCCGGCGTGGCTGGCTACCCTGACCTCGAGGAGCAGTATGCAGCGATGATCAAAGCTGGCAGAGAGAGGGCCAGGCAGAAGAAGTTAGAGGAACAAAAGAGGTTAGAGAAGGAGAGAGAAATGGAAAGACAGAAGGCTATAGAGGAAAAGAAAGAAGCAGAAGCCAGGGTGGCGGAGGAGGAAAGAGCTTTGAAAGAACAGAAATCTAAAAAGACAAAAGGAGGAAAAGGGAAAGGCTCGGGAAAGAGTAGCCAGAAAACAGGATTAGAAACACTGACGGAGCAGGTTACCGTGCGCACGGGGGAGACCCCGGAAAAGGCTAGTCCACCAGTGGTGCCCCAGACTCCCACCCCCAGAACGCGGCGCAGCCTTGAGGGAATATTACTGAGTACATTAACTCCCACGGGCCAGCGCCCCAAGACCCCGGCAAAGACGAGCTCCGGCAGCAAACCCATGGACAATAAGGGGGAACCTGTTGGAGTAACCCCCCAACAAAAAGGCAAGATGGCCGGGAGAGCAAAAGGGAGGCCTGACTTAGTGCATTACCCCAGGACAGTTACTGTTGGATTGGAGGGGCTGGTGGTGCAGTCTCCCAAGGGGGACTTTCTCTTACAAATCGAGGCTGGGGAGGAGGCGGGACACATGGAGACTATGGTGTTGGTGCCGGAGGGGGTGGAGACGGTGCAGGGGAGTGTGGAGGATGAGGACACTTTAGGCCCACCAACCTCCGAACGTGTTATAATAGTGACAGACGCCCAGGTGGTACCCATACCTGACGGGGGCGTGGCTCCCACACAGGGAGTAGTGTCTGTAAGCCACGTGGTGGTTGCCCCTTCCCCGGCTCCCGACTCTGGTAAAAGGGTAGAGGTGGAGGAGAACTTGATGCCCTGGAACGAGGACTTCACAGGCCCCCGTGAGCTGCAGGAGTATACGAGGCGCTTGCGGAACCCGGGAAACTTGGGGCCCGAGATGAGAGTGGTACCGGGGGGTGTGTGCAGCTCGGCAGTGCAAAGCTTGGCTGACGGTGATGTGGAACTGGTTCAGGTGACCCGAACCAGGTACGCCAAGGCTTCCAGGGAGGGACTGTGCTCCAGATGCGGGCAGCCATGGCCTATTACCCCGAAGGCCCCGGAGAAGGAGGAGAGAGAGGAGGAGGAAGCTTCTACGAGCACCCAGTAAAAAGGGTAAGTGTCTCTTCCGGTGTATCTACGGCGGGGGAAGCGGAAACTCCAGTACAGGAGGGCGCCGGCGGAGTTCGGTGGGAGGAAAAGGAGGGCGGTGATGCAGCCGGGTCGGAGGGTGACTGCGGGATAAGCTGGGACGACGTGGAATGCACCCGAGTAATCTATGGGTGTAAGCCAGTACAGGCTGGGGGAGCAGTAGCACCGTAAAGGAAGAACAAAATGCATCAGTTCCGGTGGGGTAAGCAGTACAAGTGCCTTACCTTGTGTTGCAGACCTGGTCGAGCCGCGGGGGCGGCATCCGGAGGCAGGCGGAGGAGAGACGGCAACAACCGGAGGAAGGTGGCCGTCGGTGGACGGTTTGGAGGACCGGTGGACGGCTCGGTGGATGAGTCGGGGGGGCATCTCGGCGGTGGCAGTGATGTTGTATTGGCCTTGAAGGCAGCAGTTGTATAATAGTTAAACCATTTGTAAATTATGAAGCTATCCGGTGGAGCATGCTATAAGTATTGATACTGTGTATACTGTATGATTATCTATATTGCTCAATGTATTTGTTTAAAAGTAATAATCACAAACACCCAGGGGCCATGGTGTATAATTGTTTATTCAAAATTGGATACCCATCTGCAGGAGGGTACTCTGACATTCTTTCCCAGTACGACTGTTAATTAGTTGGGGAGAGTGTGGCGTAGACCGAGCCGACGTCGGTGGATCCCGAAACCATCCTGGCATGGGGGCGGGGGAAGCCGGCGGAGGCGGAGTCACGTCAGCATTGTGTAAAGTTGTGTTATGCGGAGTAGCGTCTCCGGCGGCGGTGTATGTTGTGCATACACCAGCGCCGGTGGACTTGCAAGTGTATAAATACTGGAGGTGTCCCACCGGACAGGCAGTCTGGGCTTGGGGTGGCTATAGGACGCACCGGCACTTGCTCCAGAGAGGAGGAGCAGCGGCATATAGATAGAGATATACTTAGCTGGTGTGGCAGAGCAAGCCAGGCAATAAAGAGTTCACGTTAATTATACTTGTCCGTGTTACTGGTCGTCATTCTCTTATCCGGAGGAGCTTGAAGTACGCTACAATATATACATATATATATATATATATACATATATATATATACATATATATATATACATATATATATATATATATATATATACATATATATATATATATATATATATATATATATATATATATATATATATATATTCAAAACGGAAGGGGCACGTCATGGGCTGTACACTCGTGATATGTATGAATGAACAGGTATGTACAGGTAGACCACCTTAACATTATGAGTATCAAAATGATGATATTTGTAGTGACCATGGACTTTCATCTGTAGCAAATAGTGCTGTCTCTAGTTTCTTATCATGTATCAGAGGTCAGGTCTGTAAACAAAGAGCTAACCCTCTGAAGTAGGTGTAGTGCATGTGAGTGCATTGGCAGGCCCCTTACTTTCTCATGCAATCATAGGGAGCCTAAGTCTCGCGATAAACTATGTCGTAAAAAATGTCTGATTTGGAACTAAAATGACCAATATTTGAATTGACCTGAGGACCCACCATATATAAAATTTTAAGGCTCAACTCTCATTCTTAAAAAAGTTATGCTAGGCCTAAAATACTCCCCTATCCTTCAAGCCTGCTCAGAATCCGCCTGCACGTGACGTGACTTTGCCTCCCTATTATCTCTGACCCCAGTCACATCCGAAATAATACTCCAATGCATTGCTCGCATGTCAATGCTGCGTTTCAGCAATGTACTGGTGCATTACGATAATATTATGAGGCCATCTGTGGAAAGGGACCTTATTTCAGTGGGAAAAAGGTCCCATATCCCAGTACAGGTCCTTTCAAGTTGATACAGATAACGCCAATTTGACACATATCACACTTGTGCTAATACCCCGAGATGATATTGAATCCATACGTACTGTGGCACAAGGCCTCACTAGATATGGGCATCTGGTCTTCCTCAATCATCATCCCCACACAGTGCACGACCCTGTGCCTTTATCCTGCGCGGAGGACTGCCCTTACACTGTACTAAGGCTAATGCCACATAAATCGATAGTTATCTAGGAATTCAATAATGCAATACGGCGACACACTGCTCTCTCTCTCTCTCTCTCTCTCTCTCTCTCTCTCTCTCTCTCTATATATATATATATATATATATATATATATATATATATATATATACATATATATATATATATATATATATATATATATATATATATATATATATATAATGTCATTCAACATTATGTGTTTCTAATCACATACCTGCACACACAGTCATTAAATCTGCGTGTGCAATACACCCTCTGTCTTTTTACTACAATCAATTCGGTTTAGTCAATTGGAGCGACTGGATTACAATATATCGCCACAACATGTATCACCTTGTTGTAGATATCATTGTCATCCCCATTCAAAAATAGATAATCCCAAGTAAACAGAGATGAGAATTTACTGAGTTCATTGTTTCACCCCAAGTCAAGTGGCTAGGATGTGCATCTTTCCATTTCTATTCATTCAGAGACATTGAACTATGTCCTCGTCCTATTCCTAGTCTACAGGGAGTCTACATGACAGCTGACAGACATACATGTAACAGCTGTTGTACCTTAAGGAGATGTGCATGGCCATTAGGTCAGGGGTCGTTGTCCTCTGCCACTGCTTAGTGCCATCAACATGAAATTGTAAAGCATGCTTTTCCTGCCACTTATCATTAGATGTCATGAAATAATCTGCTGACCTACTGAAGCCTAGACGTACAGATCAGACTTAGAGGGAAATGGTAATTCAATCTTCATTTAAAGATATTGTAAATATTTTTCACAACTTATTGCAGTGCTTAAATTGGAAGGCTGTGTACCACATTTCTTTTTTTTTAATTATAAGTATCTGTTCACACATAAGTACATATAAAAAACTTGTTTTATATGTAATTATGTGGTTTTAAGTAGTGAAGAGAAAATGCTGTTCACACCTGTATAGGTGATAGGGGTGGGTCATAACCAGTTCACTAGGCCATCAGTTTATTTCCCAGCAGGTTGACTAGAGGCAGAGGGCCAGGAAAGGGCTCATATTACATAATATACAAACTTTGATCAGACAATATCAGATATGGATCATTTAGCGTCCTAGATTTGCACTACTCTGCAAGTGCACAGATACCATTTCAGGTTGATCACTCATGGATTTTATCAAGTCATATCTTTGCGCACAATAATCAGCGCAGATTCCTGGATTTGGGTGTACCCATACTGTGTTCTGTTTTTTGACATGAAAACTGTATGCAGGTAGTATGCTGAGGTTTAATAACCTCGGATCTGTAGTCATGTTTAGGTACATGTAAAAGGCAGTCCAGGGCCTCTATTCTTTTTATCCACGTGCCAAGTGTTATGTCTGGGATGTACACAGTTATGGATGTTCATTATGGATGTTCAGTAAGCTAATTAGTGCTGGAGGATATGATAGCATGATTACTTCCTTTGACAGGTAGGGCAACCTATATGTGCTCGGGTCCAGCAGTGCACACATGATTAGTATCAGCGGGTATAGAAACTACATCAGATGGGACCATTAGGCAATTTGTACCATATGTTTGATGTCATACTGATAGATTAACTAGCGATATCTTTTATCAATGATGCTATCATATGCTTTTATGTCATGGCTGATACGAACGTCACTATAGATTAGTACTAGAACTGCCGTATTCAATGGGGGGCATTGAATACAATGTGTCCGTATTCAATGGGTGTCCGCCATCTTGGATTCTGAACAGATTTGAGCTGTGTTTCTCTATTTTAAAGCAAATTAACTCCGTAGGGCCATGACATAAATGCAAATGTCAACTCCCATGGAATATTTTTGCATCGCATTCCCCTCAGTGAGTCTGCCCGCATTCAACTCAGCCTATAAGGCCTCGTTGAATATGGCAGACTCACTTCGGGGAATACGATGCAAAAATATTCCATGGTCGTTGACATTTGCTTATATATCCATCTGTGTGTCAATTAAGCACCAGCCAAATCAAATGGACTCGATGTCACCACCTTTGGATAAGAAGTCCACTGCTCTACAGATTGCTCTAAAGAGACTAGATATGAAGCCTTCCTATGTGGGACCTTTAGTAACAACCAGAATGGATGAAGGGGATGAGTTATACAAAACTGAAAGAATTGTTATTCTATCATGAATAGTTCCTTTTTAAAAGGAAAATTAATCTTTCTACCACAGGAAAGGGTTGTGGGACAGACAAACTCACCATAGAGAGTGGCCTAGACTTCCAGTCACGTTTCTGTGAATGTGGGGAGGGCCCTGTGTGTGCACCCTGAGCAGGCTCTGCAGTGAGTGGGGGCCTACCTGCATTATACTAAAGTTAAACAAAGTGCAGTATTTGATAACACAAGGGGTATCAATCTGACTATAAAATGCTGAGGTTTTCTTGTCAAATCATTTTGATTTTTGGGCAGGAGATTCCCGACATAACATTCAAATTTACCCTGCTGCATTTCCATTTTCCTAGGCAATGAATTATTTTGGCTTTTCTTATGACAGATTCTGCTGTAGTTTTCCTGTTTGTGCTCTGATTAAAACACAGACGTTAATGTAGGCCTCCATCATACCAGGTAAATGCAGGGGTAGACATTAACGCTGGCCCGGGAGCCAATGGTCCGTATTTCTTGATCCGGGCCCACAGTTTTCTCAACATTTAAAAGTTGAATCTTGATGTAACTTATTACATAAACTCAGGGTTAGTTTTTCATTAAAGGTGAAAGTATGTTCTGAGCCCTCACATTTAGATGTGGGCCCGTGGGTTTCTGAAGCTGTGGGCCCGGATGGCCTATAGCTCAAAAAGTTAGTGTCAACCCCTGCAGTGCGATAAATCCTGGATTGATTTGTCCAGTTTAACCCAGCATTATAGCCATGGTGGCGAGGATGTTTTTGGAGAGCCATCAATTTCCACTGCCAAAGTGCATGCCTCCTCAGTCAGCTCAAAGTAGTCGGTAGGCTGTTGACAGGGCACAGACATTTAGCTATTTTCCTAATCTTCCATTTATGGGCATTGTGCTTCAATAAACAACATAAAGATGTATACTAAATGGAAAGCTATGGTTTCATTTTACACAGAACTGTTATTATCCAAACAGTTTATAATAGAAAAACCATGGTTTATATTAATGAGTAAGTGAGAAGTCTATGCATCAGTCTGGCTAGCTCAGTTGGTAGAGCAGTGGATGCGTTAATTGGAGATACTAAGGTGGAGTTCCTCTGTCACCACATTTTTTTCAACCTGTGCATTTTTTTTTGCAACTATCTGTACTCGGATACGTAGAATAACTTAGGTAAACGTATTTCTAAAATCTACATTTCTATAATGTAACTAAACCTGGAACCAAGCTAATCTAGGTAGTTGGGACCAAAATCTGATGTAGATCTATCTATGTGCAATTAACGTCTATCTACGAATAATTATGTGTTTACTGAAAGGGTCCTCTAAAGGCATTTTTGTCAAGCGTTTATGTTAGTGACATTGGACAGCACCCTATGACACTGTACAGCACCTTATGTTTGTGTCAGCCATCATGGACATGGTGCAACTAGGAGATGTCCCAGACACAGTCTGAGTGATAGGATTGCCCTGTATACCCATAGGGAAGATACCCTCCACGGTATAACGTGGAAACGCAGCTCACCCTTGGCGCTGAGGAGCGCCTGTGGGGATCTGCTAGAAAATCAATGTATTTGCATCCTAGCCTGGGGGTAGCTAGGGGTTGCAGAACACCAATTGACGGGAGGTGGCAGCAGGAGACACTTTGTATCTCCGCACTGAAGGGTGTTGTACAATGATTATTGGTATAAAATCTGACAGTGGGTAGGCAAACCAGGCATCAAATTAATCCTTATTATGTTTATTAATCGATTTGAGTGTTAATTAGGCTGATATTCGAGGGTAAGTTGAGGGGGGTGCGCTCTTTTCAATTACAGAACTAATTGCAATCATTCACTGCAAAACCCCCAAATCTGGGTATGTCCGCACTCTATGGCTGATAGCGGAAAAGTTAATCACATTGTACCACATCTCTTGGCCCTAAATTAATGTGAAAAATCTATGCCTACAAGAAAATAACAGTGGCTAAGCCCAGGAATTCGCACAAATATTTTATCTTCGCCCATATGCTATATAACCCAACAGTGAAAAAGTAATTAGTGTCCTGCAGCCTAGGACGCCCTTCCCCAATCACCCAACACCACTTTTGAATCCAGGTGGAGCCCCCTGCAGAGCTTTGCCCTAAAGTTTTCATCATGCTGAAATTCGCACCAGGGGCCCACCCTCGCTTGCAAACCGTGCCTTACACACGTGGCACCGCACCCCAGAAAAAAAAAGCAATAACATCGGATTTATTCCTGAATTTACATTATCAAGTAGTTGATTCAATGGTCATCAATTATTTTTTGGCAATGATGCTTCAGGCTTTAATCCATTTTTTATGGCAAGATTGTGAGGGGTTGACGTCTCAAGGTATGTGGACGTCTTTAGGTTTATCTACCTCATATCATTGTGTTGTTTCTACAGTATCACCCCATCAATGCGGCCATGTTTGGAAAGACCAAGCTCATTTTCACTTTATTTTAAAATACTCCCTCTAATGCGGCCACCCCTCTAATGCAGCCACCCCGCCTTGTGGCCACGTATTTTCCAGTCAAAAAGTGCATTTTTCTCCCTCTAATGCTGCCACCTCTAAAAGCAATAAAAACAATTTTAAAAAAAGTGAAAAGAGTCAGGAAATAAGTAAAAGAACGGAGAGGAACTCAAAGACCAGTCCAATACCAATCAACCCCCTAATTTCTATTTTTAATTTAGTCGATAAGATAGGAATAATTGTTTTTTCACAATTTCCAACATTGAGTTCCAAGTAGAACCCATAAAGAATAGAACATTTGTGTAGATTAAATTGAATATACACATAGTAGACCTTAGCGAGGACAGAGTGGTTTCTAAAAATTCAGAACAATATGGAACAAAAAATGTACTACCTACCCTTAGGGTGGAGAGGCTAAGACGATCAGCCGGGTACGAAGTTTCATGGCAGTTTACAATACCCTCTCCCGTTCTTGCCTTTTCTAATAGATTATCTCGGACTAGACCTAGCTGGGACCCATTTATTTATGTAGACACTGTGCAATGTCCCTTTGGACGAGAGCTATTCTTTTGGTCTACCATCGCCACAACATGTATGAATTGTTCATGGTCCCACCAACATGGTGAAATGATGATTATAGGAGCATTTACATTGGGTACTTTACATTCATTCTGTATAACGATCTCCATAAATACCATGATGAATGCGATTATGCAAGAACAGGTGAGCCATTCTGTATAACCTCTGTGTGGCTTCTAGAAAAGAGTGCCATGAGTATTAGTATTTTGATGAAATGAAATGTGATTATATGAAAAAATGAAGTCACGCAGAAATCAGAAGACTTCTTTATAAACCTACTCAACGCAGTATTATGTTTGAGCTATGAAGGCTCTAATTACACATTAAGCCTTCATAATGCACATGTTACAATATTTACTATAAACTCCTCTTCTTCCGATATCGTGACAGTTGTTTCCCGGTAACTGATGATTTAATAAACTTTGACTTCAGATGCTGACAATCTCCCAGAGCCGCCATGGTGCTCAACACGATATCTAAGTCGAACGTACCTCTAGTAGCCGATATGTGGTCCCATGAGAATGGTAGTGAGGTAAGCATGATCCCTTCATTTGTACTGTCAACATATTCAATAGGACTGGATGGTTATTCACAAAATCAAAAGAGTCAAAATTCACGAAGAGAGAGAGAATTGCAATTCTCACCAAGAAATGAAGAATACTCGCCAAAGTTTATGACCAGGCTTCCTGATTCTTTGCCTGGTCGGGCCAGGTCCCTAACAACCAGGATTATGCTCTCAAGAATTTGACAAGTAGACAGCTGAATTCACTAATGGGAAATATTCCATTGACCTAAATTCCGAACAACTACAGCACATCGAAATGGGTTTTCTTTACTTATGTAGGGATAGGAATTATCACATCAGAAATAGTCAGAAGGAATAAAGGATACAATATTAGGTTCCTACCTTGAGATTGACTGTACACATAATCTCCCTTTCAGACCTTTGCGTCCAAAAGTGGAGCACAGTGGGATGAGTCCTACCTTCCCGAGACAGCCCAGACCTCGGTCGCTACGACAAATGCTGCAGGTTTCCTCCCTGATAGCCAGGAGGCACTCGCAAAGAAAAAGGCCGCTAGCACTAAGCCTATAGACGAGGAGATATGTACTATCTGTGGAGACAGAGCCTCAGGATACCACTACAATGCTCTCAGCTGTGAGGGCTGCAAAGGTGAGTAGGGCTGCTTTTGATGTGTTGTTATCTTGCTTTGACGATGGGAGTTGTTTGTGGAGGAAAAAGGTGTACTGCCCATCCTGCCCAGCCGCTGTCTCTGTGCTATGTGTGTAATATGTGGTAGAAAATGTCAGGTTACCTAAGTCGCAATGCCTTTCTCTCAATCGACTGTGGCCCTCAATATCACACTCTTACTATTCCGAGTTAGCAGGTCGCTCCATGGGCGCCGCCATTACTGGAGCTTGTTACCAGCGAGTTCTACTGATAAGACCTATCAGATGGGTACCAGTCGGCCCCCGAGAGGACCGCAGTGAATCGTTGGGCTTGTCTTATTGGCTAATAAATGATCCTGCTAAGTCCGTATAGGCTACAGCCTTCGGTATCATATCCCAGAGGCCTACCTATAGCTTGTTATCACCAATTAGCTCCAGCCTTCTCCTAACACCGTGTCAATTGTTCCACTCTCCAGCCACCACCTCTCGCCCTTAACTGATTGAGTCATTACCATTCCTTTCGCTGCTCTCATGCTATTGCCACTATCCTGTACCTCCCAACCACTAGCTATATAACCATAACAATAACCATAGATCTTTGCCTTTCAGTTCTATCCTATCATTGCCCAGTTTCTTCTATTTCGGTCCCTCTTTGGTTGCGTCGCATCTTCCATTCAAGGTGATTACCGTCCATTTGCCAGCAGAGTTATCGCTAGTAATTCTCCACTGTATCCATTGAGTTAGCCCTCGCTATCAGGTCATTCTTAATGAGCATCACCTTCAGAATTATTGCCTTTCCCACACAGTCATGAACAGGTCATTGTCACTCACTGTAATATCCTAGTCATGTGCCTTTCACCCTTCCCATGAGCCCCACCATCGTTTCCTTTTGCTCTGTCATTGCCCTTTGGTTCCTCCACCCTCCAGTTAAATTGGCTACATCCCTCCCCTAACGTCATTTCCCATCGGATCAAGGTCAATGTTCACCTTCTCAACCTCAGGCCATCGCCTCATGTCATTGTTCGTAATCGTTATGTTTGAATTATTACCCTTCGCTCTTCATGCCATTGTCCTTAGCTCTCATATCTTAGGCCACCTACCTGTACTATTCTTTCTAGCGCTTAACTTCTCTGCAAGTTATCGGTACTTCACAATTTTATGTTATAACTCTTCACTTAAACCCTACGATCGTTATGTTTTGATTTTCTTCATTTCAGGTCGTTGTCCCCTCTCTGCACTTAGAGCAGCTCATTACCCTTCCCTCTCCCTTCTGGTTAATGTCTCTCAGAGTCAGAGCCCCTTCCCCACATAGCCTCTCATCTTTCACATTACCCATAAGCTAATATCCGTACAAATGAGATTCTCTCTTACATAAAATACTTCATAGTTTGGACATTGACCCGCTCTGAATAACAGCAAAATAGTACCCCCTTGCTACTAGGGGTCGAGAACCAGTCCTAGTATCCGTCATTAGTTGGACAGCTCGCTGACGCAAGGACTCAAGACGAGACACATAGATTGCTGTAGTATTTTCGTGCATTAGCAAGGTTGTACTCTGAGCCAAATCATAATTGTCCCTGTCTTTGAAGGTTTTCAGGACTAGGCTATGCGTTGCTTGTTTTTCTTGGAATTTATTTCTTATGGATGTGGACCCAAGGTACACATCCCCTTGGCTGGTGAATCTAATGCAGTGCTGTCCCTGATTCGGTGGTTTAACTGGTTTTAGACTCTTGCCATTTAGTAATTTAGTTCTGCACAAAACCTCTTGGAATGAAGGACAACTTCAAAACCAAAAGCCTTTGGTTTCCAATAAGGCTCTTCCGGTTGAGCTTTCAGTTCTGTAGAACACTTCTAGACCAAAGACCTCATCGTCACTTTAATGGTTCGGTTCAGTTAGATCGAAATCATTCAATGACTTACCTTTGACTCGGGTAACTACTGATTGGTATGTAGAGAATGGTGGCATTACATGCGATAAACCAGAGTAGACTTTATTTGTGCCAACAGTTTTAAAGGCTTTGCAGGGCTGAATAGTGCGGTAACCCATTGTGCTCAACTATTGTCATGATGCAGTGCCTGGGAGTTACTCTCAGGTACTGCATTTGTGTATCATACTAACAAGGAAAGAGTTGGTTGAGGGCACCAAGCAGCTCTCAATCCCCTAAGATAATCACCTTTGTAGGCCTCTAGTCTTTTGCACGGACGGCGGGGTATCTTCAATAACAATAGGTACAGATGAAGATAGCACTCAAGATAACTTTCTGGATATCTTCAAAATATCATTCCTATAGAAGCTGTCGTTCTTTGTCAAACATTTGCAATGATTTACATGAGAAGATAGGTTAAAGATATCAATTCATAAGATGGCTTCAAACGTTCAAAAATATCTTCAGTTTCATTTGGGAATGACATTCACCTATCATTACCATTTGAAGATATCTTTACCCCTAGTGAAAAAGACCACTGGGCTGTCTCAGCTAGCTTAACATCCCCTGAATGATATATCAAGTATCAACCACTTTACCCTTATTCTATTTCTAGGCTTTTTCCGCCGTAGTGTGACTCGTGCAGCTAAGTACCAGTGTAAGTATGACGGGAACTGTGAGATGGATATGTGGATGCGGCGCCGCTGTCAGGCCTGCCGCCTACGCCGCTGTAAGGAGGTCGGCATGAAGGAGGAGTGTAAGTAGTATATGACATGTGGATACAATTCTACTTGATAATGATAGAAAATGGCTTCGGTAAAAATGGAATGTCATCATTATTCTGAGAATAAGAAGACCCAATGGCAAAATTTGCTATGGAAAAAAATAACAAGATAAAGAGGTCCATTTCACAATATTCTTAAGATTTGAGCTCAAGATATCTAATGTCATAAGATGATTAAATGCTTGTGTCACCGTGTAGCCTGGGAGTACCCTATACTTGGTTTATAAACAACAATCCCATACCATATGGTAGCCAATAATCGAAAATATAAAGCATTAACCTTGCATACCATCTTTGAACATTAACAAGAGAACAATACCCAGTTCTAAAAGCTGTACCTGCACGACCATTATATGCGCTCTGTGGTAGTAGGTTGGTTAGAGGCTATTAAGTATATATTTTAAGTTGGCCAAATCTGTGGGTGCTACCTAGGACTATAATTAATTTGGCTTAAGACACGTTTCTTTTTCATCCACAAAGGTAATACATTATATGTGTATGCCAGGCTAGTGATGCTCAAGCTGAGAAAAACAAACCCCCCAAAAAGCAATAACAAAAAAAACGTTAGGCTATGATAAGGGGCTATATAGAAACATTGTGTAACATTTTACAACGTTTTTGGTGACTGGGGCAGCACACAAACACTTTACCAAAACTATCTTCTCCCTTACCTTCCTCGGGTGTAGAAATTTATAATAATTCATGTGGATATCTTACAACTAAGAGACAATAAAATAACTTCATCGACCGACAACAAATTTATGATCAACCTACATGCCCATTGCAATACGTTAGCACACTTTATTCGAATGAGAAAACATCTGAATCAACTGGGCAAAAAAATCTATGTATCTGCCAGGTGTAGCCATCGGGCTGCCATTATCTATACCAACGCAGAGCTGCCTCTATGGATAGCCACCCTTATTTCCACCATAGCTCTACATGCTTTTGTAGATAACAGCTATGTGATAAGTGCACAGATTACCAGTGACATGTCCCACTGTCCAACCTCCTCCCTCACCTTGGCCCCTATGAGGCAGCTACTGACAAGGCTTATACAGCGATACGTGATGTATATATTATGTTCCATCATAGGAAGGTGACTCTTATGCAATCAACTCTGAAAGCCAGGGTGAGGAGGGCCATACAGTACTGATTTCAAAACTAATCAATACAGTTCTTTTTTTTTCACGATAACCGAAGAAGAGTTAATCAAGGTTTCGATTCATAAGAACCGAACGAGAAATTGAGGCTGCTGACATATATGTAAATTGCTTGATGTAGTATAAGAACGTCTATAAATAAAATGCAATTGGAGGGTGATATATATGTCCCAAGGACTCAAGGACATTTTCACAGAGATGCCACTTTTCCTGGTTTACCAGGAATTCCTGGTTTTGATCCCAAGATTTCTGTATTAAATTATGTTAAATTCCTGGGAAAATGTGTCAAAAGTCCAGTTTTCCTGGTTTTTGTCGGCCTGTGAGTGGCATCTCTGTTTTCAGAGGCATAGGAAGAAACTCGGTTGCCTGCCTGAGCATACTGATATCCGAACATGTCTATAAATATATATATATATATATATATATATATATATATATATATATATACATACATACATACATATATATATATATATATATATATATATATATATATACATACATACATATATATATATATATATATATATATATATATATATATATATATATATATATATATATATATATATATGGTCTGTATAGAAAAGTAGTCTGTTGTTTGAACGAAGGCAAACACCCCCCCCCCGCCTCCAACCCGCTAACTTTAGTCTAATCTGAGTCCTAAGGTATGGAAATTTCCGGAGATTCTAAACATTTTATCAATTGATTTGCTTTTCACTTTTGGTATTTGCTTTCCATCTTCTTTTCCAGAACTAGATTTCCCGAATACTATATTTATGTGATTGACTAGACATCAATTACAAATGTATATATACATAGACCGCTGCACAAAATCACATTGAAACAAAGAGAGATTCTGACAGACATAGGAACAAAGAGGGAAATTTAGACCATACTCTGTCTCTGTACACATTGGTATTGGTGTATATGTTTTTGGTATATAATATAGTTGAAGCTAGCCCATAGGCCATGTATATGGTACAGCTAGCATTTACACCTTAGAAACAGAGAATAATCTCTGTTCTGGGTTGGTCACAGGTCATCAGCTAAGAACAATAGGGGATTAAGGTATTTCTTCAAGCCTGCATGCACCAGTGGTCATTAACCCCTCAGTGCCACATAGCAGCAGTAAAATTATTAACCCTACAAGGGCATTGAACATAGGACTCAATCACACATAGGCCTAAGGCCTGGACTTAACCATTTTCAGATAATTATCATGACAAGATTCACCTTTTTGATGAAAAGCAGGACAAATGTAACAATCTGTGCGTCTTCTTTCATCAGGCCTCCTCTCAGATGAACAGTGCAGGGCCCGTGATGTCCGCCGTAAGATTAAACTCCAACGTAAGAAGTCGCTGATCCCAGAGGCCCCAAGCCCTCCAGTCCTAGAAAACAGTGACTCTGCGTCAGGCGCGCCACCGTCAGTGGGGCCCTCAGAGTCAGGGTCCCAGGACAGCTGGGAGGATGACCACTTGGCCAAACTGAGTGAGCACCACCGAGAGATGATCTACTCTCTGGTCAAGTACCAGGACATGTTTGAATTGCCCAAGGATGAAGACGTCGCCCAAGTCACGGTATGTGATGTCCTGCTTCCTGTAATGAGCTACTAATTGTCCTGACTTGATTTATAGCAAATTTATAAAAACGTTCTATGTTTGTTATAGATAGTCTTTTGGTAACAATGCATGATTGGTGTCACAGAACTGAATTGCACTTCAACTAGACTGACAACTTAGTATGGATTTTTGCATAAGTTGATCCCGTCGTAGGGCAAAATGTAATTGTGTATTGAATGAAATAAGTACAGATTTTGGATGTCTATAGTGTTGAATTTGACGATTTTTTATTTACATCGGAATTATAATGAATAATGTTACAATACAATAATGTACAATTATAGAGAGCATGGCGTTGTGATTGTATTGGCGTGCTTATCATATTTCAACATAGTCATGTATAGCAGAAACCCTATACCTCTATGATTTTACTAGCATATATATGTAACTGGAGATGTGCATGTTCATCTATAATAAGTAGTAATAGTAGGATGAATAATTAAGTGTGGGAGAAAACTTGTCTATTGCACTGTGTTTTCTTTACAATTTATATTTTTGAATCCAGAGTTATGAGTTTGTCCCTAGTTCTCTAACTTTCGTGTTTCACTTTTTGTTTTCTGAATTCACATGATTGTACATGAGTTTCACCCAGGCTTCCTTTGACCAAGTTTCACCCAGGCTTCCTTTGACCTAGTTTCACCCAGGCTTCCTTTGACCAAGTTTGACCCAGGCTTTCTTTGATCAAGTTTCACCCAGGCTTTCTTTGACCAAAGTAGAATAGTTGGTAGCACAATTTTTCATCATGCATGTCCATACTAGCTATTTAATCAGCGGGCCTGGTTGACTCATGTCTGTGGGTGTTTCTTATTTCTCAGTATTGCTTACAGAGGGTCCGAGTGAGTGATATTGGTCGTCCTAAACAGCTGAATGAGACCATCTACAAACAGATGGCAGAGATGACGATACTTGTCACACAACTGGTGGTTGAGTTTGCAAAGAATTTACCGGGTTTTCAGGATTGTGACCGTGAAGACCAGATCACTCTCTTAAAGGTAAGTTTTGAAAAATCAAGAGTGATCATTTCGAAGTGGAATTATCTTGTTATTTCTAGTGAGTGAGTAATAGATGTTTAACGCCATTTCGACACCTATAGGTCATATTCATGGCGAGAACTACATTACACAGATTCACAGAAGAATGTGATGGTGCTCACTCACATCCGAGGGGATAGGAAAGAGGAGATATAGACTTTTTTAAGTGGGCTAGGGAAGCCACTTATTATTTCTAAGTAGAATAATCCAGGAGTAGTTATCTTTGTCCTTTGAGGACACATTCAGCTTTAATGCAGTACACGCATTTTTAACCAGATACATGAATGCAACCCTATTGAATCTCCTTATCTGATTCCCTTTTTTGCACGATGTGGCCATTAAGGGTTGGATTCATGAGATCAGGTTTAGTTTGAAGCTTAAATTTGGAAAACCTCATTGCCAGGGAATTTAATACGGATAATGTCATCTCAAAAAGGAATGGCCATTTTCAAAACAGCACAGACAATATAATATCAAACCACATGGAAAACGCTGAAAGCGATGACAACAGCAAAATGATCGATAAGACTTTGAAAGGAGAAAAGCAGTCATATTTCATATTACGCATCAGTTACTTATGTTTTGCAAATGTCAATGTCAAATAGATCTTCTCATTTGACGACAATAAGGTCATTGCTTTTTATGTGTTTTGCACAGTTATTGTCAAAATGCTCTACAATGCTGTCATTTTGCCTTCAGGGATCTGCTTCAGAGGTGATGATGCTACGCAGTGCCCGGAGGTACGACCTAGAGACTGATACCATCATCTTTGCCAATGGAATGCCCTATACCCGTGACAACATGCGACTTGCTGGACTCAACGACTACGTTGAGAGTCTGTTTATGTTCTGTAAGAAGATGGGTATCCTGGCAGTGGACAACGCAGAATACTCCATGATCACTGCCATATGTATATTCTCTGGTAAGTATCGTTCTCATGTAACGATTTTTTGATGCCAGACAGGTGCTTTCTGAAAGGGTGTGTACCAGGTGGGGTACAGTCTTCTGGAAAAATGATGCTATCGATCTGATTTATTTGTGAATTATTCAGGTTAAAAAAGTAGATATACTCATAACATTGTGCAAAAGAGGGGGCTTGCACATCCCTGTTCAGTATAAGCCCTTCACATTATGTTATTACCTACTGCACATACTAGTTACATATGATTTGGAAGGTTTCAAATCGTTACTGCTCCATGTAATTATAGCATGTATTGAAATAAACTTCTGAATCAATGCACCGATTTAACATTAACATCTGTACAGAATGTCATGCTATGAAAAAGCTGCCCTCTTGCCTTTATATAAGGTTACAAAAGTTTAATTTATTGTATTGCCAGATCGTGTTGGACTGAAGAACCCACAGGTAGTTGAACATTACCAGCAGAAGTACACCATGGCATTATATGAGTATGTGAAGCACAGACGACCCAGATCATCATGCCACTTTGCTAAACTTCTTATGATGCTTACTGATCTGCGTGGGGCCAGCCTGGACCATGCTGAGGTGTTATTTTCACTGAAGGTAGAGAAAGGATCATTGCCTCCTCTGCTGAGTGAATACTTCGATGTTGTATAGATAACATCTGATAACAGACACAGGCATCTACGACACAGTGAGAGACGAGTAATTAATTATTAACTTAACCTGCACTGGATTCCTCATATACAGGTTCTGAACCGAATATGGATGCTGTCTCATATATATACTCTTGTTCTGAAAAGTACACAGAACCTCAGGAAAATATCATAACAAAATACGTCATAAATGATGAGCCACTGACAACCTGAAGTGACATTTTAGGACTGTTTCAACGACAGTGTTGCTTGGTTGAAGGAATCTTGACGCACATTTGAATACACTTGCAGGAAATTTGCAGCATATATGTGTAAAGGCAAGGAGAAAGGGGGTTCCGTGCTAAAAGTCAACTTTAAAATTCAGATCACTGGCTTTTCAGTGATATATTGCAAGAGAAAATACTCCTGTTAGTTTTAGAGGAATGGCTTGCTAAACTTAGGTAGGTGTGACCATTTCCTGAATGGCAATAAGCTCTATGCCCAATTGTGAGCCAGCAAGCAGAAATGGGGTTTCCTGCGGGATTTAGTACCTGTTTTAGCCACCAGGGGGCATCACTATGGGCTAGAATAGGAAAAATATGCCTAAAACTGTTTTAGGGTACTTTTTCATGGAGAATTCAATGATTTTTGATAAAATGTTCTATTTTGGGTGGAAAGGTTCCAAACAAGGCATGTAAAAAGAACGTTTTTGGGCCTAAATAGGCATTTTTGTTGATTTCTGTTGCCATGGAAACATGATTTTCATTCTAAATAGGAAAACCATTGATCTCATTTGAAGGTATGTTTCACCAGGTTTACTATGGTGAAAACAGAACGAAAATACCATTTCTAGTTCAAAAGTTATGGGCAAAAGAATTAAAAAATTATGCTAATTTAGTTAATTAGCATAAATTATGCTAATTTTAGATGTATCTCATGACCAATTAGATCTAGAGCTTATTGCCATTCAGGAAATGGTCATAACAACCCATATTTAGTAAGCCATTCCTCTAAGACTAACAGGAGTATCTTCTCTTGCAATATATCACTGTAAAGCTAGTGATCTGAATTTTGAAGTTGACTTTTAGCACGGAGCACCCTTTCTCCTTGCCTCTACACAATTATTCATGAGATACATATATAATTAGCATAATTTATGCTAATTAGCTAAATTAGCATACATTTTTATTCTTTTGCCTATAACTTTTGATCTAGAAATGGTATTTTCATTCTGTTTTCACCATAGTAAACCTAGTAAAAGTTCTTTCAAATGGGATAATTGATTTTCCTATTTAGAATGAAAATCATGTTTCCATGGCAACAGACATCAACAAAAATGCCTATTTAGGCCCAAAAACGTTCTTTTAACATGACTAATTTGGAACCTTTCCACCCAAAATAGAACGTTTTATCTAAAATCATTGAATTCTCCATAAAAAAGTACCCTATAATAGTTTTAGGCATATTTTTCCTATTCTAGCCCATAGTGGTGTCCCCTGGTGGCTAACACAGGTACTAAATCCCGCAGGAACCCCCAATTCTGCTTGCTGGCTCACATATGTCAGTACGGGTATTGACCACTGACATACTCACAAGTATACAGCAATTATATATTATGAAAAAACGGCGTATATGGACGAAGCCATTTATCAAGACCACTAACAGCCACAAGTCTCGGGATATCTATAGGTTTATTCTATGCTCAATGATGTTTTAAAGTAAGGAAATTCATCATGACTTTTAATGAGCCTTTCCTTATAGAGATAGAACACATGGGCATGTCGTTGTGTCGGGCTGAATCCAGCATCGATATGAACATAATATGCTCAATATTACCATAACGACACTGAATATGGTACTAATAATAGGTGGAGCTTAGGCCTACCCTAGACATTGAAGGAAAACGCTTAGTGAACAAAACCTTAACCTTGGACTTATCAAATAAAATATAACCCTATTTCCAACATCCAGATCTTCTCAGGTGACCGCATAAGGTAAACTGTCTGCTGGGGGATGACTTTCTTCTTTTATCATTATGGTTATCCTATTTAAGTATATTATGTATATCTAAGCTGCTACACTGTAACATGTTATACTCAGGGCTCGTGGTCACTTAACCTAATGGGGTTGCATTTATCCTAAATCTCTTTCTATCTCTTCACAAGTGAATTGCTCTTCATGGAAGTGCTTAGATTCTGAACTATTGTGACATTCTTTGTAGTTGCCCACTATCTTATAGATTCTGTCAGAGAGTTGCATTAGGGGGTCTGGAGTAGAGTGAGTTAATCCAAAGGCTTGCAGTACTACATGCCTTCAAATACAGGGACGTGCTGACGAGGCAACATTGAAAGGAGAGTAGAATGACTGAATTTTGATACAGAGCATCACCCATAAGGTATTCAAAATGAGGGCTCTGTATTTCACATAGAAGCTTCACAAGCTGGATTTAACATCACTGGAGCTTTATCTATTGAATAAAAGGGTTACCCATTCATCAGCAAAGCTACTGAAAGGTACCGTTTAGGGTAAAGGGATGACCTTGGAGCTGGAAATGACCAGTGAGGCCAGTTTAGAACCCTGGTGCCATGATTAGAATGTACTTATGTTGGGAGGCTATATTGTTGGATATAGATATTGTGGCTCATGTGTAGAGGAATGTGTGTGTGCAGTAGTACAGTAGCCGAATTCTGTGTGTGAAGAGTAGATTCATGGGGACGTTCAGTGAAAAGGTCCATTTCGAAAGACAGGGACATAGATAGAACTAAACGACCGTGGTGTACGAGGTGGTCGATCCACCACGAGGGAGGAGGACGATCCCGAGGGGTGGATCGTCCTCCGAGGACACCAGGGGAGGTTAGTTCTATATTTATTTTATGTTTTTAGAGTGTCTAATTAACTGAAAATTAGCAAAATCCATTACCGTAGTTCCCCGTACGAGCGTCGGTCCGCCATTTTGAATGTTTACATGCACCCAGAACGAGGCTGCAGTGGTGGATCAGCCGCTGTGGTGGATCGGCACACGTTACGCCACTGGGGGTGTGCGGATCGGCCCTGCAATGCTATCTCTATGGGAAGAAGTTATTCACATAAAATAAAAGGTCGTTCATTACTGCTGCTCCTTGGCCCTCTCCGCCTTCTAGAGCAATACAATTTATTCACAAAAGTTGGCTGATGGGGCCCAGTCTGGACCGATAGTCCAAAGTGCCCCAATCGCCAGATTTTCTATAGGAATTGTGTGGCCAAAGTACTGTGGGCTGACAGGGCCAAGTGGACTCTTGGTGTAAACGTATACATAATAAGGTGCGTGGAGGATCATCAAAAGAGCCGGAAAAGTTACATTGCTTTGTCTGATTAGAATGTGTCATGATATTTGAATATACCCACTAGATGTACAGTCTACAGACCATACCTGTTTCTAGTGCTCTGATTCCCTGTTATCGCGAGAATGAAAAACTAGTATCATGATAACAGTATGTACTCCAACCTACCATTATTGTAGTATGGCCAAAATCAAAGTATCCATAAACCATGCAGTAGGAGTGCTTAGCAGGGGAATATGGTAAAACAGAAGGTTGGTTGGTGCAATTACTCCAAGAAATGAAATTATTTGTGATGTTGATCCGAATTGCACAAACTTGTGTATCGTCAGTTGTTCCTGGAATTGACATTGCGCTTATAACATTGTCTTGTGACCCATGTACAGTTCTTTGGTTGTCTTATGTAGATGTAGTATATATGAGTTACTGAACTGCTTTGCATTGACTGACCAGTGATTTATTCAGTCTGTAATGTAGATAAGGAGATTTCTCATTTATCAGCTTAGCTTATCAACATGATAAGAATCTTCTATAGAAGATGCTCATCAAGATATACTGTCTACGCAATAATCTGTTGATCCCCAATTTCTGTATGAGTAGTATGAATTCCCATTTATCCTAAACTGCCCATGTAGCAATTTACGCCATCATAAAATATTAGCTGCAGGCCTAAGGGCTTTCATAGCGTATTGATGTCAGGAATTATTCACCTAATGGGACAGTTAAGCATGAAAGTGTCGTAATTAGTACTTTACTGGAGATGTTTGTTAAAATTGACCGCTGTTGTCCTTCAATTAGAAGTAAGTCTTTTCTGGTTTTGACTTTTGTTGTGGAGGTGTAACAATAATAATGATCTAACCAATGCATGTCGCTGAATGGTGTTTATTCTCACACAATTCTACAAAGGTACCAACACCTTTGATATCATCCAACATTCTTCAAGCTACACAAACTAATATCCATTTTGGTCCAACATTTTAGTGTGCTGCATTGGTTGATTTTTGTAAAAGTTGGGATGGATATGGGAAGGCTGGTCCCTCCAGAAATATTTTATTGGTGATTCTCTGCGTCGAGTTCGTCAGGGAACATTGCTGCATTTTAATTATCTATATCTTAACTTATCATGGTATCCTTATACATGAACCAGTTGGACAGAGTTCCAGTTAATCTAAAGTGATAAGTAGGGACATTTCGAAATGTGTAAAAGAAATAATAGGTAATACGATGAAGGGAAAATGAAACGACATAAACATAAAAAAAAATGGAGGAAAATTGCGCAAACGCCCAAACAAAGTATCCTTTCCATATGAAATCTCGAACATGTGCAATAAACAAGGAAGATTTGCCCCTTAGGTGTTAAGGATTTACTGCGTAAAAGAAAAGAAACACTGGAAATTGTTCCTCTTTTCAAAACCCCATTTTCCTTAAAGCTAAGCTTTACAAAAGCAAAAGCAATATCCACAGATGGAATTATATCTGTGGCAGAGATGGGGTACTTTGTCACCGTTTTCTACCATGTCCCTCGATGTAACTAAACATTTTACTATTCTCTATGTGCCCTATTTAACTACCGCAGCTGAACTACCGGCAGAAACCCAGATCCAGATGAAAGTAGAGTGCAATGAGATATGGTGAGAAAAATGGGGAGTTGAAGATTAAAGTGAAATCTCAGTGACATTGGTTGCAGTATTGGAATGCTCAGCTGAAAGATAAGGGTTACAAAGATTGTAATGTAAGTTTAATATAAGGTGTCATTACTGTTAGATTTATGGTAGACTGGTATACACCCGATCGAATGACCTTAAAGTAAGGTTTCAGTATAGACACAATTAAGACCGACTCAGTCACCTGACAATGTTTGATGATCATAGTGAATGTATAGACATTTAATGTCATATCAGTATCGGTCGGTTGAAATTTTGACTAAGGGAAGACTATGATGAGACGGACTGCCTGCTATTTTGTGCCTCCTCATAAAGGTCTCTTATTAGAGATAGATCTTTTCTGACCATTGCGCATAATGACAATGGCAGTAACCGAACCGAGCGATGCCATAAACAACATGAGCGTTTTAGGATGAGCTATTTTCTCTCTTGTTATGTAGATTTAGGATTACATAGTTAGATAGTTAGCAGTTCTTTCTCTATTATAATATCAATCTACTATCCTCGCAGGATTCTCTTTGCTCTCAGTGAACATAATTAGTTTCCTATGTCTTATGAATAGTGGGAGTATCATACAGGTAGCTAGCCCTTCCTTAGAAATGACACATTCTATATCTACCAGTAGCCGTTCTGGATCATAGGACCTAGAAATACATGTAATAATATCATTAGAGATGAAATATGTTTGGGAGATACTAGGATAGAGTAAACTACCTCCCTTTGTCTATGAGACATAAAATCTAAACATCTAACTGCTACTGTCCAATGACATGAATTTACCGTCCAAAGAAAAGCGCGAATAAAAATATAATGAACAGCTCGTGAATAGCATAGGCCATATGTCACAAGCTTGAGATTTGAATTATACATCTACTGGAACAAAGGTGATCTTTCAGGGACATTGTCTGTATTGATATGGTACCAGATGTGCTTATGGAAAGTATAGAAATTGAGTTCTGAATCATGACTTCATATGAAGTAGCTTAAATAACCTTAAATTTTGAACCCAGATTAAAAAAAACTACTCGAAGAATAGTTTGACCTGTGTTGGTTCGGTAAGAGACGTCCAAACATCGGGATTGGGAAAAGTCTTTGACTAAGTCAGCGATCCTAAGACTGTGCTGTAATGTGTGCCTATGGATGGATAACAAAATAGCACAGTACACTGTTAGAAAAGCAGGGATTGAAGAAAGCTCAGAGGTATGATTCTCTCTGACCGAGTAAGAAATGCTATCTTTGCTAATTAGGATGGCTTTTTGCTATTTTTATACAGAAAACCCTAATACAGACTTTCAATAGAGGTTGTTTATCACAGGTCCGGTGGTGGGGAACAATATGTGCTTAAATGGTTGGCTGCTGATGTTGTTAACCTAGGGAGTAACAGTTATGGTGTGATTAAAAACCAATTTTCATGAAAATGTTACATAATGTGATCTCGTTAAGTCCAACGCTCTTGCCCAATACATGTGTACATATATTATGATCATATTGAATATGGACATTAGGAATGTGCCTAAACCCTGTGAAATAAAAACTCGTCAACAGTTGATAGATTAGTCTTACACCCCAGGGAATATTAGATATACCCTGAAAATGCATATAGTGCTTAGAATAGATCTACCAATGTTTATTGTTAAAGAGAGTGTAAAAAGGACTCGCCGACTTTAGATTTTAGTCACACTTTGCAGAGTGTGTGAAAGACAAAGGTGTTTAAGTTGGTGATGGTGAGATTTCAGCTTGGTGTTCATGTTATCAGAGACTTGATAATTATAGTGTTATAGTGGGAGTACCGAGATAGTGGGTTAAGAAGATAGGACAGTTAATGCGGCAGCTGATGTAAGCCCAGTACAGTTGTTGATGACCTTAATGTGGCCTACATATACTGATATAGTTGTCCTGCAGTTATGAGTACAATTTATTATAATATAACATATTATACTGTATGCGATCTCAACTTGCCTAGGTGGTTGTTATCTGCTTGTGATGTTGAGTGATGTGGTAAGGTAGGTTGAGAGGTACAATAGCTTACTTATTCTGCTTTTCTTCTGTTGTGGACAATTGATATTTATCTCCCTTGGTGGTATAACGTGCACAGCCTCATATTGTTAAAGATGATTCTCTTGTGCACAAGGCCAAATACACTAAAGTAAAAAACATATGTCTATAAACTGCAATATTAAACAGACCTAGTTTTTCGTTATGAAAATGGAAGGGTGACTCTAAGTTGAAATGGTGCAACAGGTTCCAAAATCTAAGCCTACCATGATAATTTATCATAATAATGTTATGCACGATGCGGCAATAATGGTAGGCATTCATTCATGTACCCTCGACCTAGATAAATAAAATATTAAGAGTACATGTATACATCTGATAGAAGGTTAATGACCTTTCTTCAGATAAAGAGTATTGGTAATAAAGGTTGTTCTTGTCAAACTGATAACTGTGATCACTTGATCTTAGAATTTAATTTGGCACAATTCAAAATAATTTACCAAAACAATTTTAATATAATAGTTAAGATTTTGGCACAGTATGTACGGTTTGTACCACAATTGTTTTATCCACGTTTCTGAGTTGTTCTAACATTAATTTTATGATACATATTAAAAATGCGAGTGCACTATATAATTCACTTTGCTTTTATTGGTAGAGGTTTATCTAGTACTAATAACTGTAAATACAATTATACATGTGTATCTATACATATATAAACGGAGGTATATGGACGGACAGTGAATAGAGATAGCCATGGAGAATGGTTGAGAATCATTCAGCAAGATGTTTGGTCGGAATTGTTTCCTTAATCCATTAAAGCGCGTATGGTGTCCCTTTGTAGTTAAGATGTATGCTTACAGTACCAGCGAGTTTAGTCACTAGGACACAGGGATGTGAGTTTCCATAATTCTGTCAAACATCTGTCAAATATCAGAAAGTTCCCAGTTCAATATACCTATGACTCTGCTCAAAGATCCTTTAGTTTACTATTTTATATTATTTTACATTGGATTTAGAATTTCGAGTATTATCAGAATTTTTCACACATCTTGACTCACATCCCTGAAGTCTACAATGGCGCAATATACTGACCCTTAGGGAGTTTACCAACTCCTCCGTGTTAGCATAGTGCATAATGGACAACTCACTAAAGCTAAGTACAACCCTGGTTGGCATCCAGGCGACTCTACCTAGGGATGATTCTGCGATCCCCCAGATCCTAATGGTTCCACCCATGTATCCCTTATGTATATATATGCATGTGTAAATAATGTTTAAGCTCCATCGGTGTTTGTATTGACAAAACTTTTCATTTGGCATACTCAGTACTTGTTCGAAAAGGGAATTCCTGGCATATCATGTTTAGTCCAATGGTGGCTAGAAGGACAATGTTCTGAGGTATTAATTAATCAATGAACCAGACAAACATGGACAACACATGGTGAATGTACAATAAACCTGTTGTGAAATATGACTTAATTCTGTCTATTGGATTTTCTGTGTGAACAATAGGAAACTGTTTGAAAGACGACTGGAAACTATAATATGAATACATCACATAATGTAAGCTCTTTCACATCATATTCGTTCTTCTCATTTATTCACATTATAACTTGTTTTAGTGATTCATAAAGATAGCACATGAGCCCCTAGGTATTTTGGGGTCATCCCTGGGGACTAAACTAGACCATGCATCACTGGTACGTGCATGTCTCAGGACCTCAAAACACTTTGCTAGACATCTGGGGATGGTAGCTTAGCTTCAGAATCTTCATTTTTCTGATTCTGAGCTTAGTTATTACTGGCAGCCTCACCGAGGCCAGTTTTTTGGTCATGGTTTCCTTAATAATTGGGTTAGAGAGATGGGATCAATATAAAAATGAGGCACATCCCCAAGTCCTGTTTTGATGGTTATCTCATTTGCATATTTTGAATATTCCTGGAAACATCCAAATTTTTCAGAAATATTCATAATATTTTACTTTTACAATGCATAAAACCCAAGGAAAGAGGTTTAGCTATTAATAACCATTACCGGAAAATACCCTAAAATATTCCTTGCTAGAAAGAAGTTACTTTTGACAAATAGCTCTTACATGATGTATGAAATAGGTGTTTTGGCCTGTTTCCCTAATAATTGACGTAAAGACACACAAATGATACCAAAATGTGGCTCCTCATATGAACTAGAAACCCTGCTTGATTAATAATTTTTTTTTATTGAGATTCGTTTATTTAGACTGAATGAGATTAGAACCAGGTCCTGTCTTACATTCATACAGTATCATTTATATATCAATCAATATAAAATAAACAGAAAATGACATCAAATGTGACATGTACTGGGAAAGGGGGTCTTATTGCCCCCTGCACTAAGACCCCTTTTCGCAGATCGTGTCACAAATACCTTAAGGGTAACATAGTGTAGTAATTCATTAATTCAGAGCTACCATATAATATTGTAGCAGCCACTATAGAAATTATGGCTATGGCATATAGTCTTAATAAAATATAATATAATAAGATATAAGTGTTTACAGAACAGTTTTGGCCTGATGTTATTGGCCTATAGGACCAGATGTTGATGGTCCAAGTATTGACCTGGTGGTATTGGTCATGACTTGATGTTATTGGTCAGGGCAAGATGTTATTTGCCATTGTAATTCAAGCAGCAAATGTGACATGTATTGGGAATAGGGGCCTTAATGCATCCTGCACTAAGGGCCCTTTTCGCAGATCCTGTCACAAATGAGTTGTTGATAAAGTTACCTTGTGGAGAGAAGAGTGGGGGGGGGAGGGGGAGGGAAGTCCAGAGAAGGGAGTAAGGGGACACTTTGCTTTTGGTTTCATCTCTGGAAGGTTTGTTTATCTTTGATATTTCTTTGCTCAACATCTAAGGAGTTCCAGAGACTGACCAGCCTATATTCCAAACTTTTTCTATTTATGGGGTCTTTGGGCCATACTACCTTTAATAATTTACCATCATGTGATCTGGTTCTAATCTCCCTAGTATCTATTTAGGTTTCGTCTAAACTTAGGTTAAAGGAGGAGGCTCTTAGGTCTATAGCACGCCTATTATTTAGGGTGTTCACATTTCCTCTTTCCCTGAGCACTGTCATTGGGTCTCTGCTTCTATAAACACATTTTGGTCCTCTATCTGCAGCAGTCTGAATATAGTCTAGCAAAGTCTTGTTGGTGACACAGTAGAAGATATCAGCATAGTGTATCACTGGCAGTAGCATACATTTGTTTATCTAACTATCTGAGCCTCAGGAGTGCTTTTTTGCTCATAACCCCCGTGCGTTATATAGCTATAACGCACTCTCAGACCTTTTCTTCGTCTTCAAGAAGCTGCTGGTTTCAATCCGGACATGTTAATAAATTGGGGGAATATACAATGTCAACTCCTCCATACATTTCCTGTTAAAACCGTTTAGGTTCAACGGGGAATCGATCCCCGGCCGCTGTGGCAGGAGGCGAGCTCGCTGTCCACTATACCAAGCCGACCGGTGGTAGAAATGAATCTATATCCAGCATTTGAAAATTTTTTCCCACATACCTGATGTTTGCAGACCTCGTTAGCATAGATTTCAATGGAGCCTGGTGGAGTTATTCACAGGAAAACATTGTTAGATATCCTATATGAACATGCCATGCCAAATTCCTCCATTTTCTTCGAAATAAATAAGAATCCATTGATTTTCCACATCGATACGATTCGGGACCCACCCCGTCCAGCCATTCCTTGCTCGACGCGTGGCTGACCTAGTTTTTACATCCGGGCACCTCCCCGCTCTGTCAACAAGAAGCAATGGCCGTGTACCGGGCTGTGTGCGTTGGATCGTTATGGAAAATCAATGGATTCTTATTTATTTATAGGAAAATGGATACAAAATGTAGGCGAACACCAACTAGAGATCGTATATTTGGCGCTGCTAGAAGTATGGGACTTGACATGCTTGGATTATACCCGAAAAATGAGTGTAAAGGTGGAGCTATGTCGGACAGAGTGACAACATGGCCACGACGGCTTGGCAAACCGTGCGGATAGGATGCACTTACAAAATGTCTTCTCCTGGATTAATTCTTGGGTTATAAGGTAAGAAATTAATACAAAATGGAGAAATATGTTCAATAAACGCTTTAATGTATGTTATGGGTAAGCACTCGTGGATTTACGGGTTAATAATCCACTCCCCCTTCGGGGTCGTGGATTATTAACCCGTAAATCCACTCGTGCTTACCCATAACATACATTAAACGCTACATACTTTCAGAGCAGCTTCTTCAGAGAGAGAATACCGTGCTTTCCTAAACATATACATCTTATGATTTATATTCCTTAAGAGTAATTTGGTATGGGTTTTGAAGTTTAGTTGAGTGTGTAGGGTAACTTCTAGATATCTATATGTGTGAGTGAGAGCTAGAGGAGAGTTATTGATATATAATTGTGGTTTTTGTGAGTGGTTCAGTAGGGCTTTAGTACCAAAATGCATTATTTTTGTCTTTTTTGTGTTTAAACTCAGCCTATTTTTGTTACAACAAATGTTGACATTTTCCAGGTCAGTATTTATGGTAATGGCTAAGATAGGTGTTGTGTTGTTTTGTTTAATAAAGAGGACTGTATCATCTGCATAATGTTGACATTGCATGTTTAATAAAGATTTATGGAGGTCATTGATATAAGTAATAAAGAGTAATGGACCCAAAACTGAGCCTTGGGGACGCCACAGGTTATTTGATGAGGTTTGGATAGGGTATTATTGGCAGCTGTCCTTTGTAATCTATTAGCCAAGTAACTTTTGATAAGACTAGTACTGGACAGTGTTAGACCTAGATTTGTTAATTTTATAACAGAATGGAGTGATTTATGGTATCAAAAGCTTTCCTGAAATCTAAGAAGACCACTGTGGTTGAATACTTATTATTTGCTTCTCTATAAACACTATTAGTAAATTTTGTGAGGCTATCAACTGTAGATCTGTGACTTCTGAAGCCATCTTGTGAATTCGTTAGTATGTTTAGATCATGTAGGTGGCAGGTTAATTGTTTATGAATGATTTTTTCCATTAGCTCGGTAGGCAGGGGCAATATGGAGATCGGGCGAAGATTATTAACATCACCCCCTTTTGGCAAGGGTTTGACTGTTGCAACTTTCCATTCATTTGGGTATGTGCAGGATGTTATCACTAAATTAAATAAGTAAGCAAAATGTCTAGAAAGGGTGGATATTATGTCTTTTAATACATGTGGTGAAATTTTTGTATACCAGAGGATTTTGTAGTGTTGATATCCTTTGCCAATTTTAAGACTTCAGCTTCTGTAATATGAGAAAAAGTAAGTGTTTGAGGGAAAGTATCACCATCATAGGTCCAAGGCTGTGTTTGGTTAGCAGCTAATTTTGCTCCAATGGTGGCAAAATAGGAATTGATATAATCAGCAGTTTCTGCATGGGGGACAGGGTGCTTGGTGTCTTGATCAATCAGACTAAAAGTCAAAGAGGACGGCTTAGGATTTATCACAGAATTTAGTTACCTCAAGAATTTTCTATTGTTATTTATGTTGTTATCAATTTGCGATTTATAATACCTGCGCTTAGCAATTTTGCATTGTGTTTTGGTATAATTTCTGAGATACCTAGCAATGTTATATTCATCCTCAGAGTTTGTCCTTTTGTATCTTTTCCAAGCCAAGTTCTTATCTTTTATAAGCATCAACAGACCCGGGCCTAGCCAGGGGGCTTTGGCTTGGTTAATTTTAAAGTTTTTTATATAACAGAGTTATTTAAAACACATTTCAATATTGATGGACTCTTGAACTCTCTGCCATAGTCTATAGAGAATTAGCATCCCATATAATAAGATATGTAACCTAAGAATCATAAGAATGACCTCTAAAGGCATCAAGGTACACGTTGATTATGATACTTAGACATGGTTCAACACTTTACAACACAGATATGATAAACTGTATATGCTTGTTCATTAATATTCATTAGAACATTGTGTATTCCGATTGGTAAAACAATTTCAGTTATGTGCCCCTATCCACTTCCCTCATATTGCATTGCGAAAGATATATTTTGACAAAGCACTTCAAGACAAGGTTAGCTATGTGGGGTTCTGATGATGATGGCGGCCTGGAACTCAGAAGCAGTGGGCGGTCAGCTGGCAGTAGGGCTGAAAAGGAGGGCAGTCAGCTAACTGTACCATAAAAGCAAGCGACCTAATCTGTTAAGGATGTAAAGCTGGGACCTCATTATGCAGCTGTTGTGGCACTGAGGTTTGAAGAGCTAAGGAAATACCTTGGCACTGGCAATGGGAAGCGCTAAGGAAATACTTGGGCAGTGGGAATGGGAATGCACTTCATGTTATTATCAAAGTGTAAGTGACCCTCACACCCCTGGAGGGGTACTCGGGCTACCTGCACTAGTTCGTGAAACAGATCTTCAGAAAATATACCAAAAGCACCACAACCTATTAAACATCACTGCAAAGAGGCATGGCTACATATAAAGCAGCCTTAGTTCTCCTGAGGCTCTAATGGGTGCACATTTTCTAGAAGTATGTTTTTCTTACAGATAGTGGATCCCAACAGCACAGTACAACACCGAATACTCCATGATTACTGCCATATGTATATTCTCTGGTAAGTATTGTTTTCATATGATAATGATCTTCGCTGCCAGACAAGTGCATTTTAAAGGGTGTGTACCAGGTGGGATACAGTCTTCTGGAAGAATGTTGCTACAGATCTTATCTATTTGTGAATTATTCGGGGTAAAAAAAGTTGATAAACTGATAACATTGGGAGAAAAGAGGGGGCTTGCACATTCATGTTCAGTATAAGTCCTCTACATTATGTTATTACCTACTGCACATACTAGTTACACATGATTTGGAAGGTTTCAAATCGTTACCACTCCATGTATTGGAATAAACTTCTGAATCAGTGCACCGATTTAACATTAACATCTATACATAAAGTCATGCTACGAAAAAGCTGCCCTCTTGCCTTTATATGAGGTCACAAAAGTTTTAATGAATATGGATGCTGTCTCATTATATACTCTTGTTCTGAAAAGTACACAGAACTTCAGGAAAATATCCCCTTATGGGTCGCATCAGCCTAGTGGTTTGAGGGGGTCAGAATTTTTTTGACCCTTTGACCAGGAGGGGTTAATATAATTTCACCTGTGTTAAAATAATTTTACCTGAAAAAACCTGTGCATTCCTATAGGTTAAAGGGTGCGGCGGGTCCAAAAGATTTTGACCCTCGAAAGGGTTGGGCTATACATACATGGACAATATCAGAGGGGAGCATTCTCCTAGCAAATAGACAGGAATAGAACCCCGTTCGGCCTAATCAGATAGAATGGGCTCCATGATGGGATTTGCAAGTAGTCTATCATACATTGGCCTTTAAGTCAGCAGGTACCTAGACCAGCAGTATATACCTATATACCTAGGATACTATAAACCTGATATTGTTGGCCTATTGTCACAGATTTCGTTCCCATATATTATAACCTATGTCTTCCCTTTGTTCTGCATGATTAAAGATATCTACACTGATGGCATGATGCTTGTAGAGATTAAGAATATTTTACTCATTACCAAGGTGTGTTTTCTAGAGTCCCTCAATTAATCATACTGGTGCAGTGATCAGCAATGCTCATCTAAATCCACGAAAGGATATCATTTATTCTAATCGATTCGTTCAGCCCATGCAGTGACATAAGGTCTGGACCCCATACTCTTTAGAGCAAGCAATCAAATCTAGTTGACAGATACAATATTATAGCTAGGTACACATGTTAGATACCATCCTGAGGCTAAAGGCTGTACACCCTTAGCCTATTCAGACAACTATACACTGGTTTGATAGTCTTCTTCAAAACACCATATTAAAAATGTGATTCCATCAGCATCGGTGTATTAGTTTAGTGTATCGAAAAAATCGCCCCACCAATGGCAGTGGAACCAGTGCTTAAACGCTGACAAACTGACACTGATTCCATGATTCTAGCGTAGCACCTGTATAAAGGGACACTGTTTGAGCTGCTATTTAACATTTTGAATCACGTTAATGAAATACCCCCATAATTCACATCATTCTAGATGGCTGACAGCCTCGATCTTCCAGGCCATATATAGTGGGCCTGAAAGAAAATGATCCAGGATCCTGGATCATTTTCTCATAAGGTAGTGGCCTCACTGATTGGTGCAATCCCTTATACATGTGCTAATGAATATTTATGAATGAAGCTTGTTCCTTTGTGACTGTACCTGTTGCAACTTCCTTACTTGAACCAGCAGGTGCAATGTAACTACAAAAAAGGGCTTAGGCGGGGATTGAACTCATGACTGTTGCATTTGAAAATCTCTGTTCTCCCAACTGAGCTAACCAGGCAATCAATTTAACATCAGTGAAGGGAATGACATATTCTCTTGGCTGTAGGTACAAGGTACCCTTTAATGAAAATGACATGATAACCTTTTAACAGACAAATCTACACCAGAATCTGTAGTACAGTGGTAGCAAGTTGGCTTGGCATGTGGAGGGTCCAGAGTTCAAGGCTTCAGCATAGCATATGTCTATCAATGTTTTTATGTATATATCCTACAAGAATATTTTTGCTAGTAATAACTAAATGCTTGAATGTCCAAATACCAAACAACACTATGTTGTTTCCACTTTAATTCTATGTAAATATACCTGTCTTCATTAACTATACCAGAATCATATCATGTGTTTACTTGGGTTAGGATACAGCATAGGTAAGTTTTTAACACCTGTTGCAACGTCGGTGGATCTATAACAAGTCTCCCAGACTGTATATAGTACAGTCTGGGCAAGTCCGAGACTGGACGGCTGAGAGCCTACGAGTGCAGTCCCACACTTAACTGACGGGTATTACCGAGACCATAGGTTAAAGCTGGAATGGTTCTACAGAATGTCATGTTTTCCTTACCACAACCCTAACTGACCACTGACCCATAGCGATTAATAAATTAATCTTCAAGCCTTACCTGTCTTCTTTCTATCATTGATAAAATTGGACTTATAAACTCGTTATTATTGGGTCACGTCAGAAAGGTTGTTTTGATGGCTTTGGGTTGTCATGATTCTAAATCTGCAGTCAATTCCTTACTGTTTGAATCAATGATTTTATTTTCCAAAAATGAAATGTGAGGTAGTGAATTGCTCCTTTTAGATACACATAAGCAATAGCTGCTCTGATTTGTTACCTTTTGATACTTGTCCAGGGGTATACATTAACTTCTTGAACCAGTGGCCACCTGGGCCAAAAGCCTTGGAAATCCAGTGGCCCGCAGCTAAAGCTGTTGGCTCGGGATTGGAAAGTGGAAAATTAGAAACTCTATGATCTGCATTTTACTGGTAATATTAGCCTACAAGTTGACCTTCTTGACGTCCCTGGTACACACAAAAACCCCATAATCAAAAATATCAGTTTTGAATTGTCTGTAATCACAAAATTAAAGGGGGGAAAGTCCACTGGCCATCCAGGCCAGTACGAACCTTGTTTTTCAAAAAGAAGACTGGCCAACCCTCAAAACTACTGGCCATTGGCCACCGGGCCAGTGTTAGTGTCTACCCCTGCTTGTCATTAATGTTGTGAAACAGTGTGTTTTACCATATCCAATTTTAAGCATTATTGTCTAGAACATGACACGCTTCTCCAGAAGTTGACTAAGATTTTTTTTCTTACATTCAGACGGGAAATTCAAGAAAGCATGAGATGTTAATTTGAACGAGTTCCCTATTAAATACATTGCAATATCATATTAAATTTCTCTCACACATCACTAGCTCACAAATTTAGACATTCCATTGAAATAATGCAGATGTTAGATATTGACAATCCTTATGAGGATCCATCAGATGTCTAGAAGATATATCAATTCTATAGCCATGCCCGAACATGTATTGTAAGTCAGACACAATACTAACTGAAAAGCAATAAGATAGCATGATACAAAATAATAATAAAAAAACAGGAAAAAGAATCAAGAATAAAAAAAGGAAATGATAGGTGTCATTGTAGCGTACGGCAAGCTTAGGTGATTGTGAGACACTATTAATGCACTTATACCCACAGTCCACATATATAGTCTGCATTTGAAAGATTTTATATAGGGTTCATTATATAGGGCTCATTCATGTGAATGAGGCCAGATGGACTATGGGTTTTATACCCATAGTCCACTAGGCCTCTGTTTCCAGAGGTTATATTATAGGCTTTGTATGGCTCATTAGTGATAGAGACTAAGTGGACTATGGGAGTAAAAAGCAATAAGCCAGCTAAAAGGAGCTCACATCCAGCAGTGTACCCAGAAGCTAGCTCCATCAGATTCTGCTGTCAGGATAGCAATAGAATTGACTTCAGCCTTACCTCAAGGCATGTAGCGGAAGCTGGGTTTTGCACGGACCTCGCTATGCAGGTGAACTAATTGCTGTTAGGATGCTTTTTTTTGGATATCGATAATATTAGCATCGTTCAGCTATCATTCAGGTCAACTGGGAATAGGGAGTGGCATAATTTGATACATATTTCATATGTTGGGGCGTTCCACCTATGTGGTGTAGGTAACCAATTGCATGCAGCTAGTTTTTTCCCCACAGCACTGCATCCTTTGATGCAGAAAACGTCCAGCCGGTGAAACTGACACATTTTGTCTCAATTACAATATGACTAACAGTGTTGTATAATTATTTGAGTCTTTTATAGGACAATTTATGAGGCAAAAATAAAGAAGGCTGCTATCAACTTTACAGGCAGTCTTGTTAGCAGCCTCAAAAACTGTTTGCGTTCACATAAAATAAACATTTTTCAACATTTTTCTTGTGGAAATAGGACTAGGCATGTGTCTTTTGACTTTTGTTATGTAAAATATAGAGTTTTGTGGTGAAATGGGATGAAAAATCACCTTCAAGGGCCAATGTTTTCTATTCATCTGGAACATTTCATTTTTTGTAAAGTGGTCTGTCCGGCTGATAAATTGACCATTTATCCTCCCCCCATTAAATATATAAATGGGAGATGGATTCAAATATCCCTTAAAAATTGCTACAGGTGGGGGTTAAAGTGTGTTGAAAGAAAAAATTAATTTCATCCATAAACTTCACCATGAGGGGGCAATAAGTGTTTTCCTTGCAAAAACCTATTTTTTTCCTTTTCTGGGTAAAAAATCATTTTCGTTCTCCTCCTGTGCAGGATGATTATATTTAACTATCCTAACTATGTCAGGTATTTACCCCCCATATATACCTAACTACCCAATGTATTAGAATATTGGCTTCTGCCATTCCTTTGGAGTAGCAGGGTTGGATGTGCTTTCTTGTCCGGGTGAAATCTTGTCAGGGCAAGTGACTTTTCAATGATATATGCTATGTTGAGAACTTATTTTCCTATAGAAATAATTATCATATTTCCATGAAAACCTCAGGTCTAGACTATTTTGACCTGTAGCTTATAATAATGAAGTTTTTATCAATGTCAGATGTGTCTTTAGTATCATAGATGCATGTACTTTTGATAAACATTTATCATGATTCTGTTCATATTTCTTGTCTAGAAAAAAAGAATACTCTTGCCCCTCATGTATACAGTTATTATATTTAACTACCCTAACTATGTCAGTTATTTATCCCCCCTGACATAAATACCTAACTACCCAATGTATATAAGAATATTGATTTCGGCCATTCCTTTGCAGTAGCAGGGTAGGAAGTGCTTTCTTGTCCGGGCGAAATCGTGTCCAGGCTAGTGACCTTTCATATCATTCCAAATTGAGAGCTTGATTTCCTATAGAAATAATCATCGTATCTCCAATAAAATCTTAGGTCTAGACCATTTTGACCTGTAGATTATGGATAGGAAGTTTTTATCAATGCCAGATGCGTCCTTGCTATCATAAAATGCATATACTTTTGATAAACATTGATCATGATTTTCTAGCCTATTAAAAAAAGAAGACTCCTGCCCCTCCTGTGTACATTTATTATATTCAACTATCCTAACTATGTTAATCATTTACCCCTCTCATATACCTAAGTATCCAACCTAAAGAAAATGTGGGTAGTGCCATGGTCTGCAGAAGCAGGGCAGGAAAAATGTTGTGGCAACCAAGCAAATGACCGGGCGAGTGACCAATTGCAAGATTACGATGTGTTTTTAATGTAAAATCTCAGGTACAGACAGATTTTTCCCCCACTATAACTATATACCACCTGGAAGCACATATCACGGGCATTATTCTCCATATAATTGATAGTGCCTATCTAACTCTGTGTCCCTTTTATGTAGAACAGCAAGTAATGAATATGTTATATCCTGGAATTTACATAGAATCCTGTCTAAGCCCAGTTGGAAGATGAGCTATGGGTTATGGCAAAAGCTCAGTAAAGATAGCTACAACTCTCTAAGTCAAACCCTTAGACCCATTACTACAAGAGAAATAATATATCAGTGGATTAAAAGCATATTACTACTACCATGGCAGGCCTGAAAGGAAAATCCCCACTATGGTCACTTGCCCGGACACAGTTTCCAGAGTATGCATGTTCCAGGTGTTACCATAGCAATGGTTTCCTCGTGGTCAGTTACCCCAACACCTATAGAGTATACACAAGAAACTTTCAGATACTCCATGGTTTTTCTCAGACCCCCCAAATCCCCAGGAAAATCTATCTGGCTCACTTCTGTCATGTGTAACCATTTCGTGTTTCTGGCACGCAATATTTAGATAATCAATATATAACATCAAATGATTGAGAAAATAGATTTTTATTATAGGGGGATTAGGTAGGGGAGGGGTAGAATTGTGGGCGGGGAAGGGTGATATAATGGTAAGTATGTTCAACAGCTATGGTAATATGACTGGTGAAAAGGATTTCACCAGTGGTCTGTTGCAGAACAATCTGGTCATATAAAATTCTAACAGTATCCTGTAACTGTGAGCACCTCTTTTAGCAAGAGACATTTCTATTGCACAATATGCTGCCATAGAAAATAGGTAAAAAGTAGCTATTGTTAGATTAGATGAGTAAGAGTATTAGTTCTTCAACAAACCACAGGAAAGAGAAGATAAAGGCCCTTTCAATACAGGCATAAATACCCTAGTAGATATGTGATGCTATACTTGTATCACAGACATATGTAGTAACATCCATCAGACTGCAGACCTCATCTCACTAATTACTTGGTACCCCTTTGTATTCCTCCAAAGCGAGAATTGATTAGTCTGTTGACAATTAATCATAACAAAGCTAGCCCCTGCAGAGATCTACTTATCAAATCAATAATGCAGAATGGCGTGTCCAAAAAAGTTCTTTTGCCAAAATTGATTTTTTCTTTTGCAGATTTGGAAGGGTTATAGACATGAGAAACAGGAAATCGTAGGGTCCAATTTTCCGCCCACAGAACCCCATTTTTCGGGACCTTTTTTTAAAAATGGCTGCCACCAAATAGTCTTTGGCTCATATTTTAGGAGGGAATTGTCCGATGTTGATGATCTTTTTATCAGGAAAGGGGTTTTTGGGGATGCTGATTCAGGGAGGGTTTTAAACCAATTTGAGGTAATATTCAAGGTCATTTGCTCAAGGTCAAGGTCATCTATACAAACTTTGTACATGATTTGAGGATTCTGTTGAACTTTAGGGTGAGGGTGCTAATTCGGGAAGTCATGGGGTTTAAGACCAGTTAGATGTCCATTTGTTGATATATGTTTTAGTTCGAAATGCCTACAAGTCGGTCCAATCATCTAGGCCTCGATGGTATTCAAAAAGACTAAAAGAGTGACTGCCCCATCATAACATAGAACTTTGCTTGATATCTTGTAGCAAAGGGTACACCTTTAGGGCCCTGTTGATGCACTGGTCTCAGGTAAAGCATCTGCTGAAAGATATGTGACCCATCAAGGGAGAACACCCCTCTGTGGGGGATTTTTAATTTCCCATTTGGCCACCAGGGGGCATTGGAGGGCAAAATTACTCTAAAATCATTATAAAAATACATTAAGCTAATTTTTGATGCAGAATTCAATGGTTTTAATTTAGAATGCACAATTTTCGGTAGAATGGGCCCATATTTGGATGGTAAAATGAACATTTTTCATGCCAATTTTTGGGGATACTCACCAAAAACCAAAAACTGAAAACAGAAATTGAAAATTCCTTCTAGATCAAAATCTATGATAAAAATCTTCATATTATTATGTATTTTTTATGAAAAAGGCTGATTTATTGTGTTTTTAGACATTATTACAGTTTATAATGTATATTTAGAGCTTAATCATCGATTTCAGATATGAATAATGACCTATGTTCAAGGAGGGATTCTGACATAACTACTAAGAATATTTAACCCAATAATGCAGAGGGGTGTTTTTGCTTGCCTGGTCACATATTATAGTGTTTCCGCAGATTCCTTACAACAGCTGTCTGAAAGCCCGTCAGACTATTAGACCTACCACACAGACTCGCATACAAGGCACTCCTTGAAATTATGCCTAACCTATGAACTTGATTTGCAGCCTAGTTCTAATTAAAACTGATGTGAGTCCCTGATAAGGTAATACCTTTGACCTTTACACTATTGCATTCATTAATTCTCTTGCATGAGTGGCGCGTCTAATCTTGCATGGAACTTGGACATAATATTATGCAGGGAACAATAAGGGGCAGACATGTGGGATTACAGGGATGAAGAAGTAAACATGGTAAAGACAAATTAATTATCAACGTTATGTCTCTATTTAATATGCTTACATAGGACTTCGACCCGAATTAGCTTGGCCATTCATGTCACTGCCTATATACCTTTTCTCCAACAACAATGTACTTCTCTCTGCTAGTTTAGCCTAACAGTAGGGTGGCCGGAGGGTCAGGCTGATTCGCCCTCTCCGATCTGACTCTATAGTTTACGCCACTTTTCTATAAGCTTCCTTTTCTAGATAGGGACAATGTCTAGTAACTTGACTAAAGATAGTATTGAATGGAAGTATCTAATAAAAAAAGGATTAGGCTTAATTCATACACTTTCATGGGGAAATTCATTGATAAACTGCAAGGTAGATGTTGATTTTACCTTCCCCCCAGTTCTATTCATGCCTGTTTCTTGAACCTGACCATTGGGAGAATGGCTACCAATCAACTGCAAATCAACATTTTAACAAGATTCTTTTTTTTTTCAAATATATATGTGCCCTCTTCAGGCTTTCCCCTCCTTTATTTTACTTTCACATATGACAATTATTTCCAGTATAAAATACGTGCTTAAGGTCAAAGGTATTACCTTATCAGGGACTCACATCAGTTTTAGTTAGAATTAGGCTACAAATCAAGGTCATAGGTCATCAACCGTTTTAAAGTCGATGACCATTTGAAAAATAATAAAGTGGTAAAAAAAACACGAAATTGCCACAAGTAGCCCTAAACAAGAGGAACAGGATTATTTTGGAGTGACAATGATCTAGGCAGGTGTCAGAGTTCGCCAGACATCTTTTGGGGGTTTGTTTGGGGGCCTCTTCCTCCAGTTTGCACAGAAAAAACAGTAGAGGGCCCCACCAGCTGGGCATAATATAATGTCCAAATCGTTGCAAATCCAATCAACAAAGAATGTTATACAACATTGCAGAACGTTTCACAATGTTTCTCACTGGCCTGCTGTCAGAATATTTAAAATCTTATTTTGACATAAGATAAAGCATATTTGTTAGTTGGGTAGGTCTGGTTACATTGGTACCTGTATTAGTCACTAGATGATAAGTCTGTGCCATAGCTGTGATATGTGGATTATACATGTGTATTTTCAATATGGTGACTCAGATCTGTCTAGAAGGTTTCTGTGGTGAGGCATTTTTAACTAGTTATAGGTTAGGCTGTAATAGATCTGTCCACTCTCTATGATTGGTTTAACAAATGTGAGTATCAGGCCTATATGTAAGTGCATAATAGTTGGCAATCGTATAATTTTTTAGAAGTGCTCCAGCCACCCTACTAACAGTCAGCGTTTGTGGCCAAGCAATACACAGGTAGACTCAGTGCAGTGGCCGCTTTATTATAACCAGCAACAACAAAAAAGAAACAAATAGCATTTGCCTATAGTTCTCATAAAGTTTTCATTAGCCAAATAATAAAAGATATGAAATATTAATTGTAGAATGGTCATTGATCGGGGATAGAGATGGGTGGGTAGGTGCAATAGATGGGGTTGGTTGATGTGTCCTACCCAGCAAATTAGTGTCATTCTGAGTCACTGTGTGTGAGTACTCACACTGGTGCTGTATAGAAAGAAAAATGCGCCACCAGGTGTGACTGATGACCCATACTGAAGCATGCTGACACATGTGTCATGGCACATGCAAACCCATACTGACACCTGGGCTATAACACATACTGACTCAGGCCTGACACATGCGTCATGGCAAATCAACACTCATACTAACACCTGAGCTATAACGCATATTGACTCAGGCCTGACACATGTGTCATGGCACATGCACACTCATACTGACACCTGGGCATTAACACATACTGACTCATCCTGACACATGCATCAGGTTTTTTCCCCCTGAGATAGGGATGGGGGAGGGGGTTTAGGAGGGGGAGGATGGGGGTATGACTTTATTCTGCATTCATTTTTATTCTGAATCAATGTCATCAATTGAGCTGCATATCTATGTCCATGGAAGGGTTTCCTGTAGATTCCTTTGTTCACTTTTTCCATTCCTCATAATGCCTTCTTTTTGCCTGTCAAATAAAAATTGAACATTTAAGTTCAATAATGCATTACACAAATACCTTTAATATAAACAGCACAAGATCTTTTACCCTCCTCACCTCCCTCCAAAATATGTTGTGAGATATTTTCATTTTGGAGGGGGGGGGGGGCTAGAATTTCCCCCTGAGCCAAGTACATACGCTCTCCCTGAATGAGTTAACCTTTAATGGGGGCAGGGGACGATACAATTATTTGGAGACAAAATCCCCCCCCCCCCGATACAAAAAAAATATTTTTGCCCCTCAAACTGACCACAACCTAGTCCACCACTGTCCCAGGCCCCCAAACCTGTAAGTTACTGACATATATGCTATATGAACTGTATCAATATTGACTGTAAGAGACCCTAAAGATTAAGGTGGGCACAAAAGAAGATACCATGATATATTACTGTAGGCTAATTCGAGTTCTGTAGGACTGTAGGATTACGCACCTTGTCTACTCTCCTTGCTGTTCTGTGTGTTGTGAAATACTGAGAACAAAGAAACCAAGAAAAGAGCGGGAACTTTGAAATGGACCAATGAGGGACCTGAAGTTTGAAATCAACCAATCAGACACAATACTGACGCAGTACTGACGCATGGTCACACATGTGTCAGGTACTTCCTGGAGAGAAAATTTCAGGATGGGTCACTGTGAGTCAAGGTGTGTGAATATGTGTGAGTATTGACACATAGTGATGCATACTGATGCATGTGTCAGAACCTGTTGTGTTTGTTGAAGTGAGACACTTTGCTCCTATTATTACCCAAAACAAGATTATAATTCACCTCATATTATGAATTCTTACCTGTTTCCTATGGTAATATGGCATCACCTTGGGCAGCATGCACCATACTTTCAAGGAATTACTACACCAAGACTAATCTAAGCCTGAATACCACATAGGAGGTTGATAATTGAAACTCAGTGTTATCTCCCATAGACAAAGAAAATTGTCTTAAAATACACCAAAAGAGAATATAAACCATGTTTTAAGTCACCATTATATTCCCTATATACATATTGATAGATATCATCTATAAACACTTTGATTTATAAGGCAGCATCAATAGAAACAGCAATTCCCTAATTTGGCCCAAACCCAAAGTGCAAGTATATAGTGGAACTATCCAATTTCCCCAGTCTCTTTATACTGACACTGATGCCATTTCGAGTCACTGTGGGTGAGTACTGACACATAGTGACCCATGTTCACTCAAGCGTCAACACCTATCTTTTAAAAGAGTGGGTCAGTCCGTGTGACTACCCACACAGACTGGCTCATGCTCACTCAGTGTCACCTCACGCAAATAAGGAAATGAGTCACTATGCGTCACTCCCTGTGACTACTCACCCTTACTGGCACATACTGATGCGATGTTAGCTCAAATGGGTTAGGAAATGAGTCACTATGTGTCACACTGTGTGATTACTGACACAGACTGATGCATGCTCACACTTGTGCCATATTATGTCTTGTTGAGATGAGTCACTAAGTGTCATAATGAATCAAACAGTGTGAGTATTGACATCTTGTGACACGAGCTGACGCACTGGTGTTATAACTCGAAAGGTGCTCACACATAGCAGCTCATTATGACTCACACTGACTCCAATTTGCTGGGTAGTTACTGATATAGGTTGTTGTTTTGCTGCATGTTTCCACTGTCGGTAGTGTTACCCTATGGTAATCCTATAAAGTAAACTTTCAGTTGAATTTACAGGTAGGTATATAGTAGAAAATTCTATGAAGGTGAATAGACACCCAGGTAGCAAGGATACATTTGGCCAATGTCGGCTATCATCGACACCATGGCAATCTTAAGGGCAAAGGCACCCTGGGTTGGACAGCTACCTAAAGTTGGACAGGTTTGGGATGGCATTGCATACTTAATATGCACATTTCATCTATGATATGAACTAGACATGAAAACTGACCTATTATTCTGGCTACTGAATGCAGCACATATTAAATACTGTCTCTCCATACCATGCTTTACAAAATTATGTTCAAACTTGGGATGTCTTTGTTATATTCTGACTGAAAAATGACAAGTGACTGGGGGAATCGGGTTAACTGGTGATACCTGTGGCATATAATACGTGGGCCAGACAGTGAAGAAGTTACGGGAGAGTTTCAAAGGCCATATATTTGATATCAAGAACACAGGCCAATACACCACAGCAGCAAGACATTTAAGATCCTGCCCAGACAGTACTCGAACTCCAGAAGAGTGCTCGGAAAATGGACCAATAATTTCAATCTTAAGCATCATAAAAAAAACCAGCACCTCACAGGTGGGTCAATTAGATCAAGAGGAAAGACAATGGATGCACTGTCTGTGCATCATCACCTCTCTCGGGTTGAATCTTGTTGATTAAAAAGCTAACGGGTCAGTTTGCTCAGAACAAAAAAAAATCACTCTCAAAAACATTGGTGACACCGTTATGTCTAAAACTATCCAAAAATAAATCTGAAAACCGTGTATGATTTTTTTTAACCCGATGTTTTATTGGCAATTTGGTGAAAGAACCAACGTTTGAGCCGAACCCCGAATTCAGTAAAATGTTGTAAGTAATACTGAGTTGTAATCCTGTCATGTTGACTCTCTAGGAATAAATAAAGGTATGTCATTGCATATGTTTCAATTCAGGTACAAAATGTCAATGAGATGTTTTCATATTGCTAAAAAGCGCCTGTGCTGCTTCCCCGAACGGCAAAGTTTGATTTTCACTGAAACCTCAGCTGTGTTCTACTCTAATAATATTTACCGTGTAAATTGGTTTAGGATCCGACCTATCAGTTGTGTGACACTCACAATGAAATTGACGTTGTAACTGGTTGTGCATGTCGAATCATTGCACCGTGTACCGGCAACATTTTTTAATAGATTGAGGCTCCATGCAATGTCTATGACCCTTTCTGAAATTTTGCATTAAAGAAACCTCTTCAGTGTTCTGGACTAAAACACAGTTCGGAAGTAATGAGCAAATGGGAAAGGGGAAGTTAAAGTAGATTGTACATCACACTTTGTGATTACAATCTAGGGGCAGAAAGCACCCTAGGATTGCTACAAAGCAACATGCATGGCAGGGTGGACACACACACACATGCACACACACACACACACATATATATATATATATATATATATATATATATATATATATATATATATAAGTTATCTCGCTACCAGGGAATAATAATACCGGTAATAACGATGATAGTAATGATGATAGCAGTAATAATAATATATGATTCAGTAGTAATATAATGATCATATCACAGACACATGAGTTTGGTGGGTTACTGACCTTGGGGCTATCAGCACCATACATGCCTTTATTAAAACAACTATAATAATTAGTTGACAATAAGCATAGTCAGTAAAATGCATAATATAATAACAATAGTACAGTCATAACAATAGTAATAACAATAGTAATAACAATAGTAAAATTTAAAATTCCAGGGAACACCCAGCGTGGTGTTACCTGTACAGGTGAATCGAGCCAACTGACGGTTACTTTGAACCACCCCCTTATATACTGGGGGAGTATTTACCATGACGTCACACTATGACATCATAGATACCAATGCGCGCTGAAAGTAGTCCCTAACCGTTCGCGGCTAATTATATATATATACACGAGTGTATATAGTTCCATAAGTTATCTCGCTACCAGGGAATAATAATACCGGTAATAACGATGATAGTAATGATGATAGCAGTAATAATAATATATGATTCAGTAGTAATATAATGATCATATCACAGACACATGAGTTTGGTGGGTTACTGACCTTGGGGCTATCAGCACCATACATGCCAAACACCTAAACACGCCAAACACATGTGAACAAACACATACCAATCAACAATGCAATTGAGATTGGCAAAGTCTATCTAATTCCAACAGTTCATTTTTATGATTATGTAAATATGCAAAAACAGAATTAGATTTCCAATTTACTTTCTTTTTAATAGAATCTACACTAAGTCCTGCATCCTTTAACATAGTAGCACCACCATGTCTAAGCGAGTGAGTGGAGACTGAACCTTTGATACCAGCACGTATAGATAAAGATTTCAGCCTTGAATTAATATATTGGTACTGTAGAGGAACACCATTAATTTTGAATAACAAATCACTCGCACCCCTACCTGTGCACAATTTTCCTAAGTCTTTACAAGGACATAACAATGAGGTATCGTCCCTACATAAGTATATATTAAAAGAATGGCTACCAAGCTGGTCAGTCTTTGAAGTTTTAATGCGAAGACTAGCATAACTTTTAAACAATTTTACATCACCTACCCTTAGTGTATGAGGAGAAGATACAACATGTCCTATCCTGAGGACACCTCTAAAACATAAGAGAATAGCTAACCAAAATTTCAAGTCAGCCCTGTTGGAGAGATCCAAATACGATCTAATACATAACATTTCTTTTGGACTCAATGGGTGAGTAACCCTAGCAGGAACAGCATAATTTCTATCAATACCATCCAACACCTTTTTTAGCATGAAATTACCGCTATGATCTAAGCCACCTCTAAGTTTTTGATAATACCAAATGGACGATAAATAATTCCTTACAGAAGAAGGTTTCATATAACTAGATAAATATACTGCATATGTAGCAGCCTGTGAGGGAGAACAAGGAAATTTAGATAAATTAAATTTATTACAAAATTTTTTGTACCTGTTGAGTTGTTGCTTCCTCGTTCTCCTCGTATTCTGTGATACACCCTTCGTTAAAAGACACTCTTTTCTTTTTTGTAACCTTTTCCATTCTGGAATCAAAGCAACACATATCATTTCCAAGAAGAGAGTTTACACATTTGTCCAGAACACCCTTGTAAGCTAGTCTAGAAAGCTGGTCAGCCAGGATATTATCCTCTGACCTAATATAAGTTGCATACACCTCTACATTATTGATGAAACAAAGCCAAAAAATTTCTCTAAGCCATTCCATACACAGTCTATTTTTTGACCTACCGGTATTTATCATAGCTAACACTTGCATATTATCGGTAACGCAATGTATTCTTCTATTTTTACAGCCAGATATCCAACGTCTAAGACCCATAAGAAGGGGATATAACTCGTATACATTTATATTTCTATGGTGGTTTTTTAAATTATCCAGTATTGGTGGTTGAGTAAAATGACCACTACCTAGACTGAATTTATCATAAGATGTCCAGTCACCATATAAATAATCTTTACCCATCCAAGCCCCGAAACCTTTCATGGATGAATCCGAGTACATTGGAGTATTGAACCGATCATTTAAGATCAAACTTTTACCATTAAAAGTATTGCAGAATCTCAACCACCACTCCATATCATTCTTAGTGCATTCAGAAATTTTTATAATACCTCTGGGTCTTGCTCTGGCACAAAGATCAAAAATCCTACGACTAAAGGTTCTACCACCTTTAACAACTTGGGAGCAGAACGACATTAAACCACCGATCCTCTCCAGGGTCTTTTTAGAAATAAATTTCTTATTAACGTTATTTAATAAGAGATTTTCCATTTTTTCAACCTTTTCAATAGGCAAAGACAGTTCCAACTTAACTGAATCTATGTTAATGCCTAAGAATTTACAAATCTGAGATGGGTCGGTCACCTTTTCTTTGGATACTACAAAACCCATGTACGCCATACACTCCATTAATAAATTCCTCTGTCTAAGACACTCATCATAAGTATCAGCAATTATGATAAAGTCGTCTAAATAATTTACAATTTTTTCTACACCGTAGAATTTAGCCACCTCCACAATAAAATCAGAGATCTTATTAAAAATATACGGGGCACATTTCAGGCCAAAAGTTAACCTGTTGCTTACATAATAATCCTCACCATGTCCAAAATCCCATCTGAAACCTTGCATGGTCGTGTGAGGTGCATACACATTTATAGACCTGTAGGCTGACTTTAAATCAACCACACTCATGAAATCGTTCTTATTCAATTGAGCAGTCACCGTGCTAATATTATTATAAGAAAATGTCGAGCTAGTAGTATCCATAAAATTATTAATAGAAATTTTATCAGGCATGCTGCAGTCAGTTATGGGTCTTAACTTGCCATTAGACTTTTCTACCCCACCTAGAGCATGGATACAACGAGGTTTACTATTACTCTTCGAAACTAAACCAGCCTCTAGTTCATCTAATAATATACCACAGTACTCATTATAGAACCTTCCCTCCAGGATTGACTTATAATTTTTACAATCATATGTAGTTTGACAGTCCGGATCCACAATTTTAAAACCTTGAACCACACCATGCCATAGAAAATTAGCCTCTGTGCTACTAATACCAATAAGACCGTTTTGTTGAAGGAAAGAAGCTACCCTGCATGGTAAAATTTGAGCTCTTTCACCACCAATGTAATGAACACACGTACATACACCTTTTATACAGTCGTCATATACCCTGATGCTGGGCAAATTTTTGACACTAACAGTAAAAAGCGGTTCAACACCAACCTGTACTAGACTATCACAGGTAACATTCATATCATATCCTAAAGAATTAAATTCCTGGAAAATACTTTGTTCTGCTACGGATTCAGTTGAAAGAATACAATCCTTAACCTCCTCCGCCTGATTTACCTCCTGTACTGGAGCTTGAGAAGGCGAGTCGATATCTACCAAACCTACCATAACTTGGTCCGGCATCAAACAAATATCATTACCAGCTATGGGATATCGACCACCTGCAGTTTCCTATTCGCTCTTGGCCTTCTGGCATTCAGTTTTACCATGCCCAGAGGAGCTGCAACCACTGCAGACATGTTTGTATTTACAGGGGTCCCGTACACAACCTTCTGCTCTATTAAAAGCATAGCAGGAGTTATTTGAGATTTTCTGTTTGAAACCATTCCTAGTCTTAGTAGCATAAGCCTTCTGTGCTTGAACAGTACCATCATATGATAGGTGCCTAAGAATGTCAGAGTTGTCTATCACTCCAAAAGCCTCTATCCCATCCTTATTTGCCCTAGTCCTAACCGATTTATCGTAAGCCAATAGGGCTGCTACTGTATACATTCTTGTACCAGCTTTTTCAACCAGGACTTGGAGATGCCTCAACATGCCTTCTACATCGCTGTTATCTCTGTAATAATCTAAGATAAAGTTCAAGTTGACTAACATCAATTTCTCAACGGTGTCGATCTTTTCCCGTTTTTTTACATATATTTCGTGGTCAAACTCACTATATTTGGTATTGGTGTGAAGCTTGGATGTAGAAGAATCTACTGACGACCCTCCTGAAGACGACCGAGGTCTGTGACGAGTAGAGAACGATGATTTTGATCTCCGGCGACGACCACGATGCCCGACTTCGTCCCATTTCGAACCGTCGCTAAGGACGCTAGGAGACCGCTGCCTGGTTACGCGGCTGCGCTCTCGATGCGATGACGTCACCGGCCGTTGACAAACATTCGCACGTGTATGCTGCCACGCCCCCTCCATAGATTTCGTCTCGTCTCTCTTGTCCTTTCCAGCTACCAGCTCCTGCAGCAAGCCTTTGATACTGCACAACTCGTCTTCCAGTGACTCCAGTCTCTCCGTCTGGTCAATGAGCTGTACTCCTTCCAAACCCTTAGTGTGGTTGGGTGAGATGAATCCAGCTCACTCGCAAATCCTGTACAGGTGAATCGAGCCAACTGACGGTTACTTTGAACCACCCCCTTATATACTGGGGGAGTATTTACCATGACGTCACACTATGACATCATAGATACCAATGCGCGCTGAAAGTAGTCCCTAACCGTTCGCGGCTAATTATATATATATACACGAGTGTATATAGTTCCATATCTATATATATACCGTAATCTCTCGCGTAGAAGGCGCAGACCGCATAGAAGGCGCACCCCCAACTCAGAGAAGGCTGGTTCGCGTAGAAGGCGCACCTACCTTCTCTGAATTGGTATGTAGTAAAACCCAGCATATAAGGTGCACCCCAAACTCAAGGGGACTAGTCTGAGTCTCCTTGTAGCTGGGGATAGCCTTAGTTAGAGTTAAGATTAGTTTTGGTATGATGCTGACCATATTTCTTTTTGAATGCCACAAATGAGGTGTAACCAGAACTTATCTCTAACATTGTAGCATCAGCTTTTTAGGTTTCCTTTCCTGTATTCATATAGTCTATCAATGTTGAAGCATGTGAGGGAATGAATTTAAATCACAACATTATCTAAACATAGTTTGAACATCTGTTCTTAAATCAAACATAATAGGAAGTGTATATAAATGGTAAACTGGCTGCATCTGGTGGCACTTCTAGGAACCATTTCTATTAAATACAGGATTATAAAGATACAGTTTGCATTATTGTTATGTGTTAGATTGTATTCCCACTACTGTAATTGTAAATGGATTTTAGGTTATCCATGCCTAGATCACTGTTTTACATGATAATTCCATGTTATCATCATCATCATCATCATCATCATCATCATCATCATCATCATCATCATCATCAGCAGCAGCAGCAGCAGCAGCAGCAGCAGCAGCAGCAGCATCTAAACAATAAGGAAATGAGTAAAATATTTGGGACGGAATATGTCTTCTGGGTAGCATTCTATTTTATGTTAAACCAATGATCACAATCTGATTGTTCATTTCTATCATCACTTCCCAGTCAGTAGGTCTCTTTATAGCATTTCTAGTTAGTATATCAATAAGTTTGCTAGATATACACTCACATCTAACAGACCGCTCCCTTGGTGTCCAGGATGCAGGGTTTCCTTTTTCCAGGGGCACTTCCTCACCATCTTCTGTGTCAGAAGGTACTACTGAAGGAGAATGTATTCTAACATAAGTTCCAAAGAAATCTTAATATCAACTTAAAGTGAAAAAGAAATCCAGCTAATATTTGGTCCCATTTGTGCAGTTAAAATGTTTATGCAGATATCTTTTTGGGACTCTTTTAAGTCTACAAGTTGGAATTTTTAGACGGTTTTAACAGATCACATTAAGAATATTTTGTGAAGGGTTTATCAAAGTTTACCCCAAATGACATGGATAAACTATGCTTGCCTGCTGCTTTCTTCTTCACTTGCCTGGACAGTAAAGGCCTTGGCCCTAGTGGAACTTAAGAGCACTATTTGCAATACAGTCCATTTTATACCATACTGAAAAGTACTAGCCTCAATTTACAACATAATCATTAGGGCTCAACTCCCATATTGATGATATTGATTCACAACACTTCAGTAGTGAAACCATATAAACTTACGTGTTGCACTGCCAGGGATGTGACTTTCTGTCAATCTCCATCTTTTTGGGGTGTTTTTCCCACTTTCATTTGTGCCAGAGGGTATGACTAAAGAAGAAACCAGTTTGTAAGCATTTTCAATGGACGATGCGGTTTACTTTGTGAAACAAACCTCAAGTAGCATACTGCTTAGGCCTCAATAAGCATTACCTTACACACATTTATCAGCATCACTGACATTTTATAGGTGTTTTTCTTTGTATTCTGTCTAAAGGGGAGCAATTACCACTGTCTTATAAGTACATATCACTTGGGCACAAGTTCCATTGTGATGCTATTATAAGACAAAGGATTCCTGACGTTTTATAACAATAAACTTACATGTTACATTGCCTGCGGTGTGACTTTCTGTCAGTCTCCTTCTTTTTGGAGTGTTTTCTCCAATTTCATCTGTACCTGAGGGCATGACTGAAGAAGAAACAGTAAAAACTTATTTTTGCTTGCTGAACATGTATGAAAAATTAATTCTGTCATGCCAGGCCTGACACCCCCCCCCCACCTCCAGCATGACGTCATCTGTGGATGGCAGGGGCTTCAATTGCACATTTTCAAACACACAAAATTAATTATCAACATGAAATGGAAAGGCTTACCCCTTTTCTTTATTCTTCTACCGTTGGACACAAGAGGCAGATTCTGATCCTCAACAACAAATCAAATAAGATCATGAGCTTCATCACATAGATAGAAATTTCATCTGTAAATCGCCTCAAGTTAACTACTGGATTACATACATCACATTTCTATCACACATCTATGGAACATAATCCAGGGAGTGCAGGGAGTGTGGTTTTGTTACTAAAAGGTCATAATCAATTTTAAATCTCCTGTACACTAACAACAGCTAGCCAACCTAAGTTCTTTTTACAATTCATCATTAAAGATGCAAAGACATGGGGATTTGTATGAGGAATGCCAACTTTGGTCCAGGGCGAATTCAAGAGTTCTGTGGCTGTTGCCACATGTGGGAGAAACAGAATCGACACCCTCTTGTTCTGTTTTCCCTGAGTTTGAACCATCTCAATCCTGCAAAGATATGAATATCACCTGTTGAATCACCTTTTTGAATATTAATCAGGGATAGACACTAAAGCTGGCCCGGCGTATGTTTCTTAACCTTTTGGTGCCCAGAACTATTTGACAATTTTCTATTTATTCCATAGGTATATTACTGTTGTTAAGTACCATACACTATTCCGAACTTCTTTCTTAAAGGCTGGGGCACTAAACCCCTGACAGGCTTTTCAAAAGCATGCTACCAGTGCAAAGTTAAATGATCCACAGAGGCTGACTGTCAACAACTTGCGAAAGTTTATCACAACAGTCTGCCAGGTAGTTAATATGGATATTCGCATAAAACTTGCTGTAAAGTCCATGTAGAAATTAATTCAACCACGCTTAGTCTTACTTTGAAGTGCTCAGAATGGAGTGGATTGAAACTGGCTGAATCAATCTTTGTGTTCATATTTACTATTTGTGTGTAACATCATTATGCATCATACATAACTTCAAAATGCCCCTTGACTAGGTAGTGGTTTGTTAGGAAAGAGCACCAAATAATTGATGAATAATTCAGTTGATATTTTTTTCCTCATAAAACAGGTTGTTGATCTGAAGGAAGGCAAGCTGGAATGGCTTGAGAAGCACCTGGGTCATGACCTAAACACTCACTGTAACTTCTGTCGGCAGCATGAAGGGGTTGTTGAAGTTGCCAAGGTTAGCCGAATCCTGATGGCAACAGAGAATGGAGTGATGAACCACTTCAAGGGGAAATCCTTGAAGGACATCTTACTTGAAGGTAGGCTCATATCAAAAGTACAACAATAGATCTATAATATGCTGTATCCAAGTAATCTATACTCACTATAGTTTGTGAAAGGCTATATTTTCAAATTAATGATTATCTACTGGCAAAGAACACTATGTTTCATAGTTGTACTTTGATTTACAAATTGTTTGATCTCAAATCTATGAATTCATTTAAATCAAACAGCTGTTGAGGAGATATGCTTCAAATCAAGTGGACCTGTTGAACAGAAAGGGGAGACATCTGAGGACATCCTGGATATGGAATTACCACCTGATTCTACGCTTGGCTGCAGTTATGGATTCCTCAGCCATGACTGAAGGAATCTAACATGGGAGTCCAAAGAACTCCTTTCCTGACGTAACAGCGTCAGGGGCCGACTTCCTAAGAACAGACTCTTGTGGTTTGCAACGCCTTTAAGTAGTCAATCAGACGATAGACGAAAAGCTCGTCCGTCCCAACCGACTACCAAAAAACAATATGGCGACACACCAGTTTCAGTGACGTCATTTCCACGCTCATGAGCGGGGTCACGAGAGGTCAACAGAGACTGGACGCAATGACGTCACGCAGCAAAGCATGTGCTACTGACGGAACATAAACAAACTGGTCGGCGGTCAACTCATCTAGGGATTTGAGTGAAGTTTATGGAAAGCTTTAGCTAATCCACCGGATTATCCGTCCACTTCCCACTGGTACATCATATAGCGACGACAACTAAACCTTTCGGGTCAGTTGTTACACGTTCCACTTTACACATAAGACTTTACACTCGTTGTGTTTACAGGTTAGGTCACTGCTGTCCTCTGGGCAAGATGAGGGCTGCGGCGGATGACTACCCCTTCCTTGGATAGTTCCTTTTCGGACCTGACAATCCGAATAGCCTTCTCTAGGGGTCCCATAGCCCTCGAAACCTTCCTCGTCTTCTTGTCTACACCTGCCGAGACTTTTTTTTACACCACCATGCTTAGTCTGTGTTAGTGCTGGTGGTACTTGTTTAGACACCTTTCTAGGCTTACCCCTACCCTTTTTGGTATCGGGTTCTTTTCCTGGTTGGTGATCCGATTATATTCAGAATCTTACCAAATCCTTCACCATATACTTCTGTGGAGGTCTCCCTCCCAGACCATTCTCTTAGTCGAGCGACATTCGACTTATAAAATCGACCAAGGTCTGATCTGATGATCACTGTACAATCACAAATGACTTGAGTCACCGTGAATGGACCATCCCAATATGATGCTAATTTAATGTCTAAGTGGTTTGTGTAGTCTCAACACTTTATCTCCGGTTTTGAATTTTCACATTTTCAAATGCACATCAAACCCCATTTTCTGCCAGCGGGCATTTTTTTCTAAGTCGATTCCGACAGATTCATATGCTTTTTTAAATCTGTCTTGTAAGCATTCAACAAATACCACATGACAAGGTAGTTCTGGGTCCATTCCCACAACCCCGAATACCAGGTCAGCAGGCATTATCAAATCTTCTCGGAACACTAATAGGTTCGGTGAACAATTAGTACTTGAATGTACCGTATTGTTATAAGCATGTGTCACGAAATGACACTGCTCATCCCAGTCATCCGTATTCTCATTTACTAGTGACTTCAGAACCTGGATAAGGGTTCTATTGAACCTTTCAACCAATCCATCACTCTGAGGTCAATATGGGTTGGTTCTAGTTTTGCAAATAGCTAGGTATTTGCACATAACCTGCCAGAGATTTGATTTGAATTCTCTGCCCTGATCACTGTGCAGCATAAGCGGCATACCAAAGGTCAGTACCCAACCTTTTATGAAGGCTTCGGCACAAGTTATAGCCTTATGATCTGGTAGTGAGAAAACTTTAGTATACTTCGTATAATAGTCGCACACTACCATCATACAGGTATTATCATTAGCGGTTGTATTTAACCCACTGATGATATCCACTCCAACTCGAGCAAACCTTACTCTAAACAACTCCTGAGATAGGGGAAGTTTACCCATTCCGGGTCCGGGAACCCTTTCTTCCAAAATGACCACTGGTCCAATGGCCATGACAATAATACATAATGTCACGCTTCATAGCATGTGGAATAACCACTTGCAGGAGTTTCTCACCATAATTACATGGTTTCCAAAGGTATAACATGCCTCTCCGGACTTCAAGCTCAGTCCATTGAGCAAGAAACCTTCTCATTTCTCGGTTTTCCAGAGAGACCACGGGTCTGGCTGGATGTATACCCTTTGGTTCTAATTGCAGTAGCTTAGCAATTAGTAACAAAGGGTATTCAAATCCCAGCCAAAACCACTCTATGAGCTCCACAGTCAGTACAAACTGGATTGTCACATTTCCGAATTGGTATCCGAGACAAGGCATCTGCATTGATATGCTTTACTCCGGGTATATGCTGAATCTGGCGGTGTTCCAGTCCATATTCAGACAGATGGGCTAGCCATCAGCCTAGCATAACTTCAGCATCTCGGAAGTTCAATAACCATCTCAAAGAAAAATAATACGTCCGTAAAGTAAAATCAGTTCCCCACAAGAAATGTTTAGCAGTATATACTACTACTGCTAACACTACTACTACGAGTTCTGCTCAGTGTACTGCTAGCAAAGGCTATCGGTACTTCTAGTCCATTCTGGACCTGTGATAGAGCAGCACCAATGCTATCATTACTAGCATCCGTATCCAGTATGAAATGATCTGTTCCATTGGGATAGTGCAATATGGGAGTATTTGTGAACAGATCCTTTAGCTTTTGAAAAGCAGAATCTTGTTCATTGGTCCGAGGAATTTAGCCTTGTGGCTTCCTAGAGTCCAGTTAGCTCAAACTTGTGAAAGATAACTGACTTTAGAATAATTAGAAATAAACTCCTGATAATAGGAACGGAATCCCAGAAATGACCTTACTTCTTTAGGTGATTTGGGTCTACTCCAATTCGTAACTGATTCTATTTTATCCGGATCAGCTTTAATCCCATCATCTGAAATGATGCGGTTTAAATAATTTATAGACTGTTTAAACATATGGCATTTCTTAGATTTCAGTTTGAGACCATTAGAAATAATCCGTTCTAACACTAACTTCTGAGAGCTTTCCTCAAATGTTTTTTTCGAATACTATCACATCATCAAGGTATACAAGACATCTTTTCCACAACAGGTCACTCAAAAGAGTTTCCATCATTGCTTCAAATGTTGTGGATGCGTTACATTATAAGTTGAAAGGCATCACATTGTATTGAAACAATCCCATATGACTTGAGAATGCAGGCTTTTCCATATCTGCAGGGTTCATACCTACCTGCCAGTAACCAGATTGTAAATCTAGGGTACAAAACAACTATTACCTCCTAGTGAGTCTTTTGTTTTTCGTCACCCCATTTAACTTTCTGAAATCTATGCAGAATCGTATGGTACCATCTTTTTTTGTTACCATACATACGGGACTACTCCATGGACTGTTAGACAGGACTATCACGTCCTGTTCCAACATCTCATTGATTTCCTCTTTAGCCACACGTTTCTTGGCCAAAGGTAACCGTTGATAGGGAATCTTAATAGGTTCCGCATCTCCAGTATCTATACTATGCACTACCCTGGTTGTCTTTCCTAGTGATTCACCAGGTTTGGCAAAGGCAGTCCTATATTGCTGGAGCAATCAAAGTAATTCTTTCTTGGATCCTCTAACAGAGTATCTTCATATAACTTCATTAAGTCATCTGAGATATCTTCCATATCCGTTACTTTAGGCAATTACTGTTCGTAACTGTTTCCGAAAGCATAACACTCCCAAAGACATATCCTTTCTTCAAGTAGATAGGTGTAGTTCCCATATTGGAAACCGGTACTACTGCCCAGGATGCATTTGCTACTATAGTGTCCATGGAAGTTAATCCAATGCTAGACAGGGTAACTACATCCGGTTCTATCACTGCGGCCTTGTTCCGCATAGCCGGATCGCTCCTTAAGAGCACATCACAGACTACCTCTGCAGGGATTTGGACAGTGTGTGCCACACTCGCCATACTACTTACTTGTCTCAGTACACATTGCACCTTTACAGGATACGGGTATTTCACACTCAACTCTCCTGATTGTGGTTCCAATACCAGGGATGCGAAATCCAACCCAAGTATCCCCTCATCTGATATGTCCTCAACGGTGGCACTCATGACATAATCATGCATTCCAGCCAATTGCAGCTTTACACAAGTTCTGAGCATTTCCCCCAAATAAGAGAGTATCGTGCTCATCCGGAATAATATCATAGAATTTCTTCGAGACACAGGAGTGGCTAGCACCTGTATCAACGAGAAGCTCAGCAGGTCTTCCGTTGACAGTAAGGTAAACACACCACCGCCTTCCATTTAGAAGGGAAGGCGTGTCCGTGTCCTCACAGAGAATGGAGCGTCATGGGTGATACATGTGTGGCGCATGGGCTCCATACAAAATTGGTATTAATTAGTGGTCAGTTTGGATTTACAATTTAACATCTGAGACAAAGTTGCAGATCTATCAAATGTGCACACATTGGTATAAGTTTTATCAAATTTTGGTATGGGAAGAGGTAAAAAAATGGAAAACTCTGAAAACCCAGAAAAAAACGTTGAGAATTCAAACGTCATGGAGGAGAATCTACAATGAGATATAAGATATTATTTTAACTTGTAAAACCAAATTATAAACTTATTGTGGAATTTTATGAGTCCAGCCATTTCTTTCATGTTATTTTGTATAGTCTGAGGAAGGCAAATGCTGAATTTTTCAGATTGTATAAAATGCTAGTTTTTAAGATCCGTGTTTTGTATGTGTTGAGGAAAAAATATCTAATATTCAAATATTGTATGAAAGGAGGATATAAATGTAAATTTAATGGGTACACATTTATTATATTATAAATATCTATTGATACTATTGATAACCTGTTAAAAACTACATATGTAAAATTTTTACACCTTAAGGTGCGCAGCCTTAAAAAGAAAGAAAAATTGATGAATTTAAGGCCAGATTTAAGGGATCTGACTTTGAATTTATTTCAATTACGGAAACCTGGTTAAAGGAAAATGACAATTCTTGTACATTTGATATAGGAGGTTACATAATGTACAGACAAGTCCTGGGATCCCAACCCCAGCGATCTTAGTGTAGGCACATATCATAAGACCTGGCTGGTCTACCCTATGTAATGCAGTGGTTGCAGGCCTGTCCAGAATAGCTAGTCCTGGGATCAATTCACTATTCCATTTCCACCACTAAGATCACTGCGATCTTAGTGAAAGAAATGCATAGTGGTTTCACCAGGGTACAAGAGCACTTACAGGGAACACTCCTGATTGAAAGAGTGAATAGCCTGCTGCATACATAAAGAGGGGAGGGAGGACGTTTGCTGAGTGTCCTTGAGGGCTCTTAGGGCTACTCATGCGTTAAGTGCACTGTAAGGTAATTCTTCCCTTCTCTCTCTTTGTCCTGCAGGGAGGGCACAATGCTTCTAATAGGCAAGCATACATCATACATTCATGGGAACAACTCTTGAATACTGTATAGGGGTCAACTGCACCCTGTGCTCTTTTGTTAGCCCATATGAGGACAGGGAACGATGGTATAAGCACTCTTGTGAAGAAGAGTGACTCCACAGCTATTCCTTTATTTTGGGACTCTTACCCCTGTGCCTAGTCAGTACTTCTAGGAATAGTGTAGGAGGGCTGAGGCTAAGATCGATGCGATCTTAGTGCTGGCTAGGATATATGAACCCAGTCAACTCTTAAGATCGCTTAATAGGATAAGGCTGATTTATTCCTAAGATCGCTGGGGTCGTGATCCCAGGATCTTTTGAATTAAGCTCCAGGAGGGTGTTGCTCCTATAGTAAAAGGAAGAGCTGGCTAAAAATGCCCTTGTTTCCAGTCCTTTCTTTTCATGTAGCTATAACTTGTCCCTGTTGTTGCTCACAAGTGGACATTCAAGTACGGTGCTCAAAAAGGGGTTTTGAGTTGGTACCTAGTTAGAAGAAGTCAGTCAGTATAATATACTATAGAGTGCATGACATGAGTAGGTGATAGTGCAGCTCTCTCTGTTTTAAACAAGGCAGGTGACTTTTCAGGCTACAGGAGGGTGTTGCTCCTATAGTAAAAGGAAGAGCTGGCTAAAATGCCCTTGTTTCCAGTCCTTTCTTTTCATGTAGATATAACTTGTCCCTTTTGTTGCTCACAAGTGGTCATTCAAGTACGGTGCTAAAAAAGCCGCCTTTGAATAGGTACCTAGTTGGGAGAAGTTAGTCAGTATAATATACTATAGAGTGTGTGACATGAGTAGGTACCTGATAGTGCAGCTCTCTCTGTTCTAAACAAGGCAGGCGACTTCTGAGACTGATGTGGTGAGTGCAAGTACTTTGGTGAAGCAGTGCATGACTTGTTTAGAAAAGAGGGCACATACTCACAGTCTTTTTACAATAGGAGCAACACCCTCCTGTGGTGAGTGCAAGTTGAATGGTGAAGCAGAGCATGACTTCTTTTGAAAAGAGGGTACCTACTGACAGCTCTTTTTACCATAGGAGCAACACGCTCCAGGTATACCTGTACTTCCTATGACAATTCCTTTGCTTACTCTACTATAATTAAGTCCAGGTTGCGGAATCTTATAAGTACCGTAAAACCTCACCTATAAGTCGAATTATTTTGGTTATTTGCTTTTTGTATAAGTCAAATTCTTGGTTCCAGGTTGGGGGGTTAACTTATGGGTGAGGTTTTGAAAAAAGGTAATATCAATGAAGGTGGTCCAAGGAATTTCTTTTGGCCTTGAATGATCCAAAGGGTCTTTTATACAATTTCAAGAGATTATATATTATTTCAGATTTAAAGCAACATTTGCAACGCAAATAAGAGGTAAAACACTTATTGGAAGGGTCCAAAAAGGAGTGTAGGAGTGTGCCTTGTGTCCAATAAAAATCAAGTTGGGGGGTCGACTTATAGGGGAGGTTTTACCTTTTGTGGTTTTGATTTATCACAAGTCAAATTTCTGGCTTTAAGTTGGGGGGTCGACTTATAGGTGAGGTTTTTTCTTTTGGGGTAAATTTAGAGGGGGCAGGTTATGCCCGTTTGAGTTTCACATTAGTTTTGGCGGCATAAATAGTGCATGTGTACATTAAAACTGTATAAATGTTTTGTATAGTGTAATGGGAACAGGAAGAGTGAGGGCGATGATCTAAGGGTGAATTGCTAGATGACTCATAGTTGATTAGTGGAAGCTGAAGAATTAGTCTTTTTCATATTATAATGAATAGTGATTGCCTAACCCAAAAATAATGTTTTCTCTGCAAATTGGAGTGGCCCAAAACAAACTATACATGTAATGATGGGATAACATGCTGAACTGAACAAAATGATTCAGACCCGAATCTGGACCAAGTTGGTTAAATAAGACAACTAGTGATAGAGAGTGGCTGTCAGTGTGTCCCTCCTGCATTTGACAAACTACTGATTAAGGAACATTCGTTGAAACAATAATCAATCATTGTAAAGTATACCTGGCTTGCAGATTTAGTGCTTGATATAAATACAAAATCTAAATAGAATGACTTGCCTAGACCTTCTCAGAAATGAAATCAATAAATAGTACTCACATTTTATGTGTCCCTTTATCAAGGAATGAAGTTGAAAAATGAGTGCTCCCTGGTCGTACAATCCAGTGTTTGATCCTCCCTTTTTTTTGAAGGTTTGAAGCCCCCCAAGCGCGAAGCGTTGAAAGGGGCAGGTGTTGTAGTCAGAGTAGACCGTCACACCGAACAAAAAATAAAAAAAACCTATGAAAGGTGGAGAGAGTAAGAAAGAAGTGAGGTAGTAAGCGGTGAAAAAGAACACCTGCCAAGCAGCAGGGTGAGTACAAGATAATAAGACCTTACAAACCACTAACCAGCTCCCGCAGGGTGGTACCTAGCGGCTCCACTCATGGGTCGGTGCAGACTGGGTCAGACGACCAACCAGAGACCAAGACGTATGGCAGCTTAGTTAGCAACAGTACCACAGGTGTCTGTACACAATAAATGCAGGGCAATAAATCCATACATTTTTAGAGTGTACACACACAAGGGCATGTTGAGCCTAGTCAAGGACATGGTTACACTGGGACGCACACTTAGGTCTGCGATGTGCACCAACACCATGGGCCCGAACTGGAGGCAGCTTCCCACGAAGAGTACATTAATAAAGGAGACCCTAAGTGAGATAGTAAGTAAGGTTTACTTACCAGGTGAAATGTGGTGAAATGAAATGAGATGAAGCATGGTTCAGTAGGAAGTGAAGAGATATAAGCCACTGGTGGTAGGTCCGAGTCCGTGAAATCCAAGATGGTGGCCAATGGCCACCACCATGCTGGTGCCGTGTCACTGGCTATGCTCCAGAGTGAAAGGCCGCCCAGAGGGCCCCAGACTCGACTGTCCAGAGGCCACTGGACCCCGCAATGCCCACAGGGCAGACGTGTGACCTGCAGGGGACAGACCAGCCAGAGCCAACAAAAATTGGACAGGGGGGTCTCCCCCCTTACCAAGCCGGGATAGCTGGCCTGCCCAGGCGCCGGGGCAACCAGAAGGGGGGACACCAAATGGTGTCCCGCTGCACCCTTCCAGTATGCCACTGGCCAGTCGTAAAATGATGCCCAATCCAAAAAAAAAAACGCCATGTTTATATGCCCCTACTTGCAGTCCTTGACCTCTGATTGGATAATCTATTATCCAATTGCACACCTGTGAGCCCCTCCCACATGTTTATACCCACATGCACGCTCCCCCCCCCCCACCACCGCCATGCAAACCTACAGCATCTGGGAGTGAGCAGTCACGTGGGCTGACCAAGGCAGTGGTGGTGATGGTGGGGGTGTGTGTTGACATGAGGCACATGATGGCGTCAATGGCTCAATGGTAGTAGAAATGACAGAACAGGAAAAATAATTGTCTTGACATAATACTTCTATGGACGATATATTCTAAAAATGGATATGAACCTATGATTATTGCCCATAGTCTTTCCTTAGCCTAACCCAGCTAGCAGAACTGGTGCAAATGAAATCGTTTTTGTGTGATTCCTCATTGGTTTTGCTTAGAAAAGATGTAATATGTGTTGTACTAAGACGGAAGGCTAAGAAGGGTTTATCTTATATTATCAACGTTCCAGTTATAGCTACATTTGTGGGTCATATAAACTAAAGTTTAACAATAATCAGATCGTGACTATTAGTAGGAGGTGTAAGCCTTATACTTATTAGTGCCGGGGTAAATGGCAAGAGGGGCAGCAGAAAAACTCAATATTGACTAAATCAATGAAAATGTGTAAACTTACCTAAAGAATATTCTACTATTGGAGAGTTGTCATGGGGTCGTCAAAGAGGACCTAAAGTCGTCATTTTGACTGCCCTATAAGGCTGTATCATCCTGTGCAAAAAATACATACATCCTAATGTTGTGTTTTACAATTTCCTTAAATATCATTGTGTTTTTTTTCTTTGTAAATCATATCTTATCCACTGATCCATAAGGTTTAAAAGGAGTTTATCTAACCCACCATCATTGGCTCAGTTAACAGTATGTAGCACTGTGTGAGTGCATTCATCTAGGCCTACCGTACATTTTTCTCTTATATCTTGGGCACTCTCAATGAATTTATAAGTAGTTACTCTAGCACTATCAAAAAAAGGTGTCACTGTCGGAAAGATCTATCTTAATCTCTTTAATTTTTATTAGATGTTCCCATCTTTTAACAGGTACATATGTATCAAATGTTGCGTATTCCCCTTATGATAGTAGAAAATACAATACGTCCTATGTATAGATGTAACCTAATAGACAACCTTCAGAGTAACCCATCCGTCCTACTTAGAACATGTTTGTCCATCATTTTGTATGTGATAATTGAAAGAAACTGCCTAATATGGGTATGAAAAGTTCTAAGGGGGTAAATAGGCCTCCCATGTATATCATCTTGTATTTTGTGTGACATACCACAGAGTGCTTTGAGGAGGCATGGAATCATCAATACACATCGTAACATGGAAAAACTATGTATAGATGTATGTGGAGCTAATGGTAAATAAGGTCTTTTTTATGCCCTAGATTATACAACATGTTGTACCCCTAGCCTGGTTCTATTGATCGTATTTTCATGTTAATATCATAATTACATGTTTTATTCGCGTGATGGGGAACCTCTAGACTGAGAGGTATTTCTTCTTCATAGAAAACAGACAATTGACAACTTCATTCATATGTGCTGCAGAGTTTTAGTCCAAAGGCCCTATTACAAGGAAAACACATATGCAGACTCAACCTGGTAGCTGGTCCATGCCTATTAGCTGAGGTTTTTCGTGGGTATTCTTCCTAAAGGACAACATTGGTGAGGTTAGTATAATGTACAACTTCTATATCATCGGGAGCTGCAAATTCCATGAACCTAGTCACAGTGCATTGTACCGTTGCACCATGCTCCATGCAATACGTCTATTACGTATACATCTTTCTGGTATTCTACTGTGACAGAGCCTTGTATTACTGTGAGCTTCTCGTCCTTAATGAGCTTGCCCCACCAAGAGCAGCCCTCCAGAATTGCTAACAATCCCAATTACATTCAGTATTCGTGTCCTATTTCTTTTTTCATAGATATTTTATGTTACATCCGTAAAGTATGTTCCTAAGTGGAGCAAAGGACGTCTCCAAGGTTAAGTGTCTGTACAAAGACGAAGCTCCCGAATTCGGGAGCTTTTAAGAGCACAGAGAGTTCTGTTACAGCTTAATGTAAAATGCAACTTGTTTCCTGTTTTTCTTTCATTTCGTGATGTTAGGCATTCCATTGAAATAGAGGTGTTTTCTCTTCAACTCTCAAAGTGAATAGAATTGCATGGTAATTTTTATTTGCATCACAAATATGATTTGTCAGTAAAGAAAGGTTACAAAACTCTGTTAACAATTGTTAATTGTTTAGTCCTATACATTATAGACTTTGAGCACATTTAGTACACTTCGATATGGAAGGCATAGAGTTGTTGTCAAACGTGGAACAACAATTAAGTGTTATGCAGGAAAATAACGTCTTTTGTCAACTGGGTATTTTATCCTGTCAACTGCCAAGTTAGCATAAAAGGTTGCTGACAACAATAATCTTTTCGTCTGTCAACTGTCAACACCCCTTGTGCAGCTCCTTATATTCCTCCTACTGAAGGAAAACAGCCACAAATTACATTGCAAAGTTTGAAAAGTGAAAGTTAGTTTTAATGAAATCAGTGTTAACATCATAGTACATTGTTGAAAGTTGACAGAGAGAAATGTCCTGCTGGCAACAGATTTATATTACTAACTTGACAGTTAACAGGTGGAAATATCATGATGACAGCAATGTTCTGATCAGAGCGACAGATGCGGGAGAACTTTTTTTTTTATTTCAATGTCATCCTAACGGTAAATAGGAATGCCTATTCAGTCATTTTCAATTGGACGGTTCCTTTAGGTAAATATCTCTGTTCTCCTAGAATGATCCCTTAAGACTCTTGAGTCTCAATAAATCTAGACAGCCTATGCACTGATATAAAGTACACAAAAATACCTGATCATGAAATGAAAAAAGATGTCTGATATACGACCATTCCCAAAGTGCTGGTCAACAAAAATCATTAGGAATCTGGGATCCTTGTATGGTACTTCAGGTGTGGTGTTTCATTCACGGGAGTGGTTAAGAATAGTAATTATACAGCAGCATCAGGGCCGTGATATCGTCAAGTGTCAGCTCACCTTGGAACAAACGCAGCTGAAAGCAACGGAACATATAAGTACAAATGACCTTTAAGATTTTCCTTTGGAGGGAAATATTTGTAAATAAATCATTTGCTTTTTCCAATGAAAGACAATGATGGAATTGGCATTCACATGGGTGAAATACAAATGATTGTAGGATGCATAGGTCCTTTCATGTCCTAACTCCTCTTTCCCAGCACACATACCTCATCTAGGAATCCTATGAAGGGGAACACAAGGCCATAACCACTCTGTTTGCCAATAGTCAGGTGTTTGTCTGTCAGGTCCAGATCTGTAATATTAGGTTTTTATAATCAGATGGTCTCTTCCATGACTAAATATGAAAACAAGTCTGGGGTGTTATTATTAAAAAGACTTGTTGCCTGAACAGAAATACCAAAACTGCCAAGGAAGGTTAGCATGGCATGAACAAATTTGAGTCGTTAAAGGCCGTTGGCATTGACTGTGACATCACTGATAACATAATGCACGTCTATGTACATCGGATTCCCCCGCTTTGAACGATATATTGGGAGGACATTTCACAAACATTTACAAAAGTACTTACTATTGGGGACAGTTGGAAGATTTGTCTGTGCTTCAAGCACGGGCCCTGCTGCATTTTCACCGACATACAGGTCCATGCTGGGGGCTGATGCTCCACTGTTATCAATATTCATACAGACGAACTGCCATGCTCCAGTGGGGTACTACAGAAAAGGCAGTCACACAATAAGATTCAGTTCATCCAATGCTATGTGATGGTTAAAGAATCTAGTATACATTGTAGGAACAAATATGAAATCATAAATGCAAGATCTTTTCAATGGTGATAACCTTGTTGGAGGGTATTTTGAAAAAGAGTGTGCTAGATTATGTGGAGTGGTTAGCTCCTCATGTCTTTTTGGAAGAAAAATCCTATTCAGTGATGATAAATGTTCTTTACAGCATCTGGAAATAAAACATACAAGTTTAGATTGTACAGAATGCTTAGCTTATGAGATTCATTTTACACATGCCTAGGCAGCACACTGCCTTCAATGAAATATAAGTTATAGATCTCACTGGTTTAGAAGTGGCTGTGTAGGACTGGTTGCCAAGTAAGATGGAAACGGTGATTGCATGCTGTGTGTCATCATTGGGATCAATATCACTGGAATGATAAAAGGTATACGTATTGGTATGTAGGGCGTATTTATCAGAGAAATAAGAATGTTATGAACATGATAATAATTATGATGACACATTTTTTTTTTGCAAAAAAAACTCAATTTATTTCAAGGAGAGTGGTAGATTTGCACAAGTTTGAAGAATGTTTACCAGTCAACACTTTTTCTCTTGGATGTTTCTTTTCTCAATGCTACTCAAAACATGAAGAAAGCCATGGTATTCATCAAGATGAAATTCGATCTAGTCAAAGATAAATGGTGTTTAGACATGTTGATCACACTAACCTGTACACCTCTATACTTGAACCGTGTCTGTTTTCTGCATTAGAGAGTATGGTCATGCTGCCTTCTACACCATCCATTCTGTACATCCAGAGAGACAGAGCAGAAGCCACCTTCAGATCACCTTTATGGGGGAATAGACGTACCACGGATATAACCCATAATCATGATGAGGTTATAATCTAGCAGTCCATGTACATCCATGTCCATGTAAACATCTCAGGCCAATGCAACCAGTATTTTCAACACACACCAAACAGTAATTTCAGCTGTCAGACTATTCAAAAGAGTAACTTAAACTGTCCCACCAGTAACTTCAGCTACCAGCCCACTTCCACCAGTAACTTCAACTGTGACTGCACTACTCCAGTACGAATATTTGTCAGACAACTTCAACTCTTAGCCCACCTGTTTATTTTTGTAACTGCAAGTGTTTATAAATATCCACCTCCACAGTTTTGTCAAGTATCAACTTTAATTTTTATCTGTGAAACTGAAAGTAGTTGTAACCACGTGCACCTACCTCCTACCTGGACATCTGACATGTGTATGAGTTTCATCGCTTTGATAATGACTGCTGTACTGCCATCGAACATGGCAGAAGTTCGGAGGGACCTCCTTTCTAGGGTGCTGTACCTCAGGCTACCCTCAACCTTACCATGCCGCTTGTATCCAGAGAGATCCTTTGTGTCATAGTCGAATGGATAGTATGCATAAAGCTCTGTAAAAGAAAATGAAGATATTCTATAAATGAATAGATATATGTATACATTTTCAGTACTTCTCAACACTGCAGATTTTTGGTAATTGACTGACTCTACTGCACTTTAAAAAGCCCTGAGATATGTGACGGTCCAAAAGAGCAAACATAAGGAGAGTATACATGTGTGGATCAACATGGTAAAAGGTGCGCCCATATACCCCCTTTCGGGTGTACCGTTTACCTTGTTGATCCCTATTTTTCAAAATTATCCCTGAATGGAAACCCAAGTAACATGCAGCTGATATGGGTCAAATGCATTTTTGCCAACCCCTTCCCTCTTCACACACACACAATAAAAACAACCAAACAATCATACACTGTAATCCCAGTGACCTTGTTTTACAGTGGATTGGCCATTATTCGAGTTTATTACACGATTTCTGTGATTCTGAGTGCTTTTCCTGGATATTCCCAATCTGATACCTGTCGATATTGCACACCATGATGCATGCATCATGACTTTGTATGGCTTGCCTGATATCAATGGATATGGTTGGTTAGAACCAGGTTTATACAAGTCATTGATATGATACAAAGCCTGGGGAGGTCACTTGCATATGACTAGTATACATTCAATGTGAGAAAATATCCTGCAGTCTGGGTTGTGACCCCCTACCTTGATACTACTGGACGCGTTCTGACAGCAAACCAGCAGCTGCCGGGTGGCCAAATGACTACGACGTCGCACTCATGGTATGGCACAGGTGTTCGGGTCTCAGCCTGGCCTTCCTTTTTGCCTATTCTATGTACAATCACATTATGGCTGGGATCGAGTCCAACTGGGAGGTGTAAGATTTTTTTTCAAATTGAATTTATTGATATTCTATTGATTATTTATTGATAATTCATTGATAACTCATGTAATAAAGCCAGTAATATATGGGCTAACAGGCACCTCATTGCTTGTATCATAGGTTATCAAACTTGGGCCCTACAGCCCCTTATCAGATATCCTATGATACAAGCAATTTGGTGCCTGTTAGCCCATACATTACTCCCTCACTACAGGGGGCGTTGCTGTTAATGGTTACATGGACGTAAATGCTGCCCTCGTGAGTCATATGGTATTCAGGCCTGCACTGAAGGTGATCTGGGTGCTGATTGGCTTAGAAATCATATGCAAGAAATATTGGTAAAATTATGAAAAAATCACAAGTGACCCCAAATAGTTCCTAAATGGAACAGTAGATGAGTTTTTATATTATGCCAAGGTTTGGGGATTTTATCAGGTTTGCAAATGTTCATCTGGCCAATGGAGGTTTTGAGGCCCAAAATAGGGTAGAAGGGAGCGATACGTACACTTGCTGTACGTATCGCTCCCTTAGTTAAGATTTTCAGGGTTAAGCCTATCCTATATTCTAACACATTGTGTGTGAGAGATGGTTTAATCTTGCTACAGTCGAAAATATTAACAACGAACATTACGGGGGGGCTGTTTTTGTGTGTTATGCTATATAGAAACATAGAGGAAATGAAATTAGTTCCACGTAACCTATAGGATGATTGGACATTTGACCTGCCTATTTCAAATGCCCTCTTAATGTCATTTTTCTGTTACAGTAAGGATGGTTTTACAGGAATCTGGCCAAATTAGTCACAGAAATGGTGCGTAAATAAAAAAAAGGAAAACCTTGCTTGCGGAGGTAGGGTAATTCACTAAATATTGCAGTTTCTATGAATCTCCCAAAACATAACTTTTTCTGGATATAAACCACCTACAGGGTGAAATTTTCAGCAGAAAATGACATTTTAGCCTCATTTTAATCTTCCTAGGGTTATTGATCCACAGATATCCATGTAGGGCCTACCATAGGGTCCATTGGAAGTTTGGTCGGGTTTGCGGTGTTTCGTCAAAGTTTCATTGAGAGCACAACTATCCCCCAGTGCAAATATTAGTACAATATTGATAACAGGTATTCTTGATGCACGTAACAGAAAAGGCATGCCTTAACCCTTTCGCCCCTGAATTTCCAGTACTCTATGGGATTTGTGTGCAAATCCTGCTTTATTGTGCTGAAGGGGTTAAAAAATGATCCCCTGATAAGATATGATCTGTAAAAAGTGGGATTATTTATAGGCCTAATATTAATCATTTTTCACCAGTTTTATCATGTTTTTCATGATTTTGTGAGTTTTTCTGGCAAAATCCTAACAATATTTTGCAAAATCAATGCCCCCTTCATCATCAGGTGACTGAATTCAATGCAAATATGCAATTTGACAGCTCTAGAACTGCTGCTTGTGCAGTGCATAGATCTTTGATGATAAAAGTCGCTGTTCGGAAATCACATTGAAAACTGGTAGGAATTTCAGTGTGAATTGCACACATCAATCCCCTCATATCATAACATTGAGAAAGGCTGTTGCCACCAAACTTTAGGATTTTATAGGACAGACCCTAAGGATTGAAAGGAAAAACATTTTAGTTTTATCTGAAGACCCTACCCCTTATTAAGGTTACATGGACGTAAATGCTGCCCTCTCGTGAGTCATATGGTATTCAGGCCTGCACTGAAGGTGATCTGGGTGCTGATTGGCTTAGAAATCATATGCAAGAAATATTGGTAAAATTATGAAAAAAAATCACAAGTGACCCCAAATAGTTCCTAAATGGAACAGTAGATGAGTTTTTATATTATGCCAAGGTTTGGGGATTTTATCAGGTCTGCAAATGTTCATCTGGCCAATGGAGGTTTTGAGGCCTAAAATAGGGTAGAATGGCACTTGCTGTACGTATCGCTCCCTTAGTTAAGATTTTCAGGGTTAAGCCTATCCTATATTCTAACCCATTGTGTGTGAGAGATGGTTTAATCTTGCTACGGTCGAAAATATTAACAACGAACATTACGGGGGGCTGTTTTTGTGTGTTATGCTATAAAGAAACATAGAGGAAATGGAATTAGTTTCATGTAACCTAATACAAATCTAACGACCCTACAGTGGATTGCCTGTACCTAGTACATGACAATCTACTGCCTATTTACAATCCGGGCTCAGAATTATTTTAGAGTCTTTGTGTTGTGAATAGGAAAACAATATCCACTTACGATAGAGTCCAGCATATCCTACAGTGTTACAAGCGTCCCCTTTGCAGTGACACATGGTAGAGATGGACGTTGGGGTCCTAGGTGGACTGACACACCGCCTCCAGCGCATGTAGTTATCAGCATCAGCACCACAACCCCTCTCCAGGGTCTCCTCCAGGTTGTCCACCCCACCATTAGGGTCACTGGTGGCTATAAAACGTGATTAAAATCAAAATATCCTCTTCAGATTTGTGATTTTATCATGATGGTAAATCTGTCTTTTTTTTCATTGAGCCCTGGTCTACCTTTAAAATTTTACATTCCATTCTCATTGGTTCATTAGTGAAGTCTGTTGTAATGTATGGGTATACATTTTGAATTATGCTCCTTTAACCCCCCTCCCCCTCAGACCCCTTTTAATAAGAGGTCTGTGGGTTGGGGTGGGGGTTAATTGTTAAATAATGATAAAGTTCATAGTCCAATAGTCTCCCTTGTACAACAGTCACAGTGTCTAGACCTACCAGAGAAGCTGTACTTATAGAAGCAGTAGGTGTCACAAGATTCTACTGTGTGTGGTATGTTGGCTCCTAGAGTGCCCAATACTACAGTGTTTTGGGAATAGCTCACAGGGCCATGAACAATACACTGCTGCTCAGGAATGGATTCACCTGAATAAAACAAAATCATCTACCTGTATAATACAAAACCAATCACCTGAATAATATTAAATCATATTTTATACTACAAGCAGTTATGCACAAATTGCATGGCGAATGTAGGCGAATTGTTCCATTTCGATGCAGGGGAGTATGAATGTACTGCTTCAGAATATTGTGAAACAGTTTAAAATTTCTTAATCTTTTGAAAATCAATTCAGAGGTTCATGAGTCGTTAGAAGATCACACTGAGTCGACACTTACATCCACAAGTCAGCTCTGCCATTTGTAACAACGGAACATACATTTCAAAGCAGTTTAAAGTGTCAACCCCTAAAACAGTGTGAAGATACAGAGGCTTAGGCCAAGAAAAATAAAAGCTGTGTTTCCAGTCGGTAGGTCGTTTTTTGTTGTTGTTTTTTTTTTTTTCTACATTTATATAGGAAATGTTAGGGCACATATCAATGGATGTATTAAATTCTTTGATTTCATTGTAAAATAATGCTGAGAAAATGGCAACTATGAGAGAGGGGAAGAACACGAAAAGGATACAGGAAAAATCCTCAAAAAGTAATGAATATTTATTTAAAATATGAAAAAAATTAGACAACATTCTTCAAAATCACAAAAAAAAGTAGTTTCCCCCCCCTGTTTTGCTAGTGTCGCTCGGGTTACTGGAAACACACCTTTTTTTTTATTTGGCCTTATGAGTCAATTTTTGATTTTTATTTGTTACCTCTACACTTTATAGTTATTACTTACATGGGTTGTACTTGGCGTGGATGATGTGTTTTGTAGTGAAGTTCATCATACTAATTTCATCAGGGGTATCGAATATGAAGCAGTGGTTGTTGTAGGTGTCCCAGTCCACACCATAGCATGTATCTCCGTTGGACATGGAATACATGTAGCAGAAGTCCTCGCACTCCTCAAATGTTGAAATATCAGCCACATCATTCTGAATAATGATGCCACCCCCTCTCGATGTGCCCCTTTGAACCAGGAATGGACACACTGCAAAAGTCATCGGAATATTTAACATACATATACAGAGACGTTCTACTCATGGAAATGCGCACCTGGTTTTGAAATCAGTGGTTCCATGAGAGAATGTAAGACTCCAAATGCAATCTTATTCGTTCCTGTAACAATTTTGCTCACGATATGTTTTTAAGCTGAAAATATGAACTACATCTAGGCCATCTGCATAATTCCTTTACACATTATTTGGACCAAGCTTTTTTACGATAAAACGTTGGACATAGTGCTGCACCTCCTAGGGTATATTCAGAGATTTTGCTCTTCTCACGTATACCACTGGGGCAAATAAGATAAGCACACTACTGGTATTCAAATTTGATTCGTGGTATGGATTTGATAACTACTGTTACCAATAATACTGCACAATGAAATTGTTTAACCGTGACCCTATAACGTACCATCTTCAATGAATGGTTTATCTGGGTCTGGGCGGGGTCGGTGTGGGATTTTGGTGGGTTCCGGGTATGAACCAGGAGCTGCCTGTGTTGGGTATGGAGAGGCTGTGTGTAGACTGAAAGGGAAATTTGGGTAGATGTCCTGGTTTGGTAGTGGTGTTGTGTTTGGTACATCTGCTGCAGGGGTTGAGCTGCCATCAGGGGTGTTGGTGGTACTGAATGGTCCTGTTGTCGTTGTTACCTTTTTATTGTCTTTATGACACGAGACCTATAAGTATATCATATTGAAATTGTGGTATCACTGCTGTCATCAGAATCTAAGATATATAGATGAGGATGGGCACATCTATCGCCATTGCTTACCCAATCTTCCAAAAAGCACTTCCTATCGATATGACATATAACAGTACATTGTGACAGAAAAAGAACTACTATGTCCTTCTGTTGTTAAGAGATGGCTATTATGGTATCTACCCTCTAACACTACTAGAGTCTTTAAAGTTGAATGTTGCAGTAACAGAAGTCTCAGAGAACTTAAAGGCTAAATTACATTTAGATTGCTGGTGTTTTTTGAGTAAAAAAGAATAGTGGCTCCATCCTCTTTCACAAAGTCGCCTCAGAACACAAAATTATATCTACCTTCGGCATATGCCCTATACATAACACACAGTCACCAGCTCTAGGCTATAGAAGTTAGTTGTGCTTACCGACACGTGATGGCAGCAGTAGGATGAGACTAACTTGTCTACACTCTGTGTAGTGCTGAGGAAGGCACACAGACCTCCTTCCTTCTTGAAGTTGAGGGAATTACAATAAGGGTGTCTAGTACATTCATCGGCACACCTGTGATAATGATAAAAGAGCGTGCATCTAAAAGATGAATCACCATTTCTTCTTTTTTTCAGAATGTAGGGATGCAGCTCAAAAGCAATCGCTGCAACCATGTAAGGCCCATTCATCTTACATAAGTGGCAGAATATCAGCTGATGAAAAGGTTTGATATAGAATTGTTCAAGTCTATTGATTTTAACTCCAGAGGAACAAAATAATGTGAAAGAGCTTCAAGTAATAGAGCTGACGAGGAGGAACATATTCCTGATGCAACACTGAAGTTCATGGCCTAACATGTTTACAAATAATTTACAGCAGAATGCATGGAAAACATGTTTTGGAGTGCATAAGAATGTGCACGTTTCATCAAAACGAGTTTGTGAAACATTATTTAGAAATATACAAACGTGCACGTTTTATTTTTCGGTTCACGTTTCCCTTTTGGCAAGACCCTTCTGAAGGAGTACTGAAGGAGAGGGGCCAAATCTTAGGGACTTTAGCCAGACTAGGTTTGATATTGAAAAAAAATCGATTTTTAGATTTAATGGATGTTTTTTTATCATAATAGGTCCATAGGATGTTACTGGACAATAGTTATATTCCGTGTGCTAACTATGTTGTCCGTCACAACTTACTTAGATAATGAGATGTTCTTGTACGTGATGAATCCTCCATTGGCATAGCTACTCTCATAGATATGTAGGAAACAGTCGTGTGTGTAGGCCTTAGCGTCCATGCGCGCCCTCAGCTCAGCCAGCTGCTTGTCTGAAATATAGAATTACATACTCCCATTAACCTGAGGAGGGTATTGCCAAAAAACAAATGTGCATGGAATACAGAAACGTGCAGGGAATCGTGTTGATAAAAGTTATTCTCGTCCACCCCTTCCTTTAAACGTGCACATTTCCACCTGCTCAAGTTTGCAATTTCCCATAAGGATATGTTGTATAGCTTTTGGAAAGATGATCAAAACGTGCATGTCATAGAGCACATTTATATGAACACGTTTTATGCAGGTTAGTGGCTAAACTCGTTTTCTTTTTGGCAATGCACTCCAGGAACTATATTATCTTTTTCTCAAGGGACCTGCATTTCTACATAATTTTACCATTAGTAGGAGAACTTTTGCACCTGGCAATTGGAAAGCATAAGCTAGGATTGTATCACAATAATATAGCATGTACTACAATTACCTTCATAGTGATATCTTGAGGGCCGGAAGTCATATCGTTGGCCATTGTGTCCTTGATGCCGATTCTCTGTGATAAACCGTGCATGCATGTTACTTTTGAGTCACATTATTCCATGTGAAATGAAAAAAGTCTAATTTAGGAAGAGCCAGACTCCAACATTACCATGTCAAAGAGTCATGCTCTGCTTGACCAGTTAACATTTTGCTCACCACACTGAAAAAGCCTCCTGCTTTCTTTAAAAAATTATGTGTATTACACAAACAGACCCACCATATTATGTGACTATTTTTAGTGCTCTTGTTTGGAGTAGCTGTCATCTTTATTGAAAGGTTCTTGTACATGACTGACATGAGCACTTCTGTGCAGAATGAAAATAAAGTCAGGACTGAAAGGAAAGTGAGTGCTACATGTGAGGCACTTCTTAGGCAAAACTGCCTTTTCCCCTATGTGCAACAACCTCCAGTAAGAGAATGCCTAGCTGGGGAGCTAGTACACTTTACATCACATAGAGATATTATGGTTGAGATGAAAGCATACTATATGTGAACTAAAGAATGAATTAGTCTTGAGTATAACTTATGACAAGTAGAAAATAAGATATGATAACCAAATGACAACAGTCCAATATGTCTGTATGGAAGAGATGACACATTAGCGTCTGAAACTTCTGATGACGACCTACAACTTGTAATTGTAACACGTAAGAAAACTCCTTTGTTTATAAGAATAAAATATCTGAACTAGGTAAAAACAAACCCGATGTGAATGGAAAAGTCGTGGTAGAAGATCTCCCACTTTCCAACTAAATATACTGACTGGAGAAAGCAATGCAAAACAAAACGGAATATCAATTTTTAGAGCCTCCACCCTCTCATTTCCAAATGCCCCCCCCCCCATTTGAATAACGCTCATGTGAGGGGGGGGGGGGGTGAACGCAGTTGGAGGATGTGTTACGCAGCATTCGCCAAGAGCGTCTATGATAAATGACACCTACCCCCTTGGTGCCTGCCCTGGTTGGGTTCTTTTGGTTCTTTATCCTCAGGTAGATGTCTTCCATCGACTTCTGCAACACGATTACAAGTACAACACTCATACACATGACTGTAGCGTGGAAGCTTTTTCCAGGGGCATTGGGGCCAACAAGATTAAATCATTTTAAATTTTTACAGGGATCTGTAAGATTAGGCAGCATATACTTCTAAATCATGCCTATTATAATTGTGAGAGTAGCACCAGATTTTACTACTAAAATGGCATTAAGTCATTGGAATGGGATTCAGTACTGTTTTTACCAATGTGCAGTATCTAGTCGGTGAGTCACACTTTATCATAGAGGCACTTAGATATTGCTGCACGTACTGTGTGGGTCTGTGGTGCGCTGTTGAACCATCTGCGGTTTCTGGGGTGGCATTCCACGTTTCCCTGCTGGTATTTGACGTTGCTGTGGTGGAATTTGATGTTGCTGTGGTGGCATTTGATGTTGTTGAGGTGGCATTTGATGTTGTTGAGGTGGCATTTGATGTTGCTGTCGTGGCATTTGATGGCTTTGCGGTGGCATTTCCCTCTGGACCCCTGTAAAAACATTTAAATTTACATGAAACACTGCCTGCATTTAAATATACTTTTTAATTTCCTTTGATCATTGATCATTTCTCTTTGCCGGTATCCTTTCGTCAATCTCATTTATATAAGGAAAGTAACACTTTTGAATGAAAGTGACAAAACGCCCAAGGGGGGTATACATCATGCTATTAATCCAAATCACACACCAGATTGAAAGAAATTGACATCGGAAAGAATCGGATGAATAGTAATTTTTTAATGGTGGGGGGAAAACTCTCATATTCCATTCCCCTTTCTCCTTGGTTTGCATAGCTATGTCAAAAGCACCTCCTGAAGTGTCTAAGGTGTAGGGCTACCATAGTTTCTAGTGAAAAGTAGGAATCACCAGGACGGTGATAGTGACTGGTGGTATCAGACGGCTGGAGACATTCAATAACTTTGCCTTAAATGTCTGTACCCCTTCAGGAGGTAGCTGGCCAGGGGTAGAAAGACGTAGGTGTATCAAGGTTGGAGGTTAAATGTCAGAGTAGCCCCATTGATAGAAATTGTGTGGAAACTGTCCATATTGACAGCAAAAAGCCATATAGAGGACTGAGTAGGGTTTCACATAAGCCGAACCTCTAATACCCTTAGTCTCGGAGGGTACTCAAATAGTTGAACCTATGCCTTCACCTTTTAGGTGTGAGAGAGTATCATCCCCCTGTCACCTTTTATACAAAGTGTGTGTGTGGGGGGGGGGGGAGGGTAGAGGGAAAGAGAGGGCGTAGCAGTGCCAAGATCAAAGCAGCACACGTGTAGATGCATCCACCTCTGGAGAAGATACATCCTCTGAGGAAATTGTTCAGTGCTCTCAGGTACAGCATGATCCCAGACCCTGCATATGAAATAAGTTAGCATGACAAATGGGATCAAGAACGCATTTGGTTTATATATGGAACAGGAATTTGATTAAACTTGCTGTCATCAGTTCTGTAATAACACCTAAGAGCATAGACGATTCACGACGATGCACAGTTCCCCCTCCCCCGATATTACTGCAAATAAAATTACGTATATGATGGGATTTAGGATGGGATCAAGGATTTAGTTAGTCTATAAGCTCGCTCTCATCAGAGATTCACCTGAGAGTATACCAGCATCATGCCGACCACGTTAGGCTATGAATTATGACGACCGATAGCCATTAAAGCTGCTACAAGACATGGTTTACGTTCTTTAGTTTTCTTTCACATAAGATCTATTGTTCATCACTCTCCAATTAAATTCACGGTACCTAATCTAGTAAGGAGTCGGTCTCAATACATACAGTGGAAACCCCTATTTTCAACGGTGCTCACTGCACTGTTGGGATAATAAACTGCATTGGCTAACTATTTCGCACCAAAGTCTCCATGTAGCAGCACTGAGCAGTCTGCAACCCTTCCTTTTGGAAGGTGTCAATGCAATACAATGCCACAGTCTTATTTCCTAACTACAGGTGGCACCACTGAGCTGATGTCATTAAGAGCTTGTAACCAACGATGAAAGCCGGGAAGTAATTTTATGTCTAGACCTATATTTCTTTGAGATAAGCATGGTTAAAACTGTGAGAATTAGTTGAGATGTCAACAATACACACAAGCTAGTGGACTGATGGTAGATATGCCCCAAATGAAAAATCTTAATATTTCACATCTTGTAGCAGCTTGGGTATTTGAATGATGCACTAACTAGGGGCTTCTTACCTGACTGCAGATAATGTCTATGCTGTATGTCTGTCATTCCTGTCGCCAGCGTTCCAGAACGGAGCAGGCATCTTTATAACATTCATGATGATTGGATGCATTGAAGCGTCAGAGAGACACAATAACTGTGCTTGAATTGGCTCTACGCCTTCTCGAGGTATTTGACCAACAGGCAAGCAGATATAGAGATATCCAGGTGGAAACTCTGGAGGGAATTCAGGAAAGAGCAGTGTGCTGCCATTAGGAAAGGGCACTGCTCTCTCATCCATGTTGACTGTAGCAGGCTAGGGAGATAAGTGACGGGGCTCAAGCCAGAGCCAGTCTGTGTGAGAGGGGTCGGGGGTGTCCCATGACTCCCATACATTCCTATACTAAAAGTGTGTAGGGGTTGGGGAGGTATCCAAAAAGACCTAAAAAGCGTGATATGATGTATGGATCTGCCCTATTTCTACCCCCCTTGAAGACAGGCTCTGAGAGACTGTGTAATCTATCTCTCTGCAAGTGTAAAAACGTGATGACGTGATAAGCTTGAAGCTGACTCCCCGTGAAACTACACTGTTAATTTGGTGTTTAGGAACCAAACACCAGTGTTTAGGAGGGAGGCAGATGAGTGAGGAGGGAGGCAAGTGGTTGAGGAGGGAGGCAGGTGGGTGAGGAGGGACGGAGGTGGGCAAGGAGGGACGGAGGTGAGTGAGGAGGGAGGGAGGTGAGTGAAGAGGGAGGGAGGTGGTTGAGGAGGGAGGGATGTGGGGGTATAGGGAGATAGGGGTGGCCTAAGAGACATGATGCACTGGAGGAGGGGATATAGAGAGAAATGGGTGTCCTAAGAGGCATGATGCATGGGAGGAGGGGAGTATAGGGAGGTAGGGATGGCCTAAGAGGCATGATGCATGGGAGGATGGGGTATAGGGAGGTAGGGATGGCCTAAGAGGCATGATGCATGGGAGGATGGGGTATAGGGAGGTAGGGATGGCCTAAGAGACATGATGCATGGGAGGAGTGGGGTATAGGGAGGTAGAGGTGGCCTAAGAGGCATGATGCACAAGAGGAGGGGCAGGAGCAGTGGGGAGGCAGGTAGGAGCAGCCCTATGGGGCTGATACACGGGAGGAGGGGTAGGAGGAGTGGGTAGGTAGGTAGGGGGTGGTCTCTGGTGGCTGGTACATGGGGGGAAAGGTAGGAGGAGTGGATAGTAAGGTAAGAGTGCCCAATTGGGCTGGTACATGGGAGGAGGGGTAGGAGGAGTGGGGAGGGAGGTAGAAGCAGCCCTATGGGGCTGGTACACGGGAGGAGGGGCAGGAGGAGTGGGGGTGAGGTAGGGACAGCCCTATGGGGCTGGTACACGAGAGGAGGGGCAGGAGGAGTGGGGAGGGAAGTATGAGCAGCCCTATGGGACAGGTACACATCAGGAGGGGCAGGAGGAGTGGGGAGGGAGGTAGGAGCAGCCCTATGGGGCTGGTACATGGGAGGAGGGGCAGGAGGAGTGGGGAGGGAGGTAGGGACAGACCCATGGGGCTGGTACACGAGAGGAGGGGTATGAGTGGGTAGGAAGGTAGGAGCGGCCCCATGGGGCTGGTACATGGGAGGAGGGGTAGGGGGAGTGGGTAGAGAGGTAGGAGCAGCCCTATGGGGCTGGTACACGGGAGGAGGGGAAGGAGTGGGTAGGAAGGTAGGAGCGGCCCTATGGGGCTGGTACACAGGAGGAGGGGTAGGAGGAGTGGGTAGAGAGGTAGGAGCAGCCCTATGGGGCTGGTACAAGGGAGGAGGAGGGGAGGGAGGTAGGGAGGGCCCCATGGGGCTGGTACATGGGAAAAGGGGTAGGAGGAGTCGGTAGAGTGGGTAGAGATGTAGGAGCGGCCCCCTGGGACTGGTACATGGGAGGAGGGGTAGGAGGAATGGGTAGAGAAGAGGGGCAGGAGGAGTGGGGAGGGAGGTAGGGACAGCCCTATGGGGCTGGTACATGGGAGGAGGGGCACAAGGAGTGAGGAGGGAGGTAGGGACGGACCCATGGGGCTGGTACACCGGACCCCCCACTCCTCCTGCCCCTCCTCTTGTGTACCAGCCCCATAGGGCTGTTCCTACCTCTCTACCCACTCCTCCTGCCCCTCCTCTCGTGTACCAGCCCCATAGGGCTACTCCCACCTCTCTACCCACTCCTCCAGTGTACCAGCCTCATGGGGCCGCTCCTACCTTCCTACCCACTCCTACCCCTCCTCTCATGTACCAGGCCCATGGGTCCGTCCCTACCTCCCTCCCCACTCCTCCTGCCCCTCCTCTTGTGTACCAGACCCATAGGGCTTCTCCTACCTCTCTACCCACTCCTCCTACCCCTCCTCCTGTGTACCTGCCCCATAGGGCTACTCCTACCTCCCTCCCCAATCCTCCTGCCCCTCCTCAAGTGTACCATTCCCATAGGGCTGCCCCTACTTCCCTCCTCCCTCCTCCTGCCCCTCCTCCCATGTACCAGCCCCATAGGGCTGTCCCTACCTCACCCCCCACTCCTCCTGCCCTTCCTTATGTGTACCAGCCCCATAGGGCTGCTCCTACCTCTCTACCCACCCCTCCTACCCCTCCTCCAGTGTACCAGCTCCTACCTTCCTACCCATTCCTCCTACCACTCCTCCCATGTACCAGCCCCGTGGGGCTGTCCCTGTCTTCCTCCCCACTCCTGCCGCTCCTCCCGTGTACCAGCCCCTACATCCCTCCCACTCCTACTTCCCTCCACACTCCTCCTGCCCCTCCTCCTGTGTACCAGCCCCATAGGGCTGTCCCTACCTCACCCCCACTCCTCCTGCCCCTCCTCACGTGTATCAGTCCCATAGGGCTGCCCCTACTTCCCTCCTCCCTCCTCCTGCCCCTCCTCCCATGTACCAGCCCCATAGGGCTGTCCCTACCTCACCCCCCCAACTCATCCCGCCCCTCCTCTTGTGTACAAGCCTTATGAGTCACAGGGAAACGTTTTGAAATATTTTGTAACATTGTTTTTTTTTTCTTGTCTGGATGGTATACAAATACTTACCATAAAAAAAAACAAGGATCCTCGATTAGCCTAAGTCCTATCGTTTAAGTTATAAATTCTATACATACTTCCTCTATACATGTTCATACTAAACACTTAGAGACTGGATGTTTTTAAATCCAAACACCTAAGCACTATGGTGTGTAAGTGTTTAGGTGTGTAAGTAGTAGGTGTGTAGGTTTAAGACCATGTGTTTAGGAATGTGGTAATTTATTAGGGAACAGCTGAAAACTGTTTTACCAACGGGCAGGGAACGAGGAGATCCGACCTTGTGTGAATGGATAAAAAAGTGAATGTTGTGTTCCAGCTAAACTTGCTAAAGCCTATCTATATAAATATTGATGTGAGTAGAGAGAAATAGAATCAAATATAGTTTACAAAACAAAATCAGAAGGAATCCTGGTGGGCCCAGTATAGTTAAGTAAAGCTTTGAAATTCAATTAACCCTTTCAACCCTACCGGCCAAAAAAAAAACAACAACCTAGGAGGTATGTTTAGTGTTAGGGCCACAGGCCACCGTTTTCAGTGAAACTCTTTCATTTTTTCGCTGGTTGTAGTGAAGCAAAGCATCAAGGCAGTGCTTCTGGCATATATACCATGTCCGTTGGCCTTGAATGACCTCAAGGAAAGATCAGAGGTCACTGAATTTCATGTGAAATTTCATGTGAAATTTCATGTCTATGCTGTATGTCTGTCATTCCTGTCGCCAGCGTTCCAGAACGGAGCAGGCATCTTTATAACATTCATGATGATTGGATGCATTGAAGCGTCAGAGAGACACAATAACTGTGCTTGAATTGGCTCTACGCCTTCTCGAGGTATTTGACCAACAGGCAAGCAGATATAGAGATATCCAGGTGGAAACTCTGGAGGGAATTCAGGAAAGAGCAGTGTGCTGCCATTAGGAAAGGGCACTGCTCTCTCATCCATGTTGACTGTAGCAGGCTAGGGAGATAAGTGACGGGGCTCAAGCCAGAGCCAGTCTGTGTGAGAGGGGTCGGGGGTGTCCCATGACTCCCATACATTCCTATACTAAAAGTGTGTAGGGGTTGGGGAGGTATCCAAAAAGACCTAAAAAGCGTGATATGATGTATGGATCTGCCCTATTTCTACCCCCCTTGAAGACAGGCTCTGAGAGACTGTGTAATCTATCTCTCTGCAAGTGTAAAAACGTGATGACGTGATAAGCTTGAAGCTGACTCCCCGTGAAACTACACTGTTAATTTGGTGTTTAGGAACCAAACACCAGTGTTTAGGAGGGAGGCAGATGAGTGAGGAGGGAGGCAAGTGGTTGAGGAGGGAGGCAGGTGGGTGAGGAGGGACGGAGGTGGGCAAGGAGGGACGGAGGTGAGTGAGGAGGGAGGGAGGTGAGTGAAGAGGGAGGGAGGTGGTTGAGGAGGGAGGGATGTGGGGGTATAGGGAGATAGGGGTGGCCTAAGAGACATGATGCACTAGAGGAGGGGATATAGAGAGAAATGGGTGTCCTAAGAGGCATGATGCATGGGAGGAGGGGAGTATAGGGAGGTAGGGATGGCCTAAGAGGCATGATGCATGGGAGGATGGGGTATAGGGAGGTAGGGATGGCCTAAGAGGCATGATGCATGGGAGGATGGGGTATAGGGAGGTAGGGATGGCCTAAGAGACATGATGCATGGGAGGAGTGGGGTATAGGGAGGTAGAGGTGGCCTAAGAGGCATGATGCACAAGAGGAGGGGCAGGAGCAGTGGGGAGGCAGGTAGGAGCAGCCCTATGGGGCTGATACACGGGAGGAGGGGTATGAGTGGGTAGGAAGGTAGGAGCGGCCCCATGGGGCTGGTACATGGGAGGAGGGGTAGGGGGAGTGGGTAGAGAGGTAGGAGCAGCCCTATGGGGCTGGTACACGGGAGGAGGGGAAGGAGTGGGTAGGAAGGTAGGAGCGGCCCTATGGGGCTGGTACACAGGAGGAGGGGTAGGAGGAGTGGGTAGAGAGGTAGGAGCAGCCCTATGGGGCTGGTACAAGGGAGGAGGAGGGGAGGGAGGTAGGGAGGGCCCCATGGGGCTGGTACATGGGAAAAGGGGTAGGAGGAGTCGGTAGAGTGGGTAGAGATGTAGGAGCGGCCCCCTGGGACTGGTACATGGGAGGAGGGGTAGGAGGAATGGGTAGAGAAGAGGGGCAGGAGGAGTGGGGAGGGAGGTAGGGACAGCCCTATGGGGCTGGTACATGGGAGGAGGGGCACAAGGAGTGAGGAGGGAGGTAGGGACGGACCCATGGGGCTGGTACACCGGACCCCCCACTCCTCCTGCCCCTCCTCTTGTGTACCAGCCCCATAGGGCTGTTCCTACCTCTCTACCCACTCCTCCTGCCCCTCCTCTCGTGTACCAGCCCCATAGGGCTACTCCCACCTCTCTACCCACTCCTCCAGTGTACCAGCCTCATGGGGCCGCTCCTACCTTCCTACCCACTCCTACCCCTCCTCTCATGTACCAGGCCCATGGGTCCGTCCCTACCTCCCTCCCCACTCCTCCTGCCCCTCCTCTTGTGTACCAGACCCATAGGGCTTCTCCTACCTCTCTACCCACTCCTCCTACCCCTCCTCCTGTGTACCTGCCCCATAGGGCTACTCCTACCTCCCTCCCCAATCCTCCTGCCCCTCCTCAAGTGTACCATTCCCATAGGGCTGCCCCTACTTCCCTCCTCCCTCCTCCTGCCCCTCCTCCCATGTACCAGCCCCATAGGGCTGTCCCTACCTCACCCCCCACTCCTCCTGCCCTTCCTTATGTGTACCAGCCCCATAGGGCTGCTCCTACCTCTCTACCCACCCCTCCTACCCCTCCTCCAGTGTACCAGCTCCTACCTTCCTACCCATTCCTCCTACCACTCCTCCCATGTACCAGCCCCGTGGGGCTGTCCCTGTCTCCCTCCCCACTCCTGCCGCTCCTCCCGTGTACCAGCCCCTACATCCCTCCCACTCCTACTTCCCTCCACACTCCTCCTGCCCCTCCTCCTGTGTACCAGCCCCATAGGGCTGTCCCTACCTCACCCCCACTCCTCCTGCCCCTCCTCACATGTATCAGTCCCATAGGGCTGCCCCTACTTCCCTCCTCCCTCCTCCTGCCCCTCCTCCCATGTACCAGCCCCATAGGGCTGTCCCTACCTCACCCCCCCAACTTATCCCGCCCCTCCTCTTGTGTACAAGCCTTATGAGTCACAGGGAAACGTTTTGAAATATTTTGTAACATTGTTTTTTTTTTCTTGTCTGGATGGTATACAAATACTTACCATAAAAAAAAACAAGGATCCTCGATTAGCCTAAGTCCTATCGTTTAAGTTATAAATTCTATACATACTTCCTCTATACATGTTCATACTAAACACTTAGAGACTGGATGTTTTTAAATCCAAACACCTAAGCACTATGGTGTGTAAGTGTTTAGGTGTGTAAGTAGTAGGTGTGTAGGTTTAAGACCATGTGTTTAGGAATGTGGTAATTTATTAGGGAACAGCTGAAAACTGTTTTACCAACGGGCAGGGAACGAGGAGATCCGACCTTGTGTGAATGGATAAAAAAGTGAATGTCGTGTTCCAGCTAAACTTGCTAAAGCCTATCTATATAAATATTGATGTGAGTAGAGAGAAATAGAATCAAATATAGTTTACAAAACAAAATCAGAAGGAATCCTGGTGGGCCCAGTATAGTTAAGTAAAGCTTTGAAATTCAATTAACCCTTTCAACCCTACCGGCCAAAAAAAAAACAACAACCTAGGAGGTATGTTTAGTGTTAGGGCCACAGGCCACCGTTTTCAGTGAAACTCTTTCATTTTTTCGCTGGTTGTAGTGAAGCAAAGCATCAAGGCAGTGCTTCTGGCATATATACCATGTCCGTTGGCCTTGAATGACCTCAAGGAAAGATCAGAGGTCACTGAATTTCATGTGAAATCGACAAATAACCCTGATACTTAAAGGGAATGCCATTTTCGCCCAAAGGGCTATATCAAAACTTTAAAAAAGAAGTTTTGAGAGTTCACATTCTCTTCAATATGATGCATAAAATGGTTTGATGTTAGAAAAACTACCTGGAGAAGGCTCCATTAAAGTCTTCCCTATTTAGGGCTAGGGGGGCATAAAAAAGGTGTTCATGTATACCCTCCCCTAAGCCCATCATCTACCCTTCAGGATGTTCATTCTGATTTCTTGGAAGGTTTTAAGCCAACAAGCGCAGAGCATTGAAAGATTATGATGAAGATCCAAACCAAATATTTTAAGTACCTGTTAATGGGAGAAGCATGATGATGACCAAATCTATGAGAAGGTATAGAAAGCACACCCCTACACTTTTTCTGAGGTAATGGTTCTTTAACATCCACCACTACATAGGCATAGTGACAGATGTAACACAGGAAAACACATAGAAGTTTGGAAGCAGTTTACTTCACAGCAGGTTTACAGAATACATAGGTATTCCTCGAAGTGTGGCTGATTCTTCCCAGACTGCTCCTTTTATCCCAGCCCTGAGAGGACCCTAGGCCTGCTCCCTGCCCTCCACATGAGTATCAGGACCTGGCACCACCTCCATTAGCCAATTATACCAGAGCAGGACCCCTCTCACGGGATGATCACAAGATGCCTGGCCAGTCTATCACCTGACCATCAGGTCACCAACAAGGACCCTCTTAGTAACGCTAGTACACCCAGCACAGCCAAGGTGCAACTGCACACTATTCAGGGTTATGTAAAAGTGCCAGGGCTCAGGTGATAGTGCCAGGACATCTATGTGCATTTGTACCGACAATATCATGAACTAATATTAATTACTCATATCATTATTAATTTTCCATAGTATATTATTATTAATTGTCCTTGTGTCTATAGGGGCCATTGTGTTACACAGATGGACAGGCCTGTTTTAATTCATTTGTATGACATGACCGGTGTGGAGAGTCACTCAGCCTAGCACTGGCTCATGTAGAGCCTCGAACCCAAACTCTGGGGTCGCCAGTCCAACGCGCTACCACCAAGAAGGTTAGATACTGTAATATCCTTGCTACCACTGAAATAATTCCCCAACACATACCTTCTGTCCTACTCTGTCATGGTTAGACCCACTCTTCAGATTGCATCAGCTGTATTTGGAGTATGGGGACACAGGCTGATAGTGAACATAGGTCAAAATATGCACAACAAACCCCAGCAACTTAGTGGGGAGAGAATACATTCCCGTTTTCAATAGGCCTGTAGACAGAGTCACTCAGATGACTCACAGCCATGGGTTATTTCACTTGTGTCACCGCCGCATATCTTCCCGCTTTTTTCTACGGCTTTGCTTGAATGTCCATGCAGTTCAACCAGAAGTAGCCTACATTAATTCCATGTAAAACTGATTTTACTAAAACGATCAAATCATTTTGGACCAATGGGCGCTGCCATATGTACTATGAAATATATAGGGTTTGTATCATTTTATCTCGTCATTTGCCTACCACAGCCCTCTTGTCCTATTCCTCAATTAAGAAAGATAATATCATTCTATTCTTGAAATCTTACCCTCTTGAGAGTCGTCCCTCTCTAGTTCCTCCATGAATACTGCGCTAGGTCTGGTGGGTTTAACACCTATAAAGGTTCAAAGGAAATAAAATAAATCCACTAAAGATGTATTCATAACCTTTCACAAAGTTAGGGAAATACCGAACTGTATTTTATAATTCGAAACTCCTTTTTTTCCATTTCAATATAATGGTCTCGAATTAGGGGGTTAATCCAAAATGCCAGCGAATTAAGCTTTCGATTGTTCTGTGACTGTCGAAATTTGGAACTGCTTAAGCGCTCTGGAGATAAGCAAAAATCATAAATGACATATACAATGAGGAACATACCGTTTCGTCTGCCATTGTCCCTCCTGTCAGAGGCCTGTGAAGGTTGTTGGTATCCCCCTGTCAACAGAAACAATGATTTTAAAGTAAAATCACAGAGAATGGCTAGATTGTATTTATGCGTCCTATCAAAGTGTTGGTTTTAACCGACTCAAGATCTCTCTCAATGATTTCACATTAATTCTGACCGCAGCAAATGGTATAGATGTTCAATGGGGTCCTATTAGATATCACACCTTCTTCTAGACGGTCCTTCTGTGTATTATGTTTGTCATTGGTGGGTCCTTCGCTTGACCTTTCTGTAAAAAAAAAAAAATCTGACTGATTGAATAGGAGATCTGGAAGGTGTATAATATTTGGTTGCGGGTATATCGATGGTTATCAGTTATGGGCTCTTGGGGCCACAGAACGCCTGGAGATTTTGAAATTCTCCATTATGCACGGTGTAGTCTTGTTGGTGTGTGGAATGTATAACAGTTCAAAGGAAGACCCAACTCCCCACCGCTCTACATGTTGTTCAATGGTAGAGAATACTGAAGGTGATGGACATAGATGGTCCTTGGAAAATTTCAAACTTTAGAATTGGTATATCATTTCTTGTGCGAGTTAGATTGCATATAGTTGTTATTATTCACACGACTTAAAACAATGTAAACTGTTATCCCGACACGTACCTTTGGACTGATGATGTTGATTGGGGCGTGGTTCTCGAGGCTGTTCTCGTCCTTCATTTCTCTTATCTACAACAAACACAGGTAAACTGAGTGTTTCTTGACGAGGTAACATAGAAGCAATATTACACGAGGCTGAGAGAGGGAGAGCGAGAGTGAGAGAGATAGAGAGAGAGAGAGAGAGAGAGAGAGAGAGAGAGAGAGAGAGTCAGACAGAGACAGAGAGACAAACAGACAGAGAGACAGAAAAGTGGACTACTGCTTCGAGGCTAATAAGAAAAATATTAGTTACTTTTGAAAAATTCAACATGAGCTTAGTATTCATTTTATGCTAACTTGGTATAAATGCCCTACAAGTTTTTTTACTAGGGGAGTTTAGGCTGTATTGATGACAGTGGAGAAAGGGCCTTGTGGAAAGAGATTCAGTTTCTGTACGCCCGTCTATTAATACATAGAAGTACAGTGGCCCACAAGGGTCAAATTGAAGTTGAAGTAAAGAGTTGACTTTCACAAAAAAAGTTAGAGTCCAAAACCAATATTAATATTCAAAGTCAATTTCATTTCATTGCTGTCAAACTGTCAAGGTGTCAACTCATGAAAACCAACTTGTGACAGGTATCTTTTAGCATTGCATGGTGCACTCTATGTCTTTCTATATGAACAAAGTTTATACCAGCAACTACTGGGTAGCTATCGGTTCCCTCACACAATAACTGATGGTTCCACACCAAGTAGTTGGTGCTTCCAGCATCCTGTAACTGGTGGTTCCCACCCACTGTAACTGCGGTTCCACACCTATCCGCTACTGGCACTGGATCCCATACCAAGTAGCTGCTGGTTCCCACACCCAGCACTTGGTGGTTCCCATGCACATTAGTTGCTGTTTCCTGTACCCAGTACATGCTGGTTCCCACATCCAGTAGCTGCTGGTTCCCATACAAAATGGTTTCTAACCCAAGTAGCTGCTGGATCCCACACCCTTGCTGGTTCTTGCACCCAGTACCTGCTGGCTTCCACATAGAGTAGCTGGTAGTGGTTCCCACATCCATTAGGTGCTGGTTCCTGCACCCACTTCCTGCTGGTTCCCAAATAGAGTGCCTGCTGGTTCCTACATCAGGTAATTGCGAGTTCTTAAAAGAGTAGCTGTCAAAATAAGTCAATTGGGTCAGGATAGGTCAAATTAGGTCAATATGTTGAAAATAGGTCATATTGGTCAAAAGTATGTCTATTCGGGTAGCATAGGTCAAATTATGTCAAATATGGTGAAAATAAGCCAAATTGGTCAAAAGCAGGTCAATTAGGGTAGGATAGGACAAATTAGAGTAAATATGGTGAAAATAGGTCAAATTGGTCAAAAGTAGGTCAATAAGGTCAGGATAGGTGAAATTAAGTCAAATAGGGTGAAATTAGGTCTAATTGATAAAAAGTAGGTCGATAAGGGTAGGATAGGTCAAATTAGGTCAAATATGCTGGAAAAATATGTCAATTTGGTGAAAAGCAGGTCAAATAGGGTAAGATAGGACAAATTAGAGTAAATATGGCGAAATTAGGTCAAATTGGTCAAAAGTAGATAAATAATGTCAGGATAGTTGAAATTAAGTCAAATAGGGTGAAAATAGGTCTAATTGGTAAAAAGTAGGTCAATAAGGGTAGGATAGGTCAAATAAGGTCAAATATGGTGAAAACCAGTCAAATTGGTCAGAAATAGGTCGATAAGGTCAAGTAAATCAAATTAGGTCAAACATGGTGAAAATAGGTCGAAATGGTCAAAAGTAGGTCAATTAGGTCAGGATGGGTCAATTAAGGTCATATATAGTGAAAACAGGTCATATTGATCAAAAATAGGTCAATTAGGTCCAATAAGGATGTGGGAAGCAGTAGCTACTGTATGTGCGAACCAGCATGTACTGGGTACAGGAAACAGCAACTAATGTGTATGGGACTACCAAGTGCTGGGTGTGGGAACCAGCAGCTACTTGGTATGGGATCCAGTATCAGTAGCTGATTGGTGTGGAAACACCAGTTACAGTGGATGGGAACCACCAGTTATGGGATGCTGGAACCAGCAGCTACTTGGTATGGAACCATCAGTTATTGTGTGAGGGAACCAATAGCTACCCAGTAGTTGCTGGTATAGACATATAGAAAGACATAGAGTGTACCATGCAAAGCCAAAAGATACCTGTCACAAGTGGGTTTGCATTCATGAGTTGACACCTTGACAGCTTGACAGCAATAAAATGAAATTGACTTTGAACATTGATTTTGCTTTTGGACTTTAACTTTTTTTGTGAAAGTCAACTCTTTGCTACAACTTCAATTTGACCCTTGTGGGCCACTGTATTAAAGAATGGGTCCTCACAAGTTCCTGTAGTAAGGTTCGTTTGCAACATGAAACAAATTTATGGTATGGCAGAGTGCACTATCACACAGAAGCACTGCTTGATAAATATATTATGTCTTCAGCCAGAGTGGGCCGAACTCTAGCCATAATAATGAGATTGGTGATAGCTTTGCTCTAAGATTAAATACTGTGTGATTTATTTTGATTACCATCATCAAGTTGCTCCCTTCGTTGAACATGTGGCACATTTGGCCTTTCTCTAATAGGAAAAATAAACATGGATTATGCTGCTATTAGTTTGATTAATAGATACAATATAGTGCGGACTGCCATAGGTCTACTTGAAATTCGAGTCAATATACTGAACAACTTACCATTATGCATTCCATCTACCCCTTGATCCTCTTGTATGCACTCCTTGATCCGGAAGTGGTCGGCCCCCTCAAATAAACGTCGCCTGTCAGGGTCGCATATGGAGTCGTCCATATGGACGGAGCAATGGCCACCATACCGGAAGTAATCAGCTCCCCAGCAGTTACCCAACTTCCGGCAGTACCGGACGCAGTAATCCGCTGATATACCTTTGACCATGAATCTACCTCCAACGAAGTATGTCTGCTCCATTTGGACTGTGAAACAGGTGAAAGTGACTTAGGATTTCCTGACTGCAGGTAATACATAATATTATCTAACGATTTGGCTTGGACAGTGATTTTTTCTTATAACTCACGGTTCATTATCCAGCCTTATAACCCTGTGGGGCGAAGTCAGAGTGCATTATCCTGAATGCTGTGTTCTGATTGGCTGATTAACCGTGCATTATCTAGATGGATAATGCACTCCTGGCAAAGGAGGTTAACTTCATCTCAACTTTAGACTTCACAATTGATATTCATGTGTTGTCAGATGGCTGATGGGTGATTTTTCTGTGTTATAAAGGGAATAATGCACTTTGTCATGGCTGTGGTCGTGCTCTAGACTGTATTGAGATATCTTGGGGCCTATAAGGCCCCTTGATGGCTCAATACAGTCTAGAGCACTCCCACAGCCATGCCCCGTGAATTATTCCATTTAGGGTTCAACGGGGAATCGATCCCCGGCCGCTGTGGCAGGAGACGAGCGCGCTGTCCACTATACCAAATCGACCGGTGCTAGAAACCAATGCCCATGGAGTATTTGAAAAAGTGTTCCGACATACCTGAAGTTTACACACCTCGTTAGCATAGATTCCAATGGTGGAAGGTGGAGTTATTAACGGAGAAACGCCGTTAGATATCCTAGATGAATATGCCATGCCTAATTTCATCATTTTGTTCGAATGCCACAATATTTCAATACGCAATTGAGTTAAGGGCTATCCTGAATTTCTTCATGTTGTTGACATGCAATGTTTGAGATCTTATATTTCTGTAACTTTTTTGAGTATTTTATCATGATGCAAAGTACTGAAATGTAGCTGAAGACATGAATTTGAAAAAAAAAGGGATTTTGTCCTAATGTTATGTATTCCCAAGGTTTGCCACAGATGATTTAGCAATGTTATTTCTGATAGAAAAGCCATTATTATCTCATTATGGTTATTTTGAGGGGTGGACACCACGAGGTATGTGGAAGTCTTTAGGTTGACCTACCCCATGTCACATTAAAAGGTATAGACCACTGTCATCTATCATTATCCTCGCTAACACCCCATCACATGGTAAGATTATCAATATCCATTTCCCCATGTCAAATTGAGTGATTTAGGGCCAGAGTAGCTGGTAAATGACGTTCTCCAACTCGTGCTCCAACCGGACAAAATATGGATTGTGCTGTTTACATACAGTTGGTGTATTACTTATCATTATGGAGCATTGCCAAATTCCCGATGCAAGTGTGATCTTAGAACGATGGCTCCTGGTCCCGGAAATTGTATGCTATAGTAACATCGTGATATTCATTATTCATACTAATATATGACCCCTAAGGGGTAAGGCGGCACATAACTTGTCCTACCGGTATTTCTAATCAGGAACTAATCACTGTATGAATAATTTACAAGTAAATAGGTGTCACAAAGAGAGTTTGATGGTAGGAATATATAGCAACACGTTCTTGGTACTGCTGCAGTAAAAGACCGGTGAAAGTAGGATTAATCACTTTAAACGAAACTGTATGGGCCTAAAGTAGGTCTATATATTCAGTAACTACTCATTAAAAAATGCCGGCAAAATAATAACGGGTCTTTGGCAACTTGTGCGCAAGGATTCACCGTTAGCTTCCTGGGTAGGTATATTCCTTGTACCACAGTGTTTGACTCTATATATTGCCATTTGGGGCTTCATTGTAAAATTACACTGAGCACTTTACTACACTGCCTGATAGAATCAACAGTATTTTTTTTAGAGTGCACTAACATCTACTGACAGATAACACTTATGGATCTGTGGGAAGGTGAACTCTAGCCATCTCTAACGTGGTAGGTTGATAAATGAAATCATTACGAGCAATTCGTAGTATTTATCTAAGTGAACTTTTAAGAAATGCACCGGAGGGGGCTCAGGAACCTAAAATGAGAAAAGGTTAAATCTGGAATATGGAGAGGATATCGTATGGGGTGTAATGATAAAGATTTTAAAAGGAGTTCCAAAGGTGGCATATAGTGCTCCCAGCCCTGCTTGACAATCTCTGCAATAGGTTTTGATATTTTCCAGAATTGAGTAGAAATCACGGATGCTTCACAAATCTTTTCAAAATGAAAGAGTATGGGGATTTTCGGTTTATCATATTGATAGATAGCCTATATACGAAGTCATCTCCTGAAGGAGAATTTTGTCATTGCAGATAAGAAGTGAGCAGAGCAATATCTAACAGGTTTAAGAGACCAACTGAAGGACCTGGTGCTGATTTTGGCACCAGATGTCAGCACCGTTAGCTTTCCAGCAAGTAGTTATACCAGATCCCTCATCCTGACAACCGATATCTTCATCTCTGTCTATACTAATTTATAGCGGGGCATTGATTCTACAGTGGGGAAACACAGTCAGCCTTCTGTATGCAGTCAACAATGTTTGACGACATCGCAAATGTCCTTTAAAAAGTGCCTACAAATTGAATGTCCAACTTGCGCATTACACAAATCTCATGATTATCTCTGCAATTTATTTTAAATATGATACATCTTGAGCCGATAATATTATGACAAATGTGACGGCTTGAATTTTGTTTGGTCAAATCAAGTAAAAATTTGTTCAAAAGGAAAAAAACACACGTGAAAACGCTCATCCCACGAATACTGGAAATGCAAATACAACTTCGAATAAGTAAACATAATATTGCCAATCTTACCTGGTTCTTGTCCACTGATGATGTGGGACCCCACTATCAGAAACACAAAACTACTTAATAGGACCTCCATGGTAGAGGACATGTATGGGAACCAATATGTCCTATAAGTCCTATACCTTATGTGTCATAAATGGTAAATGCCACAGTAGACTGCCTGCCTCCTGTATCCACTATTCCAGCAATGATTATAGATACACATCCTTTCTGTGAACACCTGCATTATACGGCATAATTAATTACTGCTCTGGGGAGGAGTTCTCTGGAACTGAGATGGGTCTGACTAGCCTGAAGCTGTTTGTCCAATTAAAAATACGGTATATATCGGCATTTCGAATATACTCTCAGTCGAAAGAAATAATGGATGTAGGAATTGTATGGATTTTGCGTTTGGGATGGAGGAGTAGGATAGGATTTTGGATAGCTTTAGATGGGAGTTCCTCTCATTCCTGAGGGCGGGGCCCTGGGTGCAGGAGGGGTGTCTCTGTGCCATTGAATGGAAATGGATTAATTTGGAGGTAAACAACAAAAATAGTAGTCTTGTTTCATTCAAAATATTAATGTGTGACGTACTTTTATATTAGCGTTCACTTTGGTATAATACGAAAAAATGACATTGTGACTTTGTGTATTTGTACGTTTATTCAAAACTTCATATGCAAATTAAAAATGAATCAATCTTGTCAACTGCATATTGCAGATATTTTCTTTTTCAATTTCTTGACCTTTGTCTGCTCATTCAGTCATTTTCTGTGGAATGTCTCAATGATCACTTTAGTCTTGTCCAACACGAACATGCTTGCTCTATAGGTCCAGGTGTCCATCATCTCAATATATAAAATATTAATAGACAGTGCTCCCGTCATTACATATGCAATTCATTAACATATTTATGCAGTTACAAACACTCTACCCTAGGGTCCCCATGAAGTGCGCATGCCCAGGACCTTATATACGTCCTTTACACGTGTCTGTAGTCGGTGTCCATAACGCGGCACGACGACATCTACGTCAGCCTGACGTAGCATGACGTTACAGTCCGTCATGAGGAATTTCTCTATACATCGTCCCCGGTAATGATGGACATAGGCCGAGTCAGTGGTGGGTAGGATGAGGGCGTTCAGGCCGTGCTCGGAGCTTGGGTGACTGCGGGTAGCACCGTGCCAATTGACAGCCAATACAGGTGCAGACATTATTACAGATTTAGGCTGGTTGTTAATTATGTTAGTCCTCCTGTTGTGGTCCAATATATACAACCTCCCATCCCTAACTGCCCTGGCCTTGCGGGAGGAGGCATTAGAGTTGCCAGATAGAGCAGAGTTATTAGTGGCAGTAGACTCAAAGTCTGAGAAGTGCCAAGCTGTGTAAAATGTTAGGCCTGAAAGCATGGGTCTCTGTGTGGAGTGCCTCAGGGCCATGAAGTATATTGACTCATCTCTATACGGCAGGAGAAGTTCATCATAATCTATGATAAGGAAGAATTCATATCTGTGTAGAAACCTATAAATGCAGTCATTGAGAGAGGCAAGATATACCTGTTGTGATATTGAGAAATACTCCTCTTTGGATAGATGGAAATGTTTGGTAGCGTGGTCATGTAGTAGTGCCAGTAGAGGGAATGAAACAGTCTTGACAAATTTGATACTCTTGTAATGGTTTATCACGTGATTGGCCCATCCTCTGATGCCATTATCATAAACTATCACACTACTAACCCCTGCTAACCTATTCATCTCAAACCACTCTATCAATCGACTGGGATTTAACTCCCCAGTATATGCCTTTCCACATATTGCAAGTTCTTTTTTCCTCCCTTTCCATGAATGACCAATAACGTTAGGATGGTTAAGGGGGATTTTGACGCAGGGTAGTTGGTCCAGGCTGCATATCTGGATAGATGTTAGATCAAAGTTCACCACAGGTGTGTCACAGTGGTATATTGCGGCAAGGTAGACACTCTTAGTTGGCCAATAAGGAAAGATGAGCTCCACGCTAGCCACTACCACTACTGTGTGGTTCTCCAAGCGGAACTTACACCTGGGTGCCAGCCTATGATTCCGATGCTGCAGACCTATGATGCGTACAGTAGACCCGTTGTAACGGGTATCCAGGAAAGCTGAGGTAAAGTAGACTTCCTGGGAGGGCAGCCAGAAGGCCCCTGGATGGTCATAATCCATGATGAGATCTGGGTCAGTAGTCAATGCTCTATCCTCTGTCTCCTTACTGGAGTTTTTGATGACGTAGGTTCTGACGGTGGCTACGTCATCGACATAGACTAATTCATTATGCCCACTGAAAACCATCATACAAACCAGTATGGCTGTAAGCACAAAAATAAGTAACCTAAAGAAAGCCGATCCTGTGTAGATGTCCATATTGGCTTTACCTAGTACAGAGAAGTGTTTTTTGCTATTCTCCCAACATCCACACTGAAAGGCACTGAGATCATTGCTAATGCTTCCAAGGTCTGCCTCTGAGTCATATTGGAACTCCATATCAAAATGTATGCACAGAGCTCATCCTCTACAGACCATCCAAAACGTCCCACACATATACAAATAAAGATTGTTCACCCCTCACCTCTCCCAAAAATGATCACCGGACTGTTCTGTCATCAAGCTGAAATGGGAATCAGAAAAAGAGTGATAAGTGACGCAAATTTGGGTCGTCCCCTGTAAACATACAGCAATATTTTCACACGCAGTTTTTTTCTCTTTCGACCTTGGACTAATTTTCTTAATAGTCGAGTCAAGACATGAATTTAAGCAGAGCAAACATAAGCTATGGTGTCCCTAACGCAATATCACCACAAACAGAAATTTGAATAAACTGGGGATGTTTGTGTGTGGTATCGGACTTGTTTGTCTTGAAAACCGGTTCTAAATATATCTGGAAGTATTATCCTGACATAGATCTCTATGCACACACAGGCCATGATACCAAAAGCTTGGTGATATAGAGTAAAACAATACAAGTTAATATTGGCCTTACAACTCACGACAAGCTTTTAGGAAACCTTGAACTTATTTAGGCAAATCACACCAACCGTTCACACGGTTAAATGCTAGGGCTCAGCATTGCAAATTGCAATGTTTTTGTATGAATTTGCTCATTTCGCCCATACAAAGAAGGAAGTGAATTGTCAAAATTAGTGTGGCACTTACGGTGTATTTGATGCCATATTCTCAAAAAAAGTCTTTTCATTATACAAACAGTAAATTAACCATACCTGAACCGATGGCATGGCGCCTTCAATGGGTTTCATTTCCCTCCATTCAACCTTCAAAACATGTTTCACATGAGATATATCGTACTCTGCAAACACAAACTGTAAAGGAAATGAGGACACAGCTTTTCATTTACTATCATCAGAGGCAGAGGAGGCGCTGTAGGCGTTGCATTGTTGGAGTTGTTGTGTTGCTGTGGTAATATCTCCAAACAACCAGTTTACCTTGGCGCTAGTCCACAAATGGCCCACTCCAACTGCCAGGCTACTTCAGACATGAATCTTTTATTTACTAAGCGTGTTATACACATAAACTCTATATACTCCATCACAAACATTACCAGATCAATCGAATTTTGAATATAAAATTGATGAGGACTTGTATAAAGAGTACCGATCGTAGCATCATGATGTATATAGTGTTTCACAAGAATCCATAAATGTGAAAAGAGTTGAGCCATTGATATTTTATCAGGAGTGTATCTAAGCATCCCTATACATATTATGCTGTTCTTTTTTCAACCCTTCGGATATACACAAAATCAAGGAAATTGCCTTGGCCCTTAAATGAACCCTTTGGATTTGAATAAAATGTGGGATGCACTTCCGGGATTGTATTTGGAGTAAGTGAGTAATAGATGCTTTTATGGAGGGATATGCTGATGCCAGCGCATGTAACTATTTGCACCAAACAGATCTGAGGGGATATGAAAGGAGAGGGAACGCAGGTTGTGTAACTGTATTCCATTGAGAGTGCAGAAGCTGGGAGGACACTGGTACAGTGTGTGGACCCTGAGGTATGCTGGGGTGGTGAGTTTTGGAAAGGCGCCAAATAATTGTCATTGTGTATAATAAGAAATCAGACAAATTTAACCCTTTCCCCCACAATCGCATGTGAGACGAGAGAGAGGAATCCCACCATGGGAATCCACGTTTCGTCTTTCTGTAGCATGATGTGCAACCGTTTAAGTACATTGACGTTCGCCCTACCAAGTTGGGCATTTATTATCGTTATGATCGTGGAGGGGGCCTACACATGGTGCTCCTAACGCCCACTGAAGAGGACTCGAGTTGGGAGCGTTCACAACTTGGGCAAGGAGAACGTGATTTTCTCCTGAAAATGTAGACACGCCAGAACGTCTTATACTCGAGAAAAAAAAACATGTCCAGTTTCTTGGAATATCCTGAGTCTTTCCTGGGAATATCCCGTCTTTCCAAAAAAAATTCCCGAGCCATTCTCGAGAACTAGACTAGAGAACTTCTTGTTGTATTCACGAGTGGGGACTCGAGAAATTCCTGAGTAATTCTCGGGATCTTGTTCAGTGGGCGTCTATTAACTATAGGAGACTAGAAATATTAACCTGTCCCACTGTAATTATTCTGCCTGTAATGCATGGCTGCACAGCTGCTAATAAAAAAAACATACGTAGGACCTAAAAGGCCTAGGTCCCTCTGCCGAATGACAGCTCCCCCCTCCCCACCCATTTCCTCCCTTCCCTCAATCAATTCCTTCTTATCTTTAACATGGTTCCCACCGTCTTCCTCTGGCCTGGTATGGATTTTATTAATACAGCATATTATATGTTACACACAACCATGTGAATGAATGATGTGTGGTACAAAAGCACAGGAGGCCCACTCTGTTATTTGGAAGATAGTTGATAGGATGCTTGGGTGAAAAATATAGCATGTCTTTACACGATGGGATTGCCAGTAATGAGGGAATGGGTGACTTGTATAACTATAGTTTTTTTACCAGCATTAACATTATATAAATTTGGATTTAATTAAATGTTATTTGTAGATACCTAGATATCTAAATACCGTTTGACTAAAAAAGGAAAAAAATAAAGAAAAGGGAAGCACAGTATACTTCTGTGTTTAGTGTCTTGGCTAGCGGAAATGGTACTACTTGACTGAAGTCTCCTCCATGGCCACCTTCACGACTGACCTTCTGTCAGCATATTGGCAGTAAGACAGTCCCCCTTTCTCTGCTTCTGGCAGTAGAAAGGGAATTTCTGTAGTTGCAAATAGTTTCTCTAATATAGAATGCTGTCTCAACATACCGTCTATGACTAGTAGCTTGCCAAGTGTTTAGAGTTAACATGTTCGGTTCAACTGAACAAGGTGGCTCTCCTGCGGGCCAAGGATTGTAAGAATAAACTTGCCATTTCAAATTAGAAGCGCAGGTACCAGTAAATATCCTAATAGTCATACCCATTGGATTTCTGTATGCATATTCACAACCAAGAAACTAAACTCTATTACATATAATAAACTAATTTTCCTAGACTACCCCTACTACCAGGAGATTGTTGTTAATGTCCAACCATTTCCTTTACCGACCTATGCAGGTAGACTGAGTAGTTGTACTTATACTTACGATGTTCCTTATGTTTACCTATATATACAATATTGACAGTGTTGAACAGGTTTCTACTATGGGTATTATTAATCTCATCTCTAGTGTAGACACCCACACAATAACAGCGTAAATAAGAAAATACGTAATGAGCAGTGAGGCCATGGAATAGCAGTATTATGTATTCGATTTAAATGAAATATGTCACACAGCCAACATGATAGAAACCTACTAGTTGTCAGGAGTTGAAATTAGAGGTTTTAAATGGATTAAGCATAGACATTGTATGCCCTGAATAATAGAAACTCATCTGATTCAGTGGTGCATGAACCATTGTAAAATTATATTGAAAATACGTATCCTTTACAAAGGATTATGATAATTATGGCACAACTAGTTCATGTTCTTAAGTGTCTGGTCACTAAAGTTATGGTTAAATTCGGCGTAGAACACACCGCTTAAGGATCATACCATAACTTCCTCTACACTGTATATACCGTTGCACTAATATATAACAAAGACATTCCTTTCTGAATTGCGTACCTCGTCAGTTTTTATCATGAAATTGAATGGACCTAGGATTTATAAAAAGAATACGTTTATATAAACGTCGGCTTACCAGGTATGTATGTGTTATCCTCTCTCCTGTGCAGAGCCCAGGAGATATTACTGGTAGTCATAGGGAGGTGGAGGAGCCTCCTGCCTCCAGCCACTTACGCTGGAGGTGTACTCCTTGTGCAGACTGCGCCCAGATACACCTCAGACACCCACACCTGTGAATTACCTCCAGTCAGTCTCTACCAAATGCATGTCTTGTTTTAAACTTATGCCCGCCCCTCCTTGCTAGGCACCTTAACCTAGTGGATGATTCAATCCCCCAATGATCCACCTAGGCACCTCCCCCTAGGTTCTATAGCAGTCAGGGATCACGGTGTCTCTGGGTCTGGCAAAAAGCACAAGGCTTTACGTGTCACTGAACCATCACCACCCCCATCCATGCCAAGCTCCACTGTGACCCACCCCCATACAGGTGGGGGATATGATCGATGTGGAAGGTGTAGGGGTGTAGTGGTATAATGGTTAGCATGGATCAAGTCATAGCTTATAATGTGACCCATCTTTATCAAATCAATTCTGAAACCTGTGACCCAAAAAAGGGTTAACTGAGAAAATGCCTCCTAAAGTCAGTGTTCCCATTGTCAGAAAACTTAAACACCCAAGGAAGATATATGGTCCAGTAGCCTGTGGTGAAAATTTCATGTTTATTGACACACATGGAGTAACTATACTGATACCAATTATTATCAGAGGGAAGGAATAACCTATAGCACAGAGACATTGGCATAATGTTGGGCCGATGTTGGCCCAACTATCGGCTTTACATAGGCTGCCCATCCTGCCTACGTAGGCCCGACGGTGCCAACCAAATGCCAACATAGGCCCAACGTTGGCTTTTTGTTGGCAAACATCAGCATCGGCAAATGGTCGGCCAGGGGCTGACCATTTGCCAATGTCCTGCCAACGTTGGGCCAATGTTGGCATTTGGTTGGTAAATGCCACTGGTCGGGCCTACGTAGGCCCGATGCGTCGGGCCAATGTTGGCCAATTTTTTTGTGCTATATATATTACCCTTCCGTTCCTTGACCTTGCTCTAGTTTGCATTGCACTGAGATGGGGGCAAACCCATTTTTCCCATGGGAAGTAGGTAAACGTGACTAATAAATGAAGTTTATTGACATTTTCTGTTTTCATTAGGTGGGTATTGTCATGATATTGCTTGCAAACCATGGTTTTGCCTATGTATGATTGATTTCTAATTCAGCAGACTGCAATGCAGAGGCCTTTTTATGGATATTTTGAACGCTTTTTCATAGGGCCTCGGATGTTACGAAGCAAAGTAAAAAGAAATAGTATTAGAAATCAATAATAATTTGAATTATTCATTAGCCCATGATATTTGGCATAAGATATAATCACTTTAAGACTTATCTTCCCTATCTGCTAGGAGTTATAGCTTAAAACTTTGTGGTGTAGGTACAGTGGAACCGTACGTGCCACACATTACATTGCATTATATTAGGTATCAAACATGTAATCTGCTATTCTGATTGGTGTGAATTAAAGTAGGATTGGGGTAGTTTTAGAGGCACCATACGTGCCACATATTTCAGATCCCCATGAATTTAATACTTCATGGTATAAACCTCTATTGTTCTCAAACTTTTCTACTTATATAAGTTATTAGTTACAGGAATTCAAACAAAATTCCACCAGCTGATTTTGATAATAGACAATGAAATGTGACAGGGAACCGTACGTGCCACAGGGAACCGTACATGCCACAATATATATTATGCCTGAAACATCCTGAATTAGGAAGGTTTGTGGCCATGCCAGATTACTAGTGTAAAAGGACAATGCCCAACATCATACAAAAATGATATTAAATTAATTTGTTCACCCAATGGTTGAAAGATTGTTTCCAAGAAAATGAGCCTATTTGGACCATAATCCCATAGGAATCAATGCTAAATAATGGATTTGACTCTAAAATTGGCAATTTTTCATATTAATGTTCCCAATTTTCAGGGTAAGTCCCTCAGTGCACCAGTACTTTGGACACAAAATTTCAAAACAATCCAAGCAGTTTAATTTTTACCCCTTACTGAGCCCTATGTGACCCCAGTTCACTGCAATTGACCGTATACAATAGCCTGCCATTTTATATTTCTCTTTCAGAATGCAATCATTTTCCTTTGCAGTAGAGAAATAAAACTGAATGAAACACTCTATTCAGAACTATCTAGACCAATTACGGCATACGCCCATGTATAATAGACCTTTCTCTAGTGAGGGGGTGTGGATGGGGGGTCCCCCATGTCACATGTCAATTTTAAGAAATGGTTATGTCACATGTCACTTAAATCCCCATGTCCCATGTCACCTCTAAGAACCTCTCATGTCATATGTCGATTTTAAGAAATGGTTATGTCACATGTCACTTAAATCCCCATGTCCCATGTCACCTCTAAGAACCTCTCATGTCACATGTCGATTTTAAGAAATTGCCATGTCACCATGTCAAATTTAGTGGTCCACACCCATTAGTGAAATACCTTGTTCCCCACATTAATGACGGCACAGGGTTGACGTTGTAAAAGGCTTCTCTGATCCATGTTTTGGTACTTACAGTAGAAGACATTCCATGGCCTGGTGTCTACTAATTATAGCTTTACGTGAGTGTGACGTTAATAGGGAGTTTGTGCTCTGAGGAATGGAGATGGAAGGGGAGCTGTGTCTGAAAAACCTTTGACCTCTGACAGTAAGCCAACCATGAAGCACCTGGCTCTATGCCCGAGGCATGAGGCAGATAATACATACATATATACTTAAAGTGATTACAGGCTTATTGAGAGTCACAAAAACATAAATCTAATTCGTGTATTGCCATAGAGTGTCAACTGTGTACCATGTCATGTAAATGATAAGAATTAACTGCCAATTGTGGTAATGCACAAAGTACTAGGTATTGCTTTTGTGGCATATCTTCTCTGGAGCAGCAGAATCAATCTCTTACATTGTCTTCTCTGATTGACATGTTAGTCTTTACAACTGGGCTTATTATGCTTATAATGCTGGGCTTATCATTTCTACGACAGCCTACAACGTCATCTACAGAGTAAAGGTACCCTGAATCTGACAAACAACCTGAGGCTTGATATTCTTATTAAGGAGCATTTCACCTATCATATTTCCGTGTGGGCCCTCCTTCAATAAATGCAAGATAATGTACGTAAGCTGATTCATACGGGGTCGTATGATTTCCCAACAATGGTGTTTAGGTCTATGCCAGATCGTAATGATAAAAGATCCATCGTAATGGTAAAAGATCAAGTTGAAAGGCCATTTTTTATTATTCCTTGAGCTGCTGGGCTTCGCCTTCCTTTCCACAACATTTCTTTCAAAGGAAATGAGAAGATATCTTTATTTATAGGCCAACTTCAGCAATGCAAATAGATTATGCATTTTACCTTTTAAGTGATTTTTCTGATGCCATCAAACTATGAATCTGAAGTTGGATACACGTTACACCCTGACACGGATACAAAGATACTATGGTAGTGGAAGTATTTCGTTATTGTACACAAGGCACTGGTGGCATCTGTAGGCTTTGCCAAATATCATATCCTATCGAAATTGACATCAAATCACACCTCTGGTTAAGTCTTCGTGTCCGACTCTTTAATAACGTCTGGCATGGACTTTATATTATTTTTTAAGTCAAAATTATTAGAGGTGACCTAATATGTCATAAAAATGACAAGATCTCGAGGTAGTAGACTTTCTGAATGGTAATGTGTGGGGGATATTATATATCCACATGTATAACTTAAAATCAAGAATCATAATTTCTAAAGGTTTTATGACCAAATACAGCCACGCTTTGATTGTTCACATACGTTCAAGAGTGTGCTCAAGGCTGTGAGAGAAATAGTTGATTCAGACAAAATCCACTAGATGGCGCCAGTCCCATACCGTCTTAAAATGATTCCAGTTTGAGGGTCTCAACCCTCTATTTAGCAAGGGGCAAACTAGAGTCATATGCATCCTGAACTAAAGGCAATGTCAGTTTTGAGTGGTCAATATCCTAGTATGGTCCCTATACACAATGACAAATTGAATCTCACGATCAAACCAGAAAAAAATGATACTTTTAATAGGGATTGGAGGGGGGGGGGGTAAAAAGCACTTCACTTGGCTTCACGAAACATAAGCCAGGCATCTCTTGGTGATTTTCATCAGTATCCTACATTACATAACAGTATATTAAAGAATGTTTTTCACCTGAAAGAATGACGACATTTCCATGTGCATATCCATGCCAGAAATGAAAACGCACCCCACCTCAGTGGAAAAGAAGTGGTAAAACTGGGTAGTATCGCACATTTTATTGTATCGTGCATTTGCACATAGAGAGACCTAAAAAAGGGACATTTTGAAGATTTTTCAAAGATTCTTTTTGCAGCAGCTGTTCATGTAATATTTGCTCGTGTTTCAATGAGGTTTCGTTACCTGAACTGTATATTTACTTCCCAAGCATCTCAGTAAATTGAATAAGGCTTATACCGTGTACATGTTGTTGTTATATCGCGCACATGATCTAGGAAGATAAATAAAACCTTAAAATGTTACTAAGGTGAAGAAAATCAGTCACATGATAGCCATGCACTGATATAACACCACATTTGTCCAAAAGTCGGGAGGCTAGTTCTCACCTGGTAGGTGTGACCCCATTCACCCTGACCAGTGTAGTTTCACACCTAAATCACAGCTAAAGGTGTGAACGAATTTGCGCGATATAAGCCTTATGGGAAACACAGTACATTTGTGACATGGACTGGGGATAGGGACCTTAATGCACCCTGCACTAATGGCCCTTTTCGTAGATCCTGTCACATTTGGGTTGTATCGTGGATTGCGCAACATAACCCAAAGGGGCACGATAAAACCCAAAGATTTCTGTAGTCGTTAGTACCACCCTCTCTCACCACTCAGCAGTTCCAGCAGTCCCCTTTCCCACGGGAACTGCACGCGGCCCAGGTCCATATCGGTACCAATCATAGCTGAGTCTGGAAGCACCATTCCCTTTACATGCGGGCATATTTGGGTTGTATCGTGTGTACCTGCGCGATACTACCAAATTCTACCCCCCTTTACTTTAGGTCTGGGTTGAATAACTTCGGAAAAGTAACAATTTTGAGGTGATCCATACTGTTAACTCGGTGCCTTCATGCACCGGGAAGAACATCGGGATAGAATACTCATTGGCCACATCAAACAAGAAATGAGTGTAGACTTCATTTAATGGCTGCACCTGCCAAAATAAGCTGCAACTTTTTTTGTGCCCAGGATTATTTGGCTATTTCTAGCCAATTCCCGGGCTATTCTCTATATGACTGCTTTGAATCTCATAGTAATGTATTGTTTGTATATTGCTTTTCCTAAGGACAGTTCAGATTACTTACGGTATCTGAATGTTATTTGGTAGACATTTCTTATAATCATATCTATTGAAACATCAAAATACATTTTTGGGTACTATGGCAACATATAGATTCTGTCTGATGATGTTGTAGATCACGCAGGTGTTCATATGGCTGATTCGATATCAATAGGGAAGCTTTTTGTACTAGAACTAGTCGTTTCGCCACTATAGGTTGGTGCATTGTCATCACTACCAGTATTGACAGTCATTGTCCTTAACCTGGCAAAGAGTGCACCTTTCCCACGGGAAACTATGCACCTTTTACACGGGAAACTGTGCACCTTTTACATGGGATACTGTGCACCTTTTCCCCGGCAAACTGTGCACCTTTTCCACGTGAAACTGTGCACCTTTTCCACGGCAAACTGTGTACCATTTACACGGCAAACTCTTGCCTGTTGACGCTGCCTAGGGACGTGACATTGCCAGGTTACATGACGTTGCTAAGTGACGTGATGATGAGTCAAAAATTATGATGGCAACGTCACTCCCCTAACAGATTCTCTCGGAGGCGCCCACTTCAAAATTTTAGTGTTGAAAATCTGAATATCTATTCTTGTAGACGACAGAGCTGACGTCGTACCCGTTTCAACACTACACTGGAGCCCTGCTCTATTTTCTTACTATGACTAAGTCATCACAGGTGATGTATGATGTTACAACGACGTCCGCCTTTTTTGTGGGGTAAAGATTACGATTTGTGCTGTTTACACAAAAGAGAAAATGGATTATGGCAAAATATAGTTGATAACCACTCTTATTTTAGGCAACGTAGAAAGAGAAGGATAGATTTCTCGATTCATGTGCAATATTTTGCTGATTAAGCATACCTGAACCGACGGGGTGCGCGGGCGTACCTTTTACCGTGTTGATCCTCAAGAGTCTCAATATGTGAGAGAGCAGGTTTTCCTTCTCCCGGGCAACCTCCACAATGTTATCTTTCCCCCAGAAGAATGGCAGCGTTGCAGTGTGATCTACATTTCCGTCAAGAAATCGTCTGAAAGAATCAATCTTTTTCAGCACAATATTTCAGGTGGTGGTGGCATTGATATCTAGCAACAGTATCATGCCTAATTTATCCATTATCTAATCCAGAGATACTTGTGTATAGGCAAGCAAAAAGGGTCCCCCAGTGGAAAAGTCAATTTTTAAATTCAGGCCATGAACTTTCCAACGATATATTACATGAGAAAATATGTCTGCTAGTTTTAGAGTTACTGCTCTATTGACTTAGATGGGTACTGACCTATTCAAATCCCAATAAGGTCTACCTTGTATATTTCACGAGATGTATCAGATGATGCATATAATTAGTTTTTGTGATTCCTCAATTTTGAGTGAAAATAATGTTTCCATGGCAACCAGTATCAAGAAAAGCACTGATTTCTGCCCCCAAATGCCCAAAAATGTTCTATTTACATTTCAAATTTGGAAGGTTTTCCTTAAAAATGGGAATTTCCCTTTAGGACGATTGTAATCTACATAAAAATGTAGTATATAACTATTTTTGGTATATTTCCCCCCTTTTAGGCCGGAATTGGTACTAATCCCCCTCAGACGGTCCTTTTAACCTGCCTTCTCACACTAATTTCAATGACCTTTTACATAAAAAATGGCGGACTTTGAAAAAGGCTTTGTTTCTTGTTATTATGCACTGAGGGCTAAGATTATTTTTAAAAGGCTACTTTTCTCTTTCGTGTATTTATCTCTTTTGGTTTATCTGTTCCTGGTAAGCACTCAAGCTTTGAACCTGCGGTGAACTAATTATGCCTTTTTATATAATTATAGGATAAATAGAATGCTATTGAAAACATATTCAGAATCTTCTGCAAAGGTTAGGTTGAGATGGTAAACCATTACTGACAGTGCCATTGCACTCGTGATGTGATACCCTTTCTATTGGAAAATGACCTAGGAGAAGTGGCTGAGTAATAAATGTCCAGATAGTTGTTGTGAGGTCCAATAACCGCGCCAATCGGGTAATCATGATAATTTAATATGGCCTTCTCCAAATTGACATTGCCACTATACTACTCACGAAATGGGGTAAAAGAGGTTAATATGAGCCATCTGAACCCATGGCCAGTACATTATATAGATTTTATGTAGACCATTTCGTCATAAAAAACATAACCGGGAGAATGTGAATAAAATCTGAATGAATTTTAAAGAAAACTGACGACTATCTGGATATATATATATACAAAACTACTGGGTTTTTACTGTATCACCTAGAGCTGGAGTGAGTCCCCGAGATGACTCAATTATTCATTAATCACCACTTTACAACCACTTTGAACTCTTCCTTCCTGGTTCATCACCCACGTACACGTTAAGCGCCCTTCCATGCCAGGAATCTTAAAGTGTCAACCCATGTCGATTAACAAAGAGGATTTAAAAAGTATATGTTAACAGCCACTGAAAAGAGATATGAGATATGGAATGAGATATGACATAAGAACTTACCAGAAGAATAAGTTAAAAAAACAAACAAAGAAAACAAACAAACTGTATGCTTAACATACCCTTCTGACCAATTGTGGGCTACATTCTTCTGACCGAGAATTAAATAAACATAACCCCACTTTTTAGTTATACCGGATGTTATTAATTTCAAATGTAAATAATTCATCATAGACAGATGAATCCCCACCCTACGTCAGGGGACTCTATTACCTTTATCACCCTCAAGGGGATGTTTTTTTTTTTGTCTTTTTTCACATCTGCGGGCCCGTCTGTCATCTGTCATCCATCAATTGCTATAATTGCGCAAATTGTACAGCTCGAGTGGAACAGATATCAGATGATCTACCCATCCTATAACAATAATAGCCCATCGAACATATCTTATATATTATATGTTATGAAGCATGTCTTTTTTAAGTATCTTTGTAATGTTGAATTTGAATCGTATAATGTTTATAGGTTGTATTTCAGGCCATTATGAAACAGTATAGGCCATGTATCGACGGTCAAACCCTCGTCAACGTTTTACAGAAGCATGGACTCCCTCTAGAGGCCATTTCTTAACAGACAAGGACTGCACCCTCCAAGTCGCACCAGCAATTACCATAGGAACAGCATTGGAGTTTCAAGTTGTAGTGCTGTGTGTGATCTTAGGGCATTAAGAAATAACCTCCAGGCACTTGGACTGTACAACGTTGGCGTCTTTCTGGGTAGTCGGCTTCCTAACTAGAAGCACCCGCAAGTGTCTTCATTTGCTTTTTATGCATTAATAAAGCCCTTTTGAATGCTTGAATCCAATACTTCATAGAGCACATGTGTACGTCATGAAGTCATGATTAAATACCTCTGGTCTTTATAGTACTACTTTCCAGGAATGAATATGAATTTTTGTGTTTAGGTGTTTATGAATTTTTTGTTTAGATGTTCAAATGATTTGATGGAGAGTTAAGGTTTGCAGACATGTATGCATTAAAAAACAGAGATATATTTTGTTTATTTTCCCCATTTACTGGGGGGGGGACATCAACAGGTATTTACTTGTCAAAGTCTCCAGAGATATCAGCCACAGCTATATACGTGTACATGTATTACACACTGCATCAGAATGAGAGGCTTGAGAATGTACAACAGCTTGGCAGGAAGGACATTGCTTTATCTATTCCAGAATAACATCAAATAGGTGTCAGCCATGGAGCTTATTGATTATTTTATGCTAATGATGGTGGCATAATGTGAATCTAGTCAATTTTCTATTGCCCTTTCTATTCACATGACATTCTATGAAATGAAACCATGATAAACATGGGATTTGGGGACATTTGTCACAACAATTGATTATAACTGTGTGCAGATAGTCCATTCAAAGGGAGTGCTGCTACCTGGTGTGGATTCAACATCCAAGTATCTAAACATATTGATGTTTAAATCTAAACACCTGTTATTCAACTGTCTCAACTCTAAACATCTAAACATGTTTAGTGTAAATGTTAAATGTAGTTAGAATAAAAGTGTTCATTTCCTCAATGAGACACCTAACTGACCTATATGTTTAGCTTTTAAACGTGTTTAGACCTAAACATGTTTAAAATCTAAACACCATTTTTGCAGTGTAGGTCCTGTATCGACGGTCAAACCCTTGTCAACGTTTTACAGAAGCATGGACTCCCTCTAGAGGCCATTTCTTAACAGACAAGGACTGCACCCTCCAAGTCGCACCAGAAATTACCATAGGAACAGCATTGGAGTTTCAAGTTGTAGTGCTGTGTGCGATCGTAGGGCATTAAGAAATAACCTCCATGCACTTGGACTCTACAACATTGGCATCTTTCTGGGTAGTCGGCTTCCTACTAGAAGCACACACGAGTTTCTTCATTTGCTTTTTATGCATTAAGAAAGCACTTTTGAATGCTTGAATCCAATACTTCATAGAGCACATGTGTACGTCATGAAGTCATGATTAAATACCTCTAGTCTTTATAGTACTGCATTCCAGGAGAGTTCATGACTGTAGCATAAATGCAATACCAACTTAGCCTGTGTAACGTCTCCCCCGCCCGCTCCATTGACAGAGCAATGTGGAAGCTTGAGTATACAATGAACGTAACGCCAAAGGTCATGCCATGCAGTCATATTTACTCAGTACATTTGAACTAGCACAAGCCAGGTAACTGCCTTCAGACATTGATGCTAGGCCTCCAGGGTTTTGTGTGAGGGTTGGTCCTCTGGGTCTTTATGCTTAAGGGTAGACAGCCAAAGACTTGACCACCTAGCTGATGGTATGTGTACAGTCACCATCTGTATGAAGAACCACTATCTGTAGTACTACAGTTAGAGGCTTACCCCACTTTTTAATTATACCGCTATCTGTATAACGGTAACGCTATATGTATCTAATTCAGTGTGCCAAACAGCTGTTTTTAATATCAAAAACACATTAAATTTCCCCCTACATTAAGTATATCAATATTGCTTGTGTGTCTTAACATTTCGTTTGAAAAGTTTCTACAGATAGCGTTAATTTACACAGAATCTGATAGTGGCTAGACGGTTGCTACAGATAGCATTCATTTTTACACAGATAGTGGTCGGATGGTCAACCTCTATGTGTAGTACTTCAGATAGGGGTTGTTTACACAGATAGTGGTTGTACACCCCTGAGACTGGCTTCTTTCAAATAACATATATAACGCATATCTACTGTAAACCATCACTCCCATAACAGGGGAATATGACTATACACGTCCCCAAAGACACTCACTGTTTGTTGAAACGTTGGGTGGTTAAATTCAAATACCTATCAGCTAAGTGGCCAAGGATTGGAGAACCTACCCCGTATAGTTCCCTATACTCTTCAATATCCTTACACAGGGCAGCACCTCATGGTCTTCAGTGGTCTGAATGTTTATTTCACAGGCACATTAGAAGTGCATTTCTATAGACCTAACAATGTGGGGTTTGCATTGCCAAATTACACTATGAATTCATAGGGGCCCACTTGAGACTGTTATACATACAGCCCTTGGAGCATTTGTGTTGAGTTCAAACACAGCTTGTATATAAGTCACTTATGATCACCATCCACTCCTCTTTCATTGTATGGGGAACTCATTCAGTGAACTTTAGGAGCTTGGTGCATTTTTCATTAGGATTTGGCGACCTGTTATATTAAAGTGAACCTATTGAAAAGAAGTGTTTAAGTGCATATTTAGTGTGAATCAATGGTAACCAAGGTGTAAGTGAACGATCCATAAACTGACTGAGACTTCCTTGCTGAGCCGAACAGAGCCATTACAACTAAGCCAATATGGACATCATTAAGTATTTAGGTAGGAGTAGTTTAGGCTGTATACATACTGAGACCTGGTCAATTGTGATAGGTGCCTGTTTATAGATGACAAAATTTCAACAACGTGCTCAGTTCACTGCTATAAAATCAATAATCGATTTTGGTTATTGACGCTTTTGATTTGCAGGTTGATCAGTATTCATAAGATGTAACAATCGAACTGAATCTTCATAAAGTTGAGCAAAGATGTCCTTAAGGGTCATATTCTGTTTCACGACCTATTAAATTCAATTGTTTTCTTCTAATAAAGAATATAATCATTCTAATTCTAAGAGTGTTGAATGTTTATGGGCACACACCTTATTTTAACGATCGGGTATATGCTAGGGAGAGAACATTGTGTAGGGTATGTGTAAATGCATTGTATGTCACTGTGGAAGGTACCAATTTAGTTCTGTGACAGGATCTGCGAAAAGAGCCCTTAGTGCAGGGTGCATTAAGGTCCCTATTCCCAGTATATTGAACAAGTAATCAACGGATAATTCATGACGAGTGTGTGTTATCCATTGACTACTTATTTTATTCCACGAAACCAATAAATAATCAATAGAAGATCAATAAATTCAAGCTGAAAACAAAAATTATTCCCCCTCCCCGGGACTCGATGCCAGCCATTGTGTGTACACGATCGGTACATACACCTCGGCACCCGGCAGCGGACAGCGACAGCCCCGGTCTTGGCTTGGCTTGCTTTGAATGCGTCTCGCGGTTATGTTTGTGTATAATACACCTCCTCGCCCGGCAGCGGACAGCGACAGCGCACACGGCAAAAAAAAAATGCGTCTCGCAGTTATGTTTGTGTTTAATACACCTTCTCACCCGGCAGCGGACAGCTAAAGCTTTGAATGCATCTCACGGTTATGTTACAGCGCACACAGCGAAAAAAAGATGCGCCCAGACCAGGAATCGATCCGCAGACCTCTGACAGCAGAGCGCAATGTGCTAACCGCTAGACCACCACGTCTCCTCCTTCAGCGGCCGTGTCGGCTTGGCTATGTTTGAATGCATCCCGCGGTTATGGTAGTGGACAGCCCGCAGTCGTCGCCTTGCCGGGCTTTGTATCATATCCAGACGTGGTACGAACCAGGCATTTCTTGTCAGTCCCTGTGGCGCAGTGCATAGGGAGTTCGATTTGGGATGTGAGACTGCAGGTTCGATCCCTACCCTGGCCTGGAATATTTCGTGGGTTTTAACATGTAACATATGACATGGAGGGACATGAGAGGCGTGCGGTTATCCATGGATAACCCGCACCGGGCACAGGTTATCCATGGATAACTGTACGCCTTACAAAATTGATGTTACAGCCTACAGGGTGTGCAATATTAACAGATATGTGGATGGGAATAGCCACCAAAAAGCACCCAGTAACCCAGAAATCGTGGAAAAATCCATATACATAAGCTTTATGGAGTACGTAATCTAGCTGTTTTGATAATGTACACAAGGACACATTATTGCAAACTACAGTATGTGGTCTGGGAAAACCCTGGTACTGGCAGTTCTAAGTATAGCAGCTAATATAAGATGGTGGTCAGATATAATTCCTGATTACAACCACTTAGTAAGGACTTATCCATCTTGTTCATTATATAATTGGCTTCATTCCAAACTAAAGGTTTGACTACTGGGGTACATGATACACTCTTCTTAAAAGAAAGGAGGACAGAAAGCGAGAGACAGAGACAGACAGACAGACAGAGACAGACATACAGACAGAGAGAGACAGAGAGAGACAGAGACAGACAGACATAGACAGAGGCAGAGAGAGAACTTGATATACCCTTTACATATATAGTGATGATGCACAGCCTAATAATTTTTCAATTGTGAAGTAAATCAATGGTTTTCTCTACTTCTATAATGTTTGATAATATTTTTTACCACTCATTTAGAAAGGTACACTCATAGAACCTTGTGAAATGTAGGACACATTAGGTGATATTTGTCATACATGTATATAACTGTTCCCTGTATACATGATGAGTTGGGCCTGGGTTGTACCAAATTGACAAATTGTGTGCCCCAGTCCCCATTCGATATAAATATCCAGAAACGTGATTTCAAATGCATCCTATTGAGTGCACGGGACATTATGACATCACACCATAACGCATGGTAGGCCGACTATGATGACACGTGAATCCCCAAACCTTTGATATGGAGATTCCCTTATCGGCTGTTAATGTTGTTATACCACGCATATAAGGTACGGCCTATACGTGAGGGTAGCCCCTCAGTGGGGTGTTTCAGAAGCAGGTAATGTTTACAACCGGTCATAAGGAGATATGATAGCAGTTTTAATAGTGATTGTAGGCGTATAACTGCAAGTGTTTCTAAAGCATTACCATTATCTTATTGTGTCTATAACTATATGACTGGTGAGAGATGATAATGGTTGGAGTTGTAAGTTTAGAATGTAACAGTTTTAGAAACAAATATTTAATGTTCATTATCATGTCTGGCTTCTGAAACACCCCACTGGTCACCTTAGAGGATGACAATGTGTGGGGGGTACGTCTCATATGCAATGGTATGTTATCCCTGTACTGAAATTCATGCTGAAAATCCTCTAATTCTGAATAGATAAATATCTGCCAAATACTACTTTCTGAAAGCACCATTTGAGGTACCGGTCTCCAGAGTATCTTAAACTATTAGGATCTTTGCCAAAAATCGCTAGGTTTCTTAGAACTAAGCGAAGTAGATTTTGAATGGGAGTTCGTCAATTTTTAAACTGTTTCAGTAAGTGGGAGTAAACTAGAATGGCCTAGAATGACCAAGTTGTTTGAGGGTGGTACTGAGCTAACACGCACATTGCTGGTCTAGCCTAAGAACAGAAATGGAGCAGCTAAACTGATGAGTCAGCGGGAGAGGGGGTCAATAGACTAAGTGAGCACCTCAAATAATTCCAAGAGGGTTTGCTGAACTTCTATGAATTATGTATTCAGAAACGGCAAAATAGTACACACCTTTAACGTAAACAATGATAGCCCATAATCATAATTTATAGAAACAAAAGGACGAGAGTCCAGACTCAGCGCGGAGTAGGCCTAAATAAGAAAGGGGTAAACTCATGAAGAGGAAGATGGCTTCTGGCCCGTACCGAGCTGGTAGCCATGCACAGTGATGTAGTAGGACCATTCAATTAACATTGCACTATCATTTTATTCTATTCACCTCGTATACTCATTAATGACATTGCTTTCATGAGGACTGCTTTCATAGTTGACATCATTTCTTCTTATTATAATATGTCATCATATTGGTGAGAGTCATTATGCATTCCTGCCAGGTTTAACGATTAATAGTGTCCAGGCCGATATTTGAGTAGCTCCTTTCATGAGATACTTCCAGTGACAGAAGATTCACTCATACTATCTGAAAGACAGCACAGTCAATGGAATTCCCAAAACAGTCATCCTATTCAGGAATGCAATGCCCGGTGAAAAAAATTGTGTCCTATGATGCCAGCACTATCTATGCCAGCAAGTTATTGAAAAGGGTTTAACGTGGAAAGGCTCAGCCTATTTGTCACAATTTGTTACGATGATCGGCAAATAAAAAGAATATTCCGAATCTACAAGGTAATTACCGCGAGTTAAGGACCCTAACATGTCTTCACAATACAAAGAGTGTTCAAAATAGACCTCGACCTACACATGTACACAGACAGTTTGAAAATAAAGATCTACTTTACCACGGGCGCAGATTCAGAGATTAACCTTACATTTCCTAGGTAACAGTCCAAAGCTGATTTTTAATCTAATATCCTATATTTTGGTCTGAGACCTCACAGTGCCATTGTCCGTCCACATGAGGCTGTCGGTGTCTTTTCTCAACTCCTGCTTGCTCCAGGAGACCCTGTCACCATCCATATAGGTCATGACGTGGTACCTCTTCATCCACGGCGTCTCTCTCTTCAGTGAAGACGCTAAGGTGGGTCGACATAACTGTTCCACACGTTTCTCCATATTTGGAGACAGTGGCTCGGCACCTGTGGGTTCCTCTGCCCCAGAGCCGCGTCCACTCCGGCTGAAGTCAAAGGCAGTGGGTCCTGCCTTAGGCTGCAGCCATACCATGTTCCAGTTAGCCATGTTCCGGAGCTGCAGGCCCTGGTGGTGGTAGATTGTGAATGTCTGTGTATTGGGGAAGTCTCTGGCTGTGGTACGACTTCGGGAGCGTGGCGTGAAGGCGACAGTGGGGGCCGAGGGGCGGCTACTTCCGTAATAAGAGCGGTCCTCTGCCGCTGTGTACCCCACTGGTAACGAGCTGCTCTCAAGCCACGGTAGGGGCTGGTAGCGCGACATGCGAGGTGCTCCTGGTATAGGTGATAGAACACTAGGTATACCAACAGTCCCTTACTTCCCCTCCTTTCCTCTCCTGCAGTCGATAGTGGGACCTCAGGCCAACATAGATCTCCAGAAAAGATGATGAGAGTACATGTGAATATGGGTGAATTTTAGCAGTGATAGTATGAATATTCTAATTCCAAATTAGGAGCACGGGTGCCACACTAACTCCCTCCAACACTCCTCCAGAGCGTCATCTGTTCTGCTTCAAGAAAAGAAATCCGATTAGTAATCATGTGATAACAGCTCATACATGCAGGAGAATATAGGTCTCTCCAGGAGACCTAGTCAAAGTTCTCCTCACTACAGGTGTCTGGCCACCAATGAAGTTCACAGTGCCGCCTTCCACTGTTGTAAATCATGTATGATGATAGCTTCCAACCAAGCAATGCCTCCACACTGTAATCCTCTGTGCATGTTTGGGGGGGGGGGGCTGGGGGTCCCCAATATGCACTGGTTCAATCTAGGATAAAAACCCAAAATTTGGATGCGTATCAGTATGTGGAATGGCAAAAACCTGGAATAGTTATGTTCTTGTGAGGTAATAACGTATTCATATTACTCAAACTAAAATGATTGTTGTATAATTACTTTTTAGTGTGTATAAAAATAACCAATCTTATTACAAATCAGCTACCAGATCAATCATGTGTGTTAATAGATTTTTATAGGTTAGTTGTGTCGAAGAAGATGTTCACATGATATACAATATTTCAATGATAGCCTATAGCTAATTAAGTCTGTTCGTATAATAATCACCCATTGGTTCTGGTCATGTCAATTGAAGTTGTATTATATTCTACGTGGGACACGGCCGACTTGGTGGTGTGCGTATGTATATGGGAGAAGGGTGGGGGTCAGGAGAATACTTAAAACAATAATCCAAGTTTTGATCCTGACTGACCAACTCTGATCTTTGATCTCAGTGCACCAGGTGTATGTCGATGTGTGTGTGTGTGTGGGGGGGGGGGCTCGAGGTGTTCAGTGATGGTGGCAAGGTAGTGGCAGGTGTGCTCATTTCAGGTGTGGATAGCTCAGTTACTATGGACCACCCATATTCTAATATAAAGTACAGGTCTATGGCCAAAGATTTGGTAAACCCTGATGAACGTCCACTATGGCAAACCGAGCTCAGCTCTTATAGGATTAAGCAATTACTGGACGATAATCCCAGGTTATCCCTTATCTCCATGGTGGTCGGACCACCACTAAGCCCTACTGGGAGCTGGGCCAGGGCTACAGGTGCTTTGCTCTGTGTATAAATTGTGTATGTGTATTAATACTGCCCTCTTGGTGCTCGAGTATAAACCGTGTTTAAGTACTGCAGCAGCAACAGAGGAAAACTTCCACCAGTGTTGGTTAGAGAGCCCACACTGCAGCAATCCGCTCACCACTCAGGCTACTCCATGGTGCAGGTCCTCTCTGTGCCAAGTGGACGCAGCTAACCCTTGAGGAGGCAAATAGTGCCTCAGAGCATTATGCTAGATTCTGTCTTCATGAATGCAGTCAGGCTTCATTTTTTTTTTTGCATCGTGACTGACCTGGAGGTTACAATGCAAATAAAAGTGAAATGAAATAAAAAATAAACGATGGTAGACTCTAAATTACTCGATTTCTACATTACGACAAAGGAACACCGACCTGGAGGAATTATGTAATACTTACAGAGCTATAGGAGCTCTATCAATCCTCCAGTAGTCCTTGTGTGAACAGGTTATATCAGAAGCCTGGTAAATCTTTCTGCTTCCCAAACATTGATACAGAGAGGCATTATGTCTCAAGGGTCAAAGTGTATTTTATTGCAACGGCAGGAGCGGCTGTGCCAAATTTCTCATATTGATTTCTGAGATACCACTGGATTACATTTGGTAATTCCCATAATAAAATAGAAAAACACATAAGTGATAGATAGATTTATCAATCGTCGGTACATCATATGATTTTGTGAATTCAGGTGTTAACAATCATTCTTGAAAGTTGGTTTACTAAACCATGTCGACAAACGACCCCATAAAGTGGTTATTGAATTAATAAACTCAAGAAGATTAGTCTATTAGCAATACGGCATACACAGGTGCCTATGGCTGTATAGGAAAGATACGTAATAACCTGTAGTTGTGATTGTGTCGGGGGTTGGGACAGCCCCACGTGTCGGTCTGGTTATGATCTCCTTCGCCAGAATTAATGATTACTTTTATATATACACTGTAATCAATTAAGTGAGGGTCAGTACACTTATCAACTATACCAGTAACCGTGAGATGAACTGGGAATAGGGACCTTAATGCACCCTGCATTATGGGCCTTTTTCGCAGATCTTGTCACATTTGCAGAATGGTCCATATCGTATATTGGGTTTGTACTGTTAGTCATGTGAAATCTTACATCCCTTTTCTAGGAAAAGTGATTTGTTATGATTATGATAGGGCTGTCAAAGATTCAGGTGTTTGTATTTGCATTATGTGGATATAGATTGAAATTAAAGTTGAACAATATCAGGGGCATCTCATTAGAGTTATGCATTTACATATCTATAATGGTACCTGGAAGAGGCATAATCAATGTGAAGATACTGCCTACCTAAACTCAATTGTTTCTAACACACCTTTCTTTGTGTTAAAAATGTGGATGTATTTTGTACAAAGAACCCATCGTGGAGAGTTGACAAATAATGGTACAAATAAGACTCTGATTACCAGCCTCTAGGCCCAAAGAAACTTTTCCTATATAATTGTGACTGAGAGGTTACTCTCTGTATGTATTGCTGCTCCCGGGACCGAATGTGTGTAAAGTTATTGTTCCCACTGGGCACATCAATGTTGATTCAGCGTTGAAACAACGTTTGCAATGTTTGCATATCAACATTGATTTAGGGTTGAAATAAAGTTGAAATTGAAAGTTGAAACAACATACTCAAAATCAACTGTGATTCAACATCTAACCATCAGCGCTGATTCAATGTTTGTGTTTCTATGTTGACTCAACATTGTTTCAACAATGTTGAAACAACGTTGACAGTTGTTTTGTTGACATATCAATGTTGAATCAACATTGTATCAACATTGAAATCAATATTGTTGATTCAACATTGACAAATCAATGTTGAATCAACGTTGAGCTGACAACAATATTTCAACATTGATATGTCAACTGTTGACTGGATGTTGAAATGGTGATGGTTGACAACGTTGAAATACAAATATTGAAAAAGTGTTGAAAACAGGTTGATCAACACCATCAACATAACATCAACTGGTTGTCAATGTTGATGCAACATTGTGTGCCCACTGGGTTGTTGCTTCTTTGATTATGTTCTAAATAAATGTTTGACTCCGATTATAATATGAATTGGCACCTCAATAATTGCCACTTGTCTGCCCATTTTCTTCTATTTTTCACTGGCTGGCCAGACAGTTTCGTCAATTAACATTGAATTCAAACTTGTGATGATGTGTAGAAGCCCCGGTCCCCGCACTCTATAAGCAAAAATGACACCATCAGCTGACCATCCGTTCTATGGATTTTCAAATAAACCCGCTTGTCCATAAACCATAGGTAGAAGAATACCCCTTTTTCCAAAAACGAATTTGACCCTCAAAGCATTCAACATTCTTTGGTTGCCGATACATGGATGTGGCTTGAAAAATGACCCATTTCTCTTTTTTTTTTCTTTTTTTTTGCAAGATCTTCATTAAAACCTATCGCTTTTTCTGCATAAAGGCAGACATTCCTAAGGCTTAAAAACACTCATATTTCTGCAGTTTGTGTATTCATTTAAATGGAAAGGCCACTCAATTTTCACAATATCCTCGCTTGAAAGACTTGTTAATGAATAAAACCATTCTTCTACATGGGCCTTTACGGTAATACTGAACGAGACTGCTAGTGTTCCAAATCGTTGGCAGGTGGCTCCACTAACACTCTCTACGCACAGCACATTACTTTTCAGAGGGTCATTGCTCTCAGCAGCTAAATGTTTACAACCATGCATGGTTTCGTTGTTCGATACTATTGCGTTGGGTCAAAATAAATTTGAAAATAAAACAAAGAGAATAGCAAAACCTAAATCTGATATCGCTTGCAAGTCTGTTCATTCATTGTTCATAGTTAACCAGACTTCCCTTCATCTCTCTCCTCCCCTTCCTCACCTTTTCTCCTCCAACCCCTCCCCTCAGTTATTTCTCCCTGGATTACTGGCCTCTCTATTTCCTCTCAATCACTAAAAGATAAATGATACTAATACACAGGACAACATACAGATAGGCAGCCAGTTTTAGGGTCTCTAAGTACAAGCATTTACCTGAAGGTGGTGTTGCGGTTGTCTAAGCCTGCAGAGGGCCCAGCAAATTGTCGTGAGTCCTTGTCAACCTGTGTGAAGTGGCTCACGCATGTCACTAGATGAAACATGATGTCGTTATAGCACAAGATCACCAGGAATAGCAATTGCTATGCCACCTGAGTGAAAGATGACGGAATGAGTTATCACTCAAAACGGAGTTACCATTGATGACCAATCATGGTGACAGATGAAGACAATTTGCTGGGGGGTGTTTCATAAGGAAAGTCACATTTAAGAAGAGTGATAAAGTTTAAGACAAAATATTTACAACCACTTAACATGTCTTAAGTGAGTGTGTTTCATGAGTAGTTGTTGTAAATATCCTGTTGAGTTGTGGTAAAGAGACTTTTTATGATAACCTGTTATGAAACACACTTCTACATACATAGTTGACAGGCCTGTGTGGTGTTTCACCAGTTGGCAATATTTAGAACCGGTCATAACTAGATGTGACTGCAGTTTTAAGAATGCTTGTAAGTTTACAATGGCAGGTGTTTCTATAAAATTCATCAGTATGTTCTAATGTATTTCTCTATATGACCATGCCAATATAGGAGTGGTTGCAACTTTGCAACAGTCATTATTTGGTTTTAGAAATGGATATTAGGGAGTAGTCATTATTTATCAACAGGGGGGGGGTGGGTTTTCGTGCAGACGCGCGAAAATTTATTATGCCCCCCCCTTGACGGCAGTCAAAATTTTTTGCGGCCCCCCACGCCTGAGGCGCGAAGAGTTTTCGTGCCCCTCTTTGATCTATAGTAGTGCGCAGCCTTTTTTGCTAAAAAGAGGGTGAATTTTCTTAGCCCTCACCTCAAGAGGGGTCAAATCTTTTTTAGCCCCCCCCCTCGGGAGGGGTCTGAAAATTTTACACCCCCCTTAAACCCACCACCCCCCTGTTGATAAATAATGACCACTCCCTTATATAACAGGATGACAGTTATGTTATGTAGATGCACAGAGAAAATTAAGCTTGTCAGAATGACTCTGAGGGAAGAGTCAAACAGAGTTTGACTCAGTTACTGATCCATTTGACTCAGCTCTTTTCCGAGTCCAACCTTGACTGACTGTGTTACCTCCAATGACTCACTTACATTTCAGACTCAAACATATTTGACTCAGCCACTAGGTGAGTCAAAGGTTATATGACTCTTTTAGTTAGTCAAACTCATCCTTCCCACTATATTGGTCACGTGGGGACACTATGGGTCACATGGGGGATGCCATACTCTTTGTCCTAGCATTGTGAAGGCTGTTGGAGTATAGTAGGAGGAATCTGTGGTCCAGTGTAAGGTAGGTAAAGATTATTACATACACATCACTGTTTCTAATACCCCTTGTGTGTATGTGTGTGATAAGGGGGAGAAAGATTGAGAGGAGAGAGGCAGACAGACAGAAACAGACAGACAAGGGAGCTCGAGAGAGGGGATATTCTTTGTTTGCAACCCCCCCCCCAGCCCCAGTCTCTTATATCAAGCACTACAGCCTCTATACCCATCACTGGGCAGTCCCATGGGATACATGTACATGTACCATGAAGTAAGTAAATGGTAAAAGGGCCTAATAACACATTTAGACATTCAAAATGTCTATAAATTTTTGAATGTAAAAAAATAATTGCAATACATAGCACTCCTGGATCATTAATTTTGCATAGCATTCTCGTAAATGAAACACTGAATGATTTTGATATATTCTTCTCTATTGCAGCCAACCAATCTACCCACAGGTCGAAACAATATGATGTATGATCCACTGCAAAGTTGATAAATAAAGAAGTACCCCACCTCTCAATACTACAAATCCCTTCTTGCTAGATGAGTCAACAACAGTTGACTCATCTAGACAACTGAGTCACTTTGACTTATAATTATAACTGAGTCAATATTGTTTTGACTCACATCACCATTAGAGTCAGAAACAGAGTCACCCTGGTGATAGCAATTTGACTCAGCTAAATGAGTCAAAATGACAAGCATAGCTTCCTCAGTGTGTCTACTACCAGTAATAGGGTCAGGTGCCAGTTGTGGATGGCTATTTCAGAGCTACCACTAACTTATGTGACAGTTGCTAGTTTGTGGTTGTTGTTGGTTATCATTTGTAAAAAAACCATAGTGATCATCACCTCAATGTTTGTTTGATCAGTTATCCTGCACAGCCTATTCCTCCTTTGTGGTTTAGTGTCAATATTGGGTTGCAATTTATCAGTTGTCACTTGTTTGCCTGTAAGAACTGCTGTGAATTACCATTTATGCTGCACCGAGGATAGCTAAGACTGTCTTGATGTGACTACAGTGTCTCCACCTGTTCTGAGGCAAAGACATCATTTTAGTACGTCAGCACTCACCCTATAGGTTTCAATGATTGGTGGACTGACAGACATTTATTCCAGGTTAAAGTGTTTCAGCTCCACTCATGTGTTAAGTGGATGCAAAATCTAAAATCTCATGAACGATAACTATAATGAGGTGGCCTTTTCATGTGCTCAGGAGTGGGGTTGATCCATGTTTTGGGAGATGTTGGGCATCTAACGAAGTAAAAAATCTAGACGAATATCATTGTAGATTTAAGTATTTCGAACAGTGCTTAGTTATTCAACATTCTAGCAGATAAAACGGCCGATCAGTTCACAATCACCCAATACGTTTTTTGGCTTCAGTGGTATCGACCATAAGCAGCGTTCTAATTTTCAGTTGAGTTTGAGTTTGAAAGGGGTTTTTATTGGCCATAGACATCATATTATAACAATAAGTTTCTCGTGCTGACCAATATCAAGAAACAAGATAAACATAATCCATAAAACAATGACAAAACATGCAGCTAGGAGGACAAGTCGTCCACTTCTATAACATCTGTAAACAAATTACATATTAAATTTCATGATCAGCATTCATTAGTCAGGAGCTTTACAACATCAGGATCAGTTAGGTAAGGGAGTGGTCATTATTATTTCATCAACAGGGGGTGGTGGGTTTTTCTATGCCCCTCCCCCCCCCCTTTGATGGCAGTCAAAGGGCCAGAGGCGTGGGGGGCGCACCCCTCTTTGAGCTATGGTAACGCACAGGCTTTTTTGCTTAAATGAGGGTAAATATTTTAGCCCCCCCTCAAGAGGGGTCAACATTTTTTTAGCCCCCCCCCTTGAGAGGGGTCTGAAATTTTTACGGCCCGTCCTCAAACCCACCAGCCCCCGCTGTTGATAAAAAATGACCACTCTCTAACTCTTTTTACAATGCATCATTATCAGTAATTGATAAATTGTGGGTAATGAGACTGACAGGCAAATTCATACTCCACATAGTGGTGGTTCCAAGTACTCACACTCTCAAGGACTCAGCCCGGTGGATCCACCTTCTGCTAATCACGGAGCAACTCTCAACCCCAGTTGCAACGACCGACAGACTTTACGTTTTCTCACCCAGCGTTCATAACAATACGCCTTATAAACTTTACATATTTAATCCATCACTATCACCGTCTGAATAACCATCCGACTTCCAGGATGAAGCATACTAATACTACACCATCTACTGCTGCTTCACCTAAAAAGAAAGCAGGCAGTAAGTCTAAAAAGACTACTTCTACGGACAATTTAGGTGTTACAAGCCACGAGGACGATGTACTCGCCATCCGGTCTCAAAACAATGATATCCTTGCTGCTATAAAAAGGCCTGAAACCTACTGCTACACAGACTACAACTGCACAAGTACAGCCGCAGGTCAGTCAGATCCTGGTAGTGGATATCACTTCAACAGGATCAGTACCTGTAGTACAGACTCCGTCTAGAAATACTTGTGCTGCCACAGCTGCTGTGGCAATCCCAGCTGCAATGACATCACAGCCTGCTGCGGGACCGGTCATCAACGAGTTTGCTGCGGCCATACAGGTCGCTACCTTCGTGGGTGAGAAGTCCTACCCTCTACCACTCAGCTACCAAGACAAAGTTCCTGCTTCTGTCACTGAGAAGGCAGCAAATATCCTCACCTCTACATCACATCAGCTGTCATCCATCAAGGGTAAGCCTACTCATGCCCACAACTTCATTTTCCGTGGCCCTACACACATTAAAACAGGTCTAAATGTCCTAGACTCTTTAGTATATTTGTTTGGCCTGTCACGGCTTATGAAAGATCGGCGTACTCTGCCCCAAGATATGCCCTGTATTGCTGAGCATATCATGGACATAATAACAGCGGGCAAAGATTATCAGTGGGAGCAGATACGTGATTGGTCAGAAGAAGTCCTGTCTTCCATTGCTGATGAACTATTAACTTGGCAGGATAGTGCATCTATCAGTTCATTGAGGTCAGAGGTTGCCAATGTCAGAGCTGGTAAATTCTACCCCATCGCCAACATAGCTGAAACTTCACTCAAGAAGAATAAGTCTAAGTCTAAAACAGAGTCTAAAAATCAGGCCACATCTCAGAATCAGACTTAACCTGAAAAAAAGCCTATACAGACCGCTCATGCTTCACAACCTGCCTACAGAGTCTCTCGCAGCTCAGCTGGTTGCACTGATGTACCCTGTCAGGCTTACAACACTAACACTGGCTGCACTAAGCCTGACGGCCACACAGAAGGTGGTATACAGTTTGGCCACCACTGCACCTGGTGCAGGCACAACATTCAGAAGCTTCATTTCCATGGCTTCACAGCATGCCACTGCAAACAAGCAAGAGATAAAGAGCCCTCTTTTTAGGCCTGAGCAGGATTACCCCGGCTCTCCTATGATACTGCTGACATGAACTTGGACTCAGACTTAGCCACACCTATCCCTGCCGATGATTGTGATAAAGCTACCTCATCCAAGCTTAGGCCTAATGCTCCCATATTTAGGCCTATGTCAGATATCAATACTAAACTTCATACTCCAGACAGCACCTGTACAGTAGACCACTCTCCATGTACTACACATATAATAGAGCAAATGGATCAGGTCGTTAGTACTGCTAGTCTAGCTCATACTACTATACATACTACTTCATCTGACTCTAGTGATAACCAGGCATACACCGCTCACTCACTCACTGATTCAGATGAATCTTATTACCCTTCCAAGGCGGACTTGTTTTACAGCTCACCTCCCGCAGGTCCATCCCCAGAGCTATTTGCTCCTATCAAAGCCTTGTTTTGGCCGGTAAGGGTTACTGACCTTTGGGATAGTTTCCCTCAATATGCTAAGCTATATGACACTATGAGAGAGACCTGCTTGCCCAACAGGTTAGGCCCCAGACCCACATTACCATTGGGCCTTAATCTGGAAGTCTGGGAAAGCAAATTACAAGGTTACCATGACTACAAACTATGTTAATACTTACGCTATGGTTAGCCAGTGGGCTACACTGCAGATACACCACCCGTCTTGACTGAAACAAACCACAGCTCAACTCTTAAATACCCTACTCACATAGAAGAATTCATCAAAAATGAACTAGAACTAGGTGGACTGCTTGGGCCTTTCACATCGGGTCCATTTACACCCTGGTGCAAGGTAGAACCTCTACTCACCCGACCAAAGAAAGAGAACTCCTCTAGAAGGGTAGTACTGGATCTATCTTTCCCCGATGGTAAGGGCCTTCCATCGCCGACCTTGTCAATAAAGTATGTTCCCTTGGACAAGGCTCCTATATGTACAAGGCGGACATGGCTCGTACTTATAGACAGCTGAAAATCAAGGTCAATGACTTACCATTACTCACCATGAAACACAGAGGCCTCTACTATATAGACACTTGCTCCTCCTTTGGGGCCAGGCTTTCCAGCTTAGCCTGTCAATGCACTACCTTGGCTATTGCCTATCTCTTTGCTAAACAAGGGAAGTGGTCCTTATAACTACCTCATCGACTTCTGTGGGACAGCTCAGACTCTGGATGAGGCTAATCAGGCTTATTCAGACTTCCTAAGTCTGACAGCTGAACTAGGCGTCAATTTGTCCCCTAAAAATTTCGAACCTCAGACCCAGCACATGGACTGGCTGGGATTCAGACTCAATATGGTAGAAATGACCCTCACTATACCTGACTCTAAACTGCAGGAGGTTATTGATGTTACAAATGCTGCGAGAGGGAAAAGTTTGCCACTAAGAAGCAACTTCAGTCATGGTAGGCAAATTATCTCACATTTCAAAATGCATCCCTAACTCAAGGAAGTTCATATGTAGGGTACTGGAGACAGTAAGGAATGCTCCAGATGCCGGTATTGTCTTTCTCAACAACCCATGCAAATCTGACATATCATGGTTTTTTAAGTATGCCACCCTAGCTAATGGCATACTCCTCCTACTACCACCCACTGAAACCTACTTGTTAGAATGTGACTCCACACTGGTGGGCGGGGGTGGCAACACTACTATAGACTACAATATGACGAAGCACACATAGAAGCCTACAAGCCCATACATAGACTCGAAGCTGTAAATCTGCTTATAGCTTATCGTACACTGGTACCCAAAGATAAGCATGGCTTTAGAATCATAATATATACGGACAACCTAGGATCCCAACAGGCCCTAGTATCAGGCAGAACTCAAGACAAAGTGTTATCTGCCTGTGCAAGACAGCTGTGGCTTGAGGCTACTACAAATGAACACACACACTAGATATTAGACACAAGAAAGGTGAACTCATACCTCTGGCAGACACACTGTCCCACCAACATGACCCAGCTAAAAGAACCTCACCCTATGTTTGATATAATTTGATTCTATATATTTCAGGCCTTACTCTGATAGACCAGGCTATAGCCTCATTCCAGGCCTCGGTGTCAGAGGCCATGGCAGTAAACAGGCTTGGACAAGCTACCTATTACTAAACCTTCGCTGTGTCTTACAACACAGACATATTACATCCATCACCTCAGGCTGCTGCCCTATATCAACAATATCTGGCTAACTCACTGTCAGCACCTTCATCCTGTAGGAACTATATATCTGGGGCCAAACTTTGGATACTAACACATGGAGGCGACCCCTCTTCATTATTATCATATGAATCAGTGGGGGTAGCTAAGGGAGCAGTTAGACTCTTACCACATGAGAAGGTACCAGCTCCACCATTACTACCCCAGCACTTAGTTTCAGTCTGCACACTTTTGGATAATATACCAAACACATCACACTACAAAGCAGCCCTTACTATGGGCTTCTTTACCTTCCTTAGAATTTCTAAACTCCTCACCCCCATTGCCTCACTGTGGTCTGGTCCACATACCTTACTCAGGAGAGACATAATACTGACTGAAACCGGTATTAATATAGTAATACGCTCATCAAAAACTATTGGACCAAGAGATGCCCCGGTAGTTATTTCCCTACCTTCCATCCCGTCATCTCCAGCCTGCCCTACTAAAGCCTGGATAGAATATATGCAAACTATCTACCATCATCTCAGTTTGCCCCGGCTTTCATTCATCCCACGGGACTACCTCTTACCCCTCTCCAACTCACCAACATTACAAGAGCCGCACTCTTAGATATTGAGTGCCCGTATGCCATTGACTTCTCAGGTCACTCTCTCAGAAGAGGTGGTCTTCAATCGGCTCTAGTTAGTGGATGTGACAAATAGGCTGCCTCACACCACGGCACCTGGTCATCCACTTCTGGTATGAGACCTTACGTAACGAGCCAACATACCCTATCAGTCTCACAGTGCCTCAGAGACATATTTGCACCTTGATATGTTGACTTACCATATATATTATACTCAGACTTTATACTATGGACTCTGAAATTTGTCCATTGTTGGTAACATAAGGTACAAGTTAGTGCCTTATCTCATTTACATATTCAACTCTTAGATACAAACCGGTATCTCATTAGTTTAGTTACATGTTTATCATATACCATATTTATGAGTGTTAGTGTAATAAAACTCCACTTTATGAAGTTCCTGTTTAGTTTTCTCAGTATCATTCCTAAGATTATTGTATTTCACACCTTGTGGCCCAAGTATGCTCATAAATGAGTCTAGATTTGCAGCATGCTGGCAGTCAGCATATAGTTGCCGCCATAGAAAGTTGTGGCCCAATGGGGAAGAACGCATCTCTGGGGGGCATTTTTAGTACTGGTTTTGGCCACCAGGGTGCAGTATATGGGTAAAACACAAATATGCTAAAAAAAGCTTTAAACCAATTTTTCATAAGGAATCCAGTGGCATGCTTAAAACTATTCCATCTCCACTGAAAATGTTCCATTTTTTTTATGTTGGTTGCCATGGAAACATAGAAATTGGTAGATAAGGTGATTTCTGGTTGCCATGGCAATGACCCCCCTATTCCAATTGGGAATTTATGCGACAAACTTTTTTTGGAATTACTTCAAGAACCCAGAACCGAAAACAGAGCTCGAAAATTCCCTCTAGAACCAATTTTATGACAAAAACATCACATTTCTTTGGTTATTTTTCAACAAAACTGTATTTGTGACCAAGCAAACAAAAACACCCCTCTGCAGGGAAATTCATTATCGAAGTCCATGTCAAGATCTTTAAAATGAGATATCATTGGGTTAAATATTCCTAGTAGTTATGTCAGAAGCCCTCCTTGAACATAGGTCGTTATTCATATCTGAAATCGATGATTAAGCTCTTAATACATTATAAACCATAATAATGTCTGAAAACACAATAAATCAGCCTTTTTAATAAAAATACATAATAATATGGTGATTTTTATCATAGATTTTGATCTAAAAAGAATTTTTCCATTTCTGTTTTCAGTTTTGGGTTTTTGGTGACTATCCCCAAAAATTGGCATACAAATCTGCAAATTTTGATTATTGGAATGGTTGCCATGGCAACTAGGAAAGGATTATAGGTTGATTTCTCCTGAAAAATCTTCATTTTTTACCATCTAAATATGGGCCATTTCTACCGAAAATGGTGCATTTTAAATGAAACCTTAAAAAGTTTAAATGCATCTTTATAATGATTTTAGAAATTAGAGTAATTTTGCCCTCCAATGCCCCCTGGTGGCCAAATGGGGAATTAAAAATCCCCCGTGGAGGGGTTTTCTCCCTTGATGGGTCAAATTTTCTGCTTTATTAGTGTTTATGATAGGATATAATGCATTTAGAGTACAACTATTTCCAATTTTCAGATGTACACACCAACCTAAGTTTGAGAAGCAATTACAGCAAGTCTACTGGGGATATTCTAGCTCAAGATATCTCATTTGAAAGCCCATGACTTAAACCTTAAAAGGTTATTTCCCCCAAGGAGGCACGTTTTCCCTCACCTGGCCACAGTTGTCTGATTGTGTGCCTAGAGAGTCGGTCACTCCTCCTGGGAGCACAGAAATCTGTATGGTTTTAAAAAATGTATGAATATGGTTGAATGAATATAGTTGCTAATGTTAATTGAATGGCACACTGCTTTTTATGGTCCCTGAAAGGGAGATCGTCTCCAGGGATGTGGGCGACCTTAGATGAACTTACCTATACCTTCTAAGCCTACTTCCTGTATGTTAGCTCGATCAGAATGGCATACTGGTATGACTGTATATATCAATAAGCCATTTTACTCAAAGATCTTCATTCTATTAGAGTGTACATTTCAAATTGTAGATGGCATTTTATTTAGATTGCCAATGATTTGTTATAATCACAAAATAATGTCTAGCCTATGTGAAGTTCTAGCATAGTAACAGTCCAATTAAGAGATGAGAGAAAAACATGCCTCCAGGAGGAAGATGGCTCGAGGATTGAGGCTAAATGAGGTACCATAAGCAAAAATATTCCAGGTAGTTTTGCTGTAATTGTGTGTTAAACCTAGGTTGATGTGTACAACTCATATTGTGCTTATGATGTAAAATATACAGTTCTGTTGAAAAATAACCAAAGAATGTGATGTTTGTGTCCAATAATCCATTGTATGGATTTTTGGAGTATATTACACCAGGGGAGTTACATTCTCTCTCCATTAGGGGGAGCCTTTTCCCGCTCCCCGAACCGCTATTGTCCATTGTCAACTGTATCCTGTGCAGACGTTCAACATTTTTCTTGTTGTTCTTTAATAAATTAGGGCCGCCTTACCTCGACGGTAGGGGCAAAAGTATTCATGTGTTCATCCTTCTTCCGTAGCCTGAGGGGAATATTTATCATAAAATTGGTTCTAGAGGGAATTTTTAAGGTTTGTCCTTAGTTCTGAGTTCCCTAATGTTATTTCCAAACCATCTGTTCCCATCTGTTCCAAAATTCCCATTTGGAGTAATAAAGTGGGTTCCATGGCAACCAGAAAATACTTTGTTTTAAGTGGAGATAAAATAACTCTAAACATACCTTTGAATTCTCCATTAAAATTGGTATAAAGCAATCTTTGGCCATATTTGTCATTGTTGTACCCATATACTGCCCCATGTTTGCCAAAACCAGTACTAAATACTCCCACCCCTGGAAAAGCGGTTCCTCTTGGTGACTCACGGTTAGATGCCTCAATCGCCAGCAGGTAGCTTACAATACCCAGTGTTGATCTATTCCTGCCTATTTAATTAATACCAGCTTTATTAGGTCTACTATAAAAGATGCCAGCAGAAGCTGTGTTATGACGTACATACTGTTGCTCATTTGCTCAAAGCACCAATCCCCACCTTGCCCCCTCAAGCACAGCGCTACCACCCACTTGTACCACCAGTGGGGCCCCCAGTGGCGACTGCCACAGATAAACTATGTGTCCCTCTGTGCGTCGTTGGACGTCAGTAAGGCCTGGTCGTGTAGAGCGTAAAGACAGAGCTGCTCAGAGAGACTGAGAACACTGTGTGGAGCATGGCGGCCTTTGCACGTTTACCAATGAGCTGCTCATTGGGCATTGAGGTGCTCCTGTCCCTTCTACAACTGGAGTTGCTCCTCGTCATGACGCCTACTTCAGTAGAGGGTAAGTCATTATGAGTTTTATTTCCAATTGTACTAATAATGTTCTAACACGGAGGATTGTTTATGGCTTTTAAGTCGCAACTGTCTGTACCTTTCCACATAAGATCTGAATGAAACAAAGCTACCTCATCTGTTTGGCCATAGTACTCTTCATGCGCTCAACTTGAAATACCAATGGGTAACAAACAACACTGACTGTTTAAAGTGAGCGCAATCACGGTGAAAACGACATAGAACAGAAGTTAGCAATTTCGTATGAAACACTAAAGAGATGACCAGTAGTCATCGCCAGAAACAAGAATCTAGCAATGCTTTTCTTTTAAATATAATTTGACAGCTCTAACCCCTTTGGTTAGACCCTAGAATTTAGGTCCTTTTTTTAAAAAGAAGAAGATAAAATAGTGTAATTGTTTAGAATTGAATCAATATGTTATTATTCAAAAGACATGTCGTCGTTGAAGGTAAGACTTTCAATTTGAAAAGAAAAAAAGGAAGAAAAGGGCCAGATTCGTGTATCTCTTGATGAGTACCAGCTTTACTGTACTGTAAAAGAATAAAAAATTGGTGTGCTGTTTAAATCGGAATTGGAAAAGAGATCAATACAATCCTACATAATAGAACGTTGAATCAAAGCTGAAAATAGTTGATCAACGTGGATAAAAGGTTTTAAAACGTTGATACAATGTTCAATGTCCACTGTGAACCTGGGACATCACATGGCCATTCAAGGTAAATATGAAAGAACCTATAGATAAGATGTCCCACTTCCATGTACAAGTCACCCGGGATGAGTATGATAGTTCTCATAGCCATTTAAACTGTCCACCTTGTCTTAGAGCCTGCACAGTCCCTGACAGTTTCAGGACACAATTCCTTCTCAAATTACTGCTCCATGTACATAGTCTGAAACAACCGCAGACCGTATAGGAGGAAGCATTCTGAAGCCTGTCAGTGCTTTATGATATATGAGATTAACTGTTGCATTTATACCAGAGGTCGCAAAGACTGCACTGTAAAAAAAAAAAAAAAAAATCCGTCGAATTCACATGGATTCGCCGAATAAAATGACGTAGTTTCACCATAATTCTTATTACGGTGAGTCCCTGTACCTTTTTTTTTTTTATCAATTTACGGTGAAATGCTGTAAAGATCTATGGTGAAACTTTGTTGATCAGATAAAGTTGAAACCTCGTAATTCTATAGCTAGAAATAGTTGTATACTGTGAGAGTGTTGTGATTCCATCAGAATATGACGTTTTATGAAATACTAAGAGCTGATGTCAAAATACACTAGAAGCTTTGAAAATGCGTATACATAAACGTTTATATTTCCAGTTTAAAATTAATTGTAAATGCCTAGTCTTGAACTTGCCAATAACGTTTATACAATGTCTTGAAATTATATCAATAGGCACTGGTCTCTTATATTCATACATTACGAACTGACAACTCATTTTGATATCTGTTTGATTACTGACTGTAGTTACACTCCCCTTGTATGCCTGTCTTACTAGTGTAAATTAGAGACGTTATAATTGTACTTTTGTAATTATAAGGTCTCTGGGTAAATGTGTATGGCCCACGTGTATACTTGTGTGGAGGAGGAGGGGGGCGGTAGGGAGTGCATGCCTTTACTGGTAACCTCGGGGTGGTTTCTGAAACTGTATACATGTGGAGGGGACCAATCAGCACCTCTGTTGTGGATTAATTACACATTTCCCGCACTTACCAACGTCCTTTGTCTAAGGATAGCATCTCCATGACCAGTAATAAGTATGGTCTAGCAGCTGGAGGAATCATAAAGAAGCAAAGAGGTTGGTAGTAGTACTTTTCTCCATCTATCAGTAAATAATCTAGTATATGGTACTTGTATAAATGAGTTAAAGATCGTTGTTAGATATAGAAATGACCTGCATGTGTGTCTTTTTATTCCAGATTATACATGCTTACCATGCTTGCATCTTTGTATCTAAGGCCAAAAAAAGGTTTGTTTCCGGTAACTTGATCAAAAAGGTTGGGTCGGTAGGTCGGATTTTTTTTTTTTTTTTTTTAAGATCTGAGATCTTATCTAGGCATGATTGTATTGAATTGTGGATCCCATAAGTGTGCCACATCACTTTTTCCTTTGGCCATCATGCTTACGATGTGTTTTGCAAAAAAAAAATGCATTTAACAAACAGAGAAATATAGGCATACATTTCCGACCATAAAAATACTAAAATATGAAAAAATGCCGAAAAATATGAAAAAAAATGTTGAAAAATATCAAAATTTTTCTTTTAAAAGTCTTAGGTCGGCCCTGTTTGGCTACGGTCCGCCGGGTGACCGGAAACAAACCTCTCTTTTTTTTTGCCTAATCATAAAATTGTTTCTGTGATGATTTTCCTTCATTTCGGATGTAACAGTATATGCATAATGCATAGGTTTACCAAATGCTTCATAGATTTTACATAACAATTTTTTTTTTTTTGGGGGGGGGGCGCAGCCTATCGCAAACCCTTCATACTGATACATTCTTTCTATGTGTAACATTACCTTGCCCGCTAAATGAGTCTATGTATACAAAACTTCATACAACAGAGGTTTAACATGTATATCATATTCCCAAATACATGTTCATTGATTATTTCCTGTTCTTCCAGGTTTCAACTACAACGTAACAGCAGTTATATATGTGAGGATTTCAAGAATCTATGACACACAGGACACAGTGATATAAGAAAAAGAAACCTGTATGGATAGCTGATACAGTTGATGATTTGGAATAATTATATGTTCAATAAATATGATTACAAAAGAAGCACCTAAGGTCCATTTTATCACATCATTCCTGCAGCCCAGGCCCCCCCCCGACCCCAACTAGTTGCTGTTATCAGTAAATCACTGAAAAAAAAATACAGTGAAGTCTAACTTTAAAAAAAACGGAAATGCCACGTTAACTGGATAAAAACGGGGAGCGTAAAAAATACGGTGAAGGTTTGGCATCCATTGTTGCCAGTGAATCCCTGTTTTTTTCTATGGTAGAATTTTAACATTGTGTTGCTTCAAATTGTCCTATTGCCACATGTCTTAATTAGTATTTAACATTTGTCATTTGCTTGGATGCTTCCTAAAATACTATCACAAATATCAACATTGCTAGAAATCTATGAGAAAATTCAGCTTCTTAGTCGATGATAACGGTTTCTTAACTACTATGTACTCTGTTAAAGCATGCTTTCAAATTAAAACAAAAAAGGGCAGCAACTGTTATCGTATAATCAGTTCCGTCCCTGTAGATACTTTGCTATATAGTTCGTGGCCCTGTAAAGTTGCGGCACGTATCCCCTTGGCTACCCATCTTCTCATAGCCATGATAATTAAGGATGTAATACGCCATAACATCCTGTGTATGAGGCGCGAAAATGGGTTCCTTGATTGTGCACTTTGGTGTATGATTAGAGTGTGTTGTGTCGTAAAACTACACTTGCTGCAGATTTACAGTGAGGTGATGACGCTTCCTTCTTACACTTTAGGAGGACTTGTAAGCATTAACCCCTACCTGGTAATGAAATACAGGATTCTATTCTTTTCAAGTTATATGTCAAAAGAATGTGAAAGCTTTTTGAGCTAGGTACAATGCTGTTTAAGCTACAATGTGCCTCCACACTGAAAAAAATTCTTACTCACTTGAGTCTGGATCCAGACTCAGGCAAAGTCACCAATATGAGTATGGTTTGAGACTCAGCCTGATCCTGGGGTGATACTCTGGCAGATCCTGAGGCTGATCCTGGGGTAATACTCTGGCTCTGCCTGAGTATCATCCCAGGATCAATCTTGTGTCCATGTGAATCTGGGGTAGTAGCCACTAAGGACGCCGCACCAAGATAACAATGACAGTTTTTCCAGCGTTTTTCACACCTTGTCTGGGCATCCCTCACCTACTAATGACATCCATTAAGTATGCCCTAAGGAGCACCTACTGAGAAAAGAGCATTGACCTGGCTGGCAGCAAGCACTGGGTGAGTGGTTATTGAGAGAGTGATGTAGAGATTGGGTTGATCCTTGATAACATCGATTGGTTGGCTTCTGACACATTCATTTTCAGGTGATTGGAGGGCCCATTCTGACACCCCAATCAACTGTAGTATCCTGGTATAGATCTAGGCCTTGGTCCAGTTATTGGTACTTTTTATTCCTACATTCCCTGATCATTATGCACGAGAGATTTCAGCTGGGTAGTGAAGTACTCCTATGATTTCGGCTTCGTACACATACAGCCATTGTATACAATATTTTTTTATACGCCTTCTCTGAAAGCAATGTCTACATATATATATATATATATATATATATATATATATATATATATATATATATATATATATATATATATATACACACACACTGGTACAACTTTAAAACCATGGGAATATCAGTCGTTTGTTCTCTTCAAAATCAATGCTAGTTAGTCCGCTTTGATTGGTGACAAAAGTCATCTTATTATATACAACATGCAATGCCTTCATTTTGTGCTGAGAATATTCAAGCGAAACCCCTTAGATAGCTTGATACTGCACTACAACCAAAATTAAGCCACATGTTATCTCTTTGCAAACAGTTATAGGATAACCGAGTTCATCAACTCACCATGCGTCAGACTTGGAATTTCTGATTATCCAAGTCCTTCTCAGCTCACTTTGCACCTTTCCGCCTCCCTATCAGTAATTCTCCATCCCCGCTCTTATATTGAGTTTGGTGCAATTAATAGGCCATTATGCTCTTTAGACTAATGCTTCTATCTGGGGTTTTTTAGGACTTGGTAATGACGTAAGGGTTTTAGGTCGAATCCCACATGACATAAAATGACTAAAATATCTCAGCGATTTTGTCCCGTGCATTGTATGGCCCTAGTGGGGGCCATAAAACGCAAGGATTAATCAACTAATTCCGAATCCCACAGTGGTTTAGGGTCAAGTTTGCAGTAGTCCTTGCGTTTTATGGCCTCAACAAGGGCCATACAACACAAGGGACAAAATCGCAGAGATATTTCACCCATTTTTCGCCATGTGGGATTTGACCTTTTGGGAAATACAAAAAAAAAAAACACACAAACAAATCTTTGTAAACATACCAATATTTCTTTCTCTTTTGAGACAATTTGCCCTAGATGAATCCACATTATATGTCACATGATACACTAGGCATTGCAAGGGGAAATTATGAAAGATGCAAAAATCGGCCCAAAAATTAATAATGAATATCAGTAACCTGGACATACACAAAAACTCTTTGTATCAAATTAATCACTGCAGTATACCATTATTGAATACAATATGCAAAGATATGAATAATATAACAAGGGTCAGCCCATATGGTGGTACTCAGACTAAGACCCGGGACTAAGACAGTAATAGATAGACCAATCTAGGCCAAACAAAAAGGTGTGCACCAGGTGGCATCAACTCAAAGTATAATGTTTCTTAACTCTGTCAATGTCCAACAGTTTTTCATTTTAGGATGTGAAATGACATTGTAGAAATAACCAAGACATCAAAATTAATTGGCTAGCAGCTATCGAATATAAATCTACTCACAAATTTTACAGACTTAAGTATTAGATATTTAGTGGTATAAACTGGAGTCCTATCTTCTGACTAGATCTATTCCCACACCTTTTTAATGTTTAACTTATGGTATAGCAGTTCCATTAACCATCACTAGATCAAACTTGCTGTAAAGTATCGTTTTTAAAGGGACTTATAAATTTGGCGCTTTGATAAGCAATAGGCCAAATCGAACACGCACTTTCCAGAAAGAGAGATTAGACTCTTTTTACCAGAAGAAAACCAAACCAATGTGGGCTAAAAGGATTGAAGTATTATGATAATACAAGGTTGAATCCCACATGGATCAAATATATCTGCGAAGTAATACATGTTGCGAATTTGGGGAGTACCTAAAATCGCCGCAAGCAGTGGTTTATTCTTCACGGAAAAGTTCACAGCCCACTTGGCCTCTGTTGCCCGGTTGAGCCATACATTTCCTACATAAATTACAGAGGCCTAGTGGACTATAGGTTAGGCTCCACTATACGCGATTTTTTTAGGCATAATAATACTTCTAGCATTTTTAGTTCTGTTTGTAAGTGAATTAGATTCAAATATACAGCTTTCAGAATTATTAACCATGCATCTGACAAGTTTCATTGATTTCTTCCCATAATTTCATATTTTTTCAGAATTTATCATAATAAAAGTGAAAATACCTCATAATTTAACGTTTTGCATAAATCATGCAAATTAGGCTGAACTGAAAAATTCCAAAATGGTAAAATCTTATTACCAGAACCTATTTCATTGAAAACTAACCATTTTAGAATAATTGATATCGTTCTAAACCTTGATTACGAAGGTTAGTGGTGACTTTGCCCAAGTAACCCCTCACCTCAGTAATCAAGGTCTGTGCATAGCAAATAAAAGCACCGGAGGACAGCACTGTTTCCTTTAGTTTCTCACTCTTCTATAGCATATGGATAACACCTACACAGACTAAACCTGGTAACCAGTCCACGCCCGTGCAAAGTAGTTTAACTTGTGCTATCACTTTGATCTATCTCAGTCAATAGATGTTGTGTATTTCAGTCAAAAGATGTTGGAGGGGTTTGCTCCATCAAGATAATATGTTTGAAAGCAAGAATGCGATCTGATAGAGCACCCTCTGAAATACAAAAAAATGGATTTGCCATTAAACTCAACTGTAAAAAAAATGCCATGAGCTGTCGATGTATGTCTCTGGAAAATCTTTGAAATATAAGGGAACAACAGTACCTTGTATATCCTGCATTCATATTGCAGACATGTCATTTTGTGCGGAAACTAATATGTTTTTTTTTTCGTCAGACACTGCTCGTTCATTTGAGAGGTGTCTGAGCTGTTAGTAGGCCCCTGGGATGAGAGGTGGACAAAGGCCAATGGCGGTCTATGCTACCTGCCAGAGTTAGGGCTGATGTACAGGTAGCTAATGACCCTTGACCCTAATCACCTCTGGCCTTTCCTCCTCCAGGGTCCTTGATGGACACCAAACATCATTTGAATGGGGGAGGTGGTAGGATAGGTGTTACGAGGTGCAGAGGTGGAGGGTGGGGGGTGGGTTCGTGTGGTGGAGACAGGGACATTGGCGTTGGGTAGGGGAGGGGGGAGGGTGAAGGTAAATTTAGGCGCACCAGAGGTTGTGGAGAGGAGAAAGGGGCAGGAATCAGAAATTAGAATGACCCCAGACTAGCAGGTGGCAGAGTCTGAGGGGTTGAGCTCTGCTGGTACAGGATCATGCTCTGGGCATTTATGGGAGGCCTTTTCAGATGAACACATTTTACAATTTCTACTTTCCCATCATGACTTGTATGAATATGTTAACACTGTATATAAATACACAAAATGCACATATTCACATCAAGTTAGTTTATTCAGCCGAGCAGGCACTGAATACATGAATAGTGTAACTAGATTTGTTTTTTTAGTATCCAGGATCGATATTACATCATCCATGCTAGCTAGACCATTGTGATGGACCTCTCACGGTCAGATATAAATGGAAACAATTTGCCCAAACCTTTGTCATTGGCCTCGCCCACACGTCCACCTACGCTTAAGGCCTAAATCCCCGCCTACTCCATGTCCACCTCCATTGCTCCAGGGCACCACTTCTCCCCTCCTCCAGCCTTAGTGCCTAGCTTCTTCTAGCCTCTTCACGCCACACACAGACCCCATCCACCGGCCACTGCCGCCCATAGTGCGGTAGACGCCAAATTGACTAGCGGAAGTGGGGAGATAGCCGAACCGGAAATGCCTGCTAGAAATTGGGACATTTGAGCTAACACTGCGCTTCCACTTAGAATCACAGCTAAGTCCCGGATGCCATGACCCAGAGGTGGAAATACCAAATTTATAGAGAACTACAAATCAGTGTTTTTAATCGGCCATGCCCTTTCATCAGGTGTTTTTGTTGTTGTTTTTGTTTGTTGTTTTCTTCTCTATTTTTTTTCAAGAAAAGAGACATGATGCCCTCCCATTGTTGTCTATTGCTAAAGTTTAGATGCCAGAATTTTCTTGATTCAGCTTTATTTATAGATAAGAATTCCCCTGATTTAGACCTTCTGATATTTGTTCGTCCGAAAACGGCTCCACACTGAACATTGCAGACACTTACAGCACCGACTGCTCCCTACCCACCCCCTTAACCTAACCATCTAACCACGTGACAGTCTACTCCAGGGTCCTTCCCCTCCTTGCACAGACCCATCCTCCCAGTGCCCCATCGATCCCCCTGTTGAATAGGTCCATGTATTGCCACCCGCCCCAGCTGTCCTTGTGCATGTCGCCGTTTATTGGCTGACCACTAAGGAATTACTGTGCCCCCTTCACACCAGGGGCCGCTGTGAACTTCTAGCCGCCCCAGGTATTATCTATAGGGCGGGATGCATCCAAAGGATCATCCCTCTATACCGCTGATCCAACTGCGGGGCGCTGGGCAGAAGATGAGACGGTAACTTAATCAGTTGCAGGAGGAGGGGCGAAGGATTGCAATTGATGGAGGGAGGAGAGCAGTGGATGGTAGAGGGAGGGGTCGGGGTGGTGGGGAATAGGAGAGGGGTTGGCCAGGCACCTCGTCGGAATTCTGCAGGAAGCAGCGTTGAGCCGGATTTCCTGTCACGTGATATTTAAGGCTAACGAGAGGACTGTAAGGCATACAAATTTAATGTCGCGTTGATTGGGGGCGACAACCTGATTTAATTGTCAATGTACACTGTACATGGGTGCATCCAGGCACCTGACAGAGCTACCTCTAGTTAGAATAACATACAGGGGGACAATTTGGTTACAGATATTTGCCCTATACCTATCGTGTCCTTAAACGATGACGCCTGCAGTGTTGCCAATTTCTGAAAATGGAAATGAGTGAGACATTGGTGAATATGGCAAAAGATTACCATGTTCTGCACAGGGGCAGGTACTGCATATAGCAACATTACGGTCTGCAATATGCCCCTATAGGGACACAGTGAAAATATCGACCTGAAGATGTAAATTAAGCATATTACAAGGGCAGATCCAGGATTTTCAGAAAGGCAGAGGCGATGGTATGATATTAGCCACATATTTCAGATTGGTATAGAGGGCCTGGTGGTTTCCCACCAGGAAAACCTTTGATAGTAGAAGTTAATTTTACTGGGTTCTGCAGACTATGGGCGACTTTTTTTGCAGATGTATAACAGAGATGGGGCATATGAATGTAAAATCGTGCATTCTGCAGGAACAGATCCAGATTTCAGACTGGGAGGGGTGGTTATCAGCAATGAATACCAAAGAAGCACTGAGGTCTTGGGACATCCCCCTGGTAGAATTAGAAAGTCAGAAGGCATACTGTGCGTTACGGTGGAGAGCTCTACTGACTCAGTAAATTGTGGGCCTCATTCATGGCTAGGTTGGGATTGTGGGATCTTCTTTAGTAGAAAAAAGGGGGAAATTATAATTGTTTACAAAATGTATTCTGCAGGTGTAGCTCCATGATGTTTCAAGGAAAGGGACAGGGATGATAGAATTTAGCCATACCTAGCTGATATGGTGAGTCTTGTAAGACTTGCAAAGTTTGATGGTACCCTTTGCTCGCGCTTCCAAAATGCATGGGGACAATTTCAAACTACTTAAACACATTCATTGCCATGTGTACATAAATGGTTGCACTGTCCAATTGTAATACACAAAAACTAATGGTTCAGATGACTGAAACAGGTGTACAACCAGTACCTGTGTAAAGGGCCGCTATCTGTAGTACTACAGTTAGAGGCTGACCATCCAACTGTGATCTTATATATACATACCATCAACACTATCTGTACATATCAAATTAAGTATGTCAAAAGGGTGTTTTCTGCGTTAAAGACACATTAGGCCCCCCATTCTAGGTGTATCAAAATCATTTTTGTACTTAAACATGTTAATAGAGAAGTTGCTATGAGGGATAAGGACTATATGTGAGATAGATACCCTACAGTATTGGAGTAATGTAATGCGTAGGCCCACATTTACAAACATCTGATAAAATCTGCATTGATGATCACCTTTCATTCTTTACAAGTGCTTTCTATACAAATTGAATTTTCGGATTTTACAGCGATTTGATGATCGCACAACATTCAACATTGGGTCACTGCTTACATGATCAACAAAATCACATCTGGTTATATTTGTACCCACATTGAGTATAAAATGCATGATCATTTCCCTGAATTCCAATAGCTACAGCGCACCTGTACAAGCTTTTGGCCCTGACATGGCAGAGAAGATAATGCAGGGGTTAGAGGATATCAGAGGAAAAATAATCCCAAAAGTCGCAGGAATACAGTAGGCAAATTCTCATTGCCAACAAAAAAAGATAAGTGGCTTGTACTTGAAACAAACCCTGTACAGCCTGTATCATGAGGCCGTTTCGTAGAACCTGCCCACCCAGTATAGTTGTACATGAGGTTCTAATCCATCCTTTCTCATAAAGTCTGTGTTTATATATAAGTGTATGTAAATATAAAGGGTTGTTCAGCAGTGATCACTCCAATATCTGAAACTCTCACAGGGTAATGAATAACCTTGTATTATCTAGAATGCTATCTAGATAATGTCTGCTATTGATACACAGACACAAAGGTTTCATCCGTCCCACTGTACATTGAGCTGAACCAGGCAATCAACTGGCCCGCACAATTATTTACTCACCATTGTTAGCTCCAACATAATTATCGTGACTATGTTAAAGCCCGGAGGTTTGCCATTCAAATTTCATAACAGTATACATGAAAGCATAGTGTTTGGCTGAAAGACCAGGATATTGGTAACAATTGTAAATGTGTATGGCAAATGTAGATCTAAATGGTTGACTCGCCTTTGTTCAGTATTGTACTGTTCATGTTTTCAATGACGGCCTTCTGAGGATGAATGAATTGCTCTAATTAGTGAAAACCCAAATACATGTGGTAAGATTTTATCAAAAAAAGTGAATCTAGAGTATATACCTTTTGGTATGTCGTTGAAACTTCAATTTGTGACATTTGGATTCAATCATATGGCGGTCAGGTCAATGAGGTACATTGGCTTCTCAAATGTAATCTAAGAGATGACAGATGGCAGTAAAAGTTCAAATTTGCCCATATATAGTAATGTTTGTATTATAATGAGAACACTGAACAGGAAATTCATGAAGTGGATTTTTATTACACTAACACGAGTAAATAAGGTATATGGTAAACATGTTACTAAACTAATAAGATACCGGTTTGTATCTAAGAGATGAATATGTAAATGAGGTAAGGCACTAACTTGTACTGTATGTTGCCAACAATGGAAAAATGTTCAGAGTCCATAGTATAAAGTTTGAGTATAATATATTGTGGCGGTAAGACCGAGGGAGCACGGAGCCGAGTCGGAACCATCCTAGATGGGGCCAGCGGAGCTCCGGGCGCCCGGAGTCCGAGCCAAGGGACGGAGCGTCCGACACTGGGTATGTGACACCAGCGTCGGAAGCTGCGGTGGCTATAAAAGAGCGTGTGCCTGTAGTTTCGGGGAGACGGTTTTCCAGTAGAAAGCAAGGCGGACACACGGCAGAGAAATAACACGACAAAGCCTCCAATCCGGAGTTAGATGGTGTGGCCAGGTGCCAGGGTTTAATAAACTGTTGAATTGTATGTTCCAAGTTGTGTTGTGTTTACAGGAAGGACGAATCGGATAATCGCTACATTGGTGACAGCTAGTGACGAACCCCGCTTCAACGTAAACATGGACGGATCGGATGACACCAAGGAAGCTGTGAAGATGGAAACCGCAGGAAAGGCGAGCTTGCTGGAAGTGGTAGACGAGGAAATCACCCTACGACGAGAGGGGCCCCCGCGGCGAGAGACGGGACCGGAGAGGCAGGAGGAGGGGCGTGACAGGCTGATTCCAAGATGGCCGTGGGAGCTGGGCTCGGAGAGGGTTGAGAACGGGCAGGAGAGGAAACCCCACTGGAGGGTGGCGGGAAAGGATCCTAGATCGGAATCTATGCCGGGGAAGGGCCCGAGAGAGGAGCTGTGGTGGACGGAGGAAGATTGGGCAGAGGCTGCAAGGAGAGAACGGCAGGGAGAGGCGGTTCAGCGGGGGCCGAATCCGGAACGCCAGGGCGGGGCCCGAACTGAAGCTGGTACCGGGCGGTCGTGCGTTGAAGGAGGGACACCCAGACGTCTGCTAGGAGCTGCCGGAGGGTGGCCGGACAAGGACCCGGATGATGAGAGCGACTCGAGCGACGGGGAAGGAGAAGAAACGGGGGGTAGGAGTAAAGAGAGAGCTAACGCAGATCGGGAACAGGCGAGAGAGGAGTGGGCAAGAGAGGGAGACAGATTGGCGGAGGCCATAGCTCTGCTGGCGGTGGAGGCGGCGAAGGGGAGAAAAGGATGTCGGCCTACGGAGGCGGGTGACGGGACCGGTGGCACGATGGGACCTCCGACCTGACGGATTACTTGAACCAATTCGACCTCTGTGTGAAGGCGAACAAATGGTCTCCAGAGGAGGCTGGCATGTTTCTAGGATTGAGTTTGTCGGGACAGGCCAGGAGGTTGCTGGCGGGGAGGAAGCCCGGAACTCAGGAAGGATACGAGGAATTAAGGGCGGCGCTGATAGCTAGGTTTGAGCCGGCAAATCAGGAGGAAACCTATAAAGCATGTCTCCGGACGAGAGAGCGGAAGCCCGGGGAGGATCTGCAGGAGTTGCAGGAGGACCTGGCTAAGTACACGCGTTTGGCATACCCAGAGGCGGACGCCGGCACCCGGGACACGCTGGTGTTGGATAGATTCTTGCTGTGTCTGTCGCTGCCCCTGAGGCAGTGGGTCTACCAGCCGGCGCCAAAGAGCCTTCAATCGGCGGTCATGACCACCATCAGTGGGGAGGCCTATTTAAAAAACGAGGGGGACCAGCGAACTCGGGTGAGGGCAGCGGACGCGACGGTGTCGGAGAGACTGCTGTCCAATGACAGGAAATTGGAAAGCCTCGTGGAGTTAGTGAATGTACTGGCGGAAAGAAGAGATCCGGAGGAAAACGGGAGGAGGAGGACCTCGTGGACAGCATGCTTCGGCTGCAGAAAAGAGGGGCACTTTAAACGTGAATGCCCGGAGAGGAAAGGCCGGAGGAGCGCGTCGGAAGGTGGTACTGGGGGACCCACCTCCGGTAAGCTGGCGGAAAACTAGCGCCGATCTGCGCCAGGGGCCGCGCGGAGGTCGGAGTAGAGAGGCCGGAGAATATAGTACAAGGACGGAGGGAGAGAGGGGGAGGTGGCCTGTTGGTGGAGGCTCGCTTGGGAGGGGCCCCCATACAGCTCTTGATTGACACGGGGGCCTCCATGAACTTGATCTCGATGAGCTGGTGGCAGAAGAACGGGGAGCTGAGGTCACTGGAGCAGTCAGGAAGGACCGTGTTTACGGTGGATGGACGGTCCATGGAACTGGCGGGAGAAGGGAGCGCCCTTTTGGAGCTGGGAGGCAGGTCGGTCCGTCTGACGTCCGGAGTGGGAGAGATACCGAACGAGGCCATACTAGGAGCAGCCTTCATACGGCAACAAGCTTTGGTGGTGGATCTGGGACGGGAGCGGCTGGTCTGGTCGGAGGGCGAGAGTTCCTGCCGGATAGTGAGCTCATGTACGGCGGTGATCGGAGCTGGGGAGGAGGCGGTACTGGAAGGAACGCTACGGGGGGAGTGGGAGGACGGACAGGAGGGGCTGGTGGAAGGCCTCGCTGGACACCATGGGGAACCTAAGTTCCTGGTAGCCCGGAGCTTGATAAGACCGGAGGGCCCGATAACCGTGGTGCGAGTGCTAAATCCAGGCCAGGAGGCAGTTACCATATACAAAGATATGACCCTAGGGGCAGTACAGAGGGTGGAAGGAGAATCGGAGCACACGCCGGGGGAGTGGTGTCGGTTGCTGGGATCCACAGGGGCCGAGCCGGATGACTGGGTACGCCAGCTGGTGGAAGGAACGGAAATGGGCCGGAGGGAGGAGCTGGCGCAACTGCTACGCAGGTGGAGGACCGCTTTCCGGAGGACAGGGGTCACACGACGGTGGCGGAGCATAAAATCGACACGGGGGAGGCGACACCCATCAAACAACCACCTCGGAGGCTGGCTCCACACAGAAGGGAGATGATCGAGAAGGAAGTGGATAAGATGCTGGCAGCGGAGGTAATAGAGGAGTCCCAGAGCCCCTGGGCATCCCCGGTAGTGCTAGTAAGGAAAAAGATCGGGTCCACCAGATTTTGCGTGGACTATCGGAAGCTGAACGCGGTGACAGTCAAGGATGCATACCCCCTTCCGAGAGTGGAGGATTGCCTGGACACCATGGCCGGAGCCTCCTGGTTTTCCTCGGTGGATTTAGCCAGTGGGTACTGGCAGTTGGACATCCGAGCAGAGGACAGGGAAAAAACAGCGTTCTCCACACATAAGGGGCTCTTTCAGTTCCACCGCATGCCCTTCGGCCTCTGTAACGCACCCGGCACCTTTGAGCGGGTTATGGAGGTGGTCATGAGAGGACTCCAGTGGCGGACATGCCTGGTGTACCTGGACGATGTGGTGGTTTTCTCCAACTCCTTCGCGGAGCATATGGAGAGACTGGAGGAGGTCCTTCGGAGACTGGTGGCTGCCGGCCTGAGGATAAAACCGTCGAAATGCCAGCTGGCCAGGCGGACTGTGGAATTCCTGGGGCACGTTATCAGTGAAGAGGGGGTCGCAACGGATCCCGCAAAGGTGAAGGCGGTTCGGGAGTGGGGGCAACCGGCGACCGTCACTGACATCCGGAGCTTCCTAGGACTCGCAGGCTACTATCGGGCGTTTATTCCGGAATTTGCGACGGTGGCCAAACCCTTGAGCGCCCTGGCGGAGAAAGGAAGAGCTTTCAGAACTGATAGATGCATTGTCCTGCCAAGTGAATAGTTCATTAGCAATGGAAGACAGGACTTCTTCTGACCAATCACGTATTTGCTCCCACTGATAATCTTTGCCCACTGTTATCATGTCCATGTTTTGCTCAGTGATATGCGGCTTATCTTTGGGCAGGGTACGGTGATCTTTTATAAACCGTGACAGGCCAAACAAATATTCTAAAGGCTCTAGGACATGTAGGCCTGTTTTAACGCAGCAGTAGATGGTGTAGTATTAGTATGCTTCATCCTGGAAGTCAGATGGTCACTTTAGATGGTGATGTGATGGATTAGATATGTAAAGTTTATAAGGCGTATTGTTATGAACGCCGGGCGAGAAAGGTAAGGTGTGTCACCTGATGCAACCGGGGGTTGAGAGTTGCTCAGTGCTTAGCAGAAGGTAGAGCCACCGGGTCCTTGAGAGTCTGGTGAGTACTTGGAACCACCACTAGGTGGAGTATGAATTTGCCTGTAAGTCTCATTACCCACAATTATCAAATACTGATAATTAGGAGATGGGTGAGCAGAACAGCCTTTCAATTATCGTCATTTCCATAGCAAATTGATATATATCCTTGTAGTTGTTGATACAGTATTGCACCAGTTGTGGCATGCTCGAGGGAACTATATATTACCACCAAAAAGACATGGCTATGAGCTGCAAGGAGCTTGACTTCCAGGAACTATTCTCCACATTAGCCTCTCATGGTAAGTGTAGTGACACTAAGTGGAAAGCCCCCTCTGGTGAGAGAATTTACCAACTACCTTCAGCGCAAAAGTGTTTACTAGATAGGACGAATAACTATTACTAACAAAGATGTCACATCAAAATGGCAGGAAGAAAGGAAGTTTGTGTTAGAGGAAATAAGGCTAATTACCCGCACCTGCACCCCTATCACCCAGATAAAAGCGAAAAATATCCCACAAAAACAGAATTATCTTCTGTTCAAACAAAGTATTTTTGATTCAGTTGAAGATGGATTTCAGTGCATGTCGACAAAGGATAGTGGGCCATTATCCTGGAATTTTTCTCAATTATACACTTCTAGAACAGGTGGTAAGAATCTAAACAAATTCCTAAACACAATGTTGTCCCACTTTTTGGAACACGTTTAGACCCTAAACATGACTGTCTAGAATTGAAGGTGTTTAGACAGTTCAAGTGTTTTAGGAAAAGCTAGTGTTTAGGCTCTGATGTGTTTAGATTACAATTGTGTTTAGACATAATATGTTTAGGTGTTTTGCTTTTATGCAGGGCTATGGGAAACATCACTTAGAAGCAATTTAATAAAGCATTTTATCCTTCCAGAATGTAGATGGTAATCCATTGTAGTTGGTGACTCTGTGGTTGGGGATTCATCTCACCAAAAGGAACCTGAAAATAGTAAAGACATAAGTTTCAAGCTGTGATGGATTTTGATTTATAGATTAAGAACATTTCATTCATATTAATTGGTTGATATTGAATATTCTCTGTGGAGGTCTGCCAAAAACTGACAGCATATGGGTAGATGGAGACTAACTTGATAGTCTGTATGTAAGTGACACCCATCACTCTCCCAGAGATTGGTTGCTTAGGTTACTACTGAGGTGGGATTACATGTCAGGAGATTAAGAGGGGTCCTCTAAACACTATAGTGTTTAGAGGCTGGAAAATATTGTGTTTACAATCTTAAAGTGTTTAGGTTTTAAACAGTTTCTAAATCTGGTATGTAGGTTAATACCTACAACAACTACAACTGTATTGCAGAATAAAACCACTCTACTGTATATCTACATGATGGGGTGGACAGTGCATATACTTCTGTATGTTGGGGAGAGTCTGGTGGGAGGAGTATACCTCCTCTCTGATGGAAGCGGATGTGATATTGGCTAATGTACATGACCGCTTTACTGTTACTAGTGTATAAATGATCTGTTCCAACCAACTAGTGATGATGTTTTTGCCAATTGCCTGTGCAAATGCACGATCAGTCTGACGTCGATATGGGGAGAGAACTAGATTACACCTTTTCATGATAGTGGTAGAAACTGGATGTACCGACATTTAGCAAAATTATAGATTGTTTGGAATGAGGTTCTTTGTAACTTTTAGAATAGAGTACAATGTTTGACAGTCAAACAAAGTAAAAATATCTAGGATCAGCGGGACTCAAACCCGGATCCCTGGCATGACATGCTAACCATTACACCACAATCCCTTGCCTGATATTTCCACCTTCTAACTACACCTGGATCGGTATGATACACACTAGGGGAGCAGTGATTACCAGGTAACTCGCCCCTGAGGGTCAATCTACCAGGTACAGGGATTTCTGGTCCCCTATACTCCTCCTAACTAGCTTCAACCATGGCCAACCAGCATCAAGCATTCCTCCCAACTAGATCGGTTGGGCTTTATCACGCATTGTTGAGGCACTCCTGATTCCCAGTTGACCTACCAGTACATAGTACTGGCAGGGTCAAAGCGTATCTGCATCATACCGGCCCAGGCACCGAGTTCCTCCGATCCCCCTATTTAAGTCGCGTGAGGACCGGCTCGGTGATCCTACCAATGTAGAGGACAGTGAAAATATCTAGGATCACCAGGACTCAAACCGGGATCTCTGGCATTATACCATGATCCCTTGCCTGATATTTCCACCTTCCAACTACACCTGGATCGGTATGATACACACTAGGGGAGCAGTGATTACCAGGTAACTGGCCCCTGAGGGTCAATCTACCAGGTACAGGGATTTCTGGTCCCCTACATAAGTATATCAATGTGGTAATAATTGTGATGTCCTAGCACTAAGATGACCTTATCCACATGGTATGTGGAACTAAACAAGATGTTTTCAACTCCAGCTCAATGGATCACTAATTATATATAATAATGCTTAGGGTGCTCAATTCCAGCCAGAGTAAACTGCTTTTGGCATGGCATCAGAATAATAGGGTTTACCATCTTTACTCATCATGACAGAGAAAACTAAGGTGATTTCTGAAAAAAAAACAGTGACTGGGAAATTAATCTGGAAAGTCTAGCATCCACTGTTACTATGCAGTGAATCTGTTTCTTCAAAGGGATATTTCTATCATAAGCCTAGTGCAGATTTCATGGAGGCTGCAATGCTGCATGAGTGCAACATTTCTCCACGATGGTTAATATATCTTTTCTTGAATGGACTTATTTGGAAAAAGGGTTTCAGACATTCGTCAAAAACAAGATGTGCTCCTTCTTTGTTTTACACTGATGGGTTTCAGCTAACGGGCACTTGGGCCATGAAGAAGGCCGGAAAACTTACCTTTATTGTGTTACATTTATGGGTAGTAAGAAGAGAAAGAAGGCAAAAAATGCTCTTTACGCATACAATTTTCAAATATATCTTATTCACGATACGTTTAAACCAGTCACCAGTCAAATTTGTATTTGCATTCCTAGAAACACTTGAACTACGCTGTATTTCAAAATCTGATTCTGCTTTCTTGGGTCGGCCGTTATTGCTAGGTTGCCAAAGGCAGTCAACTGCAAGGGGTAGTTTTCTTCTTAAACATATTACCGGGGTATATTATTCTCTGTATTTCTGTTTGAATGTCCAAACCATGTGGCATCTGGTCGACAATGGTGTTAACTTAATAAGTAATATTGCTGTCATGCCCTGCTGGGCCCCAAATCCACATATACATGGTACTGACAGCGCTGTACCCATCAGATAAGCTAAATAGTGTACTAAGTTCTAAATATCTCACTCTAAAAAGTTACACTCTGTACATAATCAGTAGCACTTTAAAGGCCCAAGTTTAGTTACGGCAGTAACGCTAAATAGGGCGGAGTTAGGAGACATACAGCAGTTGGTAGCACTCACTATCTCTGTCAGCACCACCAGGGTCACAGTTCACATACCAGCCAGGATCAGTTACTCAGTTTGAATTTGTGAACCAAAACAAAGAACTGTCATCTGCTATATACCAATTATGCACCAATGACACATTTTATCATTTACACTATTCATTTCATGTTGGTACACCTATTTAGATGTCTGACTATGACACATTAACTGTTCTTCATTAAAGAATAAATAGCTGATTTCTAAACTGTTTTGCCAAGTCTCAGACATCCACATGGTGTGGTGGATGTCTGGTTTAATAATTATAAAGGAGTCAATGCCCATGAAATATGTTTTCATATGGTATATAGCATGATTAGGGGAAAAATCTGTATATAATTAAGAATTTCAATTGAAAATGGCATGCTAATTAGAAATCACTCACCAAGACACTGATTCGGGAAAACAAATTTCCATTTCCCAGCTCTGCTGTTGCAAAGGATATGCAATTAGTAACTATTTTACACATTGGTTACTTAAGAATGTGTTGGGGAAAATTAATGTCATATTTAGAACAGTTTTATATATGAAAAGTACACAAGAGGGGCAGAGTCATTGATTTTTTTTCATAAAACAAGAAATGGGAACAGAATCACGATAATTATTTATTGAAAGTACATGGATTTTGTGACAATAAGGGCACATCTGCTATTAATAAAAATGAATGATTCGCCCTTCAGGGACTATTTGCAGCTCGTAGGACTACAGCGCTCTATTGGTTACCATGGCAAAGTTACCCTGCACTATATAACAGCTCGTTTTCAAATAACTCGCCAGTCGGGCTCAAGAACTCATACAGTGCACATCACCCTACTGCTGGGTGTTGGCACAAAATTAAATTTTTCGGCTGCCAAGGTTGATTAAGGGCAATTTATCTTCAAAAGCGTCTTTCTAACCTGGCAACGTTGATCGCCAAAATTCTGGTAAAAATGGGCCAGAAAAAGACCAAAAAGACGCCAGAGCCTGACACAGGATCCCCAGGCGGTTACAGGAGGTCGAGCAGGGGACAAGTATCTCCTTTGCCTGTTGTTACAGCGTTGCCCACCAACCAAATGCCCGTTGCTGAGCTGAAAACCCGTACTGAGATGATTGAGTCAACCCTAGAGTCAATACTGACAAAGTTGGATAAGTTATCTTCAGAGGGTCCCACCACTGATAGAAGTTCTGCTGAAAAAACATCCGATCGAGACAGTAGGTCAAGGTCAAGTCACCGTTCTTGGTCAAGATCTAGGTCAAGTTTCCATGAGTTTGACCAATAGAACTTTTTGAGCCACAAATAAAATATTGACAACTTAGAAAGACTTTTGATTGTCAATGTTCATCTAGTGAGTGTCAAGTATGAACAAGGAGAAGATATTCGATTCATTTTGGATGACATTAAGATGTTACCTGAGAAAAGTGCTAATAAGATCTACACTCTCAGTTCTCTAGTAAATTGTGATAAGAGTGTTAAGGACAGGGCAGATAAGAGAGGGATTAAAGCTTTTGAAACAGTGGAAAATTCAGACATTCTACGCCACCTTAGCTATGATGGTAAGTTCACTGCCCAGAAGTTGGCAAAATCCGGTAAATCAACCACAAAAAAGAACCCATGTTATGCCTTTAACCCTTTCGTGCCCAGAATTATTTCAAGAAAGCTGATTTATTCAACAAACTTGACATAGTACAGGCTATTACATATATTATGTCTAAATTAATGTATTTGTTCAAATGATAGCAAAGAGGGCAGTAAAATAGATTTCAGAAAATGTAATATGAAGCATAGGTGAGAGTATTTTATGAGTCAGTAAGGGAATGATGTTGGCACAGAATGTTGAAAGGGCTAATTTGGATGAAGGTACCCAGATTTTTTTTTTAAAGATTTTGGTAGTAAATAGGCTTTTTTCAATTCATAAAGCATTATTTTGACAGTTCAAAGAAAGCTATATTAATGGAAATTGAAAAAAAGACATGTATTATAATTGGATTCCTTGGAGAAAATCACAGGAAAAATATTTCATCAATATTTTTGGTATTTTTATCAATATTATTTTTAATTTAGTGAATTTTCTGTATTTTCCCATTATTCTCATGGCAAGAGCGCGCACTTTTCATGTATTTTAAGCCTATTTTTCATTCATTATTATCTGCATTAGGATCTATCAATAATTATTCACCTAATGCACAATAACAAATTTGGTATCGTTGGAAAGCCCTTGATATTACGATTCTTCTAGTGTTAAAATCATCTTAATCTGATCAATATTAAACCCATGGTGATCTATTAAACATATATGCATGCTTAAGAGCGCACTTTTGCTAATCTGGGCACGTAAGGGTTAACAGGCCTGAAGGTTGTAAGTTGAATCCATGCCGGTACAGGCACATTTGTAGTACTTGTGATTTTACCAGTCATTCTGCAGACAAATGTTCAAAAAATGATTCAGAGAAATAGAGTGTTTCCTCTGAGGGGGGTCCTGCCCCAATTTTGGCTGGCGATGGGGGGGGGCAGTCTGTTTAGACCCTCTTTTAGGAGATTTTCCAGTTGGCAATATTTCAGGGTAATTTTTACAATGAAATGTGTGCAATTTTAAATGAGGAATTACAGGATGGTTCAGTTGTTAGAGTAACCTCCAAACCTAGATGCATACATGCCCTCAGTGGAGTCCCAAAAAGTAATGGTAAATTGAGGCCTATTACAGACTGCAGCATGCCAGCTAAAAAAAGTATAAATAATTTTATGGATACAACATTCACACCTTTTTCTTACAAATTCATAAATTCTGTGACGGCAATGTTGAACAAGAATGATTTTATGTGCGTCGTTGACCTCAAATCTGCTTATAGGTCAATCAGTGTCCATGCTGAACACCAGAAATTTCAAGGTTTCTCATGGGACATGGGTGATGGTCCTAGATTTTACCAGAGTAATAGACTAACCTTTGGTCTTAGATGTGCTCCATATATATTCAACCAAATTTCTGACTTTTTGGCAAAAGTTGCTAATTTCTATGGCATTGGCAGGCTTGTTAAATATTTGGATGACTTCATCATCATTGCCAACTCAGAAGAGGAGTGCCTGCATCAAAGGAATCTATTGATAGACATAATGGAGTACTTCGGCTTAAGGATTTCCGAAGAGAAAGTCAGTAGTCCTAGCAGGTCGTGTGTTTTCTTAGGGATCAACATTGACTCCCATAAAGTGGAATTGTCATTGCTAAAAGAGAAGGTTGACAAGTTGGCTGTTGCCATAGATGATTGAATTGGTAGGAGGTTTGCCAGTAAAAAAAACTTTACAGAGTGTTGGTGGATTAATGTCATTTAGCTCCCAGGTTGTTAGAGGGGGTCGTACCTTCAGTAGACAAGTGTTCAATTGGCCTATCAGTAGAGAAAATCATGAGACGCTCTAACTGGAAATCGAAATATGTGTATGAGTACTTGCAATACACAAAGCCTGAGCTATTGAAACTTGATGTACTACCATTAATTGAAATGTATTAATTGATACTGCGTGATGGTCCATGTATTTGCTGGGTGGTTGGCCAGTTTTTGTATATTCAGATCAATTCCACCAAACACATGTCTCTGTTCAATTATTATTATCATAGCTAAAGTACATCTCGTGGTAACCATAGCAACCAGGAAAAAATATATTATAATGTTATTATACCGGTATCTAACTAAACATTGCCAGAATTAATAATAACGCTACCGGCAGTAATTAACTGGTATTACCGATCACCCTTAGTTAACTTATATAATAATTATTTATGTAAAACGTCAAGTGCTGAATATGGCATGTTACTCAAAAATCACTCGCCAAGACACTCTCTCGCCCAGACAAAAATCCACTCCCCAGTTGTGCTATTGCAGAGGGTGTGCAATGACCATTTATTTTATACATTGGCTACTTTGGTATTTGTTAGGGGGAAATTACTAATAGGGTTAGAGTAGTTCAATATATTAATTGTGGACATGAGAGGCAGGAATATTTATTAATTGTCCTGACAAGAAATGTGGACAGAATTGTGATAAACATATATTAAAAGTATGTGCATTTCATGATAATAAAGACAAATCTGACATTAATACAAACTTGTTTTTTTTATAATCTACAGGTCAAAATGGTTTGGATCTGCGAGTTTCATTACAAAACAAGCATTATTTATATAGGAAATCAAGTCCTGAACATGGCATGTTATTAACAAATCACTCGGAAGACACTCTCTCGCCCAGACAAAAATCAATTTCCAAGTTCTGCTGTAGCAGTCTATGACTTTCGACCATAGGGAATTGCCTATGATCACTGACTTTAATAACGATTATTTTTAAAAGTCAGTGATCATAGGCAAACAATAATCATTTTTGGGATTTTTTTAAAAATCGTAATGGCTGTATGCAGTCGCAGTCACTTAAGAAATGGTTTAGTGAGAGCAGTCTGGTGTAGGTCGGGCTAGAGTCCCAGTGTAAATTTAGGTTCATCCATATAGGAGGAGCTAGAAAGAACCTGATCTAAGGTAAAGATAGGCTTATAAAGGAACAACTCCAAAGCAGAATGCAGTTATCGATAGTCAGACCTGCCTCAGTTTCTGCAGTAAGCACACTCTGTAAACACACCAACAAGGCTATAGAGGCAAGGCCGTGCTGAAGTGTTTTATATAGAAAAACACCTTCCGCAATATTAGGTCGAATCCCACATGGTAAATTAGGGCTCCAATAGCTCTTTGATTTTCTCTGTTGTATTGTATTGCCCCTGCTGAGGCCATAAAATGCAATGATTAGGGTAAACTGGATTTATTAGGTAAGAATATAAATACTAAAGTAAGTGCAAAGCATCTGCGTCTGGATCGATGGGAGAATGGAATGATTTTTTTTTTGCTCTCTATGGGCCATATCTCGCAACAGACCAAATCGCAGACATGCTTGGGCCCTAAATCGCCATGGGATTCGGCCTTTAGGGACCATGCATTACACCTCCTTTTATGAAATCACATTCATTCTAAAGTAAAAAGTCCTATCCTTTGATCTTGTCTCTATGTACCTCTGTACTATATAGATTAAAAACACCCTTCTCACTTTAGAGAAGTTCTAAAATCACATTCAGACTGGAGTAAACGTCATCATTTGACCCTGTCTCATTTTTTCAAGACCATTTTCAACAAGTTATTTGAAGAATGTTTAGAAAAGTGTGTGCATATATTTAATAATAATTTAAGTCTAATGTTTGGTCAATACTGTAACATATCGTTCATATAAGTCGTAGCTTAATATGTGGATTATTTCAGACCCATGTTTAGGGTAAGTCACCCCTGACTCGACCACTAGGTATGTTGGTACCTGTTGGTACCTTATGTTGACCACCCTAGGCTAACCTCTTTCAGATAGCATAGAATAACTAATTGATTAGTTTAACCTTATATATTCCCTAATCATCACGAATGAATTGTGAAAATAACATATGATAGAAGGGAGGTCGACTTAAGGTTTACCAACATGCCTGGTGGTCGAGTCAGGGTCGATTTACCCTATAGGGTCTCAAGAATTCAGGGTGCTGTATATAGGCGGTGCTCTATAAAGACCGTACTATAAGGAATGAGCACACTTTTAGACTCTATTTCCCAAGCTCCACTAGACGGCATTGTGCGGCAGCGTCACAGGCGGCACAGGTTTGGGTACCCTTTCTGCCTGATCCCTTATTCCGCACCAGTTTCACATGGATGTCATGGCAATTTCAAGTCAATATCGCCATGACATTCACATGAAACGCCGCGTTCCTGCATTGGCAGGCAGAAAGGATACCCCAATGCAAAAAGAAACAGTGCCGCCTGTGACGCTACTGCCCCGTGTTGCCTAGTGGAGCCCTGGCTTTAGTGAGGCTTATATAGCAAAGCCATGAAAATACGTGGGCGGGTTATGTATGATGTTAAAAATGGTGACAATGAATGTAGCTTCTTGGGTCTACATAAAAAAATGTTGATATAACAGCTGTCGTTGAAGCAAGGATATAGTGTGCCTGGAAAAGCTCTACAGCCAAGACCTCAACAGTTGCAAACACAATAGTCCAGTGTGTATACATATAAAGCCACCTCAACTTATTTCTACATTTAGATATCTACTTGTTGCATCTAGGAGATATCTTTATGTCAACTGTGCAGCTGATAGGGTGAAGGTCGTCGTGGTATTTATCCAAATGAATTGGAATATGTTAGATGAATAAACTAGGTCGAATCCCACATGGTGATTTAGGCCTCAAAAATCTCTGCGATTTTGTCCGTTGTGTTATATGGCCCTTGTTGAGGCCATAAAATGCAAGGGTTACTGCAAAGTAGACATTAATTAACCTACTGTTGGATTTCAAATGGAGTTAATCAAGCTGCACCCTCTTTGAACGTTTTTTTTTTCAACTCGGAAATGATGTTAATTCAATGTTAAAATAACCTGATTTTGTTACGTGGGTTTTGACGGTATCACCCTGGATAAATGTGTTATTCTTGTCAGTGTCACTCTTTTGGAGCATTGGTTCAATATTAATTTCATTACACAATCTGTGCAGGCTCACCTTCTTTTTATCCTTATCTATATGTGTATGCCACCACTAGAAATCAAATAGACTGTTCAAAATTCAATATGTACCAGTTCCATAGCGCGAGGAAACGTAGTAACTGAACTTTTTCAGTATGGAGCTTTATGCCCAATTACAATCGTCATGAAATAATTATTGACACCGGCGGGTGAAAGAAGTGCTTTTGTACCGATTTTTCCCCACGTAGTTCTGATGGACTTGTAAAATTAATTGATCACTAAGGACTACTTAAAGGGAATTTAAACTCCCATCATTTGTCCATCATTCTTTTCACCTTTGTAGAGAGTCTGAAATGAGCTACAAATAGTCACTTGTGAAGCTGTGGGGGTGGATTCCCTAACCAAGGTGGGCCATAATTATACCTGTTATTCCAGGTTGTATGGTCATCAGCTGAACCTCATGATTACCATCAACTTTGCTCCCCCGCTAAATACATAATGGACTGGGTTGGGCTGGATGAGGGGTGGCGTATGTGTCTTCTACTAATATTCTGTATAGGTTTGAGTGAGGGTGTTTAGCTGTTTAATCAGGCACAAAATCACCTGAAAATGAACATTCCTGACTCGCTGGGCTGAAGTAACTGGCTTCAAAATGAAGTCTGCTATGTCTGCCTTGATGTTAAAAGTTATGAATGTGTATGAGACATTCTATAGATGTCAAGTCAATAGACTCCTTCTGAAAGACTTCTGAAATACTTTTAATAATGGCAGTTGTGGTTTATGAGATATATGGGCACTGTATTTGACAGCATGCCAGGCCCGGAAATACATATTAAAAGCAACCAACATAAAGTACTTCTGTGGGTAAAACTTATTACAACATGGTACCTTTAAGGTAGAGTTTCATGTTTTTCTTACTACTTTGAATGGAATAGGTACTCCGGTTACCTTAATGAAAAAAGGCATTTCTACTTCTATGGCAACCGCCTTTTTATCCCCCAAGTCTGGCCAAGTAATTTGATCAATGTTGATTTCCGTCTGTGACATTACAGAGTTTCATTTAGATCTTGTAACATGAGTTTGGCTTTATAAACGACTGTACTATCCTGTTGAAGACGTCTGTATATATTGAAGATTAATCTCATCAAAATTGCCTTATAAATATAGCTGAAATGCCAATTACAACTAAAAGAAGCTTGAAGTGGAAGACTTTACTTATCTAACTTGAGAGATAAAGTTTTCTTGTACATTTTTCTATACTGATCTGTGCTATGTACTTTTATATCTTTTCTCCATAGGTCGTCATTGTTTCTATGGTGAAAGAGGGTATCGTCCAGGTGAGGCGTTTCCCATTCAGAAGGGCTGCAACACCTGCACCTGCCTCACCAATGGTCTTATCGGCTGTACATCCAAGAACTGCCAAGATAAGGTCAGCTGCCGCTACAGGGGCGTCTCCTACCTTCCTGGTGATACCATAGATACGGCGGGATCCTGTAGTTACTGTATCTGCAGTACAAATGGCTATGTGGCATGTCGCACCCAGAGGCGATGCTCTCCCAAGCAGTGCAAGTACAAGGGGCGCCGTTATGCTCATGGTCAGGCCATCTTCGACCACCAGACATGTGAAGTCTGCCGCTGTTTCAGGGGCGCCATGAGCTGCTATGATGATGTGAGTGAAAGAAGGGCACGCTGTCGTAGACTGCCGACCCAGTGCAAGTCAGCTGTCAATGGTAAGATGTATGCAGTCAATGAAGGCTTCACGGCCGAGGATGGTTGTACTCTGTGCATCTGCAGAGAAGGGGGATACATTGCGTGTTCTAAACACCGCTGCCGCAAAGATTTCTGTAGGGTTGGTAACCAGACCTTGGCAGTTGGAGAGTCGACGCTGGTGCAGATGGAGGACACCTTCAGTGGCCAATCACAGTGTGCTATGTGCAACTGTGATGAGCTGGCCACCCTGCATTGTGACAGGAGCCATGTCAAATGTCGACAGCGGTCACACAGAGAGGGTGTATGTGTCTACAAGAATAGGGTCTACTATGAGGCGCGTCCATTTCTTGAGGTTTTAAGCGATGAACACTGTAGACAATGTCTGTGTAACCGAAACGGAATCGTCTCCTGCTCATCGACGGTAATGATATGCCCTAGAGATAAAGCCATCTGTAAGCATTCTGGTGGTAGATATGTGGCTGGGGACACGTTCATTGAGACCAGCTTTGACTATAGTAAAGTGATGGATCTTAATGATCGTCCACCCACCTTACCCTCAGCCTCCAGTACCAAGCAATCCCTGCTCCAGTACCTCAATGAGAAGCTCAACCAGGCCTATGGAGGACATGGAGTTGGTGGTATGAAAAAGGATGCTGCAGGTCCCAAGCAGGTGTCCAAGAAGTCCTCCATTGGTGGCACAGGTCCAACAGCAGCCTCCTCCATGGCCGGCTTAAGCGGGGTGAGGTTTGGTGAAGAGTACAGGGACTGCCGACTGTGTACCTGTGGGGAGCAAGGCCAGGTGGACTGCAGTGATTCCAGGTGCCGTGTACGAACATGCACTTACAGGGGAAAGACCTTCTACAGTGGACAGAATTTCACCACAAGTGACACTTGTAAGTCATGTGTGTGCACTGACACTGGCACCCTGAACTGTGTCAGCTACAACTGTAACATGAAGATGGTACAACGCTCACCCTCCACAGCCACTGCCAGTGACACATGCCACCATGAAGGTATTAAGTACACCTACAGACAGAGGTTTGGGATGCGGCAGGGGAGGAGATGCTTCAATTGTATCTGTGGCAGAGGGGGTAAAGTACAGTGCAAAGACTCACTCTGTAAGAACAGCTCTGATAAGAACAGGTCCTCATGTAACTACGTTGTATTCGGCATGTTTATCAGCACGTTGAAAGCTTGTAAGTTAGTAGAGTGAATGTGAAATATCAGCAGGCTTAAATGAGCAAAAAGAGTTTCAAGGAAATCTTACATACATGGGTCTCAGTTGGACCTGCGAGTAGATAACTGTTCTTCTCGGAACATTTGGATCCAGTATGTGCATGCGCACATAAGTGGTATGTCGACCTGAACCTGTGAAGGGAGTTCTGGTTACAAAATGTAACCAGAACTCCCTTTGAGAAGAAAAGCTAAGACTATGTGTACTACAATGGAGATTTATATACATTTTTTTTTCAAGAGAAGCAGATTTGCATAAGCCCTTGAATAGGCTCAAAATTGAGGATGTCTGTAAAACAAAGCTTCTGCTTCAAACCCTAATTTAATCTAGGAGCCCTTGTGAATAACCTGTAGCTACTATTTCTTTGGAGGTTTATTGGGCATCTGAAAACGTTTCTATGATTTGAAACCTGTTATCACGTAGGCAGTTGAACTGATTCATGGAACAGTCATTTAATCCGTTAATTCCCCACATTGCCTTAACATTCATAATCGGTGTGAGAGAGTCTGGATGAGGGCACCAATATATATCGTATTAGAGGAGCATATACAAGACACTACATGAAGCTAGCTGCTAATTAGAACAGGAGAGACAGATTGGGTTAATTCTGCTCATTATCTTGAAACAGAAATGGGCTTAAAATATAAGTCGATTGTCAAACAAATTGTATTTATGTTCTACCATATCAGTCATCTGGTATGCACGCTACTTAAAATCATACTTAAATTAATCAGAGTTGAGCGAATGTAGTAGACATGGTAAATTCTAATGCGGTATGGAAGAGGTTTTGTGAGGAAAGAAGGGAACACCCCATGTCTTTGTAACCTGACTCCAATAGACACTTTAGAAAATAGAAAAAGTGTTATTTGATCCATGGAAAGATACATCATATATTGCAGTTGTGGGTGGCATGACATCATTCTGTAGAAACCTTGTAATTATCAAGACTGATTATTCCCTTTGCGAAATATTTCATTGGAATAAAATGGTATCCTATAGTAGGCAGGCCTACTACATTGACTAATTTTGCATTTGGCATAGTATACCATAGGTATATATTGTATTGGAATACTAGCTATATATATATATATATATATATATATATATATATATATATATATATATATATATATATATAATATATATATATATATATATATATATATATATATATATATATATATATATATATATATATGGATCGAGGAAATCGCTATGTACAACAAATATGGTGTTATAAGTAAGCCTTACGCCATTGTTTATTCTTGGTACAGTAAAGAGATGTGAATGTGTATTCAGTCATTGATAGTACAGTTATAGTGACAGGCAAAACAGCAGACTATGCCAGTAAAATTGCTATGAGAGACTATGTAACATTCTATCCCTACATGTACTAGTCTATCGACCAAATAAACTATAAAGCCAAGTAGAAGGAATTTATGGTGAAAAATAAGACTTCTTTGTTTGCCCTTGTAAGGTGTGACAAACGCACAAGAAGGGTTTCATGATAGAAAAAATGGTAATGCTTTTGATAAAAGGAGTAAAAGACAATGCTTGGAGGTCATTGTGGATGACATTCAGCTATTCTTTAGGATGACTACACTCTCAGCGGCAATTGTAAATGGGCTATAAATACCGCTGTAGTGCATACAGCAGGATCCAGGTCGGGTCATTGGTTTTGTATCTACAGCAGCTACTACTGTATTTCAGAATAAGAAACACTCTACTGTAAAACCCTTGTGGCTGGCTGACAGTGTATAGTACATGCCTTATTGGTTGTTATCCGTTATTGAGTATTGTAATTCGCTTGGTGCCTACCCCTAGAGTCCTTGTACCTTACGCCATTTGTGACGAAATGAAACTGAAGGAAAAGACACTTTCTCGGCTCAATGCATGTGCCCGATTTGCATACAGCTCGTAAACTGTACGTGATATTTATACTCTATATGTACCTAAATAAAGAAATTATGTATTACACATCAATTGCTTTCCTCATACTGTTCATTGAAGCTCCATGGTATTAATTAGGATACTGAAGAATAGGTTTTCATTTTGGATTTTCCATGAGAACGAGAAAGAATTTTTTCTTTGTTTGTGACCTGGGCGGAGAGATTTAACATGTTTTGAATAATACCTTTGATGATACATCTCTTTGTCTATAACAAACATAAGGCTAATCAAAATTGATTACATAACAAGATAATTGAGAACTATTTAGTTGTTTTGGTGTGGCGTTAATTACTTAATACGTAGCTTTGTTATTATCTCTTATTCAATCTAATAAACCTTTTGAAAGACTTTAGAATGGACAGGTTACTCATTGTGATAAGTGTTTGATGCCTCATTTAATCAAAACAAATGTACATAGCTTGAAGCTTTAAACCTTGCTTTTTTGTATGAAAGATCATACAAATGAAGGACCCAGGGTTGAATACTCATTTCTATATACTGCTTACTTTTTTTTAAATAGTATATGTGAGTAGTATACGAAAACGGCGGTAAGAAGCAGGTACTCACGAATCCTCCCATGCCATGTACGTTTTCTTAATTTACTCATTGGTGGATCGAGAAATGGAAATTATTTCCGGCAGCGCTACCTATTTTTGAGAAAGATTTCGGAGCTTATATGGCAAATAAACTTCTTTTGAACAGACAAAAACGAGGGGGTGCGCGCACGTCTAAATCTGTCAATGCACTTTGTGTCATAGTGTAAAGTGGGAGTGAGACCGGATAGATATTCTATCTTACTAATTCAATGAGCTTATATATACGGCTGCAAGATGTATGGCAGGGGCCCTATTTTACTCTAGTGCAGGGTCCTCATACTGACTTCAATGGTTTGACATGGTCACTTACAGTGTGGAATCTATCTAAATACCCTTCAGATCTTTTACTGTTGCAGCACAGAAATGTAGATCTCTTCAGTGTCAAGGTCCAACACCAGGCGGCTCTAATGGCTGTCATAACGGCCTCGGCTAGTTTAAATGTGGTAGTCCTTCTTGTCTTTGTCTTCTTGTCTTCACAGTAATCATAAGGCATAACATAATATAATACAGCGCAACGTGAAACTATTATTTTTTTATATACCTTACATCTATGAAAACATGCCTACAATGAAATTCTATATATGCAGAAAGCCATCAGTACTGCCGACTTTTGAGCCATCAGTGTGATGTAGTTTTATGTGGGGAGCCCCCTTTTATCAATACCCATACGATTGCAGGGTTAGGGTCATCATACAGATTTGTTTTTCTTTTCATTATGATCAAGCAAATAGGAGGTCATCACCATGATGACACGCGCACTGGAGGCCATTTCTTAAGGTACTACGTCTAAACAAAGTGTTCCATTTGAAACTCCTAGGAATAGGGCAGTTGATCGCAGGTACTGACCCACGACTGCTCTGATTAGCAACTATGCAGTAATTGCATACATTTTGTTAGAGCAGTCGTACTGCTGCAGGCAATAAAAACGGCATGGATGGTCATGCCAAAGGAGAGGTGTAAACCCCCCTGAAAAAAACAAAACAAAAAACATGCACGTTTTTGTATTGCTAAATAATTGTTTTAGATAATCATTTAGATGGAATGTGCACTTTTTTTTACATTTCAAGAAGAGTTTTATATTCATTCTACTGCAATCGTGTTGTCAATACTAAAAAGAAAAATACGAGGCAACACACGTTTTCTTCAGTACTCTCTGAAAGAATTAACAGAGGATTTTCTTAGTCATCTTTTGGCAAGACCCTCCTGTGTATGATAGTGTAATTGCAATCTTGCAAGGTTTCTCTCTACGATTTGAAAGAGAGCAGTCGTAATGAAAGAAATGACCTCCTGGGTAGTTGAAAACCCATTTATCACTTTTGATTTTTAACTGTACCGTCGCCAACGCAACAAAATCGTAGAATTGCTTTGTTATCACCTTTCGCACTGTTTCAATTGATAAAGACCCCAATTTGAGTACCTTCTTTGGCAGAGTATGTGTTTTATCAATTTGTTCCCGATTCTAATGCATCTTCGTAGAACTTTGATAAAAAAGGATGTCCATATATGTTCTGAATAATAACGTACCTTGTTCCCTTTATTCTGTTTTTAGCTCAGGCCTTTTGAGAGTGTTTCACAATGTCCCCAGCTACATGGTTGTATGCTTATAGATTCATTGTTACTAATAGTACAGTGATAAATCAATACAAATTCCGAAGAATAAGGGACTCATTACATAAATTTAGAGTAGAGTTTTATACTGGCTGAAGCGCTTTAACTACTGGTTTATGTACAATGGGTCTTTTATGATGTCCCAACTGTCCGCTGACAAATGTCTGTATCAATATGAAGCTCACAGGCGCCACCTATTGGAAGCACAAGGAGGTAAAAATCGGACAGATCCTGACGTGCAACTAGCGACATCTGTATTAAGTAGTTAAAGTGGATCTTGTTTCTGCACAGCAATAATAGAACTGCCACTCCTGGAGGCGAGTCAGTTTTACAGATAGATCTCTCCAGTCTAGATTTTCAGCAATAACGAAAGGTGTTGGTGGAGTTCAACAGGATAAACGAAATGCTGGTGGCATCTTATTCATTTATTAATTGTACATATTTTTACTTTGGAATACCCGCTAAAAAGACAGATTTAAATTTTTTTGGAAACTTGTCTAAATAGTCTTGTTCTTTGCCGTGCACAATTATATTTTTTCTAATCACTGCTTGCCCTAAGGGCCTCATATTGATGTGTCTAATCACCACACAATACACTTCACTGGATGGCTCTAGACATTCTTTCTCACTACAGTACCACCTGTTGGCTAGTCTGACAGGCTTTGAGTAGTTTTTAGTACACCATGAGAATTAGGACTGGCTATTCATCCACAGCACACAGCCTCCCTCTAGAGGAGATCAGACACACTTGATTTTTTACTAGGAAATGAATTAATACAGAATCTCGTTTGGAGCAGAAATCTTGCATTGAATCATTAGATATTTTAGCACATGTTCTAGAATGTTGTCTAGACGCCGATTCAAGAGAAATCCCAAATTTCATACTGTAATCGCAGACATGCCAACTTTAATAGTCGTTCTTAACCTGTTATCAATGATTTGCAAATGGCTAGATTATAAGTAGAAAGTTTTTAACTGTGGAAGAATATTGCTCAATCGTGTAAGTAAAGGAGTGAGAAGAAAGAGTGAAGCTCCATGTGAATCATCAACCAATCTTAAGAAAATTTCATATAAACGGACAGACACATTTTAGAAGGCTAAAGATAGTGGCTCTCAATATTTAAGAGAATCAAATGTTCTGACTTTGAGGTTTAAGGTCAGTGATAGCGTACATGTGATGGATACAAAGAGGCCTATTTCAGATTCTTAGAGCTCTCCCTAACAGAGGTGTCTTTCAATTGACAGCACATATAACTCACCTTTTGTTCGATATAAAACACGAAAGCTCCTCATTTCGCTAGAAGAGATGACTGCTGAAAATAAACCGACCAACGTGGAGGATAGAGTGACAAGCATCATGGATTAGTTGTATACGAAGACTGGTCTTGTGTATCATAGTTCTATTTGCATCATTTTTTGTCTGTTCATTGTTGGCATTTATAATGACTTGTAAACCTTAACTCTATTAAACCAGAATTGATACAAAGCTGGAGTATTCTCATGATAGGGATGTTTATACCACTCATCCTTGCTATTTCACAGGACTCTTATACATAAGCAAGCATACTGACATACGACCATGTATAATAGTGCCAACTGTGCTTATTTCCTCGGCCCCGCCCCAGCCCGGAACTGTCCAGTAAACCGGCGGTAATTACACGTCGTGTGCTCGGGAAGTGTTGCTCTTAGGGCCGGTAAGCAACAGGTCGGCAGAAAGCAAAAGCTTGTCATCGCTGCCTACAGGTACATTATATTAGCCCCATGCCACCCAGCCCCTACAATTACCCCCTAAGTGACCCAGGACTTAATGGCCTGGAGGGACTCACCTGAAGGGTACTGGAGGAGCATTGCAGGTGTAGCCTGTATTGAGGGATGGCCTGGGATTTAACCCTTTCATAGCACCATAGTGCCTTAATGAAGTATGTCATGGGTCGTTATGATGCATGGATGCAGCCTGGCCCGATGCATGCATCATGCCAACCCTACCAGGTTTGCACACTATCCACGAGTCGGACAATGAAGTGCTGGACAGACTACTAGCCAGCACTGCATTCCTGCACCATTGGTGCATCATGGTGAAGAGGGAATATGCATGTTTGGGCATCGCACGGTCCATAAAGGTGCATGTGCTGAGGGATAGTGATGGCAGGGGTGTGCAGAAGGTGTTTCCGCCAAGGACGGTCATTTAAGACTGAAGGATGGTATTACTATAGTTAGGGCCCACATTGTCAGGTCTGCAATCAAGTGTACTGCAGTTAGAACGTTTGGTTTGGCTGGTAGCTAAGCCTTAATGTATATTCTGGGATTCATTGTCCAACTGTCCCCTCCTGATCTAGTTCTGTCTTGAATTGTATGCTTGTAACTTGCTATGCCTCATAGTGTATACTGTTTAGGCATCGTCAATACGATGGATAATGGCATTTGATCAAAAGGTAAGAGGGAAGAAAGAATCGAAAACTCATGTAGCAGTGCTTTCCCTCTGTATTCAACACTATAATTATATTTACAGGCTTAAATTAGCACGAAATCGAAAGAAAAGTTTAAAACTTTATCGGTTATGTTATATTATGGATAGAGCTAATCTGGGCCGATTATCAGTTTCCATCCATGGTTATCATTAGGACCTGGTACTAAACGAGCCCATGACTTTTTTGAAATCGTGGTGATAGTGAGAGTATTTCTGCTCACATTGAATTTGAGATGGACAATGCCTTCCGAGGGTTCCTCCAACCTCCATAAAATAACATGGCTCAGTCAGACCATCCTTGGCTAACATTGTAACCTTCTCATATAACCACTGTTTAGAACCTTTCTTTGGGATTTTTATTAGGATTTGTAATAAAGAGAACCAGAAAGAAAGCTTAATGTCTCCAGATGGGCGGTTAATAACTTCGTTGTCATGATTGTCATTATAGCTCAGAGAAGTAGCTCCTTGCTCAGCCTTGATAATAAACATGTAAGGTATAGTAGGGACTGGGTCATTTACATCAAACTAGAATATAGTACAAAAGAATGGATTTATTCGTGGTATAAATAATTCAGGTCTAGCTATGACTAGGAGGAAGTCAGACTTTTGTGTCTCACAATAAAGGGTATTTCATGACGGAACTCGTTTTATACATGATCATTATAGATGGAGAAAAGTGAGACCAACTACATAATAAAATTCATAGTACAATCTACGTTCCCACCCTCTCTTCCCACCACGATAATTCCTAGCAGTCTTGTGACAAAATGATTTTAATGTATAAAATTGTGAGATGATTATGGATAGATCACTCCACTCTGTCTCTTCGATGATTGTCATCCTTATCAAAATGAGAGAGGATCTTGCATAAGCCTTCACTCAGAAAAAAAAAAAACATTTAGAAAAATGTCCAGTGAAGAGATATGATGAGAATGGGATCTACAAAGATCATGTGAACCACCGTATTGAATCAAAGCCCTGAGTACCCCTCCCCCCCCCCGACAATTTGCCAAAGCCCTGAGTACCCCTCCCCCCCCCGACAATTTGCCAAAGCCCTGAGTACCCCTCCCCCCCGACAATTTGCCAAGCACTCATGGTAGAACTTTGCATCTGCAATTATAATAGGATAGGGAAAATGGGGGCCTGAGCCTAAACTCAGATACAAAATTCAGCAAAAATACTTTTCTATACAAACTCTATATACAGAGGTATCTATAGGCATCATCATGCTTGAGCCGACAATTCAAGGTGGTCACGCGGCCCTTGCTGGGTCCCCTCAATGATGGTTTGCTTCCTTTACCTCTGTCACTTATAACTTTCATTACTTAGACCAAATAGAGTTTGAAAGAATATGATAGGTGCTCTTTACCAGTGTTGGGGAAAAATGATGCTGCATTATACCTCCTTCGTTTTTATAGCAACATCACCACAAAATATGTACATGAATTCCCTGTTGGTAGAGATGTGGATGTGTGGAGACGGCCCCCATAGGAGACAGAACACAAATAGGTGATGAATGGTGGTAGCTCCAGGTACTGACTCAATAATGGAGTAAGGAGAGTGCCCCCTTCACAGGGGTCCAACCTCATGAATTATAAGTACAGCAGAGGCCTCATCCACACAGAGTCATGGTGTCTGGTAGAGGCGAGAATTAGAAGTCTAACAAAAAAATTATTTTGGAAGATAATGGTAACAGCCTGTATCCTTTGTCGGAGAGAAGGGTATTTAAGGTTTTGTGATTGATACTCCAGCCTCATGGGACTCAACATCTTCGACAGTACCTTAATCTTAGAATGGTTATATTCAACAATCTATGACAACAGCTCTTTTCAAATAAATGCTACATACAATGTCATTTGACGAGAGAACCTATGATTTGCACTTAACCATGGGCAATGGTATTTTTCACTGGCTATGTGTCGGATATATAACACTTGTGTATGGCTGGTTGGGATTTCTTAGATAGCTCCCAGGGTCTATGGGAACCACTTGCCAATAAATATCAATCAATACTTTTTTTGCCCACACAACAGAAGAGAATGATACTATGTACCTCTACTTAATTTTGCTTCTAGAGTATGATTTACAGTCTGAAGATATGGGTGAATGTCAGAAAAAGTGCACATAATCTGGTGCACACAGTACAGAAAGATAATAGTCAAGATAACATTACAAAAGTGTATTATCTTGGCCTTATGAAAACCCCTGGTGGACTGGCTTCCTCTAAGTACTGCAGTTTTTATTCATGGTCAACCGGATATCAGTGAATTTTGTGAGGTGTCTGTGACAAAAACTATTACTAACTGGATTAGGCATACAAGAATGCAAAACTGTATCTTTAAAAATTATTTGTGAGAGCCCGGACATAATTATCAAAATATTGAAAAATTGGACATTTTTGTCTTCAAATCACTAACTTAACCCTTACGTGCCCAGAATTATTTTGAGAAACCTGATTTTTCAACAAACTTGAGATGGTAGTGGCTATTACCTATATTATGTCCAGATTTAAGTACTTATTCAAATGTTAACAAAGAGGGCAGTACAATAGCTTTCAGAAAATGCAATACAAAGCATAGTTTACAGTTTTATATGAGTCACTAGGGAATGATGATGGCAAAAGATGTTGAAATGGGCTGATTTGGATGAAGGTGCCCTGGAAATCTCTTTTTTTTTAGATGTTGGTGGGGAATGGGCTATTTTCAATTCATAAAGCATTATTTTGACATTTCAAAGAGAGCTATATTGATGGAAATTGAAAAAGATATGTATTATAATTGGATTCCTTGCAGAAAATCACATCAGAAATATTTCACCAATATTTTTGGTATTTTTATCAATATTTTTGTAAATTTAATGAATTTTCTGTATTTTACCATTATTCTCATGGCAAGAGCGCACACTTTTCATGTATTTTAAACCTATTTTCAATCAATTATTTTCTGCAATATGATCTATTAATAATTATTCACCTAATACATCATGACAAATTTGGTGTCGTTAGAAAGCCCTTGATACTACGAGTCTTCTGGTGTTAAAATTATCTTAATCTGATAGATAATAAACCCATGGTGGTCTATTGAACATGTATACATGCTTAAGAGCGCACTTTTGCTAATCTGGGCACGTAAGGGTTAACTGTAGTTCTGTCAATAATGCCCTGATTAGCTCCAGAATTGCTCTAACAAATCCTTATTACGTCTAGTTTTGAGAAAATGAAACAGTAGAGGCCTCATTAAAACCAATCTTGTACCCTTGAGTGTTGAATGTCTGCCGAGATGAGGAAAATCCAAATTTCACACAGGTAAAGGGGTCCCAAAAAGGTTTCTTAAAGCAATTGCAAAGCTCTGTACCAAAATGGACTTAGGCTAGGGGCATCTTGTGGTAAAGTATTAGCTGCTTATATGGAGTGGAAATATTTTTTTGGGGGGAAATTTTGAAATGAGGCGTCTGTGACAAAAACTAAAAATGCAATAAATTTAGATAAATATGCTGGAAATGTAATTATTTTAGGTCAGGACATTGAATAATAATGTTTCATAGTCTACCAAGAATAAATATTGTATAGATGATGCTTTGCAAGATTACAAGACCAGAATTTTATTTCCATCGGAGGCGTCTGTGACGAAAACTCATTTCTGCACTTTGGTGCTTGTTGTGGCCAAGTAAGTAATGGAATTTTAATTATAACACACACAATTGATGAATAGGAGTACAAAGCATCATATCAACCACAGAAAAGTCAATTGAATACCCTCATATCATGTACAGGTGGGAATTTCTGGAGCAATTTGAGGCAATTTTAGGTCAAGTTTACACAATTTTGGACCCACCAACTCTTGAATAAAATCAACAGAACATGTAGCAAATGCCCTAAAATAATTGGGGCACATCATTTCTGCACATTTCAATCCATTTTTGACCTTAGGGCAGCATATGGTCCTCGCCAGAAAGAATTTAGTTCAACAGAAGTTTTCGTCACAGAAGCCTCAGGAATATGACTCTGTATGCAATATCACCCAAAATCAACATGGCAGGCACCTGCCAAGTCTAAGAGGCTTGCAGATTCAATCAAGCTATACTGTTTCCAACAAAATGAGGCCAAATTAACCAAATCTAACCACATCAGCAAGTACTAGGGGGTATAATCTTTGGACTGCGAAAGAAATTTGATTGGATTCCTAAACTTTGATGGCAAAATTTTTCAAAGTCTGCAGAGAATCTTCAGAAAATCTTTGATAAACAACCAGATGTAACACTTATTTGACAAAAACAAGGCTCCCCCAAGTAATTGACTTCCACTGGGTAACACCAGATGATTCCGACTTTGCAACAAACAAAATCGTGAGGCGTCTGTGACGAAAACCCCCTATATGAGAAATGGTACTCAAAATGCTACACTGCAGGCCCACAGCCTACCAATGCTTGTCAGAATTGATAAGTAGGCTGCATTGGTTGATATAACATGTAAGAAACGCAAATGGATACTTAAATAAATTAGCAACATTATAACATGTAGTTGAGGCGCCTGTGACGAAAACCCAGTCCACACTGACATTCTGACCCACAAACAGGGACCATTTGACCGATGGCTAAAATCTTTATACCAACTTCAACCCCTTATAAGTTCTTTATGTGACATGTATTAGAGACATTATATCATTATTATTGATAGAGTTATTCTGACCTAAGAGTTATTGTCACAGACGCCTCGAAGAGTAAAATTCCACACACGAGTGACCATAGTGAAAAATTCTCAATCAACATCCACCTAAACTGACATAAATAGTGTAGGCCTAATATAAGCCTAATACCACAGGCAATTTTGGATGGGTTTCTTGTCTTTGAGTGGACAATAGGAGAAGTGCAAAATGACCTAAACTGCAAAAAAACAGGATTTTTAGAGATTTTGGGACTTTGGGACTCTTTAACTCAAAGAATTCTTACCTGACAGACAAAAATTGATATTTTTCTTAAAGGCTCTCTAGAATGTCTTCTGTAAAATGAGACCATGGGAGACAAGATTGGATAAGCATAATTTATTCGATGGCTGCATAAAGGCCAAAAACCATGGTTTTCCAGCTTTTGTACACTTATTCTGACACTGACCCACATACCACCGACAGTCTGACAATGATCTGTGCATGACAACAGAGGTAGAGGTATACACCTTAGTGTTTATCAATAATGTATTGTGATACAATCCCGTCTACACTATTAATGTACTTGTAACTGCACCTCATTGGCCTTTCCTCGCCCACCTTCAATGTACATCAAAGAGATTTTTCTATGAAAGGGATACAATCGAATATTGAATCTATATTTAAACTTGTTATCCAAGCTTGGATAAGATATGTCTTATGTCCTCTAGATTTAGTAATTCATAAATTGCTTTCAAGGCTTATCCAAAAAAAAGAGACAAGATATGGGCATGTGTAATTGAGTAATACTAATCACAATATCAATTAGATGTCAACAAAAACATAAAGCAGGCTGGAGATATAATTATACATTTCTGATTTCTTTGTCATATGCTAACAGAACCTCATTATGTCTATAATGAATAGGCCAACATTCACTCTATGCACAGCTGTTCTATGGCACAATAATTATGTTTATATTTTTGGCATAGTGGATCGTAAAATCCGTCTTGTTATCTTGACAATAAGAATTATAATGGTGCCAATACCAAGCTATGACGTGACATCCTATTTAGTATCTTACAGAAACCATTTGCAGGTGGTGTGTTTACCAATTTACCTATAGTGGAACATTACTAATAACGAAATGGGTTTCACATCACATATGATTGGATATTGTTTTTTTCTTATACAAAGAACTAACTGCAGGCTATCTTCTCCTAGCACACACATGCAAACTTCCATGGGACAAAATCACGATGATAACTCCTACAATCACTCTCCAAATCTACGGCAAGATGCAACTGGGAACGATGGAACACTTTACTCGGGCAAGGATTGAGGCTATAACACCGTATGAAAAAGTCGTCGAAATAACGGTGCAATCTCTGTCCCAAAGTTGCCTGAGATCCGTCATTATTTTCACTGAGTGCCCTTGTACAAATATGTACCACTGTACTGCCGCCTGGGGCTTCTTGTAAAACTTACATTGGTTCCCTGGTGAGGATCCCTGGTAGATTTCACAGTTAGATCTTGCAGTGTAGGATACAAGACCAAAGAACCCTTAATAGTTTCAACAAAGGCTTCAGAGTTGAGGATCTAAGACCACTTGATTAGTGCATAGTGATCGAACATCACTTCAAGCCAATATAATGTAAAATCACCTGAAGTGGTAGATGATTTATACCGTGCATGAATAATATACATACATCACAATAATGGCAATACAAATGCATATAAGCCAGTTCTCTTTCTGGAATTTCTGTTTAACCGGAATACGTGAATAATACTGCAGGCAGACGATGCTCATCATGACTAATTGTTCATTATTATAATTGCGGTATCGTAGACTGAACAGAAATTAAAAGAATATTTTCAAAATATAACTAGCAGGATTTCTTTGGTAGCACATTTTTTTTTCAGGAGGCCATTTCTTAAGGCACTTAAACCATACATAGCACTATCACTGCAAAATGTCAAGGCTATTCCTTTGAGGATTTTGGTGCGACCTGGAGGGTGCGGTCGTAGCCTGTTAAGAAAATAGCCTCCTTATAAATGCTTGTGAGGTAAGAACCCACATAGAGATAAATGAGGTCCATTCCTCAACCATGACTAGGTCATTGCTCTATAAATATGAACAATCCTATTTGCCTACAGATGCCAAGAAAAAAATGCCAGAGCAATTTATTTAGTAGGCCAAGGATTTAATGCCTCACGATGGGATAGCTCTGTCTGGTGTTAGCCTTAATTACATTGTCATTTAAAATGTACTTTTAATTGCGGATGTAGACATACCCGGTAGTAAACATTTATTTATAACATTCCCCATTAAATGGCAGACTTCCCTGTTTCCTCACATGCTTACAAAATAAATAATGGTTCTCATAAGTAATGAGGTCACGATATGGGAATAAAGGATGTCAGCACAAACAGCCACTATGCATACCCAGTATTGTGCCTTGAGGGAAAATACAGATGTCAGAATAAAACAAGGCCAGTATGGAGTTACTCCCAGGGGATGTGATAAAGCATTGGGACCGGAGCAGCTCTGTTCATTAGGACACAGTATTCCGACTAGAAATAGAGGATTGCACGTGGAGCACTATATTGTAACTATCAGTTGCTTGCCATACTAGTTGCAAATCAGAGAGGAGCACAGTGTGTATGATACATTTGACATGTATTTAATAACTATAGTGTGTCAGTCAAGCCTTGTGTGGTCTGTGATATCAAATGACTGAGTCTTTTTTTTAGAAATACAGGCTAACAATGTGTAGACATTTTTCATGATAACGGTCCTGTTTCTTGCATACCCATGGTTGTGTATAGCCATTGATTGTAAGTCCCCTTATTGATAACCTGTCCTTCTTGTCCCACATACTGTTTTACATTCTCAACAGTCAGAGAGTATCACACATAAGTTCAGCATTCAGACATCATGATGTGCATCAATCAATGCAGGCACTGATCCAAAGGTTTAAGGTACCAGCTTTAATTAACATGTTTTATTCAAGAAGAAGTAATATATTATTCCTATATATACAACTATGTAACCCCTAGCCAGTATTTGAAGAGTCGACTACCAATAGAACAGTGATAGAGTGATAGTAGTATATAGGGCAAACTCAGCGCATGGGAACAGCTATTGATATCAAGTTGACCTACTTAAAAACCAGAATTGACCTAGTTTTGGAATTGAAGGCATGAGAGACTGTTGCCATGGCAACAATAAAACATAAACAAATGTGTTGTTGTCATGGCAATGATAAAATATAAACAATTTTGACCTGACACCTAGTGGAAATTATTGAAACTACTTATAGCTGGGTTTAGTGGAGTTTAAAAAACTAGTGGTGTCCTGACACCTGGCGGATATTATTGGAACTGCTTTTAGCTGCCTGCGCTTAGTGGAGTTTTTTTTTTTTTTTTGCGGTAAAAAAAAACCTGGTGTTTTCTTCACACCAGTCACCTAGTGGATATTATTGAAACTGCTTATAGCTGGACTTAGTAAACCCTTTTTTTGGTTAAAACTAATTCGCTCCTACATAGATAGGCCATTTGAAAGGTGTGTTAACCTTTCACCTCCCCAGGTCAAATGCCTCATCAGCAAATGTCCAACTCTCCTAAAGCACTACCAAGATATTTTACACCAAGCCTACCAGGGAGCGCCTGCCGTTTCTAACCTCATAGAGGATTTAGACATCCCCACGGCTGCACCTTCTTCATGCACTGTTTCCGTTCTGGTGAACCTTTACAAGGGTGCAGGTAAAATCCACATTGGCACTCAGTCCTACATAAATGAATTCAACCTTTATGTGCTTTCTGCAATAAGCCACCCCATCTGTCTCTCACACTGTGGGCACATCATCACGCCTCAAGTGCTGGGAACTCTTCAAACACATGTGGGCCCACTTCTGGAACAAGACTACAAGAGTTTCTACCAGTGAACAAAGGTCAGTGATCAATATTTTTCTTTTTTTTTAAATCTGGTTAACAGCTCATCTTGTGTCAAAATCAAATATATTTCATAGCATTGTAGTGTCGTATATGTACCAGTTCAACAACTGGCGCTCATGTGTTACAAGTGTTAAAGTATATCATCTTAATGCATAGAAACTTTAGTGTAGCATGCGCAATGAAAAATTCACTTTTTTGCACCTGAGAAAATAGAAAAATACTCTTCTTACAAGGAAACTTATGATGGCAAACTTTTTAAAATCTATATCTGGTTTAGAAAACGATATAAAAGAGTTTACAATGTCAGATTTACCACTTTGAAAAGTGATTCAAAGGTTAAGCAAGGCATCCTTGTGTATAAGGATTTTTGTAAAGATTTCTAGTAAAAATTAAGGTTAATGTTGTGTTCTATAATGTATCCTGTGTGGAAAAAAGTAAAAAAAGTAAAAGTAAAAATTGCATAGTTTAAGGTTTATTCTGTTATGTGTATAGTGTATAAGACTGTGTTCTATTATGTATCCTGTGTAAAAAAAAAAGTGTAAAAAAAGTAAGAAAAGTAAAAAGTTACATATTTTAAGGTTGTATTCTGTCATGTGTATACTGTGTGAAAATCAAAAAAAGTAACCAAAAAAGAAAAGTAATTGTGTAAAACAGTATAACTTTACTAAAAGATGATGTTAATGTTGTATTCTATCATGTATCCTGTGTGAAATTTTGTCATGTGTATACATAGTGTGTGTCTGTAAAAAAAAGGGTGATAAACAATCCCCCCCAAAAAAACTAGGCAAACTGAAATAAAAAGAAAAGTGATTGTATAAAACAGCTCAGTTTTTTTCTTTGCATCAAGTTCACCAGAAAAGAGTTTGGTAGTTTTTTAGCTAAGCAGGCGTCTAACCCTCCTTTTGAATTTTATATGCGCCCCATTTACAGTTGAGCACAACATACGGTAAACCTTGAAGAACTGTAATTACTCCAGGCAATAATGTGTCTAGTGTGTTATGCGGATGTGTAGAAAACTTTTTCTGAGAAGCAAGACAACATTCAATATTTTAGAGGAGCTGAACCAGATACTGTTGACCACTGTTTAACTAGTGTTAATATGTACAAGTCCTTTACTGTGGCTTTTTGGGATGCTTTTGTCGTTTGCATTGACTTCTGTAAACATAACAACGTTACATTACAGACAAAGGATTGGTTTATTGGAGTATACCAATTACACACTAAAGAGTCATGCCCACAGCATTATACTAGATACACACTAGGCAGCGTACGAAAATTTCGCGCTAAATTTCAAGGAAGGCTACCTTTCAGGGCTTTTAGCTTCAGTGAAAAACAAATCCGCCTACTTTCTATCTCAGGCATTGTTTGAACCTGTTATTGCAAACATAGCTAGAATCAGTGGCACATGTTATTTTAAAGCTGGTATAAAAGCTAATATAGTGTTGTCTGATATGTATTTCAGAGGATTATATACCCCTTCCCAAGTCATAGGTGCCACTTATTATGGCACGATATGGCTCATTATGTGCACATCATTGGACTTTAGTTTCAGCTGGTCTATCCTCCTTGGTAGGAAGGGAAACCACTTGGTTAATTAGTTCTGGTCACAGCCTCATGGCGGCAGCACTGAGTGGTGTCTGCTCTGCTGCCAGCCATCCAAATTGAATTCACCACCATTATAGAATACTCTGCTCTATGGCTTCAGATGGAGCCACTGTGCTGGTACAATCAAGACTGCTTGTTGACATGAATAAAATGCTGGAAGCATTTTATTTCTACACACATATATGCTTGAATTTGACATGGTTACAATGCACTGAATAGATTGAGATTTTGGCAGGACACTTTCACAAGTGGGGTGATGATAGATGTACAGATTTTGGAAAATCAATATATATAAGATCTTGTTCCAACTTTAATACTGGAATAAAAGCTTAAAGTCAATGCGTTGGACAAGAGCAAAATCACTGAGCGCAAACACCTCTTTCTGTCGCATATGTACAAAACCTGCTAATGGTAAAAGCACATTCGTATATCGAGGTTGTCTGTAAAATAAAAAAATGAAATACAAGTGAACAAAAACCTGCGTCGTGTTGTGTTGCATTGAGTTAATAACACATTTCATTTCTTGTCGTAACGGTTAAATTGCATCAAACAAAAGCATTGAAATCATGCAATGAACATCAATATGGGGAAAAATAAGTTTATATCATGTCTACCCTAAAATTCCATGGGTATTACACAAATGTCAACAACCAATCGAAGCTTAAGAAATTAGATCATGAATAAAGTATCCAACAAGCAATCAGCGTTAAAAAAAACTAGGTTATACTTTTCCCTACCCCTAAAAGTTACATGGATATTACAGGTCACTTCCTAACCACAAGGGGGCTCCACTAAAACCAGCTATGAGCAGTTCCAATAATATCCACTAGGTGTCAGGGCGCCACTAGTTTTTTTTTTTGTTTTTTTTATAACCACAAGGAGGCTCCACTGGGCTTAGCTAAAAGCAGTTTCAATGATATTTGCTAGGTGTCAGGTCAAAATAACGTTGTTAACGTCAAGGTCACATCATTGTTTATATTCTAACGTTGGTATGACAACAACACATTTGTTTATGTTTTGTTGTTGCCATGGCAACGGTCTCTCACACCTTTAAAACTAGGTCAATTCCAAAATTTCAAATTTCCTGCTTTTTAAACTAGGTCACTTCCAGTTTGAAAGTAGGTCAAATCGATTTCAGTAGCTGTTTCTATGCACTGAGTTTGCCCCTATATACTACTAGTGATGGAGATGCTCTCATAAACACAATGAAATTAAATGCAATGACAATGATTTTATTCTCGAAAACTCATATGAGCTACATGAGATACATACATTTAATAATCATTATAAAGATAAATGCAAAACAGTTACTGACATGCGTAGTTCTCGATAGTACTAACTAAGTCAATCTTCTCAGAGTGTCACTAATACTGCATATGTTATGCTTTCCCATTTATGTCATTTTTCTTTGGTCTTTTGAGCATCGGTTCTGCAATAGGGCTGACAAGATGCAAACCTGATGGCTAGTTTAATTTGTCTATGAGTCAGCATTAACAAGTACAAAGCCTACATTGAACATTCATTATGGTGCAGTCTACTATATTGTGGAGGGATGTTACGTGACAGGGGAACAGTTCATGTCATTACACAGGTGAACATAAGTAATCTGGTAATTAACTAAACAGGCAGAAAGAGTGTCAAGGTAATTTGATTAGAAGGCCCGCTTCTAATGCCTCAGAGCGTCTACCTCGGCTACCACTGGCCTTATAATTACTTCCCCATGTAAATACACATTTGATAGCATGGGGAGAGATAGTAAATGTTTATTTACAGTCCACCCCATTACTCAGTGTACCACCCCTGCCTACCAGCATTTACTTGTGAATAACTATGTTAAAGCAATTTTCATATATGTTGTTGATAAGTTATTGCTACTGACCAAACCATGACAAATTGGACGATTGAGGACATTTTGAAACATAAGTAGTAGTAAATGCTCAGTCATGAAGGACAGTATGTCAGGGTATGACAGTACTTGGAAAAGTGTAATACCATTACATTTTTTGAAAATTACTTTTGCATGTTTTAGGACCATGTTGGTAGAATAATTTTCACTAATCATTAAGTGTAGAGTAGATATGGCATGTATTAAGCCCACTGATGTACCGTCACATTAAACCTACCCCAAAATGAAAAATGTGAACTTTTACTAAGTAATAGTGAGGGAAATTAACTTTCAAGGATTCATGTGACGGGAGACATGTGTCCCCTTGAGTAAGATACAAAATACCTGAAGAATACTGTCCTCTTTAGTTTTTTTATAGGGGCATAAAGGGCTACTGTTGTACCGTTACAGTAGTAGTTTTTGGGTAATAATGTACCTGGAAATGGTCATTAAATGGTATAATGTGTATGAAACGAAATATCAGCTACTTGGTGATGGATTAGGATTATTAGAGCTAGGCTGAAACCATTTTCAGTAGAATCATTTAGAAAAAAAACCTGTTTTGGCTCATTTTCGTGATTTTTGACCATTTTTTTTGTTGTTTTGCTTATTTAATACTCTCAATACCGTTCTAGTGATCTAGATAAGCCAATCTATATGTATGGACTCGCTATACCCCTAACACCAGAATTAGTCCATACCATCGGAGCCGAGGTGAAAGCTTGGATCTACTCCACAGTGGCCCTGTGCTCCCTCACCTTTATTCCTACCTATATAAAAACAACAAGTTTGAAGGTAAAGCAAAACAAAGAAAAAGAAAAAATACAGAATTAAAACCTGATGTTACTGACATCTTACAAGAACATCCTGTTTAAAGGAAATTCAGAAAGATGTTTATTTTACCCTCAATACAGATGACCCTCCAAAGTGTCACTTACACTTTGGTAAAGTTTCTTTCTTTTGATGGTCATCTCTAAGACATCATCTCCCTGTGCATGCTACCTTTGGTCTCCACATTGTGTTTCCAGACATAAGGATTAAAAGCAATTAGGGATGGGTAAGAGTCACAAAACCACACATTCTATTTCTACACTCTCAGGCGCAATTATAAATAACCCTGCTGTGCCTACAGCAGAATGCGCTTTGGGTCATTGGTTTTATACCTACAGCAGGTACAACTGTTTTTCAGAATAATATGTACTCTACCAAATCATCCATGTGGTGGGCGGACAGTGTATCATATATATATTGCATCCTATATTTTTTTGGTCTACTACATAGGTACTTGCAAAATCATGTAAGATCCGGCAACTTAGTGATATTTTCAATGAAACATTTAGGAATCTGATAAAAAGCACATCAGCATCCTTTTATGTTATATACATACGACGACCTATGTATCTTCTATGACCAAAATACTTATGTGAAAAATAATGACCAGTTTTGAGTCTTCAAATCAAAAGGATAGAAAGTGTATAATTTTCTCAATATTCAGTACCAACATGCATGTCTGCATTGATGTTTGATAGGGAATAGAATTTCAGACTAGAATGCAGTTAATTATATAAAAAAAAATAAGAAACTGTTATGAAATTTCAAAAAAGACAATTCTCTTTTGGTAGAACCCTCAATAGAGCCTTAGGATGTTCTGTTCAGAACTTATCATCATCTTGCCGGATCTTACATGTGATAACTGTAACTAACCATCTTGTGGCATTCTCAGGTATGTGATAGAAATCCCATAAAAACAGTATTGTAATTCGTGATATCTATCAAAAAGGATCTACTTTTGCTATAAAACTGTCATTGTAAGATATAAACACATTATCATTTCTTTTCAAGTAAACAGTAAATTTTATTCAATTCATATTCATATCTCATGTTGGTGAACTTAAAAGACATGGATCACATGTTCTGTGTTGAAAGTTTATCTGACTGAAACAGCTAGACATAGATTCATAGATTTAATTATCTATCTTAATTCCTCTAGCTGAAATGATGAGTTTGAGTTTAACACCCAATGATTGAAGGACTGCAGTTGCTGGATCTTACATAATCAAACCCTCAAATATATACAATAATCCAGTGATCAGTAATGCATTGTATATGTTTGTCTACAATGTTTTAACATGGGAGAGATCATTACAAAAGCATTAAAGATGGCAGCAGTTTGTTTATCCCGTAAAGGTCCAAGTTTACATTCTGAAAATTTGCTTACATTGTGAATTTTAGTGTCTTGCCAATGAGAATGTTAAAGTCATTGTATAAAATGAATAAGCAAGGCTAATTAGCCTGGAATAACCAGCCCTCATGCTGCTTTAGCCATATATTATCTATTCTCTTACTATATGTCCAAATGCTATGTACATGTGTGCATGCTTTAGAAGGTCATTAAAGTCAACAAATATCAATAAATACAATCATCAGTGAACATATCTCATGGTTAATCACGAACACTACTCCACAGCACTGATCCTTATAAACAAAGTTTCATGTCCATGAATGTGCTGTGCTACCTATAAGCCGGTCCATGATTAGGTAAGCCTGTCCTCACCAAAATCACTTTCCTGATGTATACACATTTGTATTGTTGACATATTAATTCCAGAGCCCAATAATGTCAGATGGATCAGTCCAACGGGAAAATCTATTACGTGCCCATACCTTGAGGCCATTTTCCACTTTGTGAGTGAACTTGATGAAGTATTTTACAGAGCGCCCCTCCTCAACAAGGGCCATTTCTACTTCCCCGATCATCTTTCTTCGTTGGCCCAATTTTGCAGTGATGATTTGTCCTGGCCCATAATCCCCGTGTGTTGGTTTAGGAGCTTTTGGTTTGGGCACAACTTCTAGGATGTTTTTGGTTGGACAAACAAGCTCTTTGTCTGGCCACACCCATCCATCTCCGAATCTCTCCATGTAGGACACAAGATAAAGTTGATTGTTATGATGAAAGTCCTGTATGCAGCCTACATGTACATCATCATCATAAATGGCTTTCACAAATGTTCCAACCTTGTATTTGGGAAAAGTCTCCGAAGATTCCTTTATTCCATTCCTGGCTTCTTTCAAATGATGTCCTCTGTTGTTGATTGGGGAGCCTTCTACCACTTCAGCCTGCACTGTGTCGACATCCATTCTATGCTGTCCTGGAGGACCTTCTACCACTTCAGCCTGCACTGTGTCGACATCCATTCTATGCTGTCCTGGAGGACCTTCTACCACTTCAGCCTGCACTGTGTCGACATCCATTCTATACTGTCCTGGAGAACCTTCTACCAGTTGAGCCTGTTCTGTTCTCTCTTTGGTGTGGGCCCCTTTGGAATCCTTTGTTGTAATGTGTGTGGTTTTTGTTCCTTTAATGGTGAATACCCGATGCCTTCTCCATCCTGGGCAATCATATTCAAACAACCCATTCCCCAAGCAACAGGGTTTGAAACATGACGTCTCCCTTACCATCACATGACCATCATCCATTCCGATGATAGCATGGATCTGATTCAGGTCTTTAACTCTTTGAGAGCCTGAAGCAATTTTCTTCATTTCTTTGACTCCCTTTTCGATCATCTTCACTGTGAGGAGCTCATATGAAATCTTTGACCACGAATTCTTTTCTGAATTACCCCACTCAACATATTCTTGCGCATTAGTGATCCGCGTGTCTGTGATAATTGCTGCATTGGCACTAGATTTACTGGAACCTCCTACACCATCACAAGCAGACTTTCCATGTCCACTCTCCATATATGTCCAGCTTGCCTGTAGCCCAAATAGCTGCTTGTGTTTTGCAATCAGAGAAACGATCTTGTAGTTTCTATACTGGTTATATGGACTATCACTAATGTAATGGATGTGAGTTGCAGTGGGTATGAGGTCTTTGATTGTTGGCATTATCTTTTTGATATAGCCATATATCGCTCCTGCTGTGTGATCCTTAGAATCAGAAACTGACACAATTGACTTCACTGTAATTTCCTCATCTCCCATTGCTCTAAAGTGAATGACTGCTACATGTAGACTGACTTGATCTTTTGCATAGTATGCAGCAGTTATCTCATCTTTTTCACGAGTAGTAAAATTCTCAGAGAAATCCAGTTGAACAGAGACATGGTTGTGTGGTAGAAAGGATCTAATGTCCTTGCAGGCCTGGTATTGAATCTTTTCACGGTTACAATGTTCCTTAAATTTCGTGAAGTCATTCTGGAATTGCTTTATGAAGGAGTCCCTGTCCTGACTCTTGGTTTGCAACTTAACTTTTGATGATTCACCCAGAGATTTGTTTTTCTTTTGGTATGCTGTTCTTACCGAAACCCAGTTCCTGTAGGTTATGGGACTATCGTCTAACCTTTCAAGTTTTTCTCTGAAGGACTCTGCATTCTCAGCTTCTAGCATGCGGTTTGGGTTAGGGTGCAGGGATGTCTTGCTTGCAATTGCAGAAAGTTTCAAACCCATATTCTGGTGTGTTTTACACAGACATACTTTAAGTGTATTATACCGAAACAACTTACAGTTCTTTGGCAAAAGTGACCGAAATGTTGTTTTTGATACTTTAACATGGGGGTTATCCTTAGAATAGATCTTGTGTAGTCTTCCGATTGTATCTGTAAGAATTCGCTTTGGTAGTTTTAGTTTTCCAACCTTTACCTGGTCCTTCTTTCCAGGAAGAGTTATTGCAACATCATCTCTAGCAAAGAAACGCCTCACAGAACCCCTCATCTTCATATCTTTCACCTTTGCTACCCTTCTTTTCACTAGGTCTGTCCTGGAGACTGATTTTCTGTAAAGGCCACGCCTCTGGACTTGAACTCGAGAACATAGCTTGGTCATAAGCTTTGCATCTTTGATAACCCTTCCCTTACCAAGGGTCTTTTTTAGTACCATGGGCCCACCTTCTTTGATTTCTTGAAGTATGCCTTGGCCAAGTGCCACTAGCCACTGCTCTTTGTCTCTCCTTGCGCTTCCTTTCTCTTGCTGCAATTCTCTTTAACTCCTTTCTCGCTTCACGTTCCCTTACCTCCTTCTGCCATGTCCTTTTTTGCCTACGCTTCACAGTTATCCTCTTCTGTGCAGTGGAGATAGCTAGGAGAGCAACCTTCAATGGGAGTCCAATATTTCTGGAAGACGCAATCAGAGCAAGAAAATTAGTTATTCAATATACTTGTGTTCAAGTAAAATGTTAAGTCTGGACATTTGATATTACTCTGTGCTTAAAAACGTTACTGGTTGCAAACAATTATTTTCAAAACTTTATTCAATATTCCTAAATGGCCTTAAGGAAACATTATCTGTTGATTCTAACATCTCCTGCAATATGGCAGCACTATCCCTATGCAAAAATCTACCTAATTAAAAGGTATCACAACATAACTTATGTGAATGTATTTTCGTCATTCTATCTTCAATAATTCATATGGAAGTGTAATACATGCAAAATATAATTACGCAAGATTTAACACTCACTCTTCTAGGCTATTGTTGCCCCTGGTTTGATAATGGTGTGTGGCCTCTGTAGGCTTAGTGTTCTTGTTTTCTGAAGTCTGTACTCCTTGTGAGGTTGCTGCATAAAATATTTTCATGACGGAAGTATTATACACCTTGACCTGTTAAGACTTATTGGACCCCAGGAAATAGCATTAATCACAGTTAAGTAATTGAGTTGACAATTGTTCACATATTTGTAAAGATTTTATTGAATGAGATTATCTTATGGAGCCATCAGTTTTCCCCTATGAACAAATAATTGGTTTGAAAACATACTTGTCAGGTTCCTCTTCTTTTTGGCTCTATGCTTTGCAACATATTCACGGTTCTTTTGTCGTTCCTTCTCTGATGTTGGTTTGTTCCACTTTGACCCATGTTTCCGATCTGCTTCTCTGTAAGGGAAATTTTGAAATTGAAGATATTATAATTAAGCCCTGCATTCATAGATTTATTATGATTGTAACCTTAGCCTAGCTTAAATCTGAAGCTTGCAAAATAAACTCTGTGCCAATGTAAGTGACACATCGACAATATTTCTATTGCTTCCTAATCTGTTATTGGGTTAATGCAATATTTCGTATTGGAATTCCACAAATTTATTTTTTTAAGACTCAACCTCAAACAATCAGTGCAGACAACCTAGGTCACGTTAATATAGACTGTCATGGTATTTTGCTATTCTTGGTCACAAGTTTTAAGATTTCTGATACTTTTGTTTTACATTTCAACTCATTTGCACCAGCTAAATTCACGGTATGATACATCTATGATAGAGCTATTAAAATTTTCTACATTTCCTTTAAAATCAGATGATTTAAGGTCTAAAATGGGTCCTACTTATATGCAGGGTTTTGCTTTTTGCCATTTCCTAAAAGTATATTTGAAATAAAAATTTGTGGGGGTTAACTTATACAGCGTGTCAACTTACAGGCAGGGTTTTATGGTATTTCCTGTGACCTTTATCCAAAGATTCTGTTAAATTCCACTTCATTCTATATACATTGATAGCATGGATAATTAGGAGGAGCCTACCTTTCTTTGTAACCTTCCATGTATTCATTACAAAACTGCCTGATAACCCTTTTTTTTCTTCTTTTGTCCTTCCCTTGTGTTAGGAAAATGTTGTAGATGTTGGGCTGATCTTGGTACGCCATACAGCTTAATGAAAGCTGGGTGAGCAGTTGGTCTGAAGGAAAATATCTTGGATGCCATGTTTCATCTGAAGGGAAAAGAAACGAAAATCATTGATTTACTTGTAGGTATCTATAGGCCTAGTGATATGATTTATGAATTTGAAAGTCCTCTGAATTTTTAATTATCTATTCATTTTTTTTTTTTCAGTATTCATGATGTAAGATTTCTTTTGATTCTTTTTTCTCTATTTCTTTTATGCAAAGGAATTTCCAAGGCCTAGCTAGCTAGAGGCATGGGTGCTTGTTCAACCCCTAAGGGAGTGGTCATTATTTGTCAACAGGGGAGTGGTGGGTTTTCATGCAGATGCGTGAAAATTTTTACACGGCCCCCCCACTCAGGAGCAGTCGCAATTCTATGCACCTCTCTTTGAACTATAGTAGTGCATGGGCATTTTTCCTAAAAAAAGACCTAATCTTTTTATTATCTATTATCTTTTAAGGGTCAAAATTTTTTACAACCCCCTACCCCCGTCAGGAAGGGTCCAAAAATCCCCCCATTGATGAATAAAGACCACTCCCTAATGAAGATATAGTTTAGGGAATGGTCATTATTCATCAACAAGGCAGGGTGGTGGGTTTTCAAGTGGACATGCAAAAATCTTTTATGCCCCCCCTCAATGGCAGTCAAATTTTTACTCCCCCCCTGCGCCCAAGGCCTGAAAAAAATGTCTTGCCCCTCTTTGATCTATAGTAGCACGCAGGCTTTTTTACACCCTCCTCAGGAGGGGTATGATTTTTTTATGGCCCCCTCTCGAACCCCCCACCCCAACCTCTGTTAATAACTAACGACCACTCCCTTAGGCCTAGATATGTAGATCATTTGGCAGGGTAAAAACATCAAATTATATATATTTTTGTCTAAAGTTTTGCCCTTCCCCCTTTACACCATATACCTCCCCCCCCCCATTAGATCTAGCTCTACCACCAGTACCACCAAACATAGCATGCATAGTGGAGTTTTGCCTCGACAGAGCCCTGTGCAAAGATAATAAGAATGCCTTTATTAGACCCTTGCCCCTCTGCATGTAGCCTACTCATATGTATGCCTACACATTTAGCTTGACCCCCCCCCCCCAAACCCCTATCCTACCCCCTTTGATATCATTTCGGTTTATTTCTATTTGATAGGCTTAGTGTCAAGGAAGGGGCTGGACAGGAGATGAGGATAATTGAGGTAGAGCTGACGTAGTGAGGGTGAGGAGGAAGGCACTCACAAATGGACAAACGGGACGAGGCAGTATCCCCAGCTTATCTCAATCAATTTTCCCTTACTATTGACCTTAAACTCATAAAATCATCCTTACCTTGCCATGTCCGACCTGTAAAAGCAGACAACGTCGATGTAGTGACGTAACACATTACAGCTTTCCTTTTGCCCCACCAGAGGGGGCCTCATGGGGCCCCAGTGTGAAGCTAGAGCCATCTGGTGGCACTTGCCGGAACTTACATTCAGTAAACATGAGAGATTAGTGGTTGTTCACAAGCACCCATGGGGTTAGGTATATGAGCTAGACCTTTGATATTCGGGGAATATGTGCACATAAACCTTGAGTAAAAATGGTTTTCTTTATTATATGGACAATTTATTTTTAGACAGGTTAGAAAGGACTTTCTGGTGATGTAAGATCCGGCAAGTAATTTGTCCACAGCTAATGAAGAGGTATTGAAAATTCGATTCTGTGAAATGCGATGGGAGTATACTCTTAAAATTCTGCACAGTTGGTAACTATATTACTGCCCATACATATATGGATTTGTGTGCATTTTGAGAGACTATCATAGAAATAAGACACATGTTGCCGGATCTTACAGGGAATTTTAGATATATTTGTCAGAATCCATCTACAGCCCACATTGAAAATTGAGAAGATATCCCCATTTCCAAATATTATAAGTATAAGAATGTTCCTTTCCAACAAATATCCACCATAATTGTCTTAGTCTAGTAAATATTTGCAATTTTTTTAGCTTGTTCCCAAAATAAAGCATGTGTGTGACATCTCAGAAATACTAGAATACATGCATTTCTTTGGGTTAAATCATCTAAAAATCATGCGAATGCCTTAATTTAAAAAAGCATTTTCAGAGCTAAAAACCTGCTTCCCACAGGTAACCTTCGATAAATGAAAATTTGTCTGAACAATTTTATAGACCAGTGTGACATGAAATTTGAAAGTAGAGTAACCCATAGGCGATTTTGCCCATATATTCAATGTGTCGATTTTAGGGTAACAGACAATATACCTACTTCAGATAAACAAAATCAACTTAACCCATGCTACTTGACGCAATATGCCTTGGTGATGACACCAAGGACATACAGTATATCACAGCGGATTTGTACAAAAGTACAGAAAACTACAAATCTAGTGACAAATAATAGACATAACAAGAAAAACTGACCACATTCAAGCTAAAAAGGACATAAAGAAGGGTAAGAAAATACAGTAAATAGGATAGACTAGCACTTACCCAAATGGTTGCTAAGACTCATTTGTATTTGGAAGTATTGCACATTATAAAGTTCAAAATACAAGTAGTTAAAGAATTAGCCATATAATGTTACGAGATGTAGTAGAGATAAGTTAGAACTTGAATAGAGGCTTAGTACACAAATCTGATCCATCAGCACATTTCAGGTCTGAGGTCAACACAAGATGTATTTAGAAGGAGCACCAATTTAGTTCACCTGACCTAGGAAGTTCCACAATTAGGATCTCCCCACAGATTGAATTGAATTACTCATTTGATGTCATAGAAACGAATCGTTGTCTTCATCTTCGTCATGCTGGATCATATACAAACAATGTCCCATACTCCCATTACATTTTACAAGAACTGTTCATGTTCATGATGATGATCCATGCATTGTAACTGACACATTATGTTTCCTCTGTTGCTGTACATATTCAGGCAGAATGAGCATAGAAAGTTCCGAAAATTTGAAAGTTTGGATTATGGGTCCCTGGATATGGATATATATAGCACAAGAGAGGCTAAATACTTCTGTAGGGGTTCGTTCCCTCCCCGGGTGCGTTGAGCCTCCAGAGGCGAGCTCACTTGGTGGTCACTCCCCCTATGTATACCATACTGGTCCAGAGGTAGGTGGAAGGTGGAAATGTCAGTGGGGCCATGTTGGTGACAGGGTATGTCAGGCCAGGGGAAGTAGCTCAGAGGTAGAGCTTCCGCTTCAAAGTTGGAGGGTCCCGGGTTCGAGTCCCGGTTTCTCCAAGAGACGTTTTCGCCGACCTCTACACTTCTAAATGACAACAAATGGAATGTTTTGGTAATTATGGTTACCAGACCTGACCAGAAATGCCATGTCCCTTACTAAAAGTCTTCACTGAGTTATGAGTATTCAGAAAATGTAATGCAGAGCTCATAGCAAAAGAGAAGATCAAAATGACACATGGCCTTATCAACAAAGTGATAAACATGTGAAATTATGTAAAATCTTCAAATAATTCTGGGCACAAAAGGGTTAACAAGTGGTGGGTTGCATACAGCTATCTTCATCTTCTCTTTACTTCCGCTTAGCATATATTTTGTTTTCTTTGTATTCATCGTCAAACGTAGCTTGTTACAGCTATTAACTACTGGCTTTAGGTCCTCCAGTAGAGCTTCAACCGCTAATTGCAGATCTCTGTTACTACAGAAGAACACCAAGTCATCAGTGTAAAACAAACTTTTGCTATGTACAAGGTTAGTGGTCATGCTGTCAATGTAGTAAATGAACAAGAGTGGACCAAGAACTGACCCCTGTGGTACACCATATCCAACAGGGGCCAGTCCAGATTCACATGTGCCAATACAAATTTTCTGTTTCCTGTCGCTGAGATAACTAAACACCCAATCGTAACTGCTTTTGTGCAATCGAAGAGATTTCATCTTATTTACAGCAAATAGGAAAGGTTACCAGAGTCGAACGCCTTCTTTAGGTCGACATAACAGAGTGCTGTGATGAGGCCATCATCTCTATTTGAATATAGACTGGTGGCCAGACTGAAAATCGCATCTCCGGTCCTAAGATTACTATGATACCCGAATTGCCAGTCAGAAATTGCTCCTAAATCATCCATTCTAGATAACAGATGTACATACATTAGCTTTTCAGCTATTTTCGAGGCAATGGACAGGAGAGAAATAGGCCTCCAATTACTCACATCCTGGGTATCACCGCCCTTTGGGATCGGAGTGATTCTAGCATGTTTCCACTCCTCTGGAAATTCTAGCATGTTTCCACTCCTCTGGAAATTGCCCAAAACGGAGCTGCATTTAGGAGTTCCGTGAAATGGTCTAACGACTTTTGTAAAAATGTTTTTTAGGAATTTGGCACTAACATGATCCATCCCAGAGGTTTTTGATAGATTGATTTCATCCACCAGGTACCAAACTTCTTCAGGTAATACCTTTAGGACGTCATGCAAGTCATCAGTTTCTGGGTCAGGTTCATATGAACAATCTAGGTCAGCCAGTTGCTGTCCTTCATTTGTCAATTGGTTAGATAACTCCTTCCCCATATTACTACCTATAACAAATAAAATGTCACAAGTTGACAAGGGTTGCCATATCATTTGAGCAGATCTATCAGTTCTCACAGGGAACATGACCGCCTAGTCCTACGTGAAGTGACTCCTTCCATGAGTTATACTTCAGGAGAGTGTTGCTCCTATGATAAATAGAGCTGTCAGTATGTGGCCTCTTTTCAACACAAGTCATGCTCTGCTTCACCAATCAAATTGCACTCATGTACCTACTCATGTCACACACTCTATACTATAATATACTGACTGACTTCTCCTGACTACACTGAAAACCTAGAAGTTCTGAAACTAGTCAGCGGTGACCACTTTAGGTCCTCAAGTTGACGATACCTAAAACTACAGCTTTAGGTAGTCAAAATGATGACTTTAGGTCGTCATCCTGATGACCTGAGTCATCAGGATGACAATACTGACAGTACAGAGTTGTCATATTGATGACTCAGGTCGTCAGGATGACGACCTAAAGTCGTCATTTTGACTACCTAAAGCTGTAGTTTTAGGTATCGTCAACTTGAGGACCTAAAGTGGTCACCGCTGACTAGTTTCAGAACTTCTAGGTTTTCAGTGTAGGTACCTACTCAAACCTGCCTTTTTTTAGCACCATACTTGAATGACCACTTGTGAGCAACAAAAGGGACAAGTTATAGCTACATGAAAAGAAAGGACTAGAAACGAGGGCATTTTTTGCCAGCTCTTCTTTTTACTATAGGAGCAACACCCTCCAGGTGCTACAAATAGGTTTCAAACCAGTTCTACCTTGTCAGAGCTAATCCTAACTCTGGTGATTGAACTGATTTTGACAATACCCAGAAATGATTAGGGTAGGTGGGAATGTTTTACCTGTCAGGTCACTTATATTGTGGTTTAAATTCATGGCACATCATCTCTCATACAAATTTTGACTACAAAATACATTTCTACACTTCTACAATGAAGCCCTAGCAAACAGCTTACATACTAAAGCACTGTTTTCAATGTTACCGTAGAATCGTGTTTTTTTCCCCAAATTTTTGTGTTTTCTTTTGTAGTATAGAGACAATGGACTGTTGACTCCATAGTCTAATTTAACCAACAGACCTTACATTGCAATAAAGACTTTCGTCACACAGTGCATAGTGAAATATAGAAAACAGAATTACATCTGGGTCAGTGTAGACACAAATAGGAGCCAGGCATGAAAGGAGGAACTCTTGCAGATTTGAGTGAATCAGGGTCATCTTAATTTAATTGAAATTTCACATATGGCGAATAGCTCCTCAGGATTACTACTGAGCTGCTCAGTTTTCTCTACCACAGATATCCCTATATCTGTCTGTTCAGACACTAATCCATCTTAGTGAACATCTGTCTAAACGAGGCTTCTTATCTCTTTCATTTGGGAGTCCTTCATCGCATATAATTCTCTATGTAGTTTTCTTCAAGTTAGGCACTAGGCATTCACTCAAAAGGGCAAACATACCTCTGTTTCTTCTCTTCTCCTTCCCTGGGTTAACCTCCTGCCTACATTTTAACGTGTGAGCCATCTGCCTACCTCCTCTGCCTCTGTCTCAGTGTCTTTGTGTCTTTGTCTCTCTGTCTGTTTGCCCCCCCCCCTTTCCCCCCCCTCTCTCTCTCTCTCTCTCTCTCTCTCTCTCTCTCTCTCTCACTCTTTCTTTCCTGCTTTCTCTGTTTTTCTCACCTTTTGTCTCTTTACCGATTTTCCCAGTATTGAATGTGTGAGCAGTTGGTATCTGCTCACATCCCGGGTGGAGGGACTCAGCACAGCCTGGTGCCGCCCATAAAAATGCATTCACTGACAATTTCTGTCCTTGGCACAGACACTGCTGCAGGCCCCAAAGATTTATTAACAGAATTAATACGATTATGAAAAGAGTACATCAGCAGCCTTATTCAAGTGCATCCCCAGGGGGTTAATTCGCTCATAATAGCTTTCCGTGGTTTAAGACCTATACAGTCATTTTAAGGAGAGGAAAGTGAGAATCATGGGGGTGCTGATTTGATGGACTCGTTAGAGGAAGTTTTGGTTTAGGTTGTCAGACTTAGCGTGTGTGCTCTGCATAATACTACATACTGTTCATCAAATCTTTACTCTGAAAACACTTAACAACGCTATCCTACCATGTAGTCTTGTTTGAACGTACATTGCATGCCCGACAGGATTTCCCCGTAACCAATAAGAACACGTTATCTATATACACAAGTTAGCTTATATCACTGTGCACATTAAAACAGGCAGGAAGGTTCACGTCTGACGTCTTATAAACATCCTATTTGGCGGCTCAAGAAGACGTGTACTTAATTCCTATCTAACAGGCGTCACCTCCAGTGTCTCTTGACAACTTTTAAATGAGAACCACACGAATATGAAGGAGTATGATAAATATCAGGACAGAAGCTAATGTAAATCTTGAATGCTAATTTGATTCACAAGAACAGGTTCACAGATTGAAGGTCCCAAGATGTAATATGTCAAGGCGTCAAGGAAGGCTATAGAATACAGACAAGCACGACACCTTGCCATTGTGTAGCATTATGTTTTTCAAGCAATGTCAAAGGGGGTGGCACAGTCAGTCGTCAGTCGTTTTTGAAACCTCCCCAGCCGGGAGGGTGGTTTGGGCAGGGGCAGTGGTGTTCTAAACATCTGAGCCATAGAAAATGAGAGAGAAATTTCTCAAAACACAAAATCATTGAAAGGTTAGAAGAAAATGAACAGAAACATCGAAAATAAATCAGAAATTTCTTTAACCTGAGGGTATGTAGAAAAGATACAGCCAATCTAGTAAAGAAATAACTTCTTTAAGAAAAATTACAGAGATTTGTAAGCCAGGGGTCAGAAGTAGGAGGCCTTAATTGGACCCTTATCTTATCTCTTATCTACGATCTTCTCAAAACTACTCCCGACTGACCACTAACTGTGGCAGAGGATCTGGAGCCCCCGGGCCCCCCTTCCTATAAAACTTGCTGAGTGCAAATGGTAAGCATCTATAAATTTGCAAAATAAATGATGTTTAGAGCTAACGTGGTGGTTGACTTTCCTTTTCTAATACATATATAGTAGAGAGAAGGAGAAGGCAGAGGAGGACTATACACAGAGTCTGACCAGTAATTGGATTGATAGACATTACTCTATCCTTGTTGGGCTTGGCACTGTAAAACTGATTACAATGTGACTCTGGACCCCTGGACCCATGTCCTTTCCATGCCAGCCTCCCCTGCCCACACTGCTGCTTTTCACATTCTCCTAATGCTTTCTAATGCCGTCCTCCATTGTCCCTGGAGGAAGGCGTAGAGAGACTGTCATGCAATGGTGGAGATATACAAAAGAATTCCATCAGCTAGAAAAGGTAAATCTCGGAATGGAGGAGGGAGGGTGCACAAGGAATTCCATTGTGGAATCGTGAGTAAAGCGGCTTTTCTCTTTTGTTGGAATACACTATACCAGTGATTGTATGTCTAGAGTTCTTAGATAATAGGGCCTGCCCACGGAATATGCGGTACAGGATCCAAAGGCCAGGTAGGATTTCTTACCATTTGCATATAGTACAATCTTTATCACGATTTCTGTTGAACTATTGTCCTGTCAATTAGGAAGTGTGAAATTCAATAGGAAACTAAGTAGTTTAGGGCCTTTGGTGGGTATTGAATGTGGGAAAGGTGCTGCTGTAAATAAAATTATATATAGTACTTCTGTTAGTATTATTTTTCTTAAGTATCTGCTAATCCATTCCAGTTAATTAATCCTGGTTTGCCAAGGTATAGAAAAGAAGGGATAAGATAGGCCCATTTCTGTCTCCAGGATGGAAGAGTTGTGCAGAGCTATAATGACGGGTATATATGAATTCTTTTGCTAATTGTGTGTAGTTCAATAGCCTATGCGCACACCTTCTGAATTATCATTGGCCTTTTTAACCTAAAACCATGTTTTTGACCCAAAACATAATACAGAATTGTGACTATTGGTCATAAAAAGTGTGTGTCAAAGGAAATGTGTGCAAATATGTGTAGAAAAATCCTGCATCTTTCATTTCACTTAGATTCCAATAGATTCTCCCATCCTTGGCATTATCTAAGGACATGTATTTTTCCCCTACTGCAAATTAAGGTACCATATGCTACCTACTCACACTGTGCCAAAAGTGACAATTATCTGTGTGTTTCCACAGCCATAAGACCAATTAAAATAATCATAAATGTAGAACTGATAGGCCTACACTGTTAAAAATTTTCCGTAGAAAAAATGAAGAATAATTGGCAACAATGGCTGCCAATCTTTCACCGTTTTTTTAACGGTCACCGTTTTTTCAATGTCACTGTAATTTTTACAGAATTTCACCGTTATTTCTTAACAATGATTAAAGGTAATTAATTACACATTGCTTTGGTTTCAATGCCATACACCATTAACTTTTCAAAGCAATATTCAGCCTCTGGCTTAACATTTTAGAAATTCCACTGTAAATTCACAATGGACTAGGTTATCTTTATACATGGTTTGGTTGCATGTACAGTTCATCTGGACATCCTAGTGTAAGGACATTCTAATCATTATAATTATAGATTAGTCCTTGAGAGGCACATCATGCCCTTCATAACTTTGGAGGAATAATCTAAGTACATGGACTACTTCAGAATTGTGTTGAATTAAAAACTGCAGTGATATGCCTATGTATTTTTTTCTATTACCACATAATTGGTGTTTATGACATCCCTGCTACTCTTCTTTGCCACACAAAGTTGGATTATTTTTTGAATATCTGAAATCTATGAAACTACAATGTAGACTTGCATATTGATGACATGGTGCATAAACCAAAGTGGATATGCTTTGAATTTTGTGACATTTTGAGCTGTTTAGGGTGTAGGGCATTGAAGAAAGTCTCAAAGTGAGCCCCGAGGCCACCTAGTGGGAAGATATGAAACTTCCGAAAGGACAAAGATTCACCGTAAATAAAATAGAGGTACGTTTCTGTAGTATTTTACACAGATTCACTGTAACATCACCTAATCTAAGGGTGTTTCATTGTAATAAAAATAACGGTGAAAACCCGTAAAATTCAACAATGATTCTCTGTAAAATCTACGGAAATTTTTAACAGTGTATCACATGCTCACGATCAATAGCTTTACATTCATACCTTAATCATTACTGGGGTATGTATAGTAAACATTTGAGGAGCAAATAAGTGAGACCATGCCAGGAATCTATGCAGAATTGCCGTTCTGACACGGGTCTGCACTGCCTATGTAACATCCTCTCCTAGATATACCCTATACACCTATGCCACTCCCAGCAGACATACCCCCCCCCCCGCTGTGGGGTGGGTGAGGCAGCCCCCGTCACACTGACAACGGCAGGCTATCAATCTCCCCACCATGCATTGTGCCGGCCACATCAAAGCAAACAGGCCCGTGGACGAGCCTTAAATTAGCGGGCCTAATTAGCTCCCGTCTACAGTTACCTACAATTATGTCGCAATGGCCAATTTCACGCCAAGAGCCTAATAAAAATGGACACTTATCATTCACAATGATTTATTGAATCTATCTCTATAATTACGTTTTCGCGAAGACATGATGACTACATAATCGGCAGTGTGTTACCTTGTATGTTGTGGGTAGTCGGGAGGACTGTTTTCTCTGCTGAATAATAGAATGGGACTAGGCCTGTAAGCTGGAAATGATGAAGGTTTTCAGTTGTTGCCGATCAGTATGGACGGTCTCTGTCAACCCTTTGATCTCTTAGGAAAATAGGGCGATGCGTCTTTATAAGCACTGCTCATGAAGAGGCTGAGTCGTCTCTTTGTCTGGTTGAGTCATCTCCGTGAATCAAACCTTCAATCTGTGTTTGTTTTAATTAATAGAGGGTCTTGTTTGATTGTTGTTGTTTGTGCTGTTTCCACGATAAATAGTAACCCACTTTCCATTAATGTGAACTCCAAAGCAAAGTTCCTGTTTGGAAGCCTAGTTTTCATATACTACTCTGCAAATCCCGCGTGAAAGGTGACTTTTGATGTACTACTTCACATGCTGAATACTGGGTCAACTAAGTTGTTCATGAATCACTGTTCCTTCTTCCCTGGCCATTACTTTTAGTTTCATCAAGGGTCATTTTAGTTGAAAAATAGATCGGCGGGGAAGGGACGAAATACGGTTCATACTTTTGAAGGTTTTCACTTGATGACAAAAAAAAAGAGAAAGAAAAGAAAGAAATTGAAGAAAGAATGAAGCTGTTGCAATGCAGATGGGCCATCGCTGGCTACAATTTTGGTAGGTATAAATCTAACCACTCTGCCTGTGAATGATATTATTTTATGTCAATAATTTCTTCCCATAGGTTTAACGTTGAACCGCCGATCGCCACAACCCCAGTGGCGTAACGTGTGCCGATCCACCACAGCGGCCGTTCCAGTACCGTAGCCTCGTTCCGGGCACATGTAAACATTTAAAATGGCAGACCGCCGCTCGTACGGGCAACTACAGTAACAGATTTTGATAATGTTTCCTTATTTAAACCCTCTAAAAACATAAAATAAATATAGAACTAAACTCCCCTGGTGTCCTCGGTGTGGAACGGCCACCTCGTACACCACGGTCGTTTAGTTCTATCTATTTATCCAACATAGGTGGAGAATGTGTTCCTGCTAGACATCAAGATAATGAAATAAATAATAATAGAATTACAAAATGGCTGGTGTCCTGAAGCGAATTCGCTTTTATTAGCAATTTGTCGTTGCAACGCTAGGCACGCGTATAAATCAGATTCACATCCTTCTACAGACCGTGGATTGGAAGTAGTAACTCAGCAGCCTAACCCACATGGATATCACTGGGAAGGTGGTGCCCGGCAACATTCATGTATTATGAATTCAGTTATAAGCAGACTATCACATGGTGCCATTGAGACCTCCCTAGCCGACATGACAGGCACCTGCCGGGAGACCCATTCGGGACCCGGCCGGAAGTAGCGATATGACCGGAAATGAGGCACCTGCCGACGATGGACCCCACTGAAGGTCGCCGGTAAACATTTAATTGAGGTCACCGCCACCGGAAGTGGTGGCAGCACTAGTCTCATCACGTGGCCGAGGGTCTCAGAACGAGGGCATACGTCGTTTAGTGTCGATTATACGTCCACAGAGCAAGACGTAGGAGCTGAGATGGAGGGTGGGGGTAAGCTGCAGGGAGAAGGGGTAATGCGGACGGGGCAGTAAAAAGTATTTGACTTGAGAGATTAAGAGAAAAAGAACTTCAGATATAGAAAACCATGTGGCATTGGCTTAGACATTAAGCTGTATAATACTAGTGGTGTGGAAAGGTCAATGCATTAAAAAAACAAAAATTACATATAGTAGATATAAAGTCTGTCCATTCGTATCAAGAGTTGGGCAAAGAATTAGCTTGGCTGTTTGGTTTGTAGCTTGCACCAAAGTCTGGTGATTTATGCCGACAACTAGAATTAATTTAAAAGAGAATTGCTACAAATCACAATCATCAATTTTTTCCTCTCAAAATTAAAGAAGGAATGTGAGTCGTTGTTTTATTAGGTTTAAGGTCGAGTAACTTGAACCACATCCTTATCCCCTTGGCGGCCAAATTATCATAAGACAGGCCACAAGAAGCTATTCTTTGTTCAAGATGTTCATGTTCAAGATATTTTTTTCTTCAGATTAGAAATGTGCTTAGTACAATGTTAGGGATACTTTTTGAAGCCATGGCTACACTGACAATTCTCATTTATAATCATAAGTGTCAGATTAAAAGAAAAGAATAAAGAATCATGTGTGTATTTAGAGTTTTGTGTTCCTTTTGAATCAAAATGGTGCATTTCGCCCGAAGTATACGATATTGACATATCAGGCTCCACTCTCAACATAGTGTATGACTAGACTCCCCGCTGGCAAACCGGCAGGTGTACCCCAACTGCTCACGGAGCAACTCAACGCCCCACAGGGTTACCAAGTGCTCAAGCCCGATTGCTCTCAATGGCTAACAGTCAGACACCTACTCCACAAACCAGCACAAAATAGTGCAGGCAGCTGCTATCTATTCCATACCAATCCCAACTATACCCCTAATCCACAGGCTACCTAGACTGCCAGCCTTCCTCCAGGGCAAATAGCTGGGGAATAACCATCCAAACTGCGTTTATAAATACGCTGAGCAAGGATATGGCTCTACTGTGTCGCCCTTTACAGTAAATAGCCTTTGGGAGCAGTGGCAGGCCTCCCCTCTCGATTTAACAGACATAAACGTCTAAGTGAGAGGTGTCTGTAGTCCTCCAGGTCCCTGGGAGATCAACCTGTTTGTTGCCGGTGGTCAGGCCGGGCTTAGGACAGGAAAAGGTCATGAGAGACGGAAGGGTTGGATGTCGGGGCTCTGGGTAAATGCTTCTGGTGAACAGGTAATAGAAAACAGATGTATCAGAATGAGGACACTCACCTTTAGAGTGTAAATTTGCTGAATATTGATGCTGTTTTGTTGTTGTTGTTGTTGTTTTAAGTTAAAGTTGGTCCGAATTGGACTTGTGTACTGATAGATCTGCATCACTTGGGATGAAATACAATAAAAAAAAAAAAAACTTTTAACAATGGCACAGTTGTCTGTATCTTGTATTTAACACTAACTGCTCGTGATTAGGCTAATGATAATTAATCTTAGCGCCTAGAGGTTTAGATAGACTGAGAATACCAAGATCAATATACAGTCTGTCTGACAAATGGGGCTGGGTTAGTCGTCTATATATGTGACGTTATGGCTGGTTGCCTGTGGGTGCTAGTATCATAAAAGCTGTACAATTCCACATATACCCGTTGGGGGATGCCCAGAACCCCCTCCCACCTGCCTAGTCATACCTACCATTAGCCCAAGTCTATACCTAGAAAATATGTGTTAAGAGACTGGCAGGGGTTGGTGTAGTGGGGCGGAGGGGTTGTGGCAGTGATAGGGGTATAGAAGAGAGCTTGTATATATTATGGACTCTCCTTTAGGAAAGGCTGGGTGGGTGAGGGGGAAGGGCTGCAGATTCAAGAGGGGGGGGCAGGTATAGCGAACAGACTCAATGACTCCACCTTTCAGAATGACAGCTACCGCTTTGATAGCAATATCCCAAGCGTTTTGCTGGAGGCGTTGGATAATCGGGGGCGTTAGATTGGATCAGTGTGCATGTCAGCGGCACGGGCCGATATGGACCGAGACAGGCAAATTAGTGCCGGGCCGCCCGCCTGACAATAGAAACAGTTATAATGAAATAATCGATGTATAGATTGGTGGCCCTTTACCCCATGCTACACCCCACCCCATGCTGGTGGTGATATCTTTACCCTGCCAGTGGGTATAGCTACCCTGGAGAACTGCTACCCCTATAACACTGCTACCCAGCACAATTTTTGGTCCTTAAAAATCTGTAGTTACAGGTTAGGGACCTCCTCGTGTGCAGGGTTGTGGGATGTGGGCACGGGTGGGTATGACAGCAGTGACCACAAACACACATATCAACAAGAGACCATTTTTATTTCTTTTTTATTTGGCATCTGATCTCTCTCTCTCTCTCTCTCTCTCTCTCTCTCTCTCTCTCTCTCTCTCTTCTCTCTCTAGGTGAGGCTCCACTACGCGATGTTTTGGTACATTCTCACCTAAATCTATCCCTATAGTGCCTAAGGTATAGGGTGTTGACATTCCTATATTGTAAACATGAGATTCAAAATTGTAAACATGAGATTTCAGGGGTTATTTCATGGGTGATCTCTCTCCTTGTGTGCCATATTTACCAACTAACCTGCACCTGCACAGACTCTGTGATTGGGTGAGAGTTCAATAAATGTAAACATTAACACAGCAAAATATAAATAACAACACAGCAGTCACACAGATCGCAGGGTCTTGTATGGTAAAAATCAAACCTGTCTGATATTGAGTTGCAGAGAGTCATCAGTGTGAAAGTCTGCAATATTTACATTAGGTCAACTTGATTTAGTAAACAAAAACATCTTTTGACAACAAAAATGCGCCTGAGATTGTACACAAAGCCTTCCCAACATAAACAAAAAAACTCTCTCAATCTTCTATTTACACCTTGAAGTAATAACAAATACCACTCTATAATCTGTGTTTGTGTCTGCCTTTGTGAGAATAGCTCCGATTTTCAACAAAAATCACATAGTGGAGCCTCACCTATTGTCTCTTTGTCTTTCTCTGTCTCTATCTGGCTATCTCTCTGTCTATGTCTGTCTGTCTCTCTGTCTATCTGTCTGTATGTCTGTTTGTCTGTCTCTCTCTGTTTTTCTGTCTCTCTTTGTCTGTCTCTGTCTCTGTCTCTCTCTCTGTCTCTCTGTCTCTCTGTCTCTGTCTCTGTCTGTCTGTTTCTCTCTCTCTTTCTCTACATAATTTACACAGTTTCTCTGCCTTCCATTATCACATGTACATTTTTCCAGTATATTTACAGAGAGAATATCGTGTCTTCCTAGAGTGCATAATACATAGGTGGCGCAATCAGCACAATAGCATTTGCTTTTAAAAAGGGAACCATCGACTACATTGCACCACGCTGGAAATGGCTGTAAAAGTAGGCGGTTCTTCATAAAACCTATCGACGACTGTGTTTCTAGCACAGACGTTCCGACCACAGGCTTAATCAATAGGCTATTATTTCTTATCATACTTAGATTGATTCTTTGCCTGGCCATAGGCCGTTCACGAGAGCGCGTTCACATTGATCGGTCGCCTAACGCATGGATTACTTTAAAAAGGAATTTTCATTTTTTTCTCCCTCTAACTCACTCACAGCCCTCCCATATAATATGCCCACACAATAGCCACGATGTTCTTTTTCAGCACCGCCTTTGATTGATAGCCATCCCACCCAACCCAACCCAGCGCTCCGTGCCCCAGTCCTCTCTCTCTCTCTCTCTCTCTCTCTCTCTCTCTCTCTTTCTCTCTCTCTCTCCTCCCAAGGATCCAGCTTCCTTGGAGCTTTCTTCATTTACCCTAAATATTAATTAGCTTCACGGTGTCATTTCCAATTAAATCCTTATGGAGTCAACCTGGGGAAAATAGGGAAACCCATGTCATGCGTGTTTTACTTCATTCAATGAGAAATGAGTGATTTCCCATTTTCTCATTCTCTTCCCTGAGGTTGCTCATTAAAGGAGCCTTGGGAGGAACCGCCATTGACACGCTACCATAAAGGGGGGCGACTGGTGTACACTAATCTCCCAATATCGTTTCCTCATTTAAAAGTCCTGTAAATCCATAGCTGCTTAGTTCATGTGCATAGTTAATGATTTGCAGAATAATAAAAGCTGCCTTGCAAGATTGCTTTATCACATTTTCTATTCATGTGTTTGGGACTACAAAATATACCGTGGATAGTTTTAAAATCATGTCAACAACATCCACTGTCTCTTTATCACATAATAGTCACCGTCCTACTCATTTGTAATCAAATGTTGGGCATGATCTTAGTTGGCGACCAAAATTATGGCTTATTCCATATGAGAAAAATCGCGACCAATCTTTTAGCGACCACCTTTTTTGTATTTAGCGACCTAAACTAGGAGATGGCCATCATTTAATCAACATTCACAATCTCTGTGTAATGCTCTTTCTTAGAATTCATCTTCATTGATTGGCTGGGAATTTGATCTGATTCCATTAGGACAATTAAGTAAGAAACCTTTATCCCCGTTCTTTATTGTCAACACATGTATGCTCACTTTTCTTTTTATCCTTTACGTAGAGGACTGTCAACTAAATTCTATACGTGTATATATATATATATATATATATATATATATATATATATATATATATATATATATATAGTTCACTAGTTTCAGTCGTTGGTACATTGGCATTTAGCTTCACAGAAGTGTATAAGGAAGTACACTCTTACAAACCATATATAGACCTCATGCAGTAATCACTGTAGCCCCAGACGTAATTACTCCCTGCAGAGTTCAGGATGAGGCATTGCATGATCCCTCAGAGAACTATTTCTTTCCCTTTCTTAGTCTCTTAATCCTGCCACCCTTCTCCTTGTCCCGTTTTCTTACGTCACTTTGTCCCTAGTCGCCTCCCTCACTTGTATATTCTTTCTCTGCTCTTTCTATCCACCCCCTACTGCTCCCTCCGGCAATGGGAGTAGCATACATCTCGAGGCCTTCATCTTGCCTCTTCATACTATAGTTTTCTAGCTGTCTTCTCTCTGCATATCACACCAGGAGTATACTTAATTCAATTCATTCCCTTCCCTACTACTACCATAGCTATCTTCCCTTCTCATGCACATGTCCACATGTTCGCTTTCAATCCCTCCTTTTCATCTATTTCATTTCTCTGTTTTCTTTCGGATATGCATGCCCTTCTATCCTGCAACACATTGGCCCCCTCCCCATCCATTCTGACTCTTTCTTCACTTCAACCTTCCACCCACCCACCCCTACAGTTGCCCACCCACCAGGCGCCAGTGTGCAGGGTGCTTGTAGCCGGTCTTTATCTCAGAGTGAGTAATGGTCTAGCAGGGCAGGGTTGTGGCTGCCAATTCAATAAAGCTGCAACACACCCTGCCCCCAGAACCACAGGACTCTACCCCTCTGATATAATTCAGTCCAACACCTCAGGGCTTGGCTGGCGGCAGCTGCATGTCCATAGTCAGGGGGTGGGGGGTTACTTTGGACATTCAACCCTCCAGCCCTAATCCCTTCCCCTTCTCCTCATGGATATATAAACAATACCCCGTGGCAGATCATTCAGACGTGCCAAGAAAAAGACCTCCATCATCAACGCATTTCACAGCTTGATAGTTTTCCCATGAAATATATCTTTATTTAAAATGGAAAAGAAAATATTGCGAAGTTGTTTGTATTTTGTAGGACAATTCTACATTTAATGCAAATTGGGGGTGTGAAGTAATAGATTAAATGTTGCACCATGGGAGACAGAGTTACCCAGCATCAGTTACGTGACTGTGAACCTAGTTAAGAGAACCTGTCATCCGCTTTTGAGATAACAGTTAGGACAACTACAGAACCAATCAGGTCCATGTTGTCTGATTTATGTTGGCATCCTACACTATCATTATGCATATAGTCTTTTATAGATTCTCATTCAGGGATGCGCACTCATATTTGTAGTTATCCCTAATGGGCAATGGTTGATGGTATTAATGGTATGAGTATGGCAAGAGGATAATGTTTTTAGTAGATCTATGATGTGCCTTGTGTCCTGCATTGCTCTTTATGACTGTGAGGCTAAAGCACTTTATGAAGAAAAAGTAGTTATCATTTCCTAAGGTATGTTTATTTTTACAGATAAATTGATAAGGACATCTTTTTACATTCACTATCGAGATGAAGCAAATATCCTTGTTTTTTTTTTATACTAGGTATAATGTACTACGGTTACTATTTTCGACTGATGCCTAACGTAATATGAAACTTAAGTTGGGTATGAAAAAAAAGACATAGGTCATGTGGAATGCCATAACGAAATGGCCAACTACGGATATAAATGGATGTAGATCAAATGCGCCGTGTAGTAATCGTTTTTAAACAGCATGATTCGTGTTTCAAAGGATGATTAGGTTTATTACTATGTAGTGAAGCTAAATAGATTAAAGGCCATGGTTAAAACATCAACCTTCTCCATCAATACAGATAAAAAGGAGTATCTATCTCCCATTTCCTACCAGTGGAAGTATCTTGGAACAACAAACTTGAATGATAACAATATTCTATAAATTGGGTATCCAGAAGGACATTACCTGACTAACAATATGTCACGTTTTCAATACGGTTTAAAAGAAAAAACCACCATATTGTCGTGATGACAATGTCATTTTTGGTAGTCTTTATATGGAACAAAAAGATTCTGACAAACTGAGTAACACACCTGCTATCATAAGAGTAGGAAGCAGGCCCATCTTAACTACTAAAAAAGCAATAGTCATCAGAACTGAAGGTTTTTTATTAAATGTATTTACTTATGTGCGCTAATATATTCCAATTGCGCAGGCCTGCACGTAACAATAAGGTACGTGGCCATTAACGTGGCCATTATTCTGGCGTCTCTTTATCATAGTAAAAACTAGCAAAAAGTGTCATTGGCTTTATTTTGTCACTGCAGAATGCGAGCCCCAGTCCTCAGCCACAGTGGTCATTCAGCAACCACACATTATGGTGTTAGCAGAATTATATTCTTTTGGTTTGTAAAAATGTCAGTGGGTGTTTTATCAAAGAGTCGGTGGTTGACTTCCCCATTCCCAAGCACAAATTAGAACCGTGGTGATCTTCCACCTACTGTCTTCTAAAATCAGCTCCTAGTCATCCCTAGTAACAGTTATAGTGGCGATCTCTAAGAGAAAATTGATTTTACCATCTTTGCGACAGTAGACAAAGGCATGACTTTGAACCAAGATGATGGAGAAGGGAAATTTCGCTTCAAAAGAGTATTTAACCATTTTTGGTCCACTGTGTGTTGATATGCATTCCGAACATGTTATGACTCTATTTTCGAGGCAACCGTCACAAGAGCACTTGCCATATATACATTCACGTTAAACTTACTGGTACAGAATTTCTATAGAAGAGCTAGGCTATGAAATCTTCATCTATATTCACAAACCACAGAACATAAGGCCGATACTAGCATACCCAACATCCATATCATCTGACAATATTTTGTGAATTGGCCGTATCCAGATACTCACCTGCTGTACATGTAGATGTACATAGATCATCTTAGACAGGAGGTACTTCCTCCCTGAGTAGTCACGATGTTGGTTCTCTGACAGCTTCTTAGGTTATAACCACATCACAGGTTAAGGCTATTAGGAGAACGTGTGTACTCCAGGGTGGCAAAGGATGTGGTGAATTACAGCACTTTGCCATACCTTTCATCTCGGTGCGTGGGCCTGCACACTGACACCTCTTCATTAATGTTAGCCTTTTTATCTAGTGCTATCTACAAAAATTCTAGTCCTAGTTCCTCTTATCAAACACCAGGCTAATGTATAACAGTAGATTTATGTCGTTATATGAATATCCACAGCATAGCAATGCTAGCTATCATATTCATAAGGCGTCCTAATTTGATTCTGGGTCAGGTGTGTACACCCTTGAAATCAAGGTACATCAACTCTAATATGGTCATTATAACATCAAACGACCCATAGACACACACGCTGCCCAAAAAGGGAAAGGCCTACACGTCTAGGCATTTAGATATTCAATTACCTCTGTGATATGGACAGCTGGTGATGTCAACGTTGTCCTGGCATTAGAGGAAAGAGATCTACCTTATCTAAGTACATAGTACGACTGTTTCCATTTGAGAATTTACATAAGGAGGAAACAGAGGTCAGAGCTAACATGAAGGAATTCTTGCATTGTGCCCATAAAGGTATTAGACTTGCATGTTTATTACCCAAACATGGCTCATGATAAATGTGTTGCTTGCTTAAGGGCCCAGCCAGAGTCTGACTTGATGGACGTGTTTCCATGCGTTTACCAATTAGGCCCCATTGAGTGCTCCTGATAAGAAAGACCCCTTGTTAGAGATTCCTTCTTATTAAAGTAAAGCACTGACGGAACATCCTGTCAGTATTGATTGTCTGCTGACATGCTTTCTCGGAGTGATCCTTTTAGTTCAGATTCTACTTTTTGTAATTTACTTTGAAAAGGATTTAGTTTCGTCCCAGATAAATGAAAAAGCAAACTGGATTAAAGAACACACCCTTTTCAAGTTCCATTTTTAGTTCGGGTTTAAGTCGCCTGAATACTACGGCTACGTTTTTGAATTAAGTCACAGGGGACAGCTTTGAAAGCTTAGAAAGCTCTCCAGACAACAGGGGAGGGTCTACAACATAATACTGAACCCACTAATCAGGGGAAAAACACAATTCAGAATCTGTTAAAAGGACCTATGGAGAGATATGATGTAATGAGGTTCTTGCCCAATTTTCTTAGATACTGATATCTGACTAGGTTAGCAAAACAGCAGACCTTCAAATATTGATCAGTGGGGAGCTCCGAAATACTGGTGTTAGAGGACGGTACAAAATTCTTTAAACATTTTTTGATTTTCATACGAAGGGAATGCAGTTTTAGCCAAATAAAGTGAACATATCTATTTGCGATGCCATGCTGAACGGATATTTTCAGACTTGACTTCTATGAAATGCTACCTTTGGAAAGTTTTGATGAGAGTTTAGGGAAGAAAAGTTAATGTGGTAATCTGTTCGTGAGTTGCACTGAAGTGAGTAATTTAAAAGAGTATTTTGAGTCGTGCAAGTCATGTCATTTCTTCTACTGAGAGGTTACATCGGTGAGCATTATGAGTTTTACTCTCTTTGACATTATGAATTACCACCCAGACATGTTATTTCCTGTCTTATTTATATCCATGTCATAGTTAGAATGCAATTATACATTGGGCAATTCAATGACGATGTCAATAATGATCAACGATCCTGACATCATGATATGAGGGAAAATAAAAAAAAAATACAGGAAGGTTACACGGTAGATTTTCATAAACAATTTATTTCCGAAGGCGCAAAGTGCCATCCACAGAATACATTATGCCATGGTTAACATACACAGTAGTAGTTAGCATAGTGGTGATGTACAAGTCTAATGATTCAGTGTGATTGCAGTGTTTCTTTGGAGTGAGTGAGTAATAGATGTTTAACGCCATTTCGACATCTATGGTCATATTCATGGCGAGAACTACATTACACAATTTCACAGAGGAATGTGTCAGTGCCCGCGCATATGTGCACCACACACATCCGAGGGGATAGGAAAGAGGAGATATAGACCCTTTGAAGTGGGCTAGGGAAGCCCGTGTTTCTTTAGAACAAATACACGTGTAACAAGAATCAATGGTTATATATACAGGGGATTTAAAATCCCTCCTAGTTCATATTCCATCGTATCACCTTTTTGGGTAGTAGTACTTTGTGTAGTGGTAAAGATACCAATGAAGTCTGGAATCAACAACCGAGCGTCTGGGCCGGGATGGAGTTTGTGAGGCTACTCAGATAAGAGCAGCCCTACACCGCCTCTGGCGCCATCTCTAGGAAGATAACCCATGGGGAAATCATCTTTAGGGAGGAGGATGTGTGCAGGAGAAGCGGGTGTGGCATTTGGTGGATGGTCAGGGAGAACTTGGGATAAGAAATGCGGCATTGGAAAGGATTGCTGGAAGGTAAAGCCCATGGTTTGCTGGATAAAGCGTGCGGAGAGTCGGTGACAGGAGGCCATTGATACGACACCGTGCTGCGTCGCCGAGAACCAGCAGCAAACGCCAGTCGGTGTCTCAGTGACAGTTTGCCACTCGAACACTTAAGTCTGCAGCCCAAGCTGCAGTTGGACGATAAGCGGCTTCATTTTAGCAGGCCGGCTCAGTGGTGGAGATCGATGTGGCCAGCCCATGGCACAGCAGGCTCACACCCTCAAAATAGAAGTCGTCTTCATTCACGCTAACATGACCAGTGCCGAATTGTCCCCACGGCAAGGGGCGCGCGCTAAAGTCGATGAATCATTGAGTTCCATACACACTGCCAAAAGTATGATCAATTACTCTTGCTTTTTTTCCTCAATTTTCTATCCAACTCTAAGCCCTGGGTTGGCATGTATCACCTTTTTCTTTATTATATGCAGTTACATGAATACAATTAAATATCACATCAACATGACGTTATATATATATATACATATTTGATATCAGCGACAGAGCAGATTGATATATATCATATTGTTTGAGTAGATTATGTGTAATCATTCTTCTTAACAAGTGTTATTGCTTCTAGATTGTCTTAAGTAGGCTGGTAACAATTGTCATAATCATGTCAACGATAAGATGAGAGAGGATCTGATATAGATATGACAGAGCAGCATATACACGGCCTGTTCACAAGAGGTGATGTTGTTATCGCCGAAGACATCCTCTCTAATCAGTTTATCTTTGGTTAGGGAAACAACTTTCATTATCAGTGTACATCCCCTTGTCCCTTTCTACATCTGATTGAGATGTCTCCAAGTCGGCATCCCTGGTACTGGGATATACATCAGTCCTGATCACTTTGTGCTGATCTCTCCCTGCCTGCCCACTGTACCGCTGGGATCCACACAACTGACACACTGGAGGAATAATGAGAGGGCGGGGGCAGGGGTATTTAGATGGGCTGCAAAATAAAGGCTTGGCCAAGGACTTGGGGGCACCAAGGCTAAGGGCCTGAAGGATAGTTATGAGGCTGGATAGCAGTGGCACTCTCCCTGCGGCTGGCAGGAGGTGCATTTATCACTTCCGGGCCGAGATTGCATCTAGTCAGCATGACGGGTGTCTGCAGCGCCCCCACTGACACCACTAGCCCCGCGACGTTCGTTGACGTCGTTGTCGACGTACTCGTTATTGTTCCCGCCATAGGCACAGTTGGTAGGCAGTCCACTACCTGCCCCGCCTATCCCCGCTCCACCCAGCAAGGCATTAGCTCCCTGAACTGAAGCCACAGTTGGCTTTGGAGCAGTAAGGGGTCCTTGCCTTTGCTGTTGCCGCTGCTGCTGCTGCCGTTGCTGCTGCTGATGTTGTTGCTGCTGCTGCTGTTGACGCAGCTGTGGCTGTTGTTGTTGCTGGAGCAGTTGTGGGTTGATGGGCTGGGGGTTAGGCCCTGATGGGGGTTTAGCAACATTTTGGGGTACCTGGGTTTGTTGAACAGGGGGTTTGGCCCCCACTAGACCTGGTTGAACAGGAGGGGCAGGCTTAGGCTGCTGTTCTTGCTCCATGTACTGCTTATGGCAGTCACACAGGGCACCATTCTTGTCCATTTCTGAGAGTGGCACCATTGGCTTCAAAGTACGCAGCTGGTAAATTTCCTCCTGTGGTTTCCCCCCACGGCCAGATGTGCCAAGTCCGCTCTTACCTTTAGGGGCTAACCGTCCGTAGGTCCGTGTACCCCCGAGCACGTCAGGGTCCAGAACGAAGTAGTGCTGATGCTGTTCAGGATTACTGCCAGCAATGAAGGGTTCAGCATCTATCTGTCCCTCCAGGCAGCCTCCCCGCCCGGCTGGACCTGCCCGTGCCGTGCCCTCCAGGCGGTACAAGGAGGGCGTCAGGTGGCTGCAGGTACACGGGGGGAGAGCAGGGCCGTAGATGGTGGGCCGGTTCTCCTTCTTTAACAGCGGCGTACAGGGCTGAGTACCAGCAATCTGACCATACTCGTTCACCATCCCTGTGGGACGCACCACGCCCACCCCAGGCTCCTTACTGGGAGATGGTGCTTCTGATTTCTGCGTCCAACCATAGTGGAAGTAGTTACGGTCAACATAAGTCTTCTCCTCCTCTCCGTCTGATTCCTCAGGACTGGCCACATCTGTGGTACCACAGAACCGTGCTCGTTGTCTGTAAGAAAACATACAGAAAAACAGATATAAAACTGGATGGCTGGTGTGAGAGGTTAAATAAACCAGAAGGGAATGAACTAACCATGTTAAGGAAAAATGATGTATGACAAAAACTATATTACGGCGAGACATATAAGATGGATCAGCCAGCAAGAGGGTATTTAAGCAGACAATAATATAGCCATTAGGCGAGAGACCGCCAGTCTGGGGGATGTCGCTAATGGAACGGCACACAGCCTCCCGGGCCTTAGAGGGCGTATGCATTATTTCTATATTAAAATACATACACCCTACTCCTCCCCTTCCTCCACTCTAAGTCTACAAATAACTCTCAGCCCTATGAGCCCTCCCTCTCCCACCACCCACCCTATCCACACCTTCGCCCTCTTCACCGCCATTAATATTTCAGCCTCTGCACCAAATTAAATTCTGCTGGGAATCTACACTACAGACTCCGTTAGCTTTTCTAAAGATGCTTATGTAAAAACCATGCCATTAAATGGAGGGGTGGCAGGGGGCCTCTCGCCTTAAGCAGAATAACCCGAGGGCTAATGGCTATTTAGTGATTAAATATTGACCAGAAAGGTCAAGACCTACTTTCTGAGACAAAGCAGTCCAGCAGCCAACACCACGACGCCAATCGTCAGGGCCACAGCAATGATGATTAGTATGGAAGAGCCTGAAAGGGAAAGACCTGCAACCATAAGACACACGTGATAAGAACTTTTGTTACACATTTTAAAGATACAGTTAGAGCACCCTTGAAAATATATCCGTTTCCTGTAGCTTTCTGGAGGGTGGGATTTTTTTACATCCATTAGGGAGGGAGGGGAAAATATTTGGTTGTGATTTTTTTTTGTCATGACCATGGTAAGCATATGAAGCAATGATGTGCCATCGTGTTCTATATTTAGGAATTGAAAAATTAAAAACCCATACTGAAAGACCAAAAAAAAATTCTTTTCAAAACTCAAATAAAAAAGAAATTCCACCCTCAACAAAATTTTCCACCAGGCCTCAGGAAACGAACATGTTTTTAAGGGTGGCGTTATGTTAAATGATAGTAAGTGCATAGCCAAAGGAGTCATACTGCAATGGTCTAGAAAGATATACAATTATTTTGGCTTGACTTCATATATGTATGTGGAAGCACGCACATATTAACCTTTTCGTGCCCAGAATTATTTGAAGATTTTACATTATTTCACTATTGTATCACTTTGTTGATAAGACCATGTGTTATTTTGATCTTCTCCTTTGAGATAGGTTTTTGCATTACATTTTTTTAATACTAATAACTCAGTGAAGACTTTTAGTTAAGGACTTGGAATTTCTGGTCAGGTCTGGTAACCATAGTTACCAAAAACATTCCATTTGTTGTCAATTAGTAGTATCTGGTCTCAAATGTGCTATATGGTTATATATTCACAACCCCTGCAAGCCTGAGATCTTACAGAACTTCCAAAGCTGAATCTTCTTGCATGTATACTGCCACTTAGGAAACAATGTTTTTGTAACAATGCATGGCTTATCTTTATGGATATGAACATTTGTTGTAAAATCTAATGGGAGAGTGGGAAACTGTGTGTGTGATCCATCACCATTTGGTACCATGTCAGACTTTAGCTTTCTGGAGGGTTCCCCTGTAATGCACCACATAAAATGACACCACATCTTTTACATTTTGACTTCCTGTGCCTGTTGTATTGGAGAGAGAGCCAAATGAATGGTTATATTGTAATTGGGAAGTCATGAGGATTCTAAAGAGGGTCTAACCTAGCAAATTGGACCAGTAGAAGTACCTGGATGAAAATTGCATGCATTTAAGCCCCAAACCGCACATTTAAGCACGCTTGGTCACCTAAGGGTTAAGGAGGAGCGACAAGGGTATTAAGCATCACACTCTATGAAGGATTGATAGGCCCAGACTCCACTGATACACCTTATAAATATGCGGGGTAAACATTGTTACCTCTTTTGAAGAAAGGAAATAAATGGGAAATGATAACATTAAGATAAAAAAAAACTTCCCTCTGATTTTAAAACAGTTGTTTAGGAGAATAGGTATATTTGCAAATGTGCGAGTTCAGACATGAAAACGAACAGAAATACAATTTTACCAGGGTTCGTGAACAGGAAATTCAAAGTGTCAAAATGAGTCCTACCAATAACTGGTAATTAAAAGAAATATGAAATGGAAAATAGAAAATGGAGGTATATGACCATAGAGCTGATTTTCACTGAACATATACGGCTTTAAAATGTACTTCTGTTGTGATGAATTTTGCTCATCTTTGTGAAGATTACTTGGGAGAGCACCCTGGCGATCACGCCTATGATAGCCTGGCTGGCATGATCAGAGAGAAGCTTGCAAAGTAATTACTTAAGGTGTTCTTATTATCATTTTCAAATAAATTGGATAAATACCCTCTCCACAATTAAGTTTTTATTGAGGACATTTCCAGCCGAACTATGCCCTGATGAAACATACATGTAGATTTGTATAACAAATGTTAGCTAGTCTCCATGGTTATAATTATGTTTTACGTTACAAAAGAGTTGTCTATATATAAACATGCTTATGGCTTTGATGATTTTGATCAAAAAATGTTTTGATTGATTGATATTTGACTGTGATATCATTCTTCACATCTCCCATCTTATAGGTACCCATAATCAAGCAGATTTTGGATAAATATCAATATATCCCACATATGAGTATTGTATATCCAATCGTTGTATACTCAGGTGTGGTCGTACACAACAATAGGATATACAATACTCACTATGTGGGATCTATATATTTTTCCACCATCTCCCGGCTAGTGGTGGTGCAAAAATATCACCAAAGTCATGACCTTAGTTTGTCAACCCAAAAACAGGACCCTAAATCATCAATAGTGGTCACTTTCATAAAGGTCTATGTTTTCAGTGTAACATATGTCACTAAGAGTAGCAATTATAGCTCTGACATTCTAGAGGTAGAATAAAATGTGGTGCATCTAGCTGAATGGGGGGGAGGTGGGTGGGAATATGTATCAATTCATAACAGGTGCACACTTTGATGGGAACAGGGGGGAAGTACGTCTTTGGTACAGGTTGGCATGTAGCGAGGCATTGTATTCACACAATAGATGAACATACTGTCGCTCACATACTATTTTCTGACTGAGAAAGTGCCAGCACGACACTAGAATGGCATCAGTGTACTGCGAATTCATTCATTATTCTTCATCTCAGTACAGGATTAAAGAAAGTTTAACTTCCACGTGCTGCATTGATTGTATTCTACACAGTATTTGGTTAGGCCTCTTTTAATAGGTTTTTATATGACCAGTGCTATAAGTGCTATATCAAACCATCATTTTCCTTTTAAGTAGCTTCCATGTGATGTGATTCTAGCTATTCGTTTGATATTCATTAGACCAACATACTATTCTTTTGCTGAAAAAGCCACAAAGCCTATATAACATATACCAGTATGGCTACAGAACGACGTTCTAAAAACAAGTTTGGTTATTTTAGCAATCAGACACCGATACTTTTGACTCTTGATTATGTCTTTTCTTATAGATGTAGAGGTCGACGAAAACATACTTGGAAACACCGGGTTTCAAACCAGGGACCTCTCAACTTGCAAGCGAGCACTCTACCACTGAGCTACTTCCCCAGACCTGATGTTTCCTGCCTTCCACCTACACCTGGATCGGTATGATGCACAAGGGGGGCAGCTTACACTGCTGACCAGCCCCTGAGGGCTGGTGCAACCGGAAGGGGGCAGATGGCCTACTGCCATTGACTTAGAGCCAGAGCTGGCCCCTACATAGATATGAGAGAATGAGACCTAGTTGGTTTGGTTTGTACTATCAATACTGAGACGCTTTACCTGTGGACATTTGATTGAATAGATAGTACAATGGTAATAGATGTTATGGCAAACACAGCTGAATCGTCTCGTCTTTCAATTGTTCATCATAATTGCTTAGGAAACGCTTTCCTTCTTAGTCCCTGTTCATTAAATATAGTCACAGTACACGGCTGATAGCTAGGTCCAAATGGTGGCTTTTCCTGGAGGAAATCCACTGTGTACAATATCAAGCCGAAATTGATGATGAAACTCTCAAGAGAACAATGTTCATTATCTTATATAACGAAGAGAGAACCTTTCTGTGAAGTCTGCTTTTATGCCACTATTCTAACATAACAAACCGTGAGTCAGACATTACACCGAATGCAACAACCTAGTCTAAATAATCCAGGAATGGAAATACAAATCGTGGACTATCGGATAGAATAAAATACACATTTACTTGGGTGACAGGAAATAAGTCAGTGCAGACCCGATCTGACTGTCATAACCACAGACAATAAGAGCCCTAATAGCCACTGGAGGACATAAAGCTTTCCTGTCCTGGTCCCGTTAGGTGGGCCTAATGCCTTTGGAGGAGTGATTTAGTGAGGGAGCAGCGCAGGGTGTGTGGGAGCAGCTCAGTGGCTCAGGGGGTGTCTCTATCTTTAGTGCTGGTGTAGTTAAGTGTGGCCAAGGTTGTCAATGAGGTGTTGACGACGAGGCTATGCCTTGTGATCCCCTCTACTATCCCCTCATACCAAAAGTACCCCATAACACAAGAACTTGCGCCACGACCCCTTCTGTACTCCTGCCCTCACAGCACAGGTAGCCCTTTGATGATACCATCAAGTAGCGCATGCGCGTGGGTGAGGTAAGGTAGACTACCGGTGCACACGAACACAAAGGGGTGAAGGGTAAATGTGTCCAACCAATCGTGAGAGCGTGAAGGCCAGCTAAGAATACCTACACCTAATTATATCCCCCACAGTACCCCTTGTGTAAGGGGTAAAACAGTCTTAGCTTTTTGAACAGGGTACATATACCCCCCTCCTGCCGCGCTCCTCTACCTTAGGAAGGTGAGGTCAATGCAGGTAAGTAAGGTACACAGAGAGTACACTAAGGGTATTGCTTCCACCTGAACTCCCGACACCTCTTTACTTGCACACCCACTACCCTTAGTATCCACTCCCTCACCCCTCTCATCTTATACCCCACCCAGCATCTCTTCTTATGCCACTCACGTCTCCACTGTGTGTGATAGTGAAGGAAGCCTTTGGACCAGTGTCCACCACTCACACAGCTCCTACATAGTACTTGACAGCTGACTTTGTACCTGTTTCCCGTGTAGTTCAAAATCGACCCCTCATCAGGCCACTCATGAGCTCCTTTACCTTTACCCTGTACCCAACTCTTAACTTCTGCCAAGTTCAGCGGCCAATGCTATTTAGGTCCTTCTGATTAGTCTCATTATGTTACCATGTACATCACCATCATTCAAGGGACTTAGAACTGTGTTTGTTATTGTTTCATAAATCTATATATGGATTGGACAGATCTTTTCAAAAGGTCTTACCGACATGTCGTACCGCCCAACATACCATCCCCACCCCTACATTACAGAATGCGGTTCATTAGTTACATCACCACAAAACGAGAGAAGAAACTAGACTGTAGTTTGTCATAGAGTTTAATTTGCCCTGACAAAATGGAGTCTGGGAGGAAGGAAACTGCTCAAGAAGTCTTGTCAATTAAAAGCCAGTGCTTTTGTCTTTGCTTGTCGTGCTACAACGGTTATAATGAGGATGAAGTAATTGTGTTAATCAAGGCATCTGGGTCATCATTAGCCCTGCATGCTGTGTGATTGCAGTAGAATCGTTACTGGAGTCACCCTATGGACTGATGTTACTCTCACTATAGTGCTTGTAATTATAAGAAACTCACAGGGAGAATACAACGAGCTCAACCAAGGTACACTGCCAACATACTGCATTTACAAGGAAAAGGGGTGATTGTATTTTGTTTTTGTTCTTAATTCGTAGACATAAAAGGTTTCGTCTGAAACAAGAAGGCTGTTGTCTGCGGAGTGGATGGATTCCCCTTTTGTAAATGAATAAATCGCGAATAGCAAATGAAGGCTTGCCTGTAGGCCAAACATGCACATATAGATCATGCCTATAATTCAGCCTAGCATAAAGAAACACTGATACGATTCATGGCACTTAAAAACTGGAAAAGTAGATAGCCCTTGATAAGAAGCACGTTGAAGTCATTCCAAACTACAGCTGCCTCTGAATTGCAATGATGGAGAAATTCCAGGCCAAGACAGAAAAAAAGGCTCCATAACTAGATCCGTGTGTATAGATTATGTATTGGTGGTGATTATATCATAGTGTAAGTCTAGATTTTCCTTCCATTGCGGATGGTAGGACGTGGGTGGCATGGGCGGACAACATCAATACGCTTACCGTAGGATAATGGCTTGTCGTCCTTGTGGTTGCGATTGGGGACGGCTGCGGAGTCTGCAATACATAGGTGAGGGAGAATAAAGCATGTGCGTCATACTAGTGTACTATAAGCTGACTGAAATAACACAACACCTAACTTCCTATGCTTCCACCTATAGTCAGCCACCCACCCACTGACATATTTGCCACCTTTTTTCTTCCCTGCACCTGTCTCAATACCTATACTACCAGTAAATAAAAATAAAAAAGACAGAAATGGCATTCGTAGAAATATAGCTAATCTTAGCCAATGACTTCTATAGCCGGTGACCTCATTCGCCTGCAATACTGGTTATGCCACGATTGTCACATTTCAGAACGAAACATAGCTTTGACAGTGGTTCATACTGAAAAAGCGTGCCTTTTAGGTACTTGATAGAGGCACTTGCCTCCGCCTCATGCCTCTATCAATACCTGAAAGGCACTAGTGCAACCATAATCATCATATATTACATTCTTTTAGAAAATTGAAAGGCAGGCCCACTAGAACTGGTGTTTCTTCCTACGTCATAGTAACGTTCCTTTTTTTCCTTGTATGCGCTGTGATCTTTTTGCCATCACAGACCCAGGTGTGCCAGAGCACCTGTCTTGCCATCCCCCCTCCCCCTCCCTATCCAACTGTCCACCCGTTCCAATGCTGAATATCCTATCGATGAAGAGGTGCACTGAAAGGTGTCCGTGAGTGAATTTGGAAAGTCTTGAATTGGCAATGACTTCTCACAGGGGAGTAACATAAAAAGGGTGCGAGTGCGGCAGGGGAGGCCCCTTGTCTGTCTGTCACATCTCCTGTACATTCCTCTAGGCTAACCATGGGGCAGTAGGAAAAGGACATAATCACACGGCTCTCTGAGGACCAATGGCCTGCTGACCCCTTCCATCCCCCTGCCCCCTACCCCCCCCAACTCACCGCCCTACCGGCACAAGGAGCACGCACTATGCCTACGATGGACGGACCCATCGGGGGTCCCTCAAAATGTGTCCAAGACGTCGATTGGTATCAAAGCAGAGGAGGAGGACGGGGGGATCTGCAAAGAGGGCATTGAAAGAAGGATTTTCCCGGTGCGCCTTGATGTGCAAGCAGCTCGACCCCCGCAGGGCGAGCAGCCCAGGAAGAAGACGTATCGACGGGAGCAGCTCCGGGGACCCCCCCCCCCCACCCACTCCCTCCCCATCACCACCCCACCTACTCACCTCACATGCTGCAGTAGGCCCTGATGGACAAGAGTGCGGCATAACATACACTGGAGTAGGAGGCACTGGAGGAACACATATACAGACAACTTCACAGTTGACTAGCCCAGAGAATGGATGATACCCCCTGCACTAAACTTCTTAGTAATCTCACTTCACATCATTTTAGTATTCTCATTATTACAGAATATTCCAATATATATGATTATGCTATTTTGGTTTTCTATTTTCCCCCTTCGAACATTTCAGTAAAGACCCCCCCCCCCCACCCCGTCAAATGATTTTACATCCTACCTTCCCTACATCAAAGTTAAGCTCACCAGTTATGATATTATCTGATGTGTTAATAGAATGTATATATATATATATATATATATATATATATATATATATATATATATATATATATATGTGTGTGTGTGTGTGTGTGTGTGTGTGTGTGTTTGTGTATTGTGAAGTATGAGTGTTGGGTGCTGGTAGCTTTGATTAGGACTGAAGGCAGTGATGATTTGGAGAATGTCTACTTGCTTTGTCTCAGTAGCAAATGAAGCTGGCACGTAAGACCGTAGGCACAGTGGTTTCAATCTCCTACTAACTCCCATGAGAAACTAAAAAGCACAGACCATCCCTTAGATAAAACAGACAACGCCTGAAACCTCCTAAGTGATTGCCTGTGATGGGGTGTCGCTGAAACGTCAGGGCAAAATGAAGAAGCCGAAAAAAGAAACACAGAAAGCCAAATCTAGTTAAACTATGTATTGCCATCAATGACAGTTAATGTTTTAAGCTGCTCGCCTCCTGTATCTTCCACTTTGTTAGTGCTAGGATAACACGCTCTTGTTAATGGGTTTCACATAAAACTGAAGACCTGTGTAAGCCTGCGTAAAATATGTCAATTAGCCTCTTATATTCAAATGATGCCTCCATAGACGAGGGAATACAGCCTGCCCAATGAATTATTCTTAAAGCCTCAGTGCCATTTACTATTCATTTATTGAAGCCATGCAGTCAACGTTCGCACAGAAAGAGGAGATTCTCCACACCACAAGACGAAATGATCACCTCGTATGATATACAATGGAATATTATTATTATGAAAATTATGACTTCACGTCATTTTAAAAATATGCAAAGACCTCATGTTATTCATGCGTAGACCCACGGTAAATTAGTGAGACAGTTTAGAGGTTAATTCCGAAATTGAAGGGATCATGATCCGCTGTCACTGTCGATCAAAAAGGAAACGAGCAAAGTACTGCAATGCGAAATACAATGAAATTACCAGGACAATCCCTAACACCCTAGGCCCCTAGGTCTCATTGACATTCATTAACTATTTAACCATTTAATATTTTCTCAAGTTTTCTCAGTGCTGCTGGGGGGCGCCTAGAAAAGTGACGATGAGTAACATGCTCTGTGTCTAATAGATTTGAGGACTTATGATATGAAGATACTCTATTTACTGCATTGGGAGCCCAATGCTCTGCCTTACTAGCCCTCTTTTTTATTTTATACAACTAGCAATGCATCATGCAAGATAGAATGAGGATGATGATAGGTGCATTAATATTGCTATATCTTTCTGTATCTCTCATGTATGCCATTTTAAAACCTAGATGGCCTCTATATGCAATTCTAGATATTAAGGAAAAGGGATACAGCCTATGATATCAACATTAGTGAAATAAGCTGTTTTTAACCCAAGGTATGACTAAGTAGTTTTGAGGGTCTTGAAAATTCACCCTTCTTTGAGCGCCAATTATGTAAGTTCTATTCAGATGCCTATATCAAACACAATGTGTGGACAGATTCCAAATCATATTCTTAGAGATTTCATATAATGATTACCAAAGTCTTCCTCTTCTACATACATATATGAATATATATATATATATATATATATACTATTCCCTGATGGCTGAACATAGGACATTTATAATACTTACGTATAGAACAGTTGCCAGACTTGCCCACCCACTCAGTGCCTTCACACTTCAAATGCCAGGACTCACTAGTGTGGTTACAGCCCAGGATGACGTCATTCTGCTTCCTCATGATCCATGAATGGTCCCCAGCCTCCAGGTCTGGACACCCAACAGCTGTAGACAGAAGAGAAAGAGAGAACTTGAGTAAAATCTATTTGATGCTTTAAAAAAGCTTTAAAGGCCAAATCCCACAATGCGAAAATGGGCAGAAAATCCTTGTGATATATGTGGTTGCTTAGCCGATATTGTGGTGGAAATATTGTCTAAGGATGGCCTATAAAGGCTAAGAATCCTTGCCAAAGTGCTGGTTTTTGGGGAGTGAAATACATCAAAAGTCTTTGATATTTTCTTCACAAAGGGCCAGAAAGCTCTGATTTAGTGTATCATTGTGATTCTTCTGTTCAAATGCATATTCCACAGGACTTTGATGCCCAATAACAGCAATATAATGGAAATCACAAAGATCCAGTGTCCAATATCGGCAATAGACTAAAGATCACAGAGATCTACACTGCAAAAATGGTGTTTAGATTTTAAACATGTTTAGGTCTAAACATGTTTAAAACCTAAACATATAGGTCAGTTAGGTGTCTCATCAACTACACATTTAGGAAATGAACACTTTTATTCTAACTACATAAACATTTATGCTTAACATGTTTAGATGTTTAGAGTTGAGACAGTTGAATAATAGGTGTTTAGATTTAAACATCATTATGTTTAGATACTTGGATGTTGAATCCACACCAGGTAGCAGCACTACCTTTGACTGGACTATTTGCACACAGTTATAAACAATTGTTGTGACAAATGTCCCCAAATCCCATGTTTATCATGGTTTCATTTCAAAGAATATAATGTGAATAGAAAGGACAATAGAAAATTGACTAGATTCACCTCATGCCACCATCATTACCATAAAATAATCAATAAACTCCATGACTGACACCTATTTGATGTTATTCTGGAATAGATAAGGCAATGTCCTTCCTGCCAAGCTGTTGTACTTCCTCAAGTCTCTCATTCTGATGCAGTGTGTAATATATGTACACATATCTAGCTGTGGCTGACATCTTTGGAGACTTTGACAAGTAAATAACTGCCCCCCCCCCAGTAAATGAGGAAAAAAACAAAATATATCTCTGTTTTCTAATGCAGACATGTCTGCAAACCTTAACTCTCCATCAAATCATTTAAACATCTAAACACAAAAATTCTTAAACACCTAAACACAAAAATTCATATATCTAAACACAAAAGTTTTAACCTAAACACCTACATTTCTAAACACTTGAGCTAAGCACATTGTTTGGCTAAACATGTTTAGAAAATTAATGTGATTACAAAAACGTTGCAAGAATATGTTTAGAATTGTGTTTAGGATCTAAACACCATTTTTGCAGTGTACTGCCTAATATCAGCAATGGAATCAAAATCACAGAGATCTAGTGCTCAATATGGGCTACTGGTACGATTTGGGTTAGGTAAAGGTAGAGTGAGACCCCTTGTGATTTAGATTATTGGTAATAGGCCAAGACTGCCAATATCTAAAATCACAGACATTTCAAACCCATTTTTGCGAAGTGGGATTGGACCTTAAAGAGAGATGCAGTTGATATTGATACACCTTTGGATATTGTTCAGAAATCTTAGACAAGACTCGAGCGTTGATTGAAAGTGTAGAAACAAATGTGTGAAAATTCTAATTGGCTTTGTTTATTCAAAACGTGATGTGGCCTATGCAAAGTATGACAAACAGATCCAGAGTAGAGGCCCAACTACCAATGAGAAAGATAAAACAGGTTCATGAAATACGTTGTGTATAATCTCGCCGATAACAAAACCCACCTACACAGCACTTTCGTATCCTTCAGGAGTCGATAATATGTCTTATGGGTGGATCTATAGATATCAATATGCACAATCAATAAATCACCAAACATAATCTCGTGGCATCAGTGGAAATATATAAAGGTAACAACTCTTTTGCAATTGAGCAACATATTGATTCTCTTTTATTTCTATGCGATGTTTGTGTTCTCCTGCATGTGACATTAAGAAATATATGCCATGTATGTTTTTTTTGCCTTTGATTATGGATACTGACAACATCATGTGGGCTTGTTTGGGAACTAAATGGAGTAAAGGGCTTGATGTTGGCACAATGTTGTTGTGTCCAGCTAACGGCTTTTCAGTGTTCTATCAATAATACAAAGACTTACTACAAATGCATGCCAACTACCTGGTTCTCTCCTGATCACGGAATACTACACGATCTGCCCACAATTTACAAAAACTAGCTCTTCAGCTGAGAAACCCCTTTGCTTTGAGTGAAACTAGGGTATAACTGCACCATAATAATATTATGACGGCTTATAATGCTTTATGACGTTGCCCTCGTCAATCTCATGAAGGTTAAAGATTTAAAGAATATGATCTCCTTATCATTGTATTATTACAAATGATATAACTAGAAATGATGCACAATGTACAATGTCTTTTCCACACGCATGAATATATCCCATTTCCTTATGCTATAACACTGTTCCAGCAACCCCTTTACTTCTTTCTTTGCTGTCATAAAAACAGCTGACCCCGCTCTCAATGTAATTATCTGCGCAGCAATGCAACTTTGATTATCCTACCCCTTTCTACATCACCCCTGGCATGCCTGGCACAAAGTCATGTTTCCTCCCAAGCCGCTCAGCCTGGCATCGGCCAAAATTACAACAATGGCTTAGACAGGGCGCCGTTCACCCAACAATGGAGTCACATCAGCCTATGCACCCTGCCAATAACGGCTCGTCAGGAGCCCAGGGACCTAATTGAAAGATTAGCCCAGGTTTCTCATCAAATATTAGCAGTGCAGTATTTTAGGAGTTTTCTTCGCTCTCTCTGCTGATGCCAATGTTTGAAATCGTCCGTTTCTTGTGTTATTTAGACGGTTATGATTGGTTTCTTATACCTCCTCAATTCCATGACAGTCCACACAAACAGACATGCTACTTTCATGTTGGCTTAGTCCCTGGATGATCGGGGTAGCTGGTGCAGAAAATCATTCGGAAGTGCAGGTAAGGCTTGGGGCGTGGTCACTTTGAGGTAACCTTCATCGTGCAAACCCACTTGGAAAATGAGATCTTTGTTAACAAAGGGATATATTCTAAATCCATTTAGTACTGCTCATGTAATCGCACCTAATGCAGTACATTAGTACAACTCGATTGATGCATCCCCATATTGCATTATGTTAAGAGAAATACCATACCAATACCTTGGTAGGGCCTATGGATACGGCTATTGGTCTGTTTTTTACTTCATGTGCTCTCTTCTTTGTTAGCCACTGCTGAACAATTATCGAAACAGGCTATTTCGCCATGAAAATGAATAAGGGAAGCTATCATGTGACTACAATGTATTTTAGTACATGTACTTTGATCGAAGGCTTTATTAATGTGAATAATTGGCATTTTGACCTTCCATTCAAACTCCTCCAGTGTTACCTTAAATAGGTCACAGAACACTTCTGTCGTGTAATTATCTTAATATAAATCGATTTGAACACCTGGTTCTTGTCATACAGACCACTTGGATGTAAAGAACAACTGCTCAGTTGATTTAAGGCTAGGGTTTATTTAATAAACTTCAGCGCACCGATGAATTTGGCCTAACCGCACCTGTTGTGAAGGTGGCACCCGTGTTAATACGCACTTTCCTTATACTACTTCTCTTGGTTTGGACAGTGTTCAGGTGAGTAGTACTGGAAAATGACCTTCTGGTGCAGGGTAAAAATTCATTAACGAGTTTTCATTTGAGTATTCATTTGTTGTAGAAACGGTCAAAGAGGCATTGTTTAATGTTGGCCGAAACATCATTTCAATATATTCAGGTCTACTGATGTTATTATACATATGGAAAATGAACTTCATGTATATAACATGATAATTTTCTTTGCAATCCTGAAAGGAAGTAAGCTTTTCTCCACAAGAACAAGGTCCACGCATATAACTCCTGATATACTACATTTTTCACTAGAATATTTAATTATGGACGAGGGTTCATATACATTTAAGCGCAAATTGGACCTAAGCACACCTTGTGAATTCCCCTGAAGGTGGCACCCGTGTCGGTGCCAGGAAATTCCCCCCTCTGGAAAATTCCCCCCGAAATTCTCCCACCCAGGAATTCCCCCCTTAGGAAATCCCTCCTCAGGAAATCCCCCCCCCCCAAGGTTTTAAAAGGATAAGGTTTAATAAGGGTGGGGGATAGGGCTAGGGACGGGGTTAATAATAGGGTTAGTGACCGGGTTAGGCTTATAGGGATAGGGTTAGGGTTAGGGTTAGTGATATGGTCAGGGTTAGGGATAGGGTAATGGTTAGGATAAGGGTTAGGGTTAGTGATAGGGTGGGGGATAGGGTTAGAATCTTTATTCTGCATTGAACTTGAAATGCAGCTATTTCTGACTGTATCTGTATTACATAGAAGTCATGGGGGGGAATTTCCAGGGGGGAAATTTTCAGGGTGGGAGATTTCCAGGGGGGGATCTCCAGGGGGGAAATCTCCTAGAACCACCAGTGTCAATACAAGCTTTTCTTATACTACTTCTCTTGGGTCCAGTGTTCATGTGGGTAGTATTGGAAAATGGTCTTGGGGGGCAGGGTAAAATTTCATTTACGAGTATCTATTTGCTACAGATCAAAGTGGCATTGATGAATATGGGTCAGGTCGTCAGAAAGTGTAAGATTTTGCCCTTGAAGGCCCTGAAAAACTAATTTTCTAATTACTTTATATAACCTTAACAAAATTGTCAAGGTACATCTCCTCAGCTCAGAACACCAAAAAATACAGATCTAGGCCATCCGGTTCCATTTTTATTGCTTGTTTTGTGTCATGTAATGTCCGGTACCAAAATAATGAAATATAGAGGTAATTCAAGTTGCTCTCAGTAATATAAGAATGTCCCATTATGCATAACAAACACATTAAATGACAAGGCCAATATGTCTTTTATTGACTTCAATTACAGAATGGAACAAAATTTGAGTTATGCATGGACAGTAGACTGCCTCCTACATGATGATAAAAGTACCGGATGTTACATAACGTCCGGTACTTTTATCAGAATTATTTCACATAAGCTGCTCTCATATGGAGACAATTGCTGGTAGACACACAATTTCTTCACCAAAGTAGGAGATGATAGGGCCTTTCATATGGGTAATAACAAAGATTTTGAAGCTTCATTTCTTCCATGTTTTAAAACCGATTTAGATTTAGGTACCGGACGTTACAAATCACAGATTTCCATTTTGAAAGGCAAATCATGAAAAATTCTCACTTAGTAACATGTCCAAACCTCATGGAAATGATACCTATGATCATATACAATACAAAAAATAACTTTGGGATACTCTATAGTGTTCTTTATTCAATACAGGACACTTGTAAAAAATACAAAAAGTATAAAAAGAACAAATTTGGCCGTTTTTTCACTTCGGTAGGCTATAAGTCCTAAATTGTTTGATGGATGACCACAAATTTACATTTTTCTGATAGCCCTAAGTGTTTTCTATCAAATGAGTCTATGTAAGACAAGATTGGTTCACAACTTCTTTCTCCAGAGCCATTAAAAGGCCAAAATGACCCAAAAACACAAAATCTACTGCTTTCTGGGGACCTGACCCATATTCTGGGCGGAACATAATTTCTATACCTGGAAGGACACGTCATGTCTGCAAGATGTTATTTCTCTTTACCATCCTGAAAGGGAGTGAGAACAAGGTCCACGCATATACCTCCTGATATACTATTATATTTAAATGAAATAGATTATTATAGACCGGCTGTTGGTATTACTTTCACTACTAGCATCTATAGCCAAATAGATATTGCAGAATTCGTGCGCATTGTCACCATCACTGGAAGAGTTGTAAAATCTATAGTCCCTATAAGATCTATAAAAGGCTTGAATGTAGTATGGTTTCTATTTCACTGCTCCAGCAATCCCATCTTATTCCAAATTAGATTGCAGTACTTGGCTACCGATGCAGAGCACCACCCTTGCTGAAACTCCTCTACTTTAATCCTTACTCAGCTGTCTGTCTCTGCAGCCAACGATGGAGGGCCTGAATAGGTAGGTGCAACAGCCTCTGAATGTCGGCCAACAGGAGCACTGCCAAGGAAAACAAATTTATGGACAGCCTTGACAAGCTTCCCATTGGCAGACTTCATAAATACAGATTAGATTAGATCCGGTAGACATGATCCTCAAGGTAGGATGATTAGATTATGTAAGCTCCAAGAATGATGCTTTATGCAGTGATGCTGTCCTTTTTAATTTATGTACTACAAATGTGCATTATTGCCTCTATCTGTTTTCAAAACCAACCAATTGCTGTTGGCGGAGGGGGTTTAGGTGAAGGTGGTGGTTTGGTTTAGCGGATTGTTTCCCAGGCGGCTGACTGTGTAATAGATAGCCCAACTGTCAAAGGGAATAACTGTAATCAGAGCAACTGACCCTCAGACGCCACTGGCAGTTTGACTGGAGACTGGAGAACGGACGTCAAATAACATTGCCAATAAGTGTAGCCGCTTGGCTTTGAGAATGACTCTGCACATATTGGAGAGTGAGGAGATTAGATCTGAAATCCCAGTAGAGTACTTTTAATTGTCTACCTGATGCTTATTGCATGTGAGTGGCTCAAGGCCATGCGTACCTGCTCGCATGGTAGGGTACATTAAAAGGTGTGTGAGCTACTCGAGAGTGGGCGGGGGGGGGGGGGAGGTCCGAATGATTAGTATGAACCATATGCGGCAGATGGCCAGAAAAAGGAAAGGCTGGGGTCGAGGAACCATGGTGCAATCTTCCGGGGAAGCAGAGACCATAATTGGACGGAAGATAATTGTGGCATGTTTCAATTATGATGGTCATTTTAGTTTTTGACCGCACAGAGTAGAGAAGAATGTGGGGGTAGGATAAGTGGGAGGGGCAGGATGGGAAAGTAGTGCCCACGTGGTAATCAACTCCTCCAGGCGTTATGAGTCCCATGGGGAGAACACCAGGAAGGTTGCTGGAGGATAATTCTTACTTATCCCAACCCCATTACGCTGGCCACCCGGTCCCCTTTCCTCCTCATTATAATACCTGTTTGGGGCACGGTGCGAACGCGATCCAATTAGAAATCGATGGTACAGGATTTATTTGATGAATCTTTGATGACCCTGGCTTTTGGCCGGATTTTGCACTCATTATCTGGTCGGCGAGCTGCTCGGGCCCCGGGCAATTCGTCAGCGTGAGGAGAGAAGGTGTTCATGCTACAATTATCGACCTGACCATCTTTGATCAACACTGAAGGTGGGGAGGAGTCAATTTGGCCGCGCATCTGGAGCAGATTTCAGCGATCCCTTTCCTCAAGGGACCGGCCGTTATCTACTGCAGCAATGGAAGGGATGATGGTTGGTTAGTTTGGGTTGGGTGTAAAAGTGTTGTGAACTGGGGTTGGTAATGGAAGAAATATGGCAAGTAGAGGTAATATAAAAGTGAAGATGGGAGCTTTGTTAGGGGCATTCAAGTCTTATGGCATAAGTGAGGATTGAAAAGTACATGTAGTTCTGACATTATTCTTTTGAAACAAAAGAAAAAAAAGATAACAGAGAGGGCAAGAGGGATGGGATTCGGAATGGAGACTATGGTTCTTTTGTGTTGTGTCGTCATATGGGATTACCAGTAACAAGAGAAAGGTGAAGGGTGTATTGATTTATTTGTGACTAATACTTTCGTAATGCCTCATTTCTGGCAGTGGTTCCACGACTTATATAGAGAGTTGACGGCAAGGGTTTAGACAGATTCTGAGTTTGTACAGCTGCATGGTAAAATGGGTGTAGTAGTGATTCCACAATGATATGGATTCACAACACTAGGGGACCAAGAGCCAACACTCATCTCAGCCAGCTGAAGGGGATTGAGGTAATCACTGTGCCGAGCATACGGGGTCACGGGTAAAGGGTCGGGGGAGGACTGAGGGCAGAGGTGGTATAAAGGCAAGGGAAGCTCTGAGAATTAAGTCGGGAGGCGGGGGCTTACAGATTGAATGAGGAGTGAGCGCATGGCCTGAGATTGCCACCGATGGTTTATATGCTAGAGCCAGCAGTTCTCCAGCTATAGGCCACATTTCTAAACACTATGTGTAGGAGGTGTAGAGGTCGGCAATAGGCTGGAGGAGTCTCTGGGGTCGACTCCCAATCATCTCTGAATAGACACCAGGGAGTAGGAAGATTCACCGGACCAGCTGCCTGTGAGGCTGTAGATAATTTACACATGACTCATTTATAAGGATGTGGCGGAAACTCCAGGTGATATTCTTAAGCGTTCTATCCTATAGATTAACTTCAGCATCCTTGGCCTCGTCTTGGAGTTGAAGTAAGTGTAGAGGTTTGCTATTTAGGAAGTACTGGGTAAACAGACCTCTGGGAGATGCTGGAAGTCTCTTTTTCAACATTAAATATGCTACATCTTCATTTGAAATAACACTTACACAGAGAAGACAATTTCCAAAGCGCTGAATATAACATTTCAGAAATTTGAGACAAAAGACTGTGCTAACTGCAGCTCAACGTTAATTAGCTAATATCCTGATTATCAGTGAGTGAGTGAGTGAGTAATAGATGTTTAACGCCATTTCGACAGCTAAGGTCATATTCATGGCGAGAATTACATTGCACAAGGGAATGTGTCAGTGCCCACGCATAATGTGCACCATACACATCTGAGGGGATAGGAAAGAGGAGAAATAGACCGTTTTAGGTGGGCTAGCGAAGCATGCTGATTATCAGTAGATAATATTATATTGTACTCTGGAACGAACGCCTAGGCACGCATGTGGCATGCACGTACTGATACATTATATATATCAGTGCATAATCTACATGCTATTACCAACATTTGCAAATGTTGTTTGTGAGACACAACAAAAATCTACTTGATGTAGTGTTCTATGTGTCCCGAGACCCTATACATATACCTGTGAGAAAACATCTGTGGTGATGTTAAACGTTTGTAACTCGTAAGTAGATCTGACTGCATGGTGTGTGATAAATCTTCCTTATATCGTTAATCTAAAAAAACGTTTTGATCATTGAGAGCTGGAGACCAAGGTAATTGTTGACAAAAATATATTCATAAGCAAGATTTGACTTGTTACTGGATGAGTCAAATAGTGATAAATGCTGTGATAATTATATGGACTCCAGGAACGTGGATAACAACTGACAATTTGGCAAAGACGGGCATTTTCTGAATAATCGATTATATATATATATATATATATATATATATATATATATATATATATATATATATATATATATATATATATATATATATATATATGTATGTGTGTGTGTGTGTGTGTGTGTGTGTGTGTGTAATTAAACTTATCGATGTCAAGCTTTGATTTTGTAACAAGCATCACTGTGGACTGTGTTGTATAACCAGGTCCGATCACTGTCTCTTTTTCTTTCTAGTATGTTTTGTTGGCTGACCTGAAAATCCTACATGTATGACCTCTTGCCAAATAAAAAACCTATTAAACTCAAAAACGTACATGTCATAATGATGCAGCTTAGAAAGGGAACACACCTTTCACTTGTTATCTAGTCATCCATGGTTGTTGTCTAATACTGCCAGAATACTATAGGTATCAAATCAAGGTTTCCATCCCATGATTATAAAGGGGAGGATATTTTTTATTGTAGATCCTAGGTTCACATTGACGGCTATTAGTGTCACGTTCACTATGTATGAGTAAACCGGTCTCACATAAAAATAAGTACATTTTGGGTGGAGTCCTGAACATCAATGAAACATTAAGGATTCTTTGTTTTTTATATCGTAAAACTACAGTGACACTGTAAATAATACCCCTTTTGTATACGACTCTAAAGACATGTGCCTGTAGTGATTTCCGTTACTCTATGGGAATTGCGTGCAAATCCTGCTTTATGGGGTGGAAGGGGTTAATACCCACAAAAGAAAAAGGGGGAGATTCATCGTGGACACGCCCATCTATATTTTCCTCTTTTTCGACTTCAAAATATTTGATAATTATATATATAGATAACACGCCACGGGCCTAGACCATAATTATGGCATCTCTTCTTTGTGTGCATAAAGTAAACTTGCTTTAAAGTATTGCATGATAGTAATATTCGATTTCAATATATATATATATATATATATATATATATATATATATATATATATATATATATATATATATATATATATATGCCACTGATTTGGGAATGTCCACAAACAAGACAAACCCCAATGCAGCCTCTATAATGTCCAAGTTTGGCAAACTTTGTTCCACTGCAGCACAACTTGTAACTTATGTCCTGTCCATAACTCATGTCAACAGGCCTGAGGGCCTTCAATCCAGACCGGAGAGTTCCTAGGACGGATGTGGGCTTGATAGAGGGTGAGGGGTGGTGGGTGAGGGGGAGAACGAGCAACGGAAAAGCTGCAGGGTTAGGGCCATTCTTGCCTGCCTGTGCTACAGTCTGACTTACACATGCGCAGTGGTCGTGCCCTGATTACAGTGTCAGGGCGGCACACGAGTGGGCTTTCCGGGAGTTTCCGGGCGTCCGGGCGGATTACAGGTCGGGATCAAAGGGCCGGGGAACGGCCAACTCTGCAAGACAGGCGACGCAAAGTTTATCTACTGGACGGACATGTGGAGTTAGGTGTAAAAGTATGCTTGGTTTACAAGTTGATGGACATGGTGAATGGAACATTCACAGGTGTTAGCTAGGTTTATTTTTATTGTTCCAGCTTCACCACATCATTTTCATGATTTTACGTGGCTGCTGAACCATTATTTCCTCAATTAAATGTTGGCACAGTATATTCCTGGAGTTTACATTCAATATATAATTTTGTCATGCAGATAAAATTCAAATAATATAGAATAGTAGGAGAAGGAGGTCGGTAGGATAAAGATAAAAGTGTGCACTGCTGATGCCATCCAGACAGTGAGATAGGAGACATTTGGATGAGTTAAGGTGAAGTGGAGGTGTGATGATAATGGTAGTTATTTTCCCAGCGGTGTGGGCATTTTCTACATCTATGGGGCATTTGTAGCTCTCTTTAGGAAGGTCAGGTCAGCTCAAAGCAGAGTGAAATATGACATGTTTGCATTACTTCAATGTAGTTGTATCCTTACTGGTGCATAGTGTATCACCAGAGTTGATGGGTGGCTATAAGTCAATGATTACCCAGCAAAACAAAGACAGGAGCCCATTGACTCATTGTGTAATTCTTAGCTGTGAGCCAATTAAGACTGAGGCAAGGTTATACTTGCTGTATAAGGTTTTAGATTCTGTGATAGTCTTTGCTTTCTGAGCTCTGGAATCAATTCTGTTCCACAGTTGGACACCCCTGTAATAAGGACTTTTCTTGAACTTTTCAAGGTTTGGTTTCTTCTGGGGGAATTTTATTTTCATGTCACCTCTGGTCCTTTGGTTCTCAGTGGCCCTTAGGCCCAGTTTTGTGGCTTGCTTGTACATAAAGATTGCCAGTTGTTTTTGGCGTCTGATGTCCAGCCTATTAACAACACACCGGGTGTGGAGGACCTCTGTACTGGTTTTAATGTTGAAGGACTTTGTAACAATTCTAAGCCCCCTGTTTTGCAACCTCTGGAGCTTTGTGGTTTGATCAGCATTTGCGCCATCAATCACATAGCTGCAGTAATAAAAAAAATGGTAAAATGGTATGTCTATAAACTATACCCGCAACCTTCTCTGTCATGAGGTAATGCAGTTTACCGAACATGAACAATTTCTGCCTAATGACTGATCTAGAATTGGCCATTTGGGCATTTAGGGACAAAGTAGAGTCAATTTCGACACCTAGGTATTTATACATGGTTGGGCACTCTAGAATGGTTCGGCCAATAGTAATGTTTTGTAACCCTGCGACACGGGCTTTCTTTTTTCCACCATACCAAACTACTTGCGTTTTTCTGGCATTAATGGTGAGGCCACTGGTGGTACACCAACCATCTTATCAAGTTCAGATTGTATATGCTCTTTAATCCGTTTGGGGTCGTGGTCTTTGGACAATATAACTATGTCATCTGCATATAACATGACTATATCGAGCAGGGATACCATTGGAAACAAGGGGGGGATATAAAAGACTGAAATTCATACGTGTCCATATTCACAAGTGACCAGTTGAAAAGTAAGTTTTACTCATTTGCCCTGTACTCATATTATGTGGTCTTAGGGCATCTCACTCCTAGGTGGCTATAACCGCGGCCTACCACAAAGAGTTGGACGTTGGTCCCTTTGACAACCATCCCCCCCCCCCCCCAAAAAAAAGAATTAAAAAAAAAAAAAAAAGAGGCAAGGAGGTGAGGGGGTGGGGCATTTTTTCTGGATGGGAGGTCCTGGGAGGGGTGAGGGGTAGGGTGTATGCACTCCATGCCAATCATCAGTCCCATTAATCTGTGCACTCGACACACACTTCCAAATCAGACCAGGCTGCATGGGATCGCTTCCTGTCTAAGGGCAAGCCACCTAACACCCTAACAAGACACAGACACGAGAGCTCCACATGGAGCTAGTCCAGGGGGTCTTTGTACCTGTCCACTGCGTGATCTCTCCCAATTAATGACATCCAAAAGAGCATAGCACCACGTCCAGGACAGGCAAATGAATAGGCAGGAGCAGCTTGATGTCAGATGTAGGACTGCTGACCTTGTACTGGAGATTACAGGGCTGGGGGAGGGGGAGGGGAGGGGTGGTGGTAGATTACTGGTATCACAGTCAACCCCCTGTTACATACACCTGGAGACAGGTGAACCGTCCACAGTGTAAGCCTAACAAACTCCTAGCCATTACCCTTACATCAGCCCTCCAACTCTCTTTCACCATAAAATATACCACCTCCACTGCTCACCAGGATGTTGCATGCATTTATGACCTAGGTTTTAGCTGGGTGTGCAGTTACGATTGTTGGGAAGTTTGGTGCTTAGATGCATATGGATGTGACATTGATGAGTGTCTGGTGTACTGGATCCACCTGTTGTTACTTGACAAGGGATGAGGTTGAAACATTACTGCATCCATGGATAAGCAGCAAAAATGATTAAAGGGCACAGGCCTTCCATAGCAATAGTTGGGTAGATCATGAAGGGTAGATCTGTCCATATGAAGGTGAATCGTCCGTGCATTATGTACAGCCTATAACAATCGCCTTATTCAAGGAAATGCATAGATACACTGTAAAAAGCAATGTCGTTGAATTAACGACAAAGTCCTTGTCCCAACCTTGCCAGAGATGTCATTATTTTCAGAGATTCCTTTTACCACCTTACTGCCACCTGGCGTTTCTTGTAAAAACTACACTGGTTCACTGCAATACTATTTCGGTGGTTCACTGTTCAGTTTTACGAGGACCCCTGGCAGATTCAACACTAAATCCTTTACAGTATAACGTTACATAGCCAACAACACCAATTCTTTTGATGAAATGAATATATTCTTAATCATTACATTTTGTCTGCTACATAGATTAACTAACTTATCACAGTTCAAGAAAGGTGCACTTCCCTGATGTTCTATGAGTGTTTCCCGTTGTGCAGCAGTGCTTGGGGTCATTGCTCCTCGTTTGTTCCATGAGAAGGCCCGAGGGGCAGTACACAATAATCCACATGTCAAAGCGTCGATGAAAGCTGCACTCACTCATACCATAGCCCTACGTTTGACCTGGACACGAGATTACTGTGGTGCAGATCAAAGGCAAAACTAAGGAAGTGATCATTTTTTAACAACAGGGGGGGGGGCTGGTGGGTTTAAGGGGGGTTCAGAATTTTTTCAACCCTTTGACTAGTGGGGGTCAAAATAATTTCACCTGTTTTCAGCAAAAAAGCCAGCGTGTTACTATGGGTTAAAAGGGCATGTTCGCGAACAAATTTTGACCCGCCGAGAGAGGGGGGGGGGCGAATTTTTTTCCGCGAGCCTGTGCGCTAACCCACCAGCCCCCCCCCCCCCCCCCGTTGTTAAAACATGATCACTCCCTAAAGCCAGATTGAACGGCAGGGCACAGTATGTGAAGGCAGAGAGGATGTTGCATGAGAGATTGATCAGCAGGGAAACAAGGCAGTAAATGGAATTGTAGTAAGTCATTTGTTTGCTATATGGTAGTTTGTTGGTTTTTCTACAAACATACTAACATGCTTTGTCTTTTTGCACCTTTTTGAACCAGAGAGTCACACTCGTTCCCCTTTTCTCATTTATTGGCTGGTTGGGAGAGGTTACTGTTTCACCATGTACTCAACATGAAATCAAACTGATGCCTCTATCAGGGAGCTTATTCCGGGCCCTCTATCCTTAGACGGGTAACCTCACTCCCAATAATGCAACTTCCCCAATTCTGCGTTGAATAAAGAGACTGTCACATGAAATAGGGATATGAAAGCGTTAATGGGAAGAATGGGTTTTTGGCAAAGGCAAAAGCGATGGAAAATAGTGTATGACCGGAGGAAGGATTAAGAAGAACAATGTGATAGAAGAGAGACAGAGGGGCATTCTAACCTCCCTGTTTATAAGAGGAACCAGATTGCCGTAGGATCAAGGAAAGAAAGCTACCCCCCTCCTCCCCCACCCATCCATAAAGCCCCTCATGTCGACCATCAAAGACACGCTCACGTGACCAACAGTCAAGTGCCCTCGTCCACGCATGCTCAGTAGAGTTGACGCGCCTGTGCGTAATGACGTTTTGGAGACAGACACTGACGTACCCCGGGCGCAATCCAATATGTTTAACGACAAAGCGCTATCAAACGAAACCCCGGGATGGAACTAGTATACGGCTGGGTGGAGCTGTACTGCGGGGTCGAGACATGCTCGTCTACCTCATGCCTTCTGTAGATCCCCAGGGGTTAAAAGAAGGAAGGAGGGGGAGCTGGTAGATGGATAGGAGGATAGGGTTAGGGGGTAGGACGCCACACCACCATCGATGTAGCTACGGGGTGCTTGCCAGGCCTAGAGCCATATTGACATTGTGACGTCGATTGGGCGATGTTTCTTGACGCATCTCCCAAATAAAACGTCCACCACACAGTCCCCCACTGCTTTCTGATATCCACAAGAAAGTGATATTGATTGAGGAGGAGTCGGGAGGTGTTAAATAGAGGGCGGCCGTGTAGACGGAGCGGCAGGAGACGTTTAATGAAAACGTAAAGACTTTTCATGGGAATCGCCGCCGGAGGACAATGACAGGATGTTTTTTGTCGGCAGATGAGAGACGTGCATAAGTAGTGAAGTACTGATAGCTGCGTGTTTGCAGCTTTTGTATTACGATTAATACTCAGAGACGTAGAGTCACCTTTATCACAGCGTGGCTACCACGACCAAGGCCCAGCCTCCTCACTTTGATCGGGGATAAAGTAGAGGAAACCCTTATTACTACCGGCGCCATGTCAATAACGGCACCCAGCATAATCTACATGGACGATATGGTGCTGACAACGCCTATAATAAAGGGGATGGCGAAAGGAAGCGGAGGGGGGAGGGGTGGTTATGTTTCGATCTCTGTTCGTCCCTTATATATAAGCTAATCCCCATGCTATGAAGCTTAAATCATTTGTTGGTTATCACTCCTCTTAAACGTGTCCCAGATGACATTTTGCCATGCGGTAATTGCGGCGACCTTGAAATTAATCTTTCACGCCTGAAAAGGTCATATCTGGGCAATTTCGTCCCAATGTTGTGCCTGTTTTTGCAAATGTTTTTATTCGCTTTTTAACATGGACCCCATTTTATTGAGAAATTGAAAGACTTAATGGGTTCCCGAGGAGTGGCTTTGTGACTTGGCCGAATACAGTGGGTCGGAGAATTCTCACAGGTGTCGTGTAAATATTTGGGATGGACGGTTCGGCTAAATTAAATGACCCTCGGATATTGACGTCAGTTTTTTTTTTGGTTATTGACATAAAAGCACGAACTAATGTTTTCTGTGGATATTCCTGGTGGTGTCAGGGCATTTGTTTTAAACATCTTTAAATCTTTTGAGTGCGTCCTTTTTTAGTTGTTTGTCGTGTACTGTTTAAATGTTGGCGAGATCACTTAAGGTCTTTCTGGTTAACCATGATATCTATTTTTGTAATAAAGATGGGGTCAATTAATCGCTCTTGACTTGATATGGCCTTAATTGTCCGACCTGCACGTCCATTGATCCGAAAGGAGATCCAAGTTGCGATCAGGCTCACAGAGATGTCAACTATTCAGTCAACCACAATGCCATTTGCCATTTCGGGATAAAAAGAGAACCCCATTTCTTTTCCGTCTTATTTCCTCAGTTAACTATCTTCAGAGACAAATTCGTTTATCTATCACTACCTCTCGAGGGGCCAGACTGCTACATTGTATTCTGTTAAGTATTCATTGTATTTCGATGAAAGTGAATAGATGGCGATTGGCTAAGTGACTAATTGCCTGCCCCATGTCGACCCAAATCAATATGTAATTAGGCAGCACAGCTTTTCTAATTACTCTGCAATCCCTCTGACCACAGAAGCAACACCAACGCCCTCAACCCAATCGGCCACAGGTCAATGAATTCCACTTACCAATTTGTTTCCCTCAGCACGGTTATGTGTATTGGCATTATCATAGTCAAAACTAGCAATAACCCAAAACAAAGGTCTAGTTAATGATTACTCTATGGAACGCAGTCTGTAGATAATTAAATTTAAAACAAAAAGGTCTGAAACCATAACAATTAGCTGCACCAGTACCCTCAGTTAGACACGCCTTCCAGTCTTTAGCATAAAGTGTCGTGATGAGTAAGAAACGTTTAGGACTTTGAGAGTCTGAAATGGATTGAATGTCTAGGATAAAGGGAATCACACAGCACATCACTAGTGGCTTGCTGACTTTTCTATTCTTCTGAGGGAAGAAAAGAGTCCCATGGATTCATAAAGACATTATTCTAAGACCACCATTGTACTCTGATTGATGATTTCTTGATATCTGCTTATGTATGATCTTATCATTCAGGACACTAATTGATTCATCGGTGACATAATTATTGCCTAGATATTGATACTACCAAAAACAAGGTTGAATTTAATGATTCATAAATACAATGCTTTTAAATTTGTCCTATAACAGTGGCGGATTTAGAGGATGAGAAAGGGGGTGCAATCCGTCCTTTTTACAAATACCTGAGAGTTTATCTGCTGACTTAAGACCCTAAAATTTGCCTAGAAATAGGGCATGAGCCTCTTCCTTTAACCCTCCTCCTACCTTTTTCAAAACCCTGGATGCACCGCTGTATAAAGTAAATTTTCTAATGTGTGATCATCGAATATCTACTGGGTCTTGCTAAGAACCTTCTTCATGATGAATACCTTCCATTTCATTCAATTATAGATGTGTCTCAGCAGTAGTTCTGATTTCCTCTGGCATGTCTCCTTGTCACCTATTCAATCATATCTCCACCCCATCCATTAGCATTGCACAATGTCGAAACAATCATATATAAAAAGACCTGATATTATGTTGAAAGTAAAAAAAAAAAAGGAAATCAACTGCTAATCCAATTTATCAGCAGTCATTTCATTTTCTGTCTTTGCTAATGAATGACATGTCATTGTGAATACTGATATTAGGGATTATTTGGAGAACATATTGTCTCAGGCACTAGGCAGCTGGTGCTTGGTGATATTGGACCTTTTTAATTCCCTTTTGATTTAATCTGGCAAACAGCGGTCGGAATACGTTAATGCTGGGGCGATGAGCTAGTCTGTGCTATTATTGCAGCATCATTCTGTGTCACTTAATGGTTAAATCAGAAAAAAACAAGATGATAGTTATATTTAAATGAGGATAAAGAGATAGTAGTAACATGGGCAACTTTAGCACAACTTGGCTTAGGATATATGCTCTAGGGGTCGAATAGTTTTACACATTTGCAAAATACAATCCAGAAATCGAGTCTACAGCATTTACACATAGCTTGTCCTGGCACAATCTTTTATTGAAACGTCAACACCCCAGAGTAATATTTATCTACATAGATGTCCTGTTTTACCTTCTCAAAACTAACCTCACACCCTCAAAAAAAGATCGAATTTTGTAGGGATATACTATCACCTGCTGCCTAAACAAGGTGGAATTAATTTCCCTCTGAGAATTAAAAGAAAATTCAGGTTTGCTCCTGTGCTTTATGCATAAAGCCTGGAATAAAAAATCTGCCAAAAGATATGTCATGTTGTTGACAGTTTAGACTGGGACACAAATTGCATTCATGTTAAACCCTTTTTTTATTGGAGAGGACCATAGGTGAAAGCTACCCGGTATATCTCTGAATCTTCAATGTTATGACCAATTGAAGTATATAATATGTTTAACCAAGAAGTGACCAATTTGGTTGGATTGGCATTGATACTCCAAGCAAAAGTCCTATATAAGGACTTATAAGAAAATCTGCACCATCGACAACATGACCACTTCATTAATGATATTGCCATGCAGGCAGTTAGTCTTAGTCACCTCTCCTTATTATCTATTTAAAGTTCTCACCATGCACCAGACCAGCTTGAAATAAAAAAAAACACCCACGCTGAGCCAATTAATGCAAATCATTCCCAGCCAGAAAGCTGTGTTATCATAACCTGATTAAGGTAGACCCCTTGTCAGCACAAGTCTGAAACCACCAATACTAGACCATGGAAATGCCAATCGTTGGTGATTAGTAATGGGCATGCTGGGTTACGTGTCTATTGACTCGCTAGAATATGAAGATAATATGACTGTCCCTGTTAATCAAGTGAACTTGAAACCTTGTTAATTTTGTCTTGGTATCATCGCACAAACCCTACCCATGGTACCAGAGGGCTTGTGATTTGCGAATTAGACGTGATTCCATATTAAGGGAAGACCCATTGAGATATATCAACCTTATTTGTTTTTTTTGCAGCAATGCCACTGGATAAAGTCCGGGTATGAATGAGTCACTTACCTTCATACTTGACCAAGAAAAACGGCTGCTGCTTGTTTTTATCTCGAGGACCCGAATTGATGAGAAGTCCAATCTCCACCGTGTTTGTCAACGAGATGTAGATGTTTCTCTCGCGAGACTTGGTCCCACAGACGGTGATGTTGCGCATTTTGTGCACTGTCCTCTCTCTGATAATGGCATAAACTCTGCACTGTGTCGACGACCGTGAACCGGTAGCAGAAGCAGCTACGTCATTCTCCCCTGGTGAGGCTGCCAGTGCCATGGCTGCCTCAGCAGCCGCACTGAAGTCGTAAAGGCTGATGTTGATGCGCTGTCCTGCCTTGACGCTTATCGTCCAAGGAGTGTCACGTCTTCCACAGCCAGTTTCTGCAGACACTATACTGGAAAGGTATCCTGTAGGAGAACTGCTGATAAGGGAGGTGCTCCGGGAACAGGTCTGCTCGGGCGGCATAACAACTGTGGACGATTAAGAGAAGAGGAGACCTCTGTTACTTAGTGTTAGTTTAATACATGGCTGAAACTATGAATAAAGAGGAAGGCAAAGCAACAGGCCACATGCTGGTTAATTATGATGAACTGATTCATCACAGATTCGTTTGGGAGATGCTAGCCCCCCCCCCCCATTGCATCAAGTTTTACAACAGTCACCCCTATATAATCTTACCCTAACCTGTCACTACCCCTAACCAATCCCTAGCACCTACCCTATCCCTAACTCTATTGCTAACCCTATCCCTTTCAACGTATATATAACAAAGGGAAAAACGTACACAGGGTTAGTGTGATGTATACATGGTTATTACACGACTTCTGTGATTTTGGGTGCTTTTCCTGGATATTCCCATGCACATACCTGTCGATATTGCATACCATGATGCATGCATCATGACTTTTGTAAGGTGTGCGGTTATCCAAGGATAAGAGGCACCCAGTGCGGTTATCCATGGATAACATGCACACCTTACATGTCACATGTTACATGTTAAAACCTTCAAATTTTTTATTGCCAGGGTAGGGGTGGAACCTGCACTCTTCTGATCCCAAATCCAACTCCCTCTGCATTGCACCACAGGGACTGACGAGAATAGCAGCAGTAGAATTAAGTTAGGATTACACCACAGTGGTCAGAGCCCAGGCTAGTATTAGTACTGCCTACCACATAAACCTCCTTACTAAGTGGCAAATTGACCAGGCCTTTACATGAGGTGTGTGAACCGATGGTCTAGTGGGTAGCGCATTGTGCTCAGCTTCTACAGGTCGGCGGGACGAGTCCTGGTCCTGGCAAACTTTTTTCTTTTGCTGTGTGTACACACACTATGACAGGCTTTGAGTCCCGGGGAAGGGGAACGATTTTTGTTTTTAACTTGAATTTATTGATATTCTATTGATTAATCATGTAATAAAATAAGTATTTAATGGATAATTCATGACTTGTGTGTGTTAGCAAAGGATAATTACACTCAGGCTGCGCTCTCATGTAATTATCCTTTGCTAACACACATGTGTCATGAAATATCCATTAATTACTTGTTCAATAATGGGGGGGGGGAATTCCAGTCCTGGGGGAGGGTGGTGTGGGAATTTTCTGACACCGGTATGAGAAGACACATTTTCCAAAGTGGCAAGGAAAAAATAAATTCCATTCTCCACGACCCAATTCTTTTACCTTGAAGTCCCATTGGGAGGTTAGTAACTATGGTAAGTATATTATAACAACATCGTAGGATACAAGAAACTGATGATGAGTTTGTGATAAGCACTGTGCTCAGTCTATATATCACAGCCCAGCGTGCCTGGAGGGAAAGAGCAGTTTTCGGTCCAGTTTTCAGATTGCACCGAAGACAGATTGGTGCTTTGGGGGCTTGGGGAGCTCCGTTAAAGGGCCTTTGTGTGGAGAAGCCTACTGGTAAAACGGCATGGGATGGGTGAAGTGTGGGACTAGTGAGAGCCGGGATGGGTACTGACCACAGGGCAGTGGAAAATAGGTGGGAGAATGAGGGCTGTGGACAGGGAAGAAAGCCATGGGTTGCCAGATGAATTTCAAATTGTGTGGACGGTGACAGAATGGGAGAAATTTGTACCAATTGCAGGAAAGAGGGGCTTGCTTCAATGCATTTTTTTTTTATCTGACCATGGGGAAAATGAAGGTAGGGATAAAAAGAATGAGAGGGAAAGAAAAGAATGGTAGCTCAGACATTTAGACTGGTTGTGGCCCAGGAGTTTCAGAACCACTAGGCCCTGTGGGTATAAGATGAAAGGTGTGTTATCCAGTAGCACAACAACATAAAACTGGGAAAGGGTTGTGTGTTCAGAGCCACTACAAAAAGGTCCTGTTCCAACCTAGATGAATGATATCTTCAGGGGCAGGGAAAGCGGGAACTAGTGCAGGGCGCCAGTGGGTTAAAGGAACCCTATATACAAGAATGGATTGTCTGCCCGATGGAGAGGGCTTCCCGTCTAGAGAGATGTGGTACACGTCCGAGGACAAGACGAACGACTTGAGAGTGATGAATGTTTGGCCAGGGAACGTCTAAATTATTAATCACAATTTTGTCCTACAATGAACGGAAGGGCGGGTGAAACCCTATGGTGATTTTTTAGAGAAGGTCTAACCTGTCCATCAAGCCATTCATTGGGATGCTATAAGAGATGCGGTAGTATGGCTCGCTTCACGCTTTTTAAGCACTATGAAAAAAGTAATAAATAGACAAAGGTGCACGAGAATTGGTCAGCAATGAGGGTTATCACACGAGGCGAAGCCGAGTGTGATAACCCTCATTGCTGACGAATTCAAGTGCTCCTTTTTATTTATCTCAAGTTAATTTAGTCAAATATGTTCAAAATTCCATTCATTTGGCATTAGAAATTATTTTATCATCAATCATTTGAACATTTTGGATGTTTTCCCTTGCAGTGTGATACGGGGAAGGGTTATCACACTGGGGGGGTGTGATACGGAGGTTCTTGGTTAAACCTATGGGGCTCGCGTATTCAACTTGAGATAAATTCGTTTAAGCTCTCATATTCATTACTAGTTATGGTACACATTCATGATTATCCTAAATCAAAAGTACTACAAGTAATTCTTTTGTTTATTCCATTAAGAAGACCGTGTAGTATAGTTTGATTCCATAGTGAAAATGACATGCAGCCCAATTATTCAACAAGGAATCTAAGAGCTGCATTCACCAAACAAGTCATGTGAGCTGAACCTTCCAGGTATTTCTTGGCCTATCCCATGGCAGCGTTCAAAATCTTAATTATAAGATCATCAATGCATATGAGTCTCTACCTATTTAGGTAAGTGTTGCTGGGCTTGTAAGTTGTATATACCATTTCTCAGCCCCTACTTGGAATGATTCTTCCAAATTCTGTGTCATATGACAATGTCAGACTGCTGCAAATGAAGTGATTGGCCTGCTCTGAACTGTTTTGTTCCCTCTGTACAACATGGCATGAGTATTTAGTGAATCCTCCATATAATTATTAGCTAATAAAACATCTTGTATCATAATGAGGGGACAAATATGAATTTGCAGGTTTTGATATTAGCATAATCATTACACCTGCCAGTGCATATTACCACAGGACAGTTTTGTTTGGGGGTATAGAGTCCAAATGACAACTAGTCCATACATTATTTAGAATGCAGAAACAGATAGAGGTAGGTGACTCAGTCTCTGGCTGATGTGACAGTAGCATAACAGTTGTCACTGAAAAGAAAAAAAAACGTGCCAGGGGGAAAGTGAATGGGAGCTGAATAGGTACAAAACCTGATGTTTCCATCCCTCTAGAAGAAAGATATTGTAACATAAAGGCTTGCACTGTTCAAGGTGTGAGCTGACAATGGGAAATGGATCGAGGTGGCATTGCCCAATCCCCAGTGGGGCTTTAGAAGTGGACACCTCTGGAAGAAGCATTTTTGTCAATAGCTCTAGAATTGGGCCTACTGTATTTCTGTCCACTGCACGCTTGTCTACTACATATCTTTGAATAATTATTTAGTGCTTGCCCAGCCTCCCCTCCATAAATATACGCAAGTGTGATTGTATTGGAGCTGTGGCTTTCGAGGCAGAATTGGTCTCAAAGAAGCAGGAAGGTGAATAATTAACACTTACAAACACTTCAATGTGGCCAACCCCTTAAAGTAGGTATACATGTCCAGAATAACGAATTCTATTGCAAACCTATTATGTCTGCTTCCATCAGCAACTATAATACAGACGACTCTTTAAGCAGACTAAATTTGTGTTAGATTTGAACTTTATCTAGGGATGTTATACATTCAAAAGACCCACATATATATTGTGGTCGATACAAAAAAAAGAGTACCAAAAATTCCAATGATTCTTTAAAACCACCATAATTATATGATGATCTGAAGAAGATGGAATTCCTACTTTCCTGCACGTGTTCTCTTTAGAATGGCAAACACGGTTATTTTACACAGGTCTTACTTAGGCCAAAGTCCTAGCTTAAGCCTGGGTAAATACCACAAGCCCCTCCCTGTGCTGTTCATATACCCCCTCCCCTGCTGTCTCACCCAGAGATAAAACTATCAACTCTCACGGTTGGTGATTTTGATTCATTGCCCCGCTCAAAGTGGCGATCATGTAGAGGACACTGGGTGATTTATTGGCCGGTCGTCTAATGTATTGGCCAATGTGCATGGCGGTGGAGCGGGTGAATTGCTGCATTTATTTCAATTACGTTACTGATCTCTCATGTCTTCTTATTTTAAAGGCACTCACTTTCCTAGTGTAGAAGGAAAGGGTGGGCATGCTGGAGAGGTGCTCGTCGCCATATGGGCGGGGGGAGGATGAAAGACGTATACGCACCCCCGGGCAGATCGCTTGTGTAATTGATTTACCATAGAATGGGTAGATTTATTAGGTTAGCTTAAGCCGACCAGGAGGACTAGAATGTTCCAAGATAGGGCTTATTGAGTGAGTGGGACAGAATATGGGGTCGTAGAGAAATATGAATGATATCACTGAGCCTCTGTCACCAGACCCCCCCCCCCCCCACGCCCACCCCTGCCCCGACCACCCTACCCACTAAGGCCACTATTCATCAACGAAGGGCCCGCCCATGGAGGCTGACTAGGGGGAGTACTTAACCTTAAGGGGAGGGAGAATGTTTTATTGCTCTATTCCTTTAATGAAGGACCTACTTCAAAGGCATAAAGGCAGTGTGTCGTACACAGTCGTATAATAATCTGAAAGGTGAGTGGTGCTGGTGATAGATAATATAGTGAGAGATGAGAGGTTGGGTGGATAGGTGGGAACCCAGTGAGGTGACGGGGTAGCACAAATCCCATACTGCTGCTCAATGGCCTATCTCAGATTGCATTGGGGTGATCTTCAGAGAGCCCAGGGATGGTGGGGTTAGAACCATGAGTGTTTTATTCATGAACCTCAAGTAGGGTCACTTTCAAAAAAGAGATAACACATATTGTGAGGATTGGCTCCGGCCCTATCAGGGGACCCATCTCAGGCCTTCCTCATCTCTTTTCTATCACAACCCAAAACACCACTGGACCGATAGCTTGTGTTAACCCCCATAAACTGGTCCTCCCTTATAGATACAATACACCCGTATCAGTCCTTCACAGAGCCATTTGTAGGACATGGTGTAGCTAATTCCCTCATGACCAGCCCATGACATGTCATTGTATCTCAGTTTTAGCCCCTGTGGAGCCTGTATACAACCATGATGGATTTGCTCAATTTGCAGCTGGTCAGCTGGCCACCCACAGTCTGTGCCTATCAGCATCCTCCTGCAGCCTGGTTTAGCCAGACCATGGGCACCTCATTCGCCACAGGACATGCTCTGAATTGCTCAGTGACTGATTGAGTGATGGGAACAGCAGGTTGGTCTCTATAACCCAAATATGGAGTAGCTCAGTAAGTGAGTGTGAGGATACTGTAGACTCTGCTGTCACACTCTCTAGATAGACACTTCTTCCTAGAAGAGCACACAGCTAATCTGTTTGTCATCGGACAGCTGCTTTAGGATAATGTGTTACTTCAGAGGCAGGGTATTGTACTTCCTAGACCGGGACATGGGGTTATGTTCACATAGTGAATATATTTATGGTTATCAGAGAGATATCCAGTTCTGTTTCTGGGGCGTATGTTACACATCGATAAATCCCATATTAAACAAGACAATATTATTTACGAGCCCTAACAATATCATTCACCATACTAGCTTGGGAGGCCAGGGTATTAAATGGAACAGGAGAGATACTGTTTCAGTGTCACATTCAGGGAAAGGGTGAACATTCCCAGAGGAGGAAAGATCAATAAATATTGATGGCAGTACTGGTTTTAAAGCGCCTCCTTCAGGGAGATGATGATACCACATGTGAAGCAAGAGCAGGTGATACCGCAGGCACTGCCTGATTGATTTAATAGACTGTTTACTTTTGGAAATAATCATGGGGACTGGCACTGAGACTGCAATTGTATGGGATAGTGCAAACAGTGCTGATGCACCGTGCCCAGGGGCTTGTCATACAGGAATAGTACTAATTCATAGTTATCGTTATTCTATAATAGATCATATGAATCTTCAAAATGGCCTCGGCCAGCTGTATTCATTGTACAAATCATACGTTCATGGGACATTAGACTAACAGTTATTTCGTTCTAATGTGGCTTTATAATGCTGTGTCCGTCTTTCATCGCAGTGCAGGATCAATAATTATGTGAATGTGGTTTGAAGGCAGCAGATGAAGGATAAATATCCTAGAATCCATTTGGGAGAAAACAGAAATTCAGTCAAGCCTTAAGCTTCGCCTTGCAAGATGGAATCTGCCGCTGCCAGAACTCAGAACTAATTCATTCAAATTCCCACATTCTTTATATCACAAATCACAGGTAAAGTGATTTAACTATGAAAGTGCATGCATGGCAAGCACCAGCATTAGCTACATTGAAAAATAACTAAATGGCATTTTGCAAAAGAGCCATGAGTCTTGCTACAGACAGAATGGCTGGTGGTGAAGATAATATATGGTTGGCAGTGTCTATACTGGCCAACACTGCCACTCAGTGTCTAGCCCAGTCAGCTGCCCCTGGTGGCAAATAGAGCTAATGAGATCAGAGATCAAAGAGGAGAGGTTGGGAGGGGATTGGGATTCAGGTTGGCAAGCACTGGTGTGTATATACACAGGTGGGTACACGTGATCTGAGGGCCAAGAGAGCAGTCTGGCCTGATGTTGGCATATCCAGATTTAAAGGGCTTTGAGAGTGAGAACCTTGTTTTCAGTCAAGGAAGGGCCATGCCTATGGTGAGGTCTGGGCTGGTTATGAATACGCCAAGGACGAGTGATGTATAGCAGCTTCCTCAGTGAACTTATGACACATAATAGATGGATGTTTCCCAAAGCAAAGGCTATTATGAAACCACAGACAGGCGGAATTTCAAGACCAATTTTGAACCGATGGCAATCGATGTGCCTACACAATGTTCTAGTATATGGCACAAATCCACGGACAATCTTAAAGATTAAAATGACAGTTTCTTACACATACAGGATACACATTTTATCATGACAGGAATGCTGTGGTAAAATGAAATCTACACAAGATTCGTTTTATGAACAGATAAATTATCAACTGTGAGAAGATTCCAATATTAACCCAGCCATCAAGACGCATGTGATGGAAGTACACATCTCTCTGCTTTTTCGACTAAAGAAGTTTCCACTTGAACCTCAAAGTGTGTCCTTGAATAGCAGGGGGAGGCGTAGGAAAAGGGGAAGGGGGTCCCCAAAAACCCTGTCGAATACAATTGACCATATCCTCTGTCCCAAAATTTCCCGTGTTTACTTGTCGATTGTAGAGGTCTACATCTATGTGAAATTCAGATTTGGTCCAGAATGTACCATCAGTGAGAATTCTATCAGATAGTATAACACTAGTACTAACAAGTACAAAGCATGATCACTCTGACAGGTATACTGTTCAGGTCAGATATCCTATAATCATATTGTTCCCTGGGCAAGGGGGGAAAGGAAAAGAATTAAATATGATGTATTACCTCTCACACATTCAAAAGTGGCCTCCATGTAGGGCTTTAGATCATCCGGACAGGGTTTGGTCTGGGCGAACAGGGCGTCCGGGATCCGAATGATGCATTGTTTCCGGCCCGAGCACCGCGAGTCGGCAAGGTCAAGGACGTCCGAGGAGCACCCCACGTGACCATAGTCCAGCTTGACACAGCGTCCCATGCGCATGCGCCCGTACCGCGCATGACGCATGAGGATGACGTCGTCCGGATGGGAGCATGTGGCGTTGAGGAGTTCGGTCTCACAGTATTCTTTGATACCTGGAAATAAATGAGGAGGAAAGTGTGATTAGATGCGGTATGATAACATAAAATCACATAACATAATGATGGTGTTCAAGGTGGTTATAATGGTAATTATAAAATGCATTGGATCTGTGTTTAGAACCAAGGAATTATAAATGATTTTGGAAGAAACAATGTTGGTATTAGGTATAATGGTGGATACTAGTTGATGGTCTTATTCAATTGACTTTCACCTCCGATTGACAGGCTATCCACAAGGTTTCATTATGAGCCACTTAAAATAGTACAACAAACCCCTTACAAATTAAATAGGGCCATCGAGGGACATTGTCTTCTTAGGCATTTGGTGAAAAAGAGCTACACAATCTAGGATGGTCACTATAAGCAAACATACTCATCAATGAGCAATTTCGAATGTTAGACACCGTACCATTCAGTTAATTATACTGTTGATTGTGAACACTTCAGGTAGTGTCCTGTCGGATCAGATAAAATGCATTGTCACCTTTAGTAGTTTAGAGACAACGTCTTACAGTCAACCATGTGTAACAACTCCTGCATCTATTTATAGCCGGGAACTGTGACAAACAACTCTATGTTCTTTTCTGTGACAGTGTGGTACGAAATTGGCATGCACTATAAAGTGTCAATTAGTAGCGCCGACTACTTTGTCGCCCATGTGCCCCATGCGTTTGCCGGTGGGGGGGGGGGGTGATTGACGTCACTCAAAGGGTTATGAAGTCCACCCTACGCAGTAAGAACTTTAGTTTAGGGCTGTACCGGTCAGTGCATGAACCTTTAGATCTTCTCGGCCACACTACGTGGGCAAGCAAAGAAGTATTATGGCGGTTTTCAATATCATATGCATCTATCACTTAAGCACTAGAAAGTTGGAATGGTACAGACCGTTGCATGGATGTGGACAGGTACTGTAGCTTTAATATCATGTGGTTGGTGACATTTCTACCCATGTACGGAGTTCAAATCTAAGATTCATCTTGATAGATGTGTTTATCTGCGAGTGTCAATCTTAAGCTGTGTAGGTCTACCCTCAATTATGATTATGTGTAAACTAACTGATCACTACCGTGTGTGGAGGTGCTAGTCAGTGGTCCCACAGCGCAACTCCAACACACAGGGGGGTGATCAGGAGGGTGTTGCTCCTATAGTAAAAGGAAGAGCTGGCTAAAAATGCCCTTGTTTCCAGTCCTTTCTTTTCATGTAGCTATAACTTGTCCCTTTTGTTGCTCACAAGTGGTCATTCAAGTATGTGCTAAAGAAGGGGGATTTAAGTAGGTACCTAGTTGGGAGAAGTCAGTCAGTATAATATACTATAGATTGTGTGACATGAGTAGGTACCTGATAGTGCAGCTCTCTCTGTTTTAAACAAGGCAGGTGACTTTTCAGACTAATGTCGTGAGTGCAAGTTGAATGGTGAAGCACAGCATTACTTCTTTTGAAAAGAGGGTACCTACTGACAGCTCTTTTTACCATAGGAGCAACACGCTCCAGTGTTCTACCATAGTCGGCGCTATCTTGTCCGGAGGGCGCTGACTCTTACCTGACGGGTATGAGTCGCGCCCAGTGACTAGCGCTATCCAGTTATCGCAAAACCCAACTTAGAACTGAATTTAGCTATTGGTAACTATACACACATTAGGATTCTATCCCTATTTCCTACTCTATATGTTAAATCATGTGATTCACTTACCAATCAGATACATCGAATGTATAGGGTTATTATATACAGTTATTAAAAATTTCATGTGACGTAGCAGAGCCCAAATATTTGTAACTCGCGCTATATTCACCTTTAGATGGAGACAATTACTCATTCTGTCAAATATCATGTCTATATTATAACTTGTGTCGTTGTGATTATAGCACTAGAGCTTTTCATTCAGTATTGAACGTAACCATGTGTTTTCATTGTCAGATTTAATATCAAACGCATAGTACGGAGAGATCCATTAAGTTAGTCAGGGGGTCTTAATGGACCTTAAATCAAGTGTGAACTCACCCGATCTTCACAGGCCCATCTACTCCATTGGATGCAGCCTGAGTAGGCAATTGGTTTCACAGAAGGTGAGCGGGTGTAGTAACAAGGGTGCAGGTAGGGGTTTTAGGTGCACTGGTTAACATTACTAAGGTCAGTATCAGGAGCATAACAGGTACACGCACTGATAAATGGGCCAGTTTAAATTAACTTACATTAGCCTTGAAATAGTAAGGAAAGGATAGATACCTTTGACAAGCACAGAAAGAAAGAGGCATGGAAGGTTGTCCCCTAAAACAACTTCAAAGACAGGGTACCTTGGCTTAAGCACCACAGAGGAAAGCGCCTCTACTATTAAAGCGCAGCGGCTATTGTACTTGCTTCAACTGGAGTTGCTTTTGATAACTAAGAGCATAAAGGCTGAAGTCACAATACAGCCAAGCTATTGATCACAAATACATTACTTTGGATAGGAAGGAAGGGGCAAGCAGCTCTTCTGATCATTGGTCACCAGTTACATCTCATTACCTGGGTCTGTGTATATGGGAGACATAGGTTGCCCTTTGGCAAAGTTCTCTATGGGTGATTTAGAAAGTACAAAGGGGTTCCCACCCCTATTTATGAGTTTATATTAGCTAGATCAAACCACCAAACAGTGGTGTGCAGAGGCTGGAGTGAGCAGCTCTGATCAACATGGGAGGTATTCTGGACCTCGCGAGCTGCTCCACCTACTCCTTTTGGGTATAACTGCATCCTATACAGACTAAGACACGACAGGCCCTGTATCCCTTTACTGCTCCTAGCACGCAAAGGTCCAATCAATGGGTCCCCACCCCACCTTCGATCCTTAATTAAAGTGGGAGGCAGAGGCATACTGCTTCCCATCAACTCACTCTGAGTTCATGGGAGCTACTCCAGGCGTGGCCCATTTGGTACCTAGATAGGAATCTGATCTTTCTTTTTAGTCATGAGTAGATTATGGGAAAGATGATGGACACCATGAACATAGCTATGTGGATGATATGCTCAAGGTTATGGTTATGACGGCTTAATGATGTACATGAAGCTGCTGGATGGGTATGGTATAACGGTAATCGCTCGTCTAAAGTGACTCATCTTGTAGGGAGATCGGCAGACCCATCAGCGTCCATTTTGAATCTGTTTCTAAAGATGACATATCATAAGGAGTCTGCATCAATCAAGCCTACATGCAATTTACGAGGTAGCCAAATGCATTTTCAATGGTTACTTGAATACCCCGCTCTGACGATATGGCGGAGAGGCAAAGGCGCTAAGAAAATATAATTATTACATATGTAACACATAAATACCTAAGGTCGATTCTCATGAGTGTGGCGTTGATTGACAGAAAATAAACTGTACATCAATGCTTATTGCTGAAACCCTCTGGATTATTAGTGTGGTGTGATTTAATGATGTAATGTTGCCGAGAGATGCAAACATCTTGACTGAACTCGTTTAGATCTGCATAATTGCAGGTTCTGTTTAAAATGTACTCTTCATAACAGCACCACATGGTGAATTAATCTTTTGTCCACAACATAGGTATTAAATGTCAAACCCTACTATCAGTTCTTGCATGACAGGGCACATAATACAGCATGCAATAGTGGAAGTAACGGCAGTATCCTGACGTATATATATACAAAAAAAAATGACAAAAAAATATGCCGTTAGGAATTTCTTGAATGTCTCTTTGCAGAAAACGTTCGGAAAACAATCTAAAGAGTGTCATCTAGTGACAGTCGGTGATGAATGTTTGGCTGACCCTGGATATTGCCGTTAGAAGAAGGTTGACTGACTGATTAGCCAATGCTAGGATACAGCCCCTGGTCTCTGGTAGAACAAGACAGGTAAGCACTGTTACACTCCATTCATCTTCCCTGTCTTCGACCCACTGATCGTGGGCTTCATTGGCCCAGCTGAAGGAGTACTTGTCTTCCTTTTCTATTCTTTCTTTTATGTATATCGTCTCCTCCTACTTCCCTTAGCTTGCTTCTTTTTTTTTTTGAAACATGGGTCTCGTCTTAACTTATTGTCCCCTGCTGTCTGTCAGGGAAGTGGTTTGTCCAGTGTCCATCTGTGCGGGCATGGACACATGACTAGTGTTTTATGTAACCTTATTGCCATGAGTATGATATTGGCTGTTGAAATAAATTTAGGAGACCATTAATCAGATTGTTTCGTCTAACACTATCTAATAAGTAAATTAGATGAAAGGAACTGCCAGGTACTAAAGTATTCACATCGATCCAAATGTAAATATCTTTATTCTACTTATAACCCTTGCATTTTGATTTCTGCACAATCTTCAGCTACTTTCTAAAAAAAAGAAAGTACGGGTGCTTAGTAATGTTGCAAATTTCCCTGATTTAGGGAGGATAACAGTAAAAGAAATCTTATGCGAAAACCATCGTGAGTGACCAACATAAAATAAAAGCGAAAAATTTGTGTAACTGACACGCGAGACTTGACCTGACTAATTATATCAAACATAGAGGGAGACCCATGCTATTTTATTAGCATTGGGCTGGCCTCTCCGAGACTGCCCCTCTCCCTATGGCGGGTCAGTTACAGGCACACCACAAGCAGTGCAGGTGGGTCTCATCTAGATCTTTATGGAATCTTTCTTGCCATAAATTATTTCACGAATATGGTTTCCTTACCAGCATTACCTTAATAGGAGAAAAATGTGTCTTTTTCTATGAATCGTGAGGGGAAACCTGCTTTGATGTGCGTCTGTTAGTTGGCTATTCGTGTTTAGTAATGAGTAATAAAGTGTGCTGGAGTGGATTACGCTATTTTTTTTTCTCAGCGCGTATAGTGAGATGAAGGTGGCTGATTGAAACCAGGTTCACAAACAGAAATGAGTGAATATAGAAACTGCCAAAGCCCATAGTCCACTTGGCCTCTGTTGCGCGATTGAACCATACATTTCCTATGTGAATTCCTGCGACAGAGGCCTAGTCGACTATCGATGTAAGAAACGCTCGTGTGTAGAAGGTGGAAGTAACCATAAAGACTGGGTCTTCAAAGTGATTAGCTTAGAATAAAGAAGGCAAAACTTATCAAACCTCATAGCCACAGCCCACTAGACCTCTATCACCAGGTTTTATAAATCCGCAATAGAGGTCAAATGGACTATAGGGTTTACTTCTGAGTATCGCTGCATGAGAATAATATTTTTTTTTTGTTTTATTGTTTTAAGTTTTAAATCTCTTTATTGCCAGTAGTATATGTTATCTGTACAAATTCAATGTTAACATCTTAGCTAATTGTCTCTTTCAGTCCTTTCATACATAATTGCTGGTATTCATTTTCAAGGTATATATGCTTAGTATATCAATTCACATAGTTTGTGCTTTGGTTTAGAAAATATACCTGTGTATATATAATATAATATCTAATCACACACAAGGTGGAAGCCTCATCAGGTCTTCCACCTTTAATTCTTATGATATGTAGTTTCAGTCTTATAACCACACATATTATACATTGGATAGGAGTGACTCCATATGTACATAATCATGAGGCAAAAACAGGGTATTAAGTAATACAGAGGTAAACAGTGAAAGTTTGTATCAGGTGCTTAATAACTAACTATAGTTCATGTGGCAAAAAGAAGGCTATGGACCTCATCCCCACTAGATTAGTGTTAAGGGTTGATCCTTCTGGTCCTAGCTTATTTAATCATTTAATAAAGTAAGAAACTAGACACTAGAAGATGAATGATATAATTGAATTTAATAGTGTATGAGGAGAGGAACTGATAATATATATGAGAATGTAAGGTTCATTAAACTAATACAGGTTGATTGTATGGTAGGAGGGATTTAAGATATTTTCTTGTGGCATTTTTGAATATTTCTAAGGTTTCAGCGTTCCTTCTACCACAAGTTAAAGCATTCCATGTTATGGCACCATGAAACTCCACACTTCTGATATAAGAGAGACTATTTGGAGTAATAGTTTTACATAAGGGGGCATCATGTTGTCTGGTTTGTAATCTATTTACAATCTTATAATCCAAGGATCTCGATCGACTATACATATAGTTTATAGTATGAGCAAATCTTCTGTCTATTAATTTATTACAACCAGTAATATTGTGTATGTAATTTGTGTTTGTAATATGAGGTACTTTCAGGCATATTTTTAAGCATCTATTTTGAGCATATTTTAGTGGATCCAGATATTTTCCATAAGTTGTTGAATAGCAGATATCTGCATAGTCCATATAAGGAAGTATAGTGGTTTTATAAATCTTCACTGATAACTTAACATCTAAATATCTCCTTAGTAAACACAGTTTATATGTTTTATAAGCAATAGTCTTAATCTGGTTTTCAAGTGGTATTTGTAAGAGAGAAGAGGGTCAAGGGTCACACCGAGGTATTTATAACTAGGGACGATTTGCAATATTTGATTATTCAGTGTGATAATAGCTTCTAAGGTTTTTAGTTTTTGATTTGATGATTTAAATAACATAATTTTTGTTTTAGTGATGTTAATAGACAGTTTGTTCTGAATACACCAGGTATAGTAATTTTCTAGGTCAACTTGTAATTCCATCTTAGCTTGCTTAAAACTATTGTGTGATGAGTATATTACTGTATCATCCGCGTATAGTCTAATATTACAAGTCTTTGTACACTCAATTACATCATTTACATATATTAAAAATAATAAAGGACCCAAAATAGATCCTTGATGAATTAAATCGCCCATTTGCTTGACAGCCTTGTAATTGTTTACTTCGCTGTCGGCTGTGTCACTCACAAATCATGATCATCACGAGCCAACAGACACATGACAATCTCTGTTATCTAAGGCCTAAAAAAAGGTTTGTTTCCAGTTACCCGACCGACTCTAGCAAAACAGGGCCGATCATGAATTTTTTTTTTGTGACATTTTTTTTTGGCAATTTTTAATGATTTTCCATTAGTTTTCATAATTTTTCATCAATTTTTCGTGGAGCTTATCTAGGTCCCCATCTATTGGTATAGAGTTCATAACATTCATTCATATATATTTTACATGTGCTTCTCATTTCTTGTGTTTTTTTCATAATTCTACTGTAATATCAAAGAATCCAACATGTCTGCCCATACATGTCTATACAAAATCAAAAAAATAAATTAGACCCTAGATGTTTGAGGTATGTAACTGGAAACACACCTTTATTTATTTGGCCTAATGTATGTGTGTAGATTTATAAGTTTATAGTTAGTTTTATAAAAAAAATAAAGAAGAAAAAACTTAAAAAAAAACACCAGATAAAATTCAAGGTGATTGTACAACCATCGTTATAGCTTTCACCACTTGTTAAGCTATGGGGGAGCAAAAAGAAAAAAAAGGTCATTAAGACGAAGATGATGATGTATGGATCATTTAACCAGCCATAATCCACGATCAACTATGTTTGACGTGGGTAAAGTGAGGATGAAGGAGGCATATTGTCTTGCTTTTCTTCCTCATATGACAGGTGCTGAGCTTTGTGTATACTTCCCATTCCATAATAACCTAATAATTATTGGTAGCATATAGCCTGGTAAAAGAAAAAGATTGATCATCACAGGTAAAGTAGTGCCTAAGGTACTAACAGTTGGATCTATAGGCAACTTGAGCTTTGTTTAACCTAGCATACAGGTTTTCTATGTTTATAGTAGAAAGCACCGCAGGATTGAGATGTTGCACATCTTCTTTCTCGTACTCACATCTTGTTGAATGCCTTTCAAAAGGTCGAGGAGGGCACAGGCTGAAGGGATTTGAGCCACTTAGAAAAGGATGAATTTGGGGCAGGTAAAGGGAGAAAAGGGAGGGAAGCATGTTGACGGGCACAGATCAGGGGAGAAGGAAAGGGAGCAAGGCAAATTGACGGACTGTGGTACTAGAGGTGGTAACGGCATGCAATTTAAGACCCCACTTGAGTGTTAGCCATGGGGTCACGACGAAAAATGCAATGCTCAACTTGCCATGTGTAGAGTTATACCTTGTTAGGCTGTCCCCATCGTAGCTTCCACTAAAGGTGAATTTTCACCCACCGGAAACACCTTAATTCTATGTCCCTAGCCAGGGTCCAAAGTCAAAGGTATTCTCCAGTAATGTATTGCAAACTACTCAAAGATCCATAGTACTCAAATTGGTAATATTAGTTGCTAAAGCTAATGCCATTGATCTACCTACTTTAGTCATACAGGGCAGAACTAATACCTCTTCAGCGTTGTAGCCGTACACATGTAGTATTTGTGCAAGCCATTTCTTGAATGTGAGTTAGTAACTTCAGCTGGGAGGCCGTCAAGCACTGATGAAGCTAGTTAGGAGGATACAGGTAGAAACAATTATAGGCCTGCACGTGAACCGTCCCAGAGTAATACTGTACTGCAATTGCGTGCTTGCTTCAGTTCTAGGCGTGTATCTATGGGGGATAAGGAAGCTGTGTTCCTAATGATCTGAACATTCTTCTTGTCTATTCCTTCACATTATTTCAATCACGAAAGCAATGCCGACAGGTGTGGTTTGCAGATTATTATATTACTCCTAAGTGTACCGTATGCATAATTTTATAGTACAATTTTACTTTTGGTTCAGCGAATTGGCAGCTACACCTACCTCAGAGGAACCACATTGCAATGATAAAGTAATCATTCAAAGGAAACACAAATATTGGTATTTTTGGGGGGAGGGGGGTGCTGTGTCAACTATAAGTAAGTCACAGTGGAGATACACTCTGTTGACCAACATGTTTTAAATGACTTGAATTGCCATTTTTATATACTGCTGGTAGGCAGAATACTGTGCAGCTTCAGCGATGACATGACTAGTTATTGTATATATTCCTAAAGTCGTATTTGTACAGATCCCTAACCCCTACCAACTCGCATTCACCTCGTAACCCTACTCAAAGGGAGAGTCAATTAAATTCTGCCTTGAGGGCCGTTAATGGTACCAACGACTTTTAAAAATTCATGTAATTATGTGGTAGCTCTGTAGCGTTGGTTAATTAATTGTATTGATTATTTGATTGCGTGTATTACATAACAAAAGGCTTCTGTAGGTCCTTACGGATTGGTAGCTGTGGCGGTGTCATCTCACGGCCAGGATTCACTGGGTGTGAGTATATATGTATCTGTGGCACAGTGGAGCGTTGCCAAAGCAGGAGTTGATTAACAGTTGGATGGTGGCTTCAGTGGCACCCACCCCCCCACTTACACATGAGCCACACCCCATCTCCCCCCTCTCCACACTTATGATGGGCGTCGATCCCCTAGGCCGCGGCGATGTGCTTTTGGGTGGCGGCTCCAGCACGGCAGGGGGTAGGCCGCTGGCTGACAGACGGCACGCGCCTTTTTGATCTTAGTTAATTGTGTTTACTTAACATGAAAGATGCAGGTGAAACCGAGACGGAGAGTGGAGAGGTGGGTGGGTTATGCAGCAAAAGGAGTCACACAATACTCTAGCTACCCCTCCATCTACCTACCCCTTCCCCATCTTCTGCCGCACTCTCTGCCTCACAAGCAGTCATAGGCAGAAAGCGGCTACCACCCCCTTTGCCTGTGTACTGGGCCAGCAACCTTTTTAAGTGATTCCCTTTCCCCTCTCTCTCTCTCTCTCCAACCCCACCCCAGGGACATTGTCCCTTTCAAAATGCGTTGTGTGGTAAAGGGTGAAAAAAAGAACTAATGGGAATATCAATTTTTAAACAAAACCTGTAGCCATGGGGTGCCTCAATCAATTCCACCTATAATCCAATGGGTGGTACGTGCAAATTCAGAAATTCAGAGTTTAAAAAAAAATAAAAAAGAATAAAAAAGACTTGAAAGGAAGAAATATCTTTTCTGTTTCTATTTTTCAGTAGTAGTTTCTGTCTGGTTATACTTAGATATGAATGTCACCCAGAACACTGCTGAAGTGACACAGAAGGCTCCCTCTCGTTTGTGGAGGCGTATCTCACTGTCTGCTAGTTTTACATTCTGTTTGTGGTATTAGTGGCATCAGGCTGTCTTTGACTACTTAAAGGTGCCATCAGAACGCGAATATCGATGCTTCGGAGTGTCGTCACAAAAGAAGCCCTGTTTAGAATGGGGGTTAAGAGGTTCCTTCCAACATCTATATATGATCCTGCCTTTTCAATCATACATATACAACAGAATGTGGTCATGCATAAAAGGGCATATATTGGAGGAGATCATTTTGATCAAACCTAGGATATCAGAATGCAGCTGTATGCGAGTAGATTCTGCCTTGAGGAATGGAGTAGAAAGGTTTTTGAGGATTACAAATAGTCAGGTGTAAGGAAGGCAAAAGTAAATAAGCAATATCAGGATCTTTTTACAATGTGTATTGCACATATCAGTTTAAAGATGAGCAAAACATATCACAACCATGGCCTTTTCAGTGTCATTTTGGTATCGTGTCAGGTAATGCATGCGCTAGGGTTAGCAGCGATACTGTATTCAACCTAGCACTATTCATTACATGGGTGTACCACTATTTAGGTTATAAGGTTCCCCCATATTAACATGAGATTGTATTTATAGCGACCAGGTCCTTGAAACTTCACCCACCTAGATGGAGATTGCTTCTGCAATTCTCCATATAGGGTTCTACAATATAATTATATGGCACAGAGAATGAGGGTCTAGAAGATGGGGAAGAAAGCTAGTGTTGGCACACGAGGTATGTGGTATCTTTGCAGGCATCAAGTTCAAAGGAATAGCGAAATAACATTATTATCCTGCAACATTATTATCCTTCCAGCCAAAACACCTCTAGGCTCAACCCTCTGAGCAATTCCCCATACATGTTGGCACGGGAGGGCCCAACTCTTTTTATCATTAACTTTAGTCAGGCCAACATAAAGAAACCCACTTTACTTGAATAATGAATAAAATATCACTGAAGATAACAGACCTGTATTGAAAAAGAAACGTCCCCCCCCTTTTCTTCTCTGAAGATAATGTTTATTTATTCCCAAGTCACGAAGGATGCAAATAGATTGTTACTATGGGAGGAACAAAGATGGGGCATTTCTTCTCCTTCTTTTTAATTGAAGTGGCATTTGGGTTATTTTAATGAGTAGGGGAGGGAGCATATCATACTGGATTACTCATGTGAAGAAAACTATGAAAACAAATTAAAAAAAAGGAGGTCTAGCAACCAAACACAAAATGCATTTGGAAAAAACCCATTGTCGTCACGGCAGGAATCTGCACGTGGAAATATGGGATATAAAAAGATATGAAGACCTACTATTGTGTGTTCTCTATTCTGTGATGTATCGTATTACAACAAGATATGATTTCTGTACTCCTGTTGGCAAAGGGCAAGTATGGTTTTACCACACCCAATAGTGAAAGGTCATTTGGTTATAGATGTGGTAAAATAGTTATTTCTTTGATGGAATCAACGCCCTACGAAGCAAGCCTACAACTATTAGACAGGTCGATTTTAATTAAGTTACTCACCCAGATATGTGACAAACCTTTGAGAAGTGATTCTTATGCAGTTTTTTCCAAGGAATCCAAATCTGCCAGGGGCCATTGCAAATTCTGCATATTAGGTTCCTAATTAGCATATTCTAATTAGGTACAAGAAATATCAGATTGTACATGATAAAGTAATGCAGAATTGGCCAAAAGCCTCTAAAATGAGCACACACCTTCAGATATGGGTGGAGATCAAGATTGATTTGTCACATTTTATTTTCAAATGGGCCTAATTAGCATAACATGGCTGCCAGATATACTTTTAGAACCATCATTATTAGATTCCTTGACCTCAGTTATGTAGATTTTGCCTTGGAAATTGTGTTTAGAACTAAGTTGATTAGAAGCAGAGTGACATAGTTTTGAATACTTCAATGTCGGCCATTTTTTAAAATGGCTGCCATATTGGTTAAGCTGAATTGGCCTCACATGCAGGATTGATGGCCAAGGGTTACTGGGTCTCTCAGAGAAATTTGGATATTTTTCCATCAGGAATTCATGTGTTCTCAATGCCTGGTAAGCTTACAGTGCTAATGTGCCAATATTTTCAGTTTTTTTGCATAAATTATGCTAATTAGGCCCATTTGAAAATAAAACATGACAATGCAATCTTGATCTCCACCCATATCTGAAGGTGTGTGTTCATTTTAGAGGCCAATTCTGCATTACTTTATCATGTACAATCTGATATTTCTCCTCCTAATTAGAATATGCTAATTAGGGACCTTGATATGTAGAACTTGCAATGGCCCCTGATTCCTTGGAAATAACTGCATAAGAATCACTTCTCAAAGGTTTGTCACATATCTGGGTGAGTAACTTATTGAAATCGACCTGTCTATATGGAGCCGCTGTATGATGTCAGCCTACGTACACTGTAAAGACTACAATGAGACCTATAGATGTCTTTATCTAGATCATGAGACTGGAGTATTTTGGTAGGTCTTATGATATTTACATCTGAAGCAACCCCAATGTTTAATTCTCCATTGCCTGTTTGATGAGACATCAAGCGACACGACCAAGTAACCAATCCAGGCATGGGAGACCTTTACGCCATGGGTACTAAACTATGGATACCATATCTGAGGCACTTGTACCTCTGATTAATATTCATGACAGTTCATGATAAATAATGGATAAAGAGGATGATGTAGAATCAGCTTTTACTGGTTAGGTGGCCGTGGCTCTCTTGTAATATAAGAACCAGGGTGTTGGAGTTGCTGTCGGTTGATGGAGGGGTAAACCAAAGACCTCATGCATGTTGCCTGCCATATAAGCCTACTAGCCCTAACACAGCAGTACCAGTAATTAGTGATGAAACCAGTGGTTATTAGGCTATTGGTTAATTAGCGCCACATACAGCCATTAAGGGGCCTGAGCCAAAGACATGGTCCCATATACTACTATCCATGCTTATGGCCTGTTTCCCTGTGACGACCGTTGTGATTAACACTAACATGGCTCAACCATAAGAATATACCTTTCAGGTTGGGCCAGGAGGGGGAGGGTATATCTATATGAACTCTGCTGGATCGGCATGGATTACGACAAGTGATGTCACTGCTGGTGCGTGTATATACTCTGGAGTGGAGAGGAGCTGGAGGGTTGTGAGAGTATTATTCTATAAAGTGCTATATAGTGTGAGCTGGGAAAAAGAATCCATAGTAGGTGCTATGTCTGGGGGTCACAGCCATGGAGGTTGCTTATAGCTTGAATGATGGGTAGAAGTGATACTATGAACGTCCGGGCATGAGAAACCGTACCTTTATCAGCTGGCCTATGCACTATATTCCATAGAACAGTAGAGGAAATATGCCGAGGTCTATTAAAGCTCGGTTCAGTCGAATATTTAACTGTCAAGTTGTGGACAGAAGATGGCAAACTAAGGTGGTACATGGAAATGTAGATTTGTATTCGGGTAACTGCATTTTGTAATCACGGGGAAATAATTCAAAGAAATCAATATAGCAACTAGCCAGTAGAATTTGGACAGAACCCTAAATCAAGTGCAGGGTGTATCAGTATAGCTGTGAAGAGAAGGTGTGAGCGTGGAGAGTTGGAAGGGGGGGGCAGCGTTAAAGGGTTGATGTTGGGCGGAGTCCGCACCCAGCTATCTGCTCCTCCCTGGAGGAATCACCTGTCCAGCCACCGGCGTAAACAACGCGTTAAGAGGCCATGGATTGTTTCATTAGCGGAGTCAACACCGCTTACGTAATGAGCCATGAATAATGGAGAGCACTCTGCGCCTGTACCCTCCTCATGACCAGCTGCCCCCTACCCCTCCAACACCCACCTATACACTCATCAACCCAGCGTCCACCTCATCCCCAGGCACTCCCTCCAGCCATGGAGCAGGACTGAGCAGTTGAGAGTTGCTCACAGCACACACCCAGATCGCCTTTGGCTAATCCCACCGCTCCTTTCTCCTGCCACCAGCACTCGGCTGTATTGAGAAGGCTAATACTTAACTGGTCATGGCTTAAGGATCTCCTACCACCAGGAGGAGGGAGATTGTGGAGGAGGTACCCCTCTCGGACCACACACCATTATTGGCTGTATCAGTGACAGTCAGGTAATTAGTATTAGGCGTTGCATGGGGAAAGGGTTGGTTTGGCTGTTGAACAATGGGTGGTGTTGGTCTTTGTTGGTCGCGGACAGGCTCTAATAACTGACTTCCAATGTCTGCTTTGCCTCGATGTTAAACTACAGCTCTAGATAGTCTACCAATCAAGATAATTTTATTCAAACATCATGCTGACTCTTGGGAAAGTGTATCAATCCTGCGTGGTCTATTCACCAATATCCAAGCACCATTACGACAAATAGGCTGTGTAATGCATACAGGAATGATTTATAGAAATCCTTAAATCCAGGCAACGAATATGTTGCAGGTGAAATATGATATCACTGATGGGGGCGGAAGTAATGAGAGGTGCTTTGTAAATGAGGAAGCAATCATACATGCAGGAAATGTGTTAGGATAATTGGCTACTTGGTAAATCCAAAACGGTCAGGTCAGATTGTAGACCAAAATGATGATTGCCCACGTGCTGCTTGATTTTGTCCATATTAGTTTGGAAGACTTTCCTCCCAACTCCAATCTCTACAAAGCAGCCCATTGTGGCTCGGTATGAGATAAAACATGATGGAGACACATTGAAATGCTCTGTGTTAAGTTGTGGGAGAGTTATCTAAAGACGAATCTCAGACCTCATCACTGAAAATCTGGTGATATCACGCTTGAAATATGGCCGTTTTCTCTGGTGAAAATAAAAGCATTAGCGGTAACTGATGCTTACATTACGTGCACTGGGGCCAAATGTACCTTGGACTATGATTGGGTTGACTGCTTTCCACAGGCAGCGTCTAAAACATGACAGACTGTATTTGAGATTCATGAGAAAATGGTGATCACCATCTGATATTTGTCTATGCATTGATGTGAATTCATGCCTCTCCATCCCCCTCCCATAGGATTGCCCTTATTCCATTAATGTTTCAAAGAAGAATGAGGTTGCATTTGAGTTAGAAATATATATTGCACTGCATTTATTGCTGACAAAGTTATTCACCACTGATTCAAATATATAACAAACGACTGTTTTGACTGACACTTTTTTTTTTATTTAATGGTTGTAACACATCTTTTACATTTCTGCGTATTTCATCCAGAACTTAGAAAATACTTCTTGTACACCAACAAATGAATATTATCACAATATTGGTTATTGTTCGTGCCATATGGTTCTAACAGTCTCTGAGGAATGGGCCCTGCTAAGGCAGTGCCTAATAAGTAATACATAGGAGCCCTATTAGAAGATGTGCTGGCTTTAGTGGAACCTGCATATATAAAGAAGTATCCTTGGGTGTTCACTGAGAGCCCCTGTTGAGATTCCGATTAAACATACATCATAGTCCTCATAAGTAGCTGCAGTGGCAGGACTACATACACTGAAAACATGGAAGATCCGAAACTAGACAGCGGTGACCACTTTAGGTCCTCAAGTTGACGATACCTAAAACTACAACTTTAGGTAGTCAGAATGATGACTTTAGGTTGTCATCCTGACGATACTGACAGTACAGAGTCATCATATGGATGACTCATCAATTCATCAATTTGACTACCCCGGTACCTAAAGTTGTAGTTTTAGGTATCATCAACTTAAGGACCTAAATTGGTCACTGCTGACTAGTTTCGGATCTTCCACGTTTTCAGTGTATATATTGTAGGGCTCATCAATGCCAACTGTTTCGGGCCTCACTGCAAACGGCATAGTACTTGATAGATGTTTGTTTTTTTTGCATCTTATAAACTGTTCATAGCAGATTGGTTCAAAGATTAATCAGAAGTTGCCTGAAATGACTTTATTTCTGAAAATTAGCTAAAACTTTTTGGAAGGGCCATGCTTACTGAGGTAGGGTTTGGTAACCTGAATTACACACGTACCGTTTAATAAGGTCTAGGTTTGCCGCATCTACATTCAGTGTTCTACTTTATTTGTTATGGATACCGTTATTTATCAAGTCAGCATTGACCTCTGGGTAACCTTCAGAGCATGAGGTTACTACCTGTTATATGGGTCAAGCATCAGGAATATTGGAGGTATACATATCTGTGAAACACGAGTGTGCTACAAAGAGCCCTGCATATATGTCATCATTGTGGCCGTAATTGTATACATAGACCTATAGATAACCTTCAGTGAGGTATAGATTACATCAATAGGAATATAGTTATGAGACGTATAAAAGAGGTTCAGAGAAGTCCCCTTATCATGCTACATTGAGTCAACCATCAAACCGTTATTGATGCTGCATCAGGACTGGGTCATCATGTAGTTTACCTGTTACAGCTACATGTGGGACATACGAAACCGGTTTGGAGATCCCTGAGGCCAAGCCACGGCAGATATAATTGGCACGATGGGATATACTAAATGTGTGTGTGTATGTGTGTGTGTCATTTGCTTATGATATGTCAGTAGTAGCTTGCATATATACATTTGTGTATTCCAGCTTTCATCAGTTACTTGGAAATCATCATGTACGAATGTTTGTCAAATAAATAATTCAATTTAATTCAATTCAATTCATTACTGACAACGTAGCATTGGTTATGTTATCTACTTCTGTAAATAAAGACCACAAATAAGGGGTAAGAATCTTAGATGACAGAGGAGTCTGCGGAACGACATAGACTGGTTATGATTGGATTTTAGGTAGCTCTTCTACCTTTTTATCTCAATTTTTACTCCAAAACTGATAGCAACTGATGCCGTGTGCATGCAGGACCCTTCTCTCATATGGACTTGTGACGTACAAAACTGTGACAGGTAGCCAAGGTGATTTTTACACCCTATAATAATGCAGTGTGTTCATTAATTTAAGTATAAGATGGGAGCGCTCAGGGCTCAGGAGGCGGCACTCAATGAAAATAACATTTATTTGTATTCGCATATCAATTGATTACATTCTTGAGTCGGCGTATCCCTAAAAGATTAATACCATTTTTTTTATCAAATCCATAATCTTAGACTATAATATTCGATTTAAAACTCCCTGAAACCGGTGGGAGCTGAATTACTTAGAATTTTAGCAGTTGCCAGCAATAGCTGGGTCCGTGCGTGTGAGAGTGGTTTTGTTGATGTTGGTGATAGGATGACGATGGGCAATCCTTGTTTAATGCTCCTAATGCGTTTCCAGTACTAAACGGATTACTGTCAACTGCAATAAGCTAGAACAGCATACTGCACTGATGGAGACCACAATGGTGTTAGTAATTGTAGCGCCATATGTGATTACAGTTAGAATAGTGAATGTAGGAAAAACGGTAATAACTATTATTCTGCCGGAGCGGAACGCTAATAGAATTATACTCCGCTCTGTGGAGCATAGCACTTGGGCTTCAGAGTAATGGTCTCATGATTGCAACGGTGGACCAAATTATATTTCTAGTGTATGCCATATTGTGTTGTGCAGCGTATTTCTCTTGATGGATAGTCCTTCAATAGGATTTCTGGCTATTGAATGACACAGGAAACAGGAGATATATGCAGGTAGGCCATGAACAAATCAACCTAAGTGAACCTGGCAGACACACGTCAGAATATCATTACCAATTTGGGTGTTTTCCTCCTGAAGGCAATGCAACCTGTAATGTTCCTTATCAGGTCAGGATAAGTACCACTGTAGAGGAGGCAACTTGGCCCCTCCTCTACCCCCCCCCCTCCTCACCAGACTGGTCATCTACAGATCCGGTGGCCATTATGAAGAAACAGCAGTTGTATGTTATGTATCTAACTCCCTGGTTTGCTTTTCTGAAACCTGATGTGCCAGGCTATCTGGTGACCCTGTACGTTGGCAGTTGGAGACCTTGTTAGACAGCCTGATTTTGGCTTGCGGCCTCGTGACTAAGACTGGTCCCGGCTGTAATGGAGAACCGTCTGAAATATGATAGATTGGGATCCCCTTAACTCCAGGGTGTCATTAATGAGGTTTCCTCGTTTCCAACCAAGGCCCAAACATCCACCTGCTCTGCTAGGGGCTCTAGTGCGCTGTATGGAGGCGGGTAGAGGGAGATGGGGAAGTGCTTAGGTGGGAGGGGAAGTATGTATGATGGGGAAATCAGGCACTGGAAGGTGTGTTGGATAGAGGAGTGAGGGCAGGGGTGGGTGGGGGAGGATGGGAGTAGGAGGAAGGTCAAAGAAGGGGTCGTCCCAAGGCAGGTTTAGATGCAGAATTCAGAGTAGATTTAGGTGAGGGCTACATCGTGATCTAGGAGAGCAGACTCATCTGCATATATGAGACAAGGTTCATAGGAAAGGGTGGACTAACGTCAGAAAGGATGTGAATGATGTATTGTATCAGAATGAGCTTTATACATCTGGTCCGATTGGTTTGGTCAGGCACGATCATACTATAAACAACTGAGATAAATTTTAATTCAAGTATATTTTGTTTGTTTGGCGTCATATAGCATAAGTTCTTTCACCTATTTTCCCAGTTTCTTCATTGCCATCAAAGGCACTTTATTTCAGGTGGTATGATATCCCTTTTCAAGGACAGGTCACATGTTCTAGGTGATGGTTACCTGTTTTGTAATAAGACAGACAGGTCAGCGGAAACCCTTCCCCCAAACCCATTGAATATACACAATGTATAATCTGAGTGGAATACTCCATACAATGGCTTGCTTTATCCCGACAGTTCCCAACGGTTTGAATAAATGACAATAGGGAATACCGGTATTGTCAATTATAATGGCTTGATATTTCTCCTCAGATCGGAGACAATCAATAGGAGATAAACAGTAAAGCGTGGGTGGTAGAGCAGGTGTGTGGCCCTACTTTTTGCTGCATCGATCTAGTTCATGGTCTGTTTTTTTAAACTTTGATCTAATATTCCTTGATTGTGCTGAAGTAATTTTGATAAAGTCTTCCCACAGTGCCAACAATGTCTTTGATTAGATCCAATTCCCTTCCTCCCAGTGGATGTACCCTTCCCTCGTTGCCCATCCCCCAAATCATGATCGTACTAAATCTGTCTTCACATGGACGTGGGTCTATCCTATCCATTTGATTTGCTGCATATGTATCCTGCACCCTCCCCCTCCTCCCCTCTCCTCCCTCCACCATCACTCCCCATCTTCAGTCCGGTCCGGCCGGGCCTGAAGCGGGCAGCACACCGGGGATTTATCGCAAGGGCCTTCTGGTTTGACGTCTGGGCGCTCTCCGTGTCATATGGGCGGTGTCCACGTGTTCGATGTACGATAACGGCGCACACCGATGATGGCCCTTGTCTGCCACAGCGCTCCCTGACCCCCAGCCCAAGCCCCCACCATCGGCCAGCTCATCTTTTATAAACACACACGAGCTGCTCGCGTGACGAACCGAGCACCTCTGAGCAGTTCCAAGTAGCTCTGAGCGGCTCCCCGGGTCTCCGCGCTCAGGCCAAAGGTTTGGGGAGTATCACTCAACTGCAGGACACGACCCCGACACCCCTCCCGGTTTGGTAAATATTTAAAACAGCCGTCTCTACAAGTGTGAAAAAGCAGATCATCTATACGAAGATATAGGCGTCGTTCAGACGTCCTGAGAGGCTCAGCAACCAAGAAGCTCCATCAAGATGTTGCCACCACCGGGCCTTTTAAGTACATCACTTTGTCAGCTGCATGCTAGATTATCCACCACTAAAAATATCAGAAGGCCCAGGCTATGCAGTAATAAAGCAGCGCCAGACGCCCGCAATATTGAAGCAGATTGCTGGCATTGTCTAGGGACTTGTTGCCGTTCATTCTTAAGAATGAACGGCTATAGGAGGGGACCCATTCTTAAATACAAGCTCTCATAGTGGTGCTTCCTCGCTCTCCATGTATAATCCTGTCATAGGTACAGTATTGAGTATGCCTATACCTGGATTAAAATCTGCAAATCAGTCAAGCATAGAAGTGGTGGCAGTGGTGGTGTTGGTGGACCTGTTATTGTAGACCCTGGGGACAGTGGTGGTAGCCCTGGACACCAGGCAGAGCCATGGTATATAGTATATAGAGCCCCCCCCCCACCCACCTCTGAATGGTGGTGGTGGCTGTGCTCCTGGGGTGGCCCCATACCTGCCTGCCACCACCTCCCCCAGCACCATGTGGTTCTCTTCTGCTGGTGGTGCGTTTCTCAGCACCACTGACTATTAACCCACTAAAGGCCACCTACATGTATATTTATGTATACATGTACACATAAGTATGATGCACTTTTTTAGGAGTTTTAAGTGGCATGATGAATTGATGCACATTTAAACCTTTATGGATGGCATGATGCATTGATGCACACTTAGACCTTTATGGATAGCATGATGTATTGATGCACACTTAACCCCTTAGGGATGTATTGATGCACACTTAACCCTTTATAGATGGCATGATGCATTGATGCACACTTAACCCTTTAGGGATAGCATGATACATTGATTCACACTTAACCCCTTAGGGATGTATTGATGCACACTTAACCCTTTATAGATGGCATGATGCATTGATGCACAATTAAACCTTTATGGATAGCATGATGCATTGGTGCACACTTAGACCTTTATGGATAGCATGATGCATTGATTCACACTTAACCCTTTATAGATGGCATGATGCATTGATGCACACTTAACCCTTTATGAATGGCATGATGCATTGATGCACACTTAACCCTTTATAGATGTATTGATGCACACTTAACCCTTTGTAGATTGCATGATGCATCGATGCACTCTTAACCCTTTATGGATGTATTGATGCACACTTAACCCTTTGTAGATTGCATGATGCATTGATGCACACTTAACCTTTAGGGATAGCATGATGCATTGATGCACAATTAAACCTTTATGGATGGCATGATGCATTGGTGCACACTTAGACCTTTATGGATAGCATGATGCATTGATTCACACTTAACCCTTTGTAGATTGCATGATGCATTGATGCACACTTAACCCTTTATGGATATCATGATGCATTTATGGATGTATTGATGCACACTTAACCCTTTGTAGATTGCATGATGCATTGATGCACACTTAACCCTTTATGGATATCATGATGCATTGGTGCACACTTAGACCTTTATGGATAGCATGATGTATTGATGCACACTTAACCCTGTTAGGGATAGCATGATGCATTGATGCACACTTAACCCTTTATAGATGGCATGATACATTGATGCACACTTAACCCTTATGGATATCATGATGCATTGGTGCACACTTAGACCTTTATGGATAGCATGATGTATTGATGCACACTTAACCCTGTTAGGGATAGCATGATGCATTGATGCACACTTAACCCTTTATAGATGGCATGATGCATTGATGCACACTTAACCCTTCATGGATAGCATGATGCATTGATGCACACTTAACCCTTTAGGGATGTATTGATGCACACTTAACCCTTTATAGATGGCATGATGCATTGATGCACACTTAACCCTTGAGGGATTGCATGATGCATTGATGCACACTTAACCCTTGAGGGATGGCATGATGCATTGATGCACATTTAACCCTTCATGGGTGGCATGATGCATTGATGTACACTTAACGCTTTCGGGATGGCATGATGCATTGATGCACACTTAACCCTTTATAGATGGCATGATACATTGATTTACACTTAACCCTTTACGGATGGCATGATGCATTGGTGCACACTTAACCCTTTATGGATGGCATGATGCATTGATGCACAATTAACCCTTTATGGGTGACCTGCTACATTGATGCACACTTTAAGCATTATAATTAACCATGACAAAATAAATCACCACGGCAATGCCGTGCTTAACTGATTTCCTTAATCCATCAAATACACGCCTCCTAGTTGTTTTCCATGTGTGTCGGCCATCTTTGTTTTAGGAAACACAGGGATCCAGCTCATATATTGTCAATTTTAATCTTCAAAAGTTATCAGATGGATGTTAGTGACCATTGGGACACCTCAACTAGCTAATTTTATTGTTCTCACTATATATCGGCCATCTTTGTTTTAGGAAACACAGGGATCCAGGCCATATATGGTCAACTTCGATCTTCAAAAGTTATCAGATGGATGTTAGTGACCATTGGGACACCTCAAGTACCTAATTTTATTGTTTTCCATGTGTATCGGCCATCTTGGTTTTCGGAAACACAGGGATCCAGGTCATATGTGGTCAATTTTGATCTTCAAAAGTTATCAGATGGATGTTAGTGACCATTGGGAGACCTCAACTACCCAATTTTGTTGTTTTCCATGTGTGTCGGCCATCTTTGTTTTAGGAAACACAGGGATCCAGGTCATACATGGTCAATTTTGATCTTAAAAAAAAAGTTATAGATGGATGTTAGTGACCATTGGGACACCTCAACTACCCAATTTTATTGTTTTCCATGTGTGTCGGCCATCTTTGTTTTAGGAAACACAGTGATCCAGGTCATATGTGGTCAATTTTGATCTTCAAAAGTTATCAGATGGATGTTAGTGACCATTTGGAGACCTCAACTACCCAATTTTGTTGTTTTCCATGTGTGTCGGCCATCTTTGTTTTAGGAAACACAGGGATCCAGGTCATACATGGTCAATTTTGATCTTAAAAAAAAAGTTATAGATGGATGTTAGTGACCATTTGGACACCTCCACTACCCAATTTTATTGTTTTCCATGTGTGTCGGCCATCTTTGTTTTAGGAAACACAGGGATCCAGGTCATATGTGGTCAATTTTGATCTTCAAAAGTTATCAGATGGATGTTAGTGACCATTGAAAGACCTCAACTACCTAATTCTATTTTTTTTCAATATGTGTCAGCCATCTTTGTTTTAGAAAACACAGGGATCCAGGCCATATATGGTCAACTTTGATCTTCAAAAATTATCAGATGGATGTTAGTGACCATTGGGAGACCTCAACTACCCAATTTTATTGTTTTCCATGTGTGTCGGCCATCTTTGTTTTAGGAAACACAGGGATCTAGGTCATATGTGGTCAATTTTGATCTTCAAAAGATATCAGATGGATGTTAGTGGCCATTGGGACACCTCAACTACCTAATTCTATTGTTTTCCTTGTGTGTCTGCCATCTTGGTTTTAGGAAACACAGGGATCCAGGTCATATGTGGTCAATTTTAATCTTCAAAAGATATCAGATGGATGTTAGTGACCATTGGGACACCTCAACTACCTAATTCTATTGTTTTCCTTGTGTGTCGGCCATCTTGGTTTTAGGAAACACAGGGATCCAGGTCATATGTGGTCAATTTCGATCTTCAAATGTTATCAGATGGATGTTAGTGACCATTGAAAGACCTCAACTGCCTAATTCTATTGTTCTCCATATGTGTCGGCCATCTTTGTTTTAGGAAACACAGGGGTCCAGTTCATATATGGTCAACTTCGATCTTCAAAAGTTATCAGATGGATGTTAGTGACCATTGGAAGACCTCAACTACCTAATTCTTTTGTTTTCCTTGTGTGTCGGCCATCTTGGTTTCAGGATCACAGGGATCCAGGTCATATGTGGTCAATTTTGATCTTCAAAAGTTATGAGATGGATGTTAGTGACCATTGAAAGACCTCAACTACCTAATTCTATTGTTTTTCATATGTGTTGGCCATCTTGGTTTTAGAAAACACAGGGATCCAGCTCAAATATGGTCAATTTTGATCTTTCAAAGTTATGAGGTGGATGTTAGTAGTCATTGGGAGACCTCAACTACCCAATTTGATTGTTTTCCATGTGTGTCGGCCATCTTGGTTTTAGGAAACACAGGGATCCAGGTCATATGTGGTCAATTTTGATCTTCAAAAGTTATCAGATGGATGTTAGTGACCATTGGGACACCTCAACTACCTAATTCTTTTGTTTTCCTTGTGTGTCGGCCATCTTTGTTTCAGGAATCACAGGGAGCCAGGTCATATGTGGTCAATTTTGATCTTCAAAAGTTATCAGATGGATGTTAGTGACCATTGGGACACCTCAACTACCTAATTCTTTTGTTTTCCTTGTGTGTCGGCCATCTTGGTTTCAGGAATCACAGGGATCCAGGTCATATGTGGTCAATTTTGATCTTCAAAAGTTATCAGATGGATGTTAGTGACCATTGTGACACCACCACCACCAATACCACCACCACACTACTCCCAACCCTCACACACATTCCTTATTTGCATATTTTAATCCAGGCATAGGTTTACTCCATACTATAGCAATGGGACAGGATTTTACATGGAGAGCGAGGAAGCACCACAATCAGAGCATATATTTAAGTATAGGTCCATTCCAAAGGCCATAGAGTTCATATATAATGATCTTTTTTCCTTGGATCATAATAGGAATATGCACGGCATTACAGCATTGCTGTGTTTACTTTCCTGAAAATATGTTATAGATTAATAAATTGCAAAACACACAACATATGAAGGGCTTTTATATTCCGTATTAAAATAATATTTGTTCTGAAAATTTTGATCTAAGATCATATTAAAAATGTTGTAAATCAATTCTATACTTCTTAGAACATGATATGAATATGCACGGCATTACAGCTTTGCTGTGTTTACTTTGCCGAAAATATGGGATAAATTTCTAATCCGGGAAACGCACTGCAATTTAACTGCTTTTAGAATTGATATTAAACTCAGAATTGATCGTCAAATTTAAATATGAAATCCTAATATCTTGATCATAGATGACAGATCCTAAATTCAATCCTCTCAATTGCATCCTTAACACGGGCCTCTTGATCATAGATCTTAGATCCTAAATTTTCAATTGAATCCTTAACATAATCTCCTAACCATTGACCCCTTGTCTAGAGTTCTGGTCATAGAGGGTGCTTAGGGACTGAGTGCCCATGGACTGATTTGGATGAATTATTACACTGTAAGAAATAACTGTTGAATCTACAAGGGGTCCTTTTAAAAACTGAACAATGAACCACCGTAATTACACAACAGCGAGCCAGTCTATAATCTGCAGGTGGTAGTGTGGTGGTTCAAGGAATCTTTGTGAAAACGATGTATAAACAACGAAGGATCTCTGGCAACTTTGATACTTAAAATCCTTCATTATTTCCACGACATTTTTTTTACAGTGTAAGTTCTGATATAAGAGCATTAAGAATTATTCTCTACACATTGTGCTTGGTTGTATGTGGCCCAATGATACACCTAAGCCCTGCATAGGAGCTTAGCCCTCCTAATGTGGTCCACTTGATATATAGCTTCCTTATGATACTCAGAATTTCAATACTGAAATCCAGACATTGCAAATAGAAGATACAGCAAGCACAAACACCCTCCCTTTGCTCATAATAATTTGTTCAGTCTGTTGGAAACAAGTGTTTCTTTGGCAACTTGCCTAAACGATGAAATAGACGAGCTGTTAGAGGGCGATGATCAGAGATGACAGGCGGATTGACCCAAAAGAACATCACTGATCGATACAAACCGCACACTGGGATCAATAATCTTATCCACAGAGCAGATTAGAGAGAGAGGGAGTATTGCTTGAGTGCAGTCTTACATTTACCGTTGGATATTTCACAGGGTCTCTGTGGGTTGGTGAGCTGCTCAGCATTCACTGTGACCCCAGGGGAGCAGCTCACCACCTCTGGTAGACAGGGTGGAGTTAATTAGTTTCTGTGTACCTGTAAGGATTACATCACCTTAGGCCCTGGGGGGAGGGATCAGTAATGAACCATTACCTTCCCTCAGGAAGACAATGGCGATCTGTACATTATGTGAATAGTCAGTGGTATTAATGCTGTGTGTATGATTCTGACTCTAATGATACAGGTTCATAATCATATGGGGTATGTCGGTAGACAGCAGGTCTTGTTCCTGAATGTACTAAATGCACGAGTATAATATTGACATATGGATTGAACCATTGGATTAAACTGTTAAACCCAAAACTACGCTCTTTGCACTAGTTTGTCTCCTATAACCCCATTTGTATAGAGGATAGTGAATTTCCCTCTCAATATCTATCCTAATTGGCGGCTTGAATTTTTAGCCAAGAAACTAAAGGCACAGGTATCTGTTTGTAGGACATAAAGGAATAAGGCTCCTTTTTATTTTGAAAGACGCATGTTTTGTTCCTCAGAGCTGACAACTTCTCTTTGCTTCATTACAATTATGATGTATGGTCAACATTGCCCTGGGTAATGTAACAAACACACTTGTAACAGTGCACCCATGTACCTATTTACTCGTTCCCCCAGCAGGGTAGCGTTCTCTTGGCCCCTTTCATCTCTGCAGTATATTAGGAGTGCTTTGCCGGAGGACATGGGGAGTGTGAAACGGAGAAGTGTGGCCGTTTGTTCACATTGTCATGCCATACCGTATTCGAGTGTCAATCAGTATGACAGATTATTGCCTGGGCTTTAGGAGCAAGCCCAATAAAACTGCAGAGGTCGCCTTTGATGTCTTGATTCCCATTGCACGTTATTGATATGTATTTCTTATGTGGGTCATGGGCGCAACTCACCGGCGGTTTCATTGTGGCACTAGTAACACTAGCTCAACACCATAGAATGCCCACAATGCGGCTTTCAACAACAGAAAAGATATCATTCGTGGGGAAGGCGAGTGCCCTCAGACTCACCAGCGTTTAGATCTATTGCTTCCTTTCGTGTGCAACTTTATGGCAATGTGGGAAAGCACAATGCAGGACAGAGACATCATTGTAAAACCTGGCACAACAGGCGCCATCAAAGAAGATTTAAGTGTCTTCCACCAAATCCAGCTATACATACTGTGTCTGTTAGTACATATTTGCAACTAGTTAAGTACTGCCGATTTTCTGATACTATCATTTAGATGTATGGGAAACATTGCCCAGAAAATGCTTCTCTGATGTAAAGGGATCTTAGTCTTTCAAATTGCATACACACATGGCTGTGTTAACTTTATTTAAACAATTGTGACACGATCTGCGAAAAGGGGTCTTAGTGCAGAGGGCAATAAGACCCCCTTTCCCAGTACATGTCACAATTGTAGTTCTCTGTGGGAAAATGTAATTTTGCTGGCATGAGTGCAGGCATGGAATGGAGAGAAAGGGTTTATTCCATTGTAAATAAGACTAAGGGATTGCAAAGAGTTTGCAGAAACAAATGGAATCTTAAGGTTCTTTCAGTGAATAAATGCACAATGACAGCATTGCCAGTGAATTCATTTCCTTCGGTAATTACTACGTGGACGATTTTGATTGCATGAATGATGGGTCCCAAACATTAAATGCAGAACGTACTCTAAATGCTGGTGTGCTTGATTGAAGTATGGAAAAGATAAATTGGTGACCAGTTTCGTAGTGACTGACTTTCCTTAGTCAGAGCCATAGCCACCCCAAATTTCTCCTCCTCCAACTTCAAAAGAACTTAATTAGGGAAAGCTAATTACAAAACCTTTTCACCCACGTTCGGTCCAGCAGCCTAAAATACTTGCCAGGCAGTGTGGATCAGGGATTTGAATGAATGAGACTTTTTGTCTCTCGTTGATTCTAGCTTTCATCAAGCTGACCGATGTGAAAGAAATCAAGGATTGGAAAAAATATTATTTGTGTGTGTTAATTATTCGATTTCATTTCATTTACTTGTTGGAAAATCATGTCGGGTCATTGTCTGTACATAGCCTACCGCATACATGTCAGAATGTATGAATGTTGGAAAGCTGTCAAACATTGAAGAGTTGGTGTCAAATTTTAATCAAACAAAGTAGCAGATCACCGGCACGTTGTCAGCAAATGACCTGAAATCATAGAACACGTGATACGAGCCATGGATCCGAAATGACTAGAGATTGTTCTTGCAACATTGGGGCACCCTCTCTCTGAGCATGGAGGATGATGTATAAACCAATGCTCTGTGATCACGAGAAAATGCGTGCATGTCAGGCATCGGTTGACAATGAGGGTCGGGATCATTAATGTGAGTAGCTGTGGGATCAACGCGTGCCTCAGGGATCCATGCATGGCCCAGTGTTGTGTGTGAGGTATCTAACGAAGCATTCATTCACCCCAGCATGGCTCTTGTAGAGCCAACGACCACACTGACCCAACCCCAAGCCGAGAACATAGTGATCAAACAGTCCTATTGGACTTTACCGTATCACAACATTTAAGCACTATAGGTTTTGAGTAAACACTGGGTTTACATAAGCACTAAGGCCATAGGCATCTTAAAATCTACCTTTGGCACCTTTTGTGCACAAGGACCGTGGGTCATCATTCCCCAAAAATTTACAAGCAACAGCCTTTCTGCATTGTCTAACAAATAATGGTGGCTCATGTTCTTTCTTACTTAAAGACATGTGGAGCTTTCTGCTTGTTTGCCTTCATCTCTTCCTTGAATCTGCCACCCTTTCCTTTCATTCCCAATGTCAGCAGCTTTTGCAGTCGTTGTTTTCTTAATGATTGCATATCATTATCTGCACCAGTCATTTCAAAGGGGCAATAATTCAAGCACAGACACCCTAAAACAATGACAAAGAAATGCATTGGAATCTGTTGGTTCCCAAACAAGAAAAGCCTTTCATTATTCTTTACCCCAAGTGCGAGCATTGTTTTGAAATCTTATCATTGCCCTTCTTCACTTTAATTTCAGATTTGTTTTTATCTGGGGATGTGGGTTTAGCTGTCTGGTTGTGAGGACGGAGGGGGTGTTGGGTGTTAAAATGTAGGGGGATGGCAGTATTAGGGTTGGTCTGGTGCGGGTATCTTCTTCTTCCCAAGTAGACTGTGGGAGAGGCTGGAGTGGGGGAGGCAGCACTAGATGGGGGAGGGGAGGTACTTTGATGTGGACCTCTCCATATCACCATGAACGTTCAGGCGGGTCCGGTTCATTACTCCTGGAGACCGATTGATTGCCTCCCATGTGCGCATGCCGCCACACTCACAGGCGACGCTAGCGACACCATTTGGGAGACGGCGGCAGCAACCTTGGCGTCTGTCTCAAAGAGGCAGGGTTGGACTCCTGTGGGCGCCGCCATTGATTATGGCTGGTGCTCGGCGGGGAGGTTATTACCCAGCCTGCACGCCGGAAACTAGCGGCTATCGTCGGCCATCTTGTCCCATGATGTATTGCGTGGCGGCGACGGGAGCGGGTACTTGATCGCACCCTGCCACCAATAATAATAGTATAAAGACACATCCCAGAAAGGCAGGGTAAGGACGGGAAGAAGAACGAACAGCCTTTAGATGATACAATTGGAATTTGATGTGACGAAGACGATATCTTATTGCAACAAGGAGGCCCGTCGCTTTGTGTATTATTCATCGTCTTCCTCACTGTACAAAGCGCACTCGATCATTGACTAGTCGCCTTTGTTGATGGGCTGTCCAGCTAGGCGTCAGCCCAAGACCCTATGGAGACGTATGCCGCCCAATGATGTCATCAAAGTGGCGATATTCTATCCTTAGGGGTAGAAGTACAGGCCCACAGCAAACTTGGTAGTTTATCTTTGTTACAACAGGCCCTTAATCTTAAGCGTAAAAAATTGGTTCTAAGCAAAATTCCAATTGGCCATATTGGACAGAATTTGTAGATTCATATAGAAATGGTAGAAGTGTGTATGAATCTGGCATTATGCTCAAAAGAAAATATAGATACAGTATGTTTTAATAGCCTGCGGGGCAGCTCAGTGGCCGGTTTCTATTTACCATTGGGATCAATAATTGTTTTCTGATATGAAGCTTTGAGTTACTGTATATGTCTTTAATAACAGTGTCACCCCCAGTAATGTCAATCGGGACACCTCAGATCTACACAAAGAATCCTCGTCTGTAATCCAACACTTCTCTGAGCCAGGGAATTTCGATAATATACAAAGGAGTTCTTGATGAGGCTCAATGAACATCACTTTTCACTTCAAGCAGCAAGTGAGTAAGGCTTCAACATGTCCCGGTGCCAAAGTTGTTTAAGACAATGGAGTCTAACCTCTACTGACGCGGCAGGCTGCTAGGTGGCAGCTCTCAGTGTTGACAGGGAGCTGCTCTAATCATCGTTCAATATTTTTAAGCACTTTTATCTACTCCCACTTTCTGCACCATGAATAAGAAATAGCCCCCGCTACCGCCACTTTCAGTGTCACACCGGTTCATTGAGGATGCTGCCAGCTGATAGGCCAGGCTGTTGGGAAGCCTCCTGTGGAGCCACGGTAGGGCCAAAAAAAAGTATGTTTCCAGTTACATGAACTAAAATGGTAGGTTTGGTAGGTCGGATCTTTTTTTTTGTAGGGCGGGGGGGAGCAAGGAGTCCTCCTCCTGTCCAATATAGGCATGTTATATAATAAAAGAAACATAATTTCAAGGCGAATCCGAGAGGATATGTGGCTACAATAGTCCGACAATATATAAGAGAGTTGTCATAATAATATTTAGGGTAGATGGTGGGATAAGGGCCTAGTCATTTATTACCAGGTGGGTGGGGGCTTGATGGATTTTGACGGATCGGCAGATTTTTCCCCCCACCACTATGATGAAAATGATTGTAACCCCCCCCCCCAAAAAAAAAAAAAAAATGGAATGCAGCGTCATGATGGGTATTTGAATTGCTCATATTTATTTTTGACCAGTGTGAAGGTTTATTACCACCACCAAGGATCAAAACGAACCCCCCCCCCCACCCTATCTAACAAGCCCACCCCCCTACCTGACAATAAATGATTCGCTCCTAAAGGGGGATCGTAAAAATTTCAAACTCCTCTTGACGAGTGTAAAAGGTTTAATCCCCTTTTAGCAAAAAAGCTTATGTGCTACTTCAGTTTAAAGGGGGACGACCTGATTTCTTCCTGCATTCTTTTGTTTAGACGCAATAAAGTTATGGCATTTGTTGTAAATGAAAGGCATACTGCCTTCCCTGACTTAAATACTCCACCGAAAACAAGTTGTTGTAAGGACGTGCTCATGTTTCAGTGTAGAAGAGAAGGACTTAGTAGATCTGGTGTGGGGGCAAAAAGACACTACGCCTGGTTCAGTGAAAAACCCTGTATGGGAAGAAAACCCTCGCACCCAGGTGGAAATTTTCCATCCCATTGATAACAAATAACTACCGCTCCTTTAACCAATATAACATGCTTCATTATTCTGCACCGACCAGATCTGTGAATAACCTATAACCTTGCACACACTCTATAACATGTATAGCCTGAGACAATGTGTGTTTTCATATTCTACTTCTCTCCACCAAGGATAGCATATTTTACACTCTTATTATCATGCCATGACTCAGTCGAATCTACGACAAACCGATTCGCCATAATGCTTGTCCAAAGAGAAAGGGCTTCAATAAGGGCCAACAAAAAGATAAACGAAAGTGCCAGTTGAAATCTTTCAAAGATTAAGTGTGATACCCAGAATAGAGAGAAGCGTTAAAACTGAAAGCAGTGGCCTCATGGATGATGGGACTAAAAGTTCCAGGATGCTAAGAGAGGGTTGGAGCTAATCGTTGGGACTAAAGCCTCCCAAAGAGAGCGAGCGTCAAGGACCCCCCAGCAGAGTCATCCTAATTGTGACGTTGGCAGTTTCTCAGCCCCATTCGGCTCACTGATCCCCAGGCGTCCCCGTCTGTGCAACCCTTCACTCAGACTCATCAGACCTCTTTGAAGCTCCTCCTGCGAAAACGCTCAAGCGCTCAACGCAGCCTTTCAAAAGAACAAGCTCTCTTCGTGAGTTTTCCAAAGCAGGGACAAACTTTGCTCGCGGCGCGGCGACTGAATCAACGGACCAAGCGCTTAAGGCTTCGACGGGCGCCAACAATCGACAGTGCAAGTACCCGCTGACCCCAAAGGCTCTGGCAGCGATGCTGTGCCCGGAAATAGCGACACACAGAGACTGTAGACAGGCGCGCCCCGACCTAATCACGAAATCTCGCCGGGACGTGATCACCCCAATAAGGGAGGTGCCGCCAGGGGAGCGTAGAGAGTTCGAGCGAGACCTGGCGAGAGAGGGGGCGTCGCGGCAACGGGTGGAGCCACCATGCGGGCGGTGAGGTAATTAAGAAGCGGAAGTGAGCGTTGAGTTTTGCTGACGATCGCTTTGCTGCCTGTTAAAACAGGTTTGTGTTATTAAAGATTGAGGTGGCCGCGAGCAGGTCTGCAGCAGTTTGCCCACGCACGCGTGGCAAATAGTTCCGTTAATTACAACAGATTGCATGCAGCGCCCTCCAGATAGCCGTCATCCTCCCTCCTACATGTCCACCCCCCATGAACACTGAGCAGCTGGGGCCATGGGTTCAACGAATCGATCAGAGGAGATGACAGTTTCTGCCATTAGCTTTTGTCGTTGACGCCTGGCCCAATAAGGCACAAGGGGTTTCAGCTTTGTTCATCCTTACAGACATTGCATGCAAATACACCCACATGTTTCTCAAGCAGTTACTATCCTCGTTACGCAATTCATTCAAAAAGGTAGAACCACTCAACAGATTTTCCCCACTTTTTCTATTGTTCATTTCTTAAGTCAGACTTAACGTTATTGTCCATAGTTAGGACTGTCAGTGCCTGAGTGAGCAGATTCAGGGAACCAGGTGGAGCAATTTGAATGAGAGGAGGAAAATTCAGAGATGGTTCTGCTTTTTGTGTGTTGCCATCATTCAACAATAAAAATCGATTAGCTGCTTTTTGAGTCAAGTGTTTTTGAACTTTGGTACAGTCCCCAAGTTAAGGGGATTAACGGGATTTTCCATTGTCGACACATGCTTTTACTATGAGGCAGATCTAAAGTTGTATTAAACCGTGTTAAAAGCAAGCCTCCAAACTGGTCTTTATCAGTCCGTCAAATTACACACTATGGTACTCTACCGTCTATTACATTACTGTTTAATCTATGACATCAAAATAATTAGGCCTACTCATGGTCCTAAACTTCTTGATCTCAAACAATTTAGTTAAAAGTTGTGCATACCTTTGACTGATAACTGTTATTAATAGTCCATCACATGTGGCTATACGTCTTTGTTGTTCTTTTAAATTGTATTTACATCCTTTGCAGTTATACAAGCAAGAGAAAACTATTGTTTTCGAAATTAGATTATTCTAACATATTATTAATTTGTTTATGTCCAACTTCATTTTTTAAATTATACAGGGGATCTCCCATAAATATCTCAGCATGTTGATGATAAAATGCTGACATATTGCCAAAACATTTTCGATGAAAGATGAATACGGTGAAAATGATATGCCCCAAAAATGTAGGGCATTATCTATTTTACCACCTTTAGTTCTTAATAGTGGTTCAAAACTAGTTAGGTCTCAAGTATAGTTATAGAGAGACATTGCAGAGATGAAAACAAGTTAATTGAACACTCCCGATGTCTTTAAATAATGTCCTGTTTGTTGGACTTGCTAAAATAAATGTCTGTTGGGTTTAAACATATCATGTTTTACAGATGTTTCCATAGTATATTATATGGTATGGTAGATCTTTAAAAGAATAGTGAGTAAGCACTCCTCAGGTAATCAATCATCCTTATCTTCAGCAAACCTGGCTCACATTCATACTGGGTTCCTGGTCATCTAGGTGTCTGCAAACATGGCTCAGTTAAATCTAGATACAAGTCAGCATCACCTCAGTATCAGACTTTGTGCCACCATTTTCTCAATGTGTAATAAGCCATGTACCTATATGGTTTCAATTTAAAGGGCCCTTTATGTGTGTGTATGATAACTCTCTGCAACCCGGGCTTCCCTAGCTAGGCACTTACCTAATATTTCAAGACTTTATCCCATTAAAACTATCTAATGATCAATGGATGGATCTTGAGAAAAGAAGTGGATTTGCTTTTTAAATGAAGTCTCTATGTCAATTTTAAGTGGAATTATGACCGGTCAAAGGTACCAAATCAGACCCAGAATTCTGCCATAGTTAAGAGTTTAATTTGGATCTAATTTTGTGATCAAGCAAGATGAATCCAAGGTATACTAGATCACTAAAATGATTATTTTGGGCAATTTTCTTTTCAGATAAGCAAGATATACCCTCAAGAATGTAAATAATGATACATTTTATCATAATCAAACAATGTAAAAGCAAATTTTTGATGTCATCTTTTCCCTTGAACTGTGCGCTCTGACAGAACCATGGCAGAATATCGTCTTTGACTCAGGACGTTTGAATGATCATAACTTCCATTTAAATTGACATAATAACTTCATCTAAAAAGCAAAACTACTTATTTTTATCATAGCTATCAATTTCCTACCATATAAAATACATACAATAAGGTCTTAATTGATAGGTAAGTGCCCAACATTGGGGAGGTTGGGATAAGTGTCCAGAGATAATCTCGCCAAAAAAGTTTGCAGGGTCTGTCAAACATACTGCAGGCCCTTAGAAAAAGAAAATGAAAACATTTTCTAGATCATTTTTAACCATAGAACAGGTGGGAACCATTTATGTTTAGGTGCTCAATGATCTTCTCATAATAAAATGGTTCTAAACTTTTAGTTGAACTTTGATGGGGTCAAAGGCAAAATTCCCTGCATTCAACCTTGTACAAAAAATAATCATTTTAAAGGTCTAGCCAAGCCTGTTAAAATGAGCCCTTGTTTGTAAAGATCCTCCAGTAAATAGTTTCAGAATAAGCTTGCAAAGAAAGGAGAGTTTAACACTACCCAGTTTCAGCTTTATCACAGTTTCACACCTCTCCTGCAGCAGACTCACACAGTGGAGGTATTTCAGTGCCTACCCTAGCCCACCTAAAAGGGTCTAAATCTGCTCTTTCCTATCCCCACGGATGTGTGTGGTGCACATATGCACGGACACATTCCTCTGTGGAATATGTAATGTAGTTCTCGCCATGAATATGACCTTAGCAGTCGAAATGGCGTTAAACATCTATTACTCACTCACTCTCCCTCTGCAACCCATCTGCAGCCAGTGAGAAACCAATTCTACAACCTATGTGATAACTATTGTCAACTCTCAATTCATAGCAACTATCATCATCAAGTCATTGCCTGCCTACAGATGTAATGTAACAGGTAACAAAATTGCATTCAGTATCAACCTTGTTACCTCTGTTCTTTGTAAATCTCTCTCCACCCTGACAAAATCCTTTATAGCACTTCAAAGTCATTATACTTTTCTTAACGGAGACACATGGTAATCCCCAGCCCAGCACCTACAATTCCTTGGGTCATTCATTCTCTGAGCTAACCCTACTGATGTACACTCCCTTATCACTAACCGTCCACCGCCGCCCTCTCATCCACCCACTACATAAACTTACTTACACCACCCAGTGTGCATGGGCCGACCCAGGCGCTCACAACGCTAAGTAAGAACCAGCGGAGGACATGGGAACCACATTACCGGCCTTTTTTGCTGCGTCCTCCTCTCCCATTAGCTCAAATCCAGGAGAACGTCGGGCGGAAGGCGGCAAAGATTTATTACGGGGATATTTCGTGATTTAGTCGACCCTGAGGAACCAAGTCTGAAGAGGGGCCTGATTTAACTGTTTGGAACGCGACCTATCGCCATATTTAGAGGCAGAACGTTGCTAGTTTTAGATTGCTTCCTGACTAATTTACAGTACACAAGGAACTATTAGATTTTCTTGAACATTTGTTAGGAGAGGATTGATATCAAAATCCTTGAGCTTTAATTATTTGAGCTTAAAATGTGCTTTCAGTTTGCAAAAGTATATTTTATTCATGCGTCAGCCCTCTAGACTATGTACCTCAGTACCACCAAGTCATTGCCTTCTATTTAATAGACACATTAACCCCCGCCCCCCCCCTCCGCCCTTCATCTAGGATATGAGCAATCTGGTGAGTAGTGAATCATCTAAAATGATACATCCAAATTCACCATAATTATTAGCACTCCTAGCCTTTCGCAATATGCAGTCTATGATTAAAGCAGTATATTGGCAGTGGAAATAAATAATCTACCAGCAGATGTCTTGAAGCAAGTGTGCATCTGCGTCTAGTCATGGAACAGGACATATTTTATAATGATCATCAGTGCAGGAGTCTATCAGACCAACTGTGCCTTAGGGCCTCCCTAGCCCACTTAAAAGGGTCTATTTCTCCTCTTTCCTATCCCCTCAGGATGTGTGTGGTGCACATATGCGCGGGCACTGACACATTCCTCTGTGAAATTGTGTAATGTAGTTCTCGCCATGAATATGACCTTAGCTGTCAGAATGGCGTTAAACCTCTATTACTCACTCACTCCAACTGTGCCTTTACCGCCTCCAATAATAAAGCCTGTACTTATGTAGGTCAACAGTCATCTATGACCTTAAGCTAAGTTCTAATAGACAGTGGTAGACATGATAACCATCCTGCATGTTAGCCAGTTTAAAGTTACATGTACATAATATGTATACTGGGGTGATGAGGGGCACCATGCTAATGTCTACTTTGGATGCACAGACAAGATCAAGACAGTCTTGAGTAGAAACACTTCCCCACAATCAAGTATTAAGGTCTACCCTCTCTCGTAGGGCCCTGCATCCCTCAAAGTATGTAGCAAAGACATTCTCTGTCGAGACGTGGCCACCACCAGTCTCTGTAGGCCTAATGTGGCGGATTAGCCGGCATCACGGGAGGGTAGATCCACTGATTGCGTGAATCACGCATCGGTGACGCGCCTGAATGCCGCCTTAGTTGCGTATTGATATCCTTTGTGTGTGCATACCCCGTGCAAGGCACTGCACCGCTGGGCCTCTCCAGATCTACGTCTTCCAGTTGATAAGTCAGCATCTTCTTTTATACCATGGGAGCAGACCGACAGGTGCAATTGGCAGATGGGTGTGGAAGGGACTGAGTGGTGACAGTTAGGGTCTTTGTTAAGTAAATCAGGAAATGGTAGGTGTATGGTGAGCACATGTGTATCCCCCAATTGAATCCTCCAATATATTAGTATAGAGGAGATTCAGTGGCTGATAATATTGTATCAGGCTGAGTCTGGAGGAGGAGAAAAGCGCCAGGAGGAAATAAATCAAAGGGAGGGGGGTTGGACTTTGATTTGGTGGATATGGAAACCTTTAGACCTTTGATTATTATGATAATTACGTAATATAGATCACTCTCTCATCTGACCTTCTCTCAACTTGGTGTGAAGGAATGATGTGTATTTCACTGCCTGAATGAGGAGCTCTGCTAACAGCAGTTTTTTACTCTTGCACGTAAATACTATAGCTATTCCTGAGATGGATTGCAAACCCTGAAACCCGGAAATTGGCATTGACTTGAGGTTGTCTTGGATCAAATCAAACATGAAAAACACTAATTGATTCGCTATGCAATAGTCATTGTCTTTTTAGGTTGGCCTTGCAGATTGCAGAGAATAAAAACTGTGAATGCAGTTTGCTTTCTTACTCAAAGGAGGAAGTTGTCCTGATGCATCAACAATATCACGATGATTTGATGGAAAATACGAAAGTTTCCTTGTACATTTCATGTTCTGTCTCAACTGAACTATTCAAGGGGCAAAAGTGGAGTAGAATGGGGGATAGACATATGCTTTTATCTCCGAGCAAAGTTTCCAAATACGAGCAAATGGTTTATTGTTCACATGGCCACAACAAAGCTAGTCTTAAGAAACAAAGTACTTCCAGGCAACCAGTTGGGAGATACCAGAGGCTCGGGAACTAACACCTCTCCTATTTCCTACCTGTCAATTTTGTCAGTTTTTCTTGCCTTCTCTCCCAAGAAAGCATTTGCATGACAAACACCAGGGTTCCGGGAAGAACAAACCTTTGGACAAAGGATCCACTTTGTATGAATGAGAGGGTTCAGTGCTTGACGCATGGCGCAGAGGACGGACAGAGAGGGGATGAAGTGAGATGAGGGATACAAGAAGGAGACATGATTGGGCAGTCCCTAGGTAAGATGAGGAGAGTGGGGAATCAAACTCGCAAAAACATGTCCATGCTGATCTGGGGGCACTGGCCTATCTGACATTTTCGATCAGCCCGTATTGTCGGTGGGAGCGTCCATGTGCCCAGTCCCAGACGTGTCTTGGCCCCCTCCTACCCTAGGGACCTTGGGCTGGATCATCGGGACGACGCTTCCTGCCTGACAATAACACATATAATGGGCGCATGCATTATGGCCTTAGCTGACACATGTCAGTGTTGAGTCGATACGGGGTCGGAGCTGCAGCGCCTCCGTCTCTCTGCCATGTCCCACCCATCTGTCTCCCTATGTCACACTTCCTATATCACGCTCTACTTCACCCCCCCCCCTTTGGTTTCAGCCTTAGTGTTTCCATCCCGCCTCTTACTACTGGATGCTAAACATATATGTTTTCACCTATTGTCAGTTACATTTTTTTTTAAATTTTTTAAAACTTTCCTTGTTACTCTAGATTTTCTATGTACTATAGCACATTACCATAACCTTAAAACATCGTGCAAAACCTCTGAGCAATGATATTTTCTTGGGCTAAATAAATTAAGCTCAGCTTTTAGGGGTGTGTATGATATTACCAAGAAACAACTTGCCCCTCCTCCCTATTAGTATTAACGAGTGGTTCTCACTGCTCCATAGCTGCATATAGAAGTCCTATACCTGAAATGAATCCATCCCCTAGTTGCTAGTTTAGCAGGATCCATGGCAACAGATCAAAGGCGTCTAGTTTTTACCCAGCTGTAGGATCCTACCATCCCAGCACAACCTGGACATTTACTTCTCATTGGCACGATAGAAAGCCATCTAGCATCGGGGACAACCTCCAAAGAGTACACCCACAAGGTCATGCCGCCAATGATGGTTTATCACTTTGTGTGACCTGCCTATATTTGCCCTGTCGATGTGGAGATACACGATGTAATTTGTAAGGTTTCAGCTATATGTCATTACGGTACAGCACGCACTATAGTGTGTTAGAAAGAATGGATCTTCTGTGTGATTGTATGGTAGAACACCCGGCTTCACTAACGTTCTGTCAAAAAGTTTGCCTGTTAGTGATGCTTAGATGATTCTGGAAAGAACATTAGAAGACATTGTTTAAGCTGTCTGAAACTGACACACCACGTGCACAGGGGAGGTAATGTCGGATGTAGGAGAAATCAATACCCTGGCATGTATCAGGTTCAGAAGAGTAGTTCTAAACTGAGGTTATTTCATGAGGAGCTGAGGAAAATAATGCATGAATCCCATTACTTAAGCCGTTGTATTCACTTGGAGATCAAGTTTGTTACTCTCTTGTCAGAAAAGCCCATAAACTTATTGATACATATTCTAAATCAGATACCATGCAAAAACTAGGTATGGGCAGGTAAAATGTGTGGAAGTCTGATGAAACACCATAAATTGTTTTGTGAAATACAATCCTGAACATGTACATGCATATGTGATATTGTTCTGAAAACTGAATCGGATTAATCATACCATGATATTGCATTACCAGTCTGCAACGGAAGACAAAACTCATGCATATTTTCCATAGGTTAAACGATGCTTCCATGCGATCAATGCTGCTTCAGTTGGTTCTCCCTATACATTGACTATCCATCTCACATTCCAATCTAATGCATATGGATAATAATAATAATGACGTGTAATGAGAATAAGCTTCAACATCATTTTGTCTAGCATTATTTCATAATAACTGCTGTCAATGTCATTTAGCCTGCATGCACACAGCTTGTCCTAGTCTTCCTATAGAGCATTGTTCCCAGCGGGGAGCATCATCCGAGCCTATTCTTTCACTGGATTGAATTACTGTTGGCTGAGATGTTTATAGCAGGGCTGGAAAAGGGGCGGCTGCTACTCATAAGTACAGCGCGCACTTAGGTTGATGGATGTCGATTTGATACGCCTTCATGTTTCATGTCTCTGTGTGGGTCTAGTTTAATCGGCAAGTGGCACGGGATTCGCCAAGGAGAAGAGCAATTTCTTCTTGTCGCTGCACCGATTATCGACGCGCCAGGGAGGGAAGATATATTGAAGGGCCTCATGTACTTCGTTAAAGGAAATTTAATCCTGCCAGACGTCTCAATTGCTGTGCTGTAAAGCTACTTTAAGAGCAATCAACTTGGCGTATCAATTCGATGTCTATATAAACATATAGGCTGACTCAGATACGTACAATCATTGAAGTTGACACAGCAATGACAGAATTATGTCTAAATTGACTTTAAGTGTTGCATAAAATGAAGCTCACAAGAGTTAGTTGAATCATATGTGTCTGTAAAATAAAGGTATCAAATCAGTTATGAAACAGCAATTTTGCAGCATGTAGATCTATATACTGTATTTTCAGCAAAGAAGGCTCCTGTATTTTCAGCGAAGAAGCCTCCTCACATTGTGAGAAACCTAGTGGTATACATCGCATGTTATGTTTGCTCATGAGGTATTCTGATGATGAGGCAAGAGGTGGAAGAAATAGCCAAATGGAGCTAAGAGGGGAAGTGCTGGTCAGCTTTATGACCTGCGGACAGCCTCCTAGTGGCTTCATTGTGCCATAAAAAGCCTACCTAATGAGGAATCAGCACCAGGCGATTGTCCAGCTCGGGTCAAATCAGGAGTGCCAATATTTGGCCTTTGTCGAGTTGGCCAGCAGGAATCTGAAGGTGCTGCCAGGCCGGATTGATTAAAAGTAGCCGGCGCGTGGTCCACATTGTGATGCGGTGACACCATTGTAGGATACTAGCGCCAGCCACATCGATCTCTGAGAATCCGTGAGACTCAGCGAGACTTGATCCAGGAAACGGACACGAGACTGTAGGCAGGATGAGATTGGATAGGAGGACAAGGAAGGAAATGAGCACGGCCTTGGGTATAGGTGTGAATGGAAGAGTGGGAAATGTGTGCTAGCAAAGGGCAAGATTTGAGAGTAGGGAGATAAGACTAGCCAGTCAGAGTACATGTCATGTACATCATAGGATAAAACAAACAACCCTGCTTTCCAATATAAATGATTAATTGCCAGACCAAGTTCATTTTAAAGGTTTATATATGTTCATTGTTATTACACTAAAGTGCATGGAGCACTGAGAGGTTATGGCTTGGAGGACATAGGGCCGCTTTCATGGAAAGATAAGGTAAACGAAGAGATCTGTGAAAAGAGGCATCACAAGGGACACTCACGACTGACTATGGAATGAATACCAGCATGACATGGCTATATGGGGAGATGGATCAGTGGGTAGGTGCAGTGTGAACGAAAACCGCTGACTGGGGCCCAGAGGATCAGGTAACAGGTTGGTATGACGGATTATGAGGAATAATCTTGTGTGCGCATGCGCCGCCAGAGATTGGGCCCCGCCGGACCAACATCTGTGACGGGGGTCAAGATACCACCCCGTGCGCATGCATTGAAACCCGATGACTTCCTGTGGCGGCAGGTGGTGCAACCGTCACAGTCAATACATTGGTCTTCGGCGCGTCCCAAACTTGGGGGAGCCTTTGGGGACCAGGGTATATAGGGGGCGCTATGGGGACTGGGTAGATCAGAGAAGGTGGCCATAATCAATGGCCATTGACCGTGCTGACAGTCCAATATGACATGTCTGAGACAGCCAACATAGTGGCCACGGGGCGGGGGAACAGGGAGGGGTTCCGCCGGTTAATTGAGCGACTTGCCAAGCATTGAAGGTCTTCTTGTTGAACAGACTGGGTGTTCAAGGCATTTGGTCAGGTCCTTATTATCAGCAAATGAGGATCAAATCAAATCTGAATCATCACTAGCATATGAATGACATGGGCGATCGCTGAGCTCGAAGCTTATATAATGATTAATACAAAATTTGGCTAATGGTTCGCAATAATCACTGGTATTGATAGGTCATTAGCAATTTGCACTTATATATGTGATGCATTCAGTGATTGAATTTCATCCATATTCCAATGCAGTAAATGACACAAGATAATTCTTAATGTTGCTTGCAGACCCAGTCACCTGCTGAAGATAAACTTAGAACTATGCCTTATTGTAGGGACACCATGATACCATTTCATACCAAAGGGCATGTAGTCTGAATTGAAATACAAGTAATCCTGTCTTGTGGATATGGTGAACAGGTGAAAGGTTAGACATGCACTGATTTGTAAGAAAACTCATGGGACGAAGTATCACACTCTGGGATTGGGTGGAGAGTGGGGAATTGCTGAGACCAGGACAAGGAGGTGAAAGAGGTGCGGGGTAGCGTTAGATGACGTGTATCCCGTTTCAAGACCCACCGATCAAGAACTAAAGAAATGCAGCCACACAAAAAGAAAAACGAGGGAAAGTATGAGTAAAAAAAAGTGGCCGTTTCCCATCAAGTGGAGTGGGTCAGTGATCCCAGAAGTATAAATCATTCTGCCACTTTTTTCCTGTTGTGGGAATGACACGAGCAACACGCAAAGTCCTTGGTCGTCAGCTTAATGTAGGATAATGTATGGGTGGTGAGTTGGTTGGCAGGGCTGTGGGGGGAGGAGTAGGCCGAACACAAGGCCATACACCATATGAGCAGCTCTTGGAACAGGTTAAGGGCCAGCCATAGCCTCCAGGCGTTGACCTTGAGTCCAATGTCAACGCTACTACCGGCAGGTGGCTTGGCAAAGGCTCCAACACTCCAACACCTAGCACTAAGATTATACCAGTCCTTCAGAATACCACTCACAAACTACTTAGAATTGACTCTAAAACAGAAATGACACAAGTGTTAGATAACAACAAACAGGTGCTATTTTACCATGGATCCCTATATTAGGGGTCTAGAACTGGTGAGACCAGTTATCACGATAGCACCCTAGGCATTCTGCAATGAAGAGAGGGAATTATTAAATTGGTATTTAATCCCTTGTGGCTACACCTTATGATGATGCCTCGATGTAGTTTGGTCCAATTCCAGTGAAGGCTCAAGTTAATATTTCCTGGATGTGTGTAGTATACACGGCTGCTCAGTAGACGTGACAATGGCAAGGTGACCATCCTCAGACAAGTAAACGTGTGTACTTAACAGAACATACCTCTGTAATGTGGTACTAGGAAGATGCTTAGCAATTACAACTTTTTTTTCATTGTATTTTCTGAAATATGTAAGTAATTAAATTTGTGTAGGAAAACAAAAGTTCAGGGGTCTGGCATGCAGTTTCGGGTGCGCCAAGGGTGTTTTAGCCACTTTTGAACTTGTCATGTTTAAATTTTTGAGCGAGCATGTGTGTGGAAGGGATGGTTGCCACGCCCATATAGCTGGATTGAGAGTATGGTAAGGTGGCTGGTATGGAACCTTTTCTATTTAAAAAAAATATGATACACTGCTGGTTTCTCTATCTAGCATGACTGTAAAAGGAACATAGCCAATTATCAAAAAGCAAATTAAGCTCAGCCAACCCTACACAGGTAAGAAAACTTCCTTTGGATACTAACATGTGTGATATATTTTGATAGATCTCACTAGCCTTAGAGAGCCAATTTGTCACTATCTCCGTCAGGAGATGTAAGATCTTCTTTTCTTTTGATTCAGAGACGTTGACTGAAAGGACCTCGTTGATTTCCTTTTATCGAATATCAGGAAGGCATTACCATCGTGCATGATAGTGTTATTTTAGAAGGGGCGGGGTAGGAATGGAAGTAGAGATCGATGTTAAGTGAGATGAAAGAAAGGAAGTAAATTAGACTTGTAAAGTTTGAAATGAGAATCCTGTGTGCATGTGATTGGTAAAAGTTCTCAGTTTTGACATTCATAGAGAAACTGGGTGGGAACCTGGAGATACCACCTACATTATAATAATGTCAAGATAAAGGTGAGGGTCAAATATGTCTGAATCATTGATCTTAGGTTCCTCTGTTGACCCTATGTTTAGCTGGGTGACGTTGTAGAGACACAGGTAGAAAGGACCTAAAAGGCGTAACCAAATATCAGGGTGTGTTCCTTAGAAGGAACGTGGGCGTATTAATATGATTGCCTAGGTAGTGCTAATCATGGCCATGGCTACTCTGGTATTACGAGTGGTGTGGCACCGTTTATCGTGGCAAATGGTGGTGCCTATAGATGGTGCCAAAAGTATGCTGACTAGGCCAGTACTGGTGCCGCTCGATGGTGGTATTTGGCGGTGGTGTCACCCAACCCCTTATCAAATGTGTCCTAGCCAGATCTAACAGTTTGATTCGGCGCTCAGACCCGCATGATGAATGTAGCGGTGGCCTCCCCTCCTTCACCTTCTCCAACTTATCAAAAATGCACACTCGTCTTGGGCCCCTGCCCAATTTAATGCGGGTCTCGTCGAGCCTCGTCCAGGTCTCGTCGGTGCGAGACCGCCATGAAATATATAGTGACCAGCTTTACATGACTGCCGCTTTGTCGGCCGACGACCGAAGGTGGCTAAGGTGTTGACACCTTGTGCGGGGCCTGTCTTTGTGTTGCTGAGCATGCTCAGAGTAATCAGTTTCTACGTCCCAAGTAAGAGTGGCCATGTCCATCAGGGATGTGGGGAGGTGGGGTGGGGGTTAGGGACTGGGCCCAAAAGAAACCCTTGGGGGAGTTAGTCCTTCATACCCGGCAACACTATCAAACTGTGTGTCTGTTGACTTTGGGCGGGGCTCGCGAATATAGCGCCCCCGTCAATGTCTAATCCTGGGACACCATGCCCCCCACCCCCCCCCCCCCCCTCAGGCCACCACCCCACACCCATGCCTCCTCCCGAACGGAGACATTGCCGGGCAGGCGTTCCCTGATGAACGGCTGCATTGCCTACACCCCCCCCCCCCACAGCCCGTGTGAATGGCGCCTTTCGTGGTGCCGAATGAAAAGCGATTGAAGGAGCCACTGGAGTCGTTGAAAGGACTGGTCCACTGGTGGCGGTTCTAGCCGTGTCAAGTCGAGGTCCTGTTGGTTAGAAGGGCCAATCCATTAGAGACAGCCAGTGGCCGATGCTTTAAGACAAGTGGCGCCATTCTGCAGCCGTCGTGATGAGGCGCGCGGGAAAATGTCGTGATGTCGTCTGCTGAGATTGTCCTCCCAAAAGTCGTCTGCCAGAGCTGATTGTCAGCGTTCAGTAGCAATAAGCCAAATGGAGGCGGCCTTGGATTGTCTGTATTTGTGGGGTAGTGGGGTAGGTTGAGTAGGAACTATAGAGTATGCCACAGTATTCAAGTATAGTCTGTAAAAGGGATACATGAGTGTCATGAAATGATAGACTGGTGTTCTATTGCTCTAGACCGTTGGTCCAGATTCACCCTGAGATTAATCCCAACAACCCCAAGTGTGCCTCGGTTAAGGGGATAAGCTCCCTGCCATGGTAAGACAATAGAGTGGTTGCTGAGCAAGCACTGAGGAAGGAAGCCCCTGGACAGGAAAGACTGCCTTCGGGTCGTTTCTGCACAGGCTCTGCCCACTCCAGGGTGCAAGGATTGATGTGAGTGGGGGTGATTGGGTCACAAGCAGTCCTCAGCATTGCTCCAGGTGGCTGCTGGAAACCCCTGACCACCATCTTCAAATGTTCAGACACCAGGGCATGAATATTGGTGTCCTCCTTTAGTAAGGGTAAATGTTTACCTTGGCACCCCAGGAAAACCTCTTCACACAAGCCACCGGCGGTTAATTTAATTATAACGATGGTGGAGAGAGAGGCAATATTGAAGGTGTCTGACGGGGAGAAGGGCGTCTCCCTTAGGGCGACAGCTCCTTGACTTTTGGGCCTTATCGGGTTTCTGTCCCTGAAGGTTTTTGATTTATGACATTAAACTCAGCAAAAAGCACAACAAATATGATCGATTAGGGACACAACTGGGGTTGCTTGCCTGGTTGACGGCAAGAGGGTGATCATAGCACTGCTTTTGCCTGCGACCAGCTGCCAACCTCACAGATTTCTTTATACCCTTACAGCCATCGTCACGCCTATTTGGATCAATGTGATTAAACAGTGCTCTGTAATCCTGGCTAGAGACCTTTATCAGGAGAGACATGGAGCCTCACTACAACCCATTGCACAAGTCCAACAGACAGGATAACTGCCCTCCTCCATACACTCCCCAGTTGACCACAGACAGTCCTAGCCACTCCAGCCAGGGGTGGAGATAGTCCTCATGTCCTCTTCAGCTCCTGTTGATGTCATGTTGGCCATGTCACATTGTCCACTCCAAAACACCAGAGCTGCCCTGGAGAGGCCTGGGTTAGGTTAAGGTGACAGGAAAGGGTATGAGGAGGCTGTCTGTTCTGTGCTATAACCATTTGACCAAAAAAATGGCACCACCCGGTACATGTGAATTGGCCTATTTTCAACCAGTTCTTGAATGTGGTAAATTGAATAGAAACAAAAGAGCATTTGACATAAATCACGGAACTACAATTAATGATTCAACGAAATTCAGAGATAAATAGCTCGCTTCACACTCAGGATGCCGTGATTACCTTTTGAATTGCGATCGTTAATGTCCTTTTGGTAGGAGTAGAAATGCTAAGAATCAAGTTTCATTTTGCCTCCACGGCAGTGAGTTAATGAGAATATGGCGTGTGGAAATAAATTGTGAATCTGTAATATTGCGAACACCAACTGCTCAAACAATCGTAGCTGACTCCCTTCAATCTTCTAGCACACGACGCCATTGTTTGTTCAAGCCTGCAATTGAATGCCATGCCATAAGAGCTGTGTGGCTTTCAATGGCTGAAGGATGTAGAAATCTGAACCTTTAATTGGGATGTCGAAAATGCAATGTTCAGTTCACAGGGAAAGGTCAGGCAGCCGTTCATATTACCCAGTGGATTCATTTGATAAAATACCAAAAAATAATTGAAGGGTGTGAGGAAAGCTTTGCGACTAAGCACTATGAAAAAATATTTGTTTGTTTGTATTGAAGACTTCACTAGTCGCTCACAAGGCACGTGACATGTGTAAATCTAGACAGATAGGTTCTGGGTGGGAATGTAATCGTCATTTACCAGACTGTGTAGTGGCTGCAACAATGTCTAACTGTTTGGTGCTCTAGAGCTGCTCACTGTCGGGAGGCTGGAACTGCTCGTGCTAGGTGACCATGACTGATGAGCTACTCTTGTCCTTGGATGCCATTAAAAACAATCTGGCGGAGATGACGTCACATCAAAGCGTTCGTCCTGCACTGGTTCCCAGCGTGGGCTGTGTTTTAGACATAAATAAGCACAACAGATGGCACCACGTGCAAATAGAGACGAAGCGAGTGGAGGCAAGCATGATGCTGGGATCTAGATAGTGGGAAACTATGTGTCCAGTAGGGAGGCAGTCAATGGGCGAAATGCAGAGCTTGATTTGTGCTACATGTAGGCTAGAGAATAAGAAGATGGATACATACATAATTATATATGCATACACGTTATAACTTAGACATGAATTATGAGGCAGGAACAGAGGTCGGTGGGTTTAGCCTGTGCTGCCATTTGTTAGGAAGGAATGAGCGAAAAAGCCGAGATGAGTACTAAGTGTAAATTGGGGGAGGCTGGATGGAGAAAGAGGGGTTAGATATACAGGGTGTGAAGGCGGCTGGTCCATCTGTCACTCCTCACCCTCTGTGCTAAATACACACATGAATCAGACTTCAAAGGGCCACCCTGAGCCCTGTGCCCTCTCTCTGACACGGGGCCCGGCACGTTTTGGGTAGGGAGGCGCGACTATATATTATGACGAAAGCCATGGACGTCGTTGACGTAGAAGCCGACGTAAAACGATGTAATCACGTACAAGAAATTCTGTTTCCATGGTAACCAGCAAACCATCTGGTGTTAGGAGTGGGTTGTTGGCGGTTGTTGTACACTTTGGTGTTTCAACACAAGGCCTTTCCCATAGCCCCTACACCACCTGCCACCATCGATACAGTACTCACCTACCTTTTTCCAGCCTCCTCCTCCTAACCACCCTCTCTCTTCACCCAATCGCTCCCCCATCCACCAGTTTACAATCTAATCCCTGCTGGTCGCAGGAGAAATTTCTCTCCAATAAGGCACATGATGTGGCACCTGTTTCTCCATCCTTCCCCTGACTCACTCCCTATGGTCTCCAAACCCGAGGCCTCACCTACAATGTTACAGCATCAACCTATGATCACCTCACACTAACCCCCATTCACGAATGCATTTAAAGAATCTTCCCTGAGGTAAGCCATCATAGTTGCTGGATCGAAGGTAGGTCTTATGCTTAGCCGCGCCTCTAGAGGCATACATTTTTTCACAAACTAAGGGGATATAAGGGGAAAGACTGGGGCTGTAAGTTGACAGGGGGTGGCTGCTCAGTAGCTAATGGCCACTTCATGTCGTAGTGTTCGCAGTCAACATTACCACATGGGGCTAATTAGGATATCCCATTAACTATTGCCATAGCCATAAGTAACCCTGAGTAAATCAGCCTTGAAGTTCCATGTCAAAAAGAGATGGGGGTGAGGTAGCAACTGACATCGCTGTCGTGTATAATTAATGACCATCCTTGTCATTACTGTTTACTCTCTGTGAAGTTAAAGAGAGATGGGGAATATCCTACCTTGGGACGTGCAGAATAGAGGTAAAAGGACTCACCTGATTAAAGTGTAATTAAATTGTTGTATGTTCATTACCTTGCGAAATATCATAGATCATCCATCAATTGCTCTGTTATCAGGTATACCATAAGCCCTTTGCTGTGCCATATAGAATCTTCCTAAAGTCTGGATGTGCCTTATAGGTGAGGTTATATTACATTAGATTAATTAGTTTTTCAAATGTGGGCCTATGGATATGCGAGGTATTACGGTACTTGCTTGTGATACACAGATATGTGAACCAGAACCTGACAGTCCTGATGCTGATGGCAGACTTTGGTTACAAAAGAAGGTATATGAACTAGAACCTTGGTTAAACTTTCATTGTGAGGAAATAACCTGGATCCTATACAGACTCCCCCAGCTGGGGTCTATTTCGAATTCCTTTGCTATTGGTTCCTGACCATGCCTGTCCTTGGTGTGCAGTAGTCAGGGCCTTGGGCTCCTTTGTCAGGTACCTAAGGGTGCAGATGTGTTTAGGACAAGTCACTCACTGTTTAATCAACGTTCGTAGGACCTTTGTGAGTACATGGTTCCCGAGGATTCAAAGAGCTGTATTCAAGCATCTTTTTTTTTCATTTTTGATGGGCATGTTTCATTGATATACGGTGCTACGCAAACAGGGTTGACATTTGGTATTTCGTGATGGTGGATATAGACTGTGCTATGAAAACTTTTTATTAGCAGCTTTCGACAGGAATATTAGCAACAGGTAAATGATGTCACCCGATATTTCTCATCATTGTTAGCATGCAGGATACACCTTATTTCAACAAAGCAGGGGTCATTAAGAATGAAATCCAATATTGGCCAAGAGTTATAAAATCGAATTAGTAGCGATTATATCAAAATTATTATGAAAATACTGGGAAATTTGTAAAGGCAATAAGTGATTAAAGATAATAATATTAAGAGGGATACTATTGATCAGTCTCAACTAATATGTAAACCTTACAGTTTACCACCAATTGCGCATGTAAGTTTATAAATTATCATTCAAATACGCACCAAGCCTGAACTCATACCCAGGGAAATAGGTACATCACAAAGACGTTTTTATCAGACGCCCTCTGACAAGATAGTATAATCAATAGTTGCACTGCTTTTGAACAATAGATAAGAGGAAAGCACATATGTCGTATGGACAATAGCTGTCCAGAATAGTAACTTTGTAAAAAGGATCCTTCAGAAACATATCTTTATCATATCCATATAGATACCTGATAATATTAGATGATCAATATCACCACCTGTGCTTTGCGTAAGATCGTTGTACAACTTGTTAGCTAGCTTAAGCGCTTGTTCCACAGACCTAAATTGGTCGGATTAGCACTAATCCGACCGATTTTTTTCTATACTTTTGATATATTATAAATCGTCGGATTAGAGCTATTCCGACCGATTGTATGGCTGTGGAACCAACGCTTTAACTAGTTTTTTTCCCCAACAGATGAAAAGAATATTCTGTTCTACAGAAAAATACAATATAAAACTAAAGACTTGTCAGCAGGATCTAGTAGAAACATTACATACATCTAGACCAGCTCGAAATAATACATTGGCTTACGATGTGTACTTTGTGACTGGCGTAGCTCAGATTACTGTACTGCCTACCCTCTGGTCACTATTATGACCTTGAACCTGCTACCTAAGGTTGCCAGCAGGGCGCACCACACGTCTCATCACTTCTGCATTGGAGACATTACCGTGGTGGAATAAGAGAGATGAGGGCCGAGCTCAATTTTCCTTCTTCTGTCTAGATCTCCTTTCATATTGTATATGCATGTATATTCATGGTGTAGAGCTAGAAGGGTAGGGCATATTTAATATGAAAACACACAGCATTGGGGCCGAAATCCAAATCAACCTCTCCTTGTACGAATAGACAATTCACTGTTTTGTTCATGAGCTCGAAACAAGGCTTAGCACAGAGGTCGACACCAAGTCCAGATTAGTAACGCTGTATGGATAGCATTATCAGAATTACAAGAATATTTTCTTTGTATTTTACCTGATGCCAGGTGGGTGGGTGGTTGGGGGCTCGGGCTCAATAATGTAGAGATATGGTCATTGCAGATGCAGACAGATAGAAGTATATATAGAGATCGTTAAGTGAAAGCAGCATGGTATCTGGAGGATGGCCCAGCATCCCACCAGGGAGACCACAGGGTGCGCGAGGGGACTGGTAACGACGTCTGTTCATCCCGCCTGCCTTAGGCGGTGGATGACCGGCGGCAGCCTGGGGTGAGGGATCGGGCATGGGGCTCCCTCAGGGGCAGATCCTATTCGACACGAGGCCCTAAAGGCAGGAGTGGATCCTCCTGTGTGCCTGACCTTGATCCCCGGCGCAAACAATGCCCATGGCGGCCCTCAGCGCAGTAGTTCATCACGCCGCCAGGCAAGCGTCGGACACACTATTGCTGAAAGGACTGTGTGGTCAGCCTAGCTCTCCTAATACTACAAGGTAAACGATGGATTGGTACCTGGGCATCGTCTTGACTATGTAATACAATCCCAATGAAGCCTGACGATATGACACAGACAACCCTCCTTCAGTTTTTCATTGAAGTATCATTGGGTGAGAACGCCTGCTGCATACCCTACAATATATTGCTCACATATGTATTTCGGTGATGCATTATTTGTTGAGAGCGCCTGTATACTACTTACACTTAGTTTTTAGGGATGTGCTAAGCTTGAAAATACTTGCTACATATCCACAACGGTCACACCTGGTTTTTAGTGATGTACTAAGAGTCAAGAAGACTACATATCCTCTCTCGCACCTACTTCATAGTGACCTACTGAGAGTTGAGAGGGAGGGCCTGCTACAAATCTCCCCCCATACACTACTCCAACTTAGTTCATCATGATACACTGAGAGTTGATAATGCCTGCCTACATATCCCCAAATTCAAACTACTCATAGTGAGTTAATATAATTGATGTATTGATAGTTGGGAAAACTTGATGCGTATCCCCAACTGTATACTACTTAGGCTTAGTGTGATTGATGTACTAATAGTTGAGAACACCTGCCACATATCCCCAACTGTATACTGTCCTAACTTACTTTATAGTGACCTACTGAGAGGCGAGAGGGAGGACCTGGTACAAACCCCTAACCTTATTTTATGTGAAAAACTTCTTTCCATAGAGATAGAGGGCCGATCGCCACACCCACAGTGGTGTAACGTGTGCTGATCCACGACAGCGGCCGATCCACCACTGCAGACTCGTTCCGGGCGCATGTAAACATTCAAAATGGTGGACCGCCACTCCTACAGGGAACTACGGTACCAGACATACAACAAAACATAAAATAAATAGAGAACTAAACTCCCCTGGTGTCATCGGTGGCTGATCCACCCCTCGGGGATGAGACACCCCCCTCATGGTGGATCGGCCACCTTGTACACCACGGTCGTTTGGTTCTATCTATTTACTACCAACCAGTATACCACTCACACTTAGTTATCAGTGACATACTGAGAAGTAAGAGGGCCTGCTACATATCCCAAACTGTGTACCACTCACACTTAGTTTACAGTGACATAATGAGAGGTAAGAGGGCCTGCTACATATCCCAAACTGTGTACCACTCACACTTAGTTAACAGTGACATACTGAGAGGTAAGAGGGCCTGCTTTATATCTATAACTGTATACTACTCACACTTAGTTTACAGTGACACACTGATCATTGAGAAGGGCCTGCTTCATATTCCCAACTGTATACTACTGACACGTAGTTCACAGTGACATACTAAGCATTGAGAAGGGCCTGCTACATATCCCTAATTTTATATACTACTCACACCTAGCTTACAATGAGCGTTGACAAGGGCCTGCTACATATCCCCAATTGTATATACTGCTCACACTTAGTTTACAGTGACATACTTACCATTTAGAAGGGCCTGCTACATATCCCTAATTGTATATACTACTTACACCTAGCTTACAATGAGCATTGTTGTATATACTACTCACATTTAGTTTACAGTGACATACTTACCATTTAGAAGGGCCTGCTACATAATTATCCCTAATTGTATATACTACTTACACCTAGTTTACAGTGAGCATTGAGAAAGGCCTGCCACATATCCCCAATTGTATATACTACTCACACTTTATACCACTCACACATAGTTTGCAGTGATGTACTAAGCGTTGAGGGGGTTTGTACATATCCCTAATTGTGTACTACTCATAAGAATTTGTAAACTTGTGTCGCATATTACCGCTAGTTTAAAGGATCTGCTGTATAACCCAAACTGTGCCCTACGCATACTGAGATTTTAGAGACGTTCTTAAGTTTTAAAGAGCCTGTGGCTTATCACAAGCTATATGCTACTCATACCAAGGAGACTCCTTGCAGGAACCCTAATATAACCCAGTGATAAACATTAACACCTTCCCTGGCCAACGACCAACCAAGTCAAGGGCAACACAATGAACCACCACGTCCATAATGGGTATATAGTGATCTATATCATGATACTAGTGTATAGCCCTTATCACTCACTCATTGGTCAAAATCACACAAAACAAACTTGCCCAGTGCTTTCAACCCTTTTCCCGATCGACCCCCACCCCCCCCCACTCCGCCTACCCTGTACACTCACCTACCTCCCTCCCCCATACCACCCAGTGACCCTCGACCCTCGGTGGCCGCCACAATCGTATTGCTGACCCCGTCTGTCGTGCCGGCGGAAGTGAGGTAATCACCGTCCCCTTCCGGCCAACCATTTCTCCATTTCCCATTGTCATCGGCCCGGTGGCGGGCGGTATGAGCAGCATATTGACACTAGTGTTCAATGCATCGATCGTGCAGCCGGGAACAAGCAAAGACACACGGAGAGCGAGAGGCACCGCCGATGGCCGCCACTACCGACTTTGGCCACTCGCCAGGGTCTAGCAAACAAGCACCCTCTTTGGTTTTACCTACGGCGCTCTTTACCTCTCTTCTGTCCACAGTATCACCAACTGCAGGTTTTGTGTGCTAGTATCAAACGCATGTGACACTTATAGACTACTATTTTGGTACATGAACAGGTGAGACTCTTCATACATTAGACACAAGCGTGGGTCTAATAAAACAGACAAAGGGTGTTGACGTATGCAAATACCACACATCTTCCTTAGAATCATACACGAATCTAATGCAATGATCATTTGTGTCCTACATGCTTAAAAATAGCTATTGCAACATTACCATTGCAGGTAATCATGTTCTTAATCGACAAACTGTTGATAAGATGACCTACTGTATGCACCATATACAGCAGTATAGCATAGTGGGGCCCCCTAGTGGCAAATCCATTGTCTCTGAAATGATGACTCAGGTAGTCAATTTGATGACTTAGGGTCGTCGTCACTTCTCAAAGACTACCTAAGGTAGTCTGCACAGACTACTTTCTTGATGACCTGGTTTTCAGTGTAGCTAAGGGGTATATTCATAACTTCATGTCATCGCCCTATAGGATAAAGGTAATAATCCTCGGGGCATGTTGTATACATCGGTAGTAGGGATGACACATGTATATACATATGAGATTTGCTATCATGACAATGGATATTGTCTATTCATCAACAACGTATCACAAACATGGCTTCCAGTTATGGTTCATCTTATATTACCGTGGCACAAAATTCATTGGCAATACTGTCATCTATATATCACATGTCCAATATTACATATTATTGCTGAAACTGAGCCATGTAGCTACCGTAATACTATGGCAATTTTATCTCGGTATCATGATGAGAATAATAGTATGACAAAATACATGACCGTGCCTTATACAACATTTAATGGCAATAGTTATGGCTGCTGCAACCACACTGGCTGTTATGGTTCAATGAGTTATTTGTGGTCTCCAGTTGGTTATCAGAGATACTTCGTAATCTCTAACACTATAGATACCCATCGGCCATCCTACCTATTAGCCCACGGCTGCAGGTACATTTTCAGGGAAGCCTGTACGAGGAGGAGTGGTCGGGGGTGTGCTGAGCCGCTTTGGTCTGGTATTACCTTCTCCCACATGGGGGCGCTGTAGGGCTTCCCTGACCCCGGCCTGCCCCCTGGTGGCCAATTAGAAAAGGCTGTGATTGGAGGTGTCAGTGTAACTGGGATCCTTCAGAGTGGGGCCGTGTATGGGAGGCTGAAGTGGTGAGATTACTTCTGAATCTAAAAATCTCTTACTTTTAATGGGATGATTGTTGATGGCAACCAAATAATATCCCTCTAAAGGCTAACCGAATGGTAATCTGCTATGGAGTAGCCGTATAAACAGTTACTATTGTGGTGTGCTTTGGAAATTGCACTATATATTAATACCGAGGAAAGTTAGGAGGGCCTGCTACATATCCCCAACTGTATACTACTCACACTCATTTTAAAGTGATGCACTTAGCGTTGGGAGGGCCTGCTACATATCCCTAGCTGTATACTACTCACACAGTGACATACTGAGAGGCGAGAGGGCCTGCTGTACATACTACTCACACTTATTTTGCAGTGATATACTGAGAGTTGAGAGGGCCTGCTACATAACCCTAGCTGTATACTACGTAGACTTAGTCTGCAGTGACGTACTAAGAGTTGAGAGGGCCTGCTACATAACCCTAGCTGTATACTACGTAGACTTAGTCTGCAGTGACATACTGAGAGTTGAGAGGGCCTGCTACATATCCCTAGCTGTATACTACGTAGACTTAGTCTGCAGTGACATACTGAGAGTTGAGAGGGCCTGCTACATAACCCTAGCTGTATACTACGTAGACTTAGTCTGCAGTGACGTACTAAGAGTTGAGAGGGCCTGCTACATAACCCTAGCTGTATACTACGTAGACTTAGTCTGCAGTGACATACTGAGAGTTGAGAGGGCCTGCTACATATCCCTAGCTGTATACTACGTAGACTTAGTCTGCAGTGACGTACTAAGAGTTGAGAGGGCCTGCTACATATCCCTAGCTGTATACTACGTAGACTTAGTCTGCAGTGACGTACTAAGAGTTGAGAGGGCCTGCTACATAACCCTAGCTGTATACTACGTAGACTTAGTCTGCAGTGACATACTGAGAGTTGAGAGGGCCTGCTACATAACCCTAGCTGTATACTACGTAGACTTAGTCTGCAGTGACGTACTAAGAGTTGAGAGGGCCTGCTACATAACCCTAGCTGTATACTACGTAGACTTAGTCTGCAGTGACGTACTGAGAGTTGAGAGGGCCTGCTACATAACCCTAGCTGTATACTACGTAGACTTAGTCTGCAGTGACGTACTAAGAGTTGAGAGGGTCTGCTACATAACCCTAGCTGTATACTACGTAGACTTAGTCTGCAGTGACGTACTGAGAGTTGAGAGGGCCTGCTACATATCCCTAGCTGTATACTACGTAGACTTAGTCTGCAGTGACGTACTGAGAGTTGAGAGGGCCTGCTACATAACCCTAGCTGTATACTACGTAGACTTAGTCTGCAGTGACGTACTGAGAGTTGAGAGGGCCTGCTACATAACCCTAGCTGTATACTACGTAGACTTAGTCTGCAGTGACGTACTAAGAGTTGAGAGGGTCTGCTACATATCCCTAGCTGTATACTACGTAGACTTAGTCTGCAGTGACGTACTGAGAGTTGAGAGGGCCTGCTACATATCCCTAGCTGTATACTACGTAGACTTAGTCTGCAGTGACGTACTGAGAGTTGAGAGGGCCTGCTACATAACCCTAGCTGTATACTACGTAGACTTAGTCTGCAGTGACCTACTGAGAGTTGAGAGGGCCTGCTACATATCCCTAGCTGTATACTACGTAGACTTAGTCTGCAGTGACCTACTGAGAGTTGAGAGGGCCTGCTACATATCCCTAACTGTATACTACTCACAATGAGTTTGTAAGTGTCGCAAGCTTCCCTAGCCCATTTTAAAGGGTCGATTTCTCCTCTTTTCTATCCTCTCGGATATGTGTAGTGCACATATGTACGGGCACTAACACATTTCCCTGTGAAAAAGTAATGTCCTTCTTGCCATGAATATGACCTCAGCTGTCGAAATGGCTTGAAACATCTATTACTCACTCACTCATTGTAAGTGTCGCGTGTCACCGCTAGTCTAAACGACCTGCTGTATACCCCATACTTTCACGCTATTATATTCTTCTTGTAACCTATTTGTATATTCCAGGTACTGTAAATCTGTAAAGATTCTGTAGGTTTTCAAAATTAGTAATCAATATAAATGTCATCTTTCCATCGTCATGCTAAAACCCAGCTAGACTTGCACCTCTCTGTAAATTGACGGCAACACCCTAAGCTTGATGTAAGAAGGCAGATCTCTCGTCATACTGCTAATGGAGTTTGGATAGTCCCTTCCCACTCCATCACAAGCCAGTGATAAACATAAGTCAGCGGTTGATTGGCAGACTCACATGTTCCCTCCAGCACCTGGCGATGTCAACACTCGACCTGGGCCTCCCAGACGCGGTCAATACACCGTGTATATTACCCAGCATAACACCCAGGCCACCCCGCGCACGCGCAGGCCACTTCCGGCTCATGGAGTACCTGTGACGGAAATGCGGCCATTTGCCACTAGGTGGTAGGTCGGGTTGGACAAAGGGATACTGGGAGTTCTTGGCTATGCTGTAGTTGTACATATGTAATGGATAAAACAGCGTTGCGGCGGACAGGCCAAGTGATAGTCATATAGAGGTATATTTTGGAATTTTGGGAAACTTACCGTAGGGTACCGGAGGGAAGTTGAAGTAAAACTTCTTATTTTACCGAGGGAATACGGGGTATTGGAGGAACAGATGAGATGCGGCCCGAAGCGGTCACGTGACGACAGACTTGAAAACCTAAAATCTATGAGTAGAAAAACACACACAATTTTCTGGAAACAACCAGATTAGACATTTCAATTTTTTATATAATAATAATACCCTCGAAAGAATACGGGTAGGGTGGGAAGGGCATCTGTTCCTCCAATACCCCGTATTCCCTCGGTAAAATAAGAAGTTTTACTTCAACTTCCCTCCGGTACCCTACGGTAAGTTTCCCAAAATTCCAAAATTTTACCTCGGGAATACCTCGGGTATTTCCGTAACCGATGAGATGTTGAAAGCGAATGTGTTTTTCTAGTCATAAAGATTTTTGGCTATTATCAATAATTCTCAATTATTATCAATTTAATAATTGACCAAGACCAATACAGAATCAATTCAACACCTTTAATTTTCTGACCTTTACCAACTTGGTTAAAGCACAGTACACTAGTTATCTGGAGTAGTCAAATAAACCAACCAATGCAATTAATACACCAGATAACCCATACATTTGAACGTTCAACAAATCTAATCTGCTAGTCTCAGCAAGTTAGTAGCTACATGCTCTGTATCAACCTCGATGGGCTTGTTGTAGAATTTCCGATATGAGTCAGCTGACTTCCACCCTGCCAGGCGCATTACGGCATTCAAGCAGGATCCTACCTTGGTGGAAGCTGAAGCTGAAGCCCCACGAGTAGAATGGGCCTTCCAACGTGAAGTGTCAATCTCAGCCATGTCTAGAGTGGCAATGGTCCACCTGGCCAGGGTATCCCTACTGATTCCGTCATGAGGCGAAATGTAACTCATAAGGAGCTGCAGTGGATTTTCAAGAGGTGGGAGGTTCAGCTTCCTCCTAAGTCGTTCAGACTTTTCACGGACCTTTTGCCTCCTAGTGAGATATGCTTTGAGGGTGCTGACCACACAGAGTTTTTCATTCAGGATGTAGGGTCGCAAGACCACAGTGTTTAAAGGGTCACCGACTCTGTTAGACTTTAACAGAGTACTGAGTCTGAAGACAGCATTTCTGTCTTCCCAAGACAGTTCATCTGTCCTTAACGCTAAGATTGTCTGCCCTCTTTGAGATGTGACAAGCAAAATTAAGACCGCTAGTTTCAACGATAACTTCTTAAGTGACAAAGAACTGTTATCCCCCCAACTTTTGAACAACTTGAATACCTTTGTAACGTCCCAAAACGTGTCATACCTTGGTCCACTAGGTCTATCTTCGTATGTACCCTTCACCATATGGCAAATGTTTGGATGTTGCCCAATAGGCGCCCCATCTACCTGTGGTAACAGGGTTCCCAAAGCACACCGTGCCACATTCATAACTCCGTGACCTACTCCCGAGTCATACAAAGTTCTCATAAATTTACACACTTGTGGCATAGTGCCCTTCATCCAGTTATAACCCCGTTCAACACAGAAAACTATCCATTTGTTTATGTAAGTCGTATAAAGTTTCCTTGTAGATGGTCTCCAAGCTTTTATCATAAGGTCAATGGAAGCCTTGTCATACCCTTCCTTTTGGAGGCGTCGCCTCAGAAAAGGAAAGCTATAATTGGTAGACTTCCTATGAACTGTAGGCTTGTAGGGGCCCCATGAGGTAGTAGGTTGTTCTTTCTCTTGCGGAACCGTACGTAGTCCACCGCATACTTGTGGGCTTTTGCCTTCCAGGGTTGACTCTCCCAATCCGGCATCACGAGGATTGCCCTTGCTCCTGACCTCAATATGCGTTGAAGCACCCGGCCTGCAATGCTGAACGGAGGAAAACAATATAAGAGCTTATTAGGCCATGTGAATGAGAAAGAGTCAACTTTCCATGCTTCTGGTTCTGGCCTACGTGACACAAAACATTGAACTTTACAATTTGTTCTAGAAGCGAACATGTCCACCTGAGGCCTCCCAAACCTTTCACAAATGATTCCAAAAATTGATTCATTTATCTCCCACTCAGTCTCATCTTGGAAATGGCGTGACTCATGATCAGCGATGACATTATCCACTCCCGGCACATGAGCCGCTGTCAACCAGATCCCTCTAGACTCACACCAGTTCCAGATGTTTCTTGATACCAGATTACACATTGGAGACTGCAGCCCTCCCATATGTCTCACATATGCAAGTGCCGTGGTATTATCTGTCATGACCCTAATATGAGCCCCTCTCACTTTACACAACGATTTTAGCCCATATTCTATTGCCATGGTCTCGTGGATGTTGGTGTGGAAGTCCACCTCAGAGGGAAGCCATCTGCCATTAGTTCTGACGTTCCCCCTGTGTGCACCCCAGCCGTCATCCGATGCATCCGTATACAATTCAAACTCTGGTGGGCCTACATCCAGTGCCTTCTTAGCAGTTGGTATGCTGGCTCGCCACCATAGTATGTCCTGTATAGCATCCTTGGAAAGTACCATTTTTGCATCAAAATTCCCTTTTCGGTAGGCTAACCATTCATTCTTGCATTTCTCAAGTCCTTTAATATGTGCAGGCCCATATTGAACTCCTGCCGAGTAAGCTACCATAAGACCTATGAGAGATGCAACCTCCCTGATTTTTGGCTTGACTTTCCCCAGCAGCAAGTAGGAATCTGACATGAATTTGTCTACCTTCTCCTGAGTTGGATATATAGACATATCCACAGAGTCAATCCAAAAACCCAAGAAGATCACCCTTTGCGAGGCTACAAAGGCTGACTTATCTGGGTGAATTACAAAGCCTAACCCATCCAGGGTTTCACACACTCTTCTGATAGATTGCTCACAACCTTCTTTTGACTCATGCATAATAAAAGAATCGTCAATGTAGGGGAAACATATGTGTCCCTCCTCCCTTAGCTTTGCGAAGGGGGGAGTGAGCAACTTAGTGAATACTCTTGGTGCACATGAAAGACCGTTTGGCATCCCTACAAACTGGTAGAAGACCCCATTCCACCTGAACTTCAGAAATTTACGATAATCTTCTCGTACAGGAATAGAGTAATAGGCATCCTTTAAATCTACACTCCCCATAAAACAATTAGGGGTGACAAGATCCACAGCAGTTTGTAGGGAGGCCATCTTAAAATGCTCATACATGACCTGCTTGTTCATATCTGTCAAATCCAATATAAGCCTGTAATCCCCATTGGGCTTGGGACGCAGGAAAACATTGGAGATGAATTCGCCCTGTTCATGTACTGTAAACTCAATAATACCCCTAGCTACCATTTTATCTACTTCCTTATCCATAAAGGCCACCTCTACCGGATCAAGTTTATATGGAGGAGGCACCCAGTCCTGGGATGGTAAGGCATTAAAGTCAATGGTGACACCCTGAGACATGGCTAAGATCCAAGGGTCCTTGGTGAGTTTAAACCAAGCATCAGCACACTTCAGAATGTTACCCCCTTGAAAGGATTGGACAGTGTTATGTAGTGGGAAGGGACTCACCTGCCCTACTTGGGCCCCTTCTTGGAAAAACCCTGTTGGGCTTGCTGCTGCTGACCTTGGCCCTGCGGACGAGGTGCTTTGAAGCGGTAACCCTGGCCTTGTGTCTGGTAATTCTGAGAGTAAGTCTGCCTGTAGCCATGAGCCACTTGAAATCTCGGCTGAGCGTATTGATGGCGCGGAGCAGGGTAACGGCCCCTAGGGCCCTGGCCATAGTAGTGGTTCTGTCCATAAGGGTGTCTAGGCCCCCAGGCTTGAGCAGGTGCTGTGCCCATGACCTTCTGCCTCTTAGACTGGGAATGAGAATCCTGCGGCCCCGGGCGTTTGGACGCTAGAACCTTGTCTGAGATCTTCTTATCCTCCTCAGCTTGTTTAATACGAGCCTCCAGGTTGCCCCCAAAAAGCCATTGTGGGTCCCCATCAATGTTGGTCTTAGTGAGCGCCTTAGCATAGGGCTTAGCAAGAAAAGGTTTTAGCAAGTCCCTCCTCTTTACTGATAGCCCATTGCATACATTGACCAGTAGTCTGGTTGCCTTATTAAAATCCCTTCCAAAGGCATCCAGTTGTTGGTCCTCGGGCCCTTTCTCCAACATCATCGAGCCTAACGGTGCCATAGCTGCAATGGCCGAGACCACCCCTTTCTGCAGGGTCTGAAGAGATACATCCAGCATACGCACTGCCGCATTCTTGGAAAGTGCCTCAGAGTTGAAAATTGCTTCCTCTAACTTAGGTGCTACCAGTCTCTGCACATTTGAAGGCCTAGGAAAATCTTTAGCCGCTTTCTCCAAGTCCTGGGCAATATAAGTCTCTTCAAAATAGGAATTGATGGCATCGGAGAGGGCTTCATGTACGGTGGGGCCTTCCTTGGTTAGTTCCGCTTTTTCCCGTCTGTAGGACTGGATACTCTCAGCTAGGCTTCCTGTTAGCCCCTTGAGATGGTCTATTGGAGGTGGCTTAGCCTTTGACGACTGTGCCTCAAAATCACCTTGCACAGAAGCCACTTCCTCCTCATCATCCACTACTGACATAGCATGTGCCTGTCCATGTGGGCCTAGTACCACATAACCCTGACCTTCCTCCTCTACTGGTTCACACTGGTAGGCCATGTGATCCATACCATAGGCATAATCCATCGGCTGATAAGGGTCCTGATAGTAATCATAACCCTGCTGGTAGTAGGGCATAGGAGGAGCCCATCTTTGAGGTGGCTGCTGGACCAACAGCACAGGAGCACTGGGAGTCTCAGTAGTTTGAACCTCAGGCTCCTTCTCAGAGTTTACTGAACTCACAGTGTCTTTCTCAGCACCCTTATCCTTAGAATGCCTAGATGAAGATCTAGCAGAGCTGGAACTTGAACTAGAGTTCTTATGTGATTTCTTCCCCTTCTCCACAGCAGTGGGACTGGACTGAGATGTACTTGCCATCCTGGAAAAAGACCAGAAATAAAAAGATTATAGACTAGCTGCCTATCGATATGTACTTAGAGTAGGACAAGATACATGTACCTGGAGCAGACCTGTTTAGCGGCAACGGCGAAACTCGCCGAGCGCTATGTACTTAGAGGAGGACCATAACATGTACCTGGAGCAGACCCGCTTAGCGGTAACGGCGAAACTCGCCGAGCGCTATGTACCTAGAGTAGGACAAAAAACCGTGTACCTGGAGCAGACCCGCTTAGCGGTAACGGCGAAACTCGCCGAGCGCTATGTACTTTCGAGGTATACTTTAGGTAGATCTCGCGTTGTCCTACTCTAAGTACGCAGGTACAACCGCGCTGGTGCTCGGCGAGCCCCAACGAAGAATTTTTCGATCGCTATCGACCAAAACTGCCCGAAAAACGGGCAAACTGAGGGCAAAATGGGTGCCAAACATCAGGGAATGCTCAAAAAACCCTGTTAGATCCCTGTATCGAGAGAATTCCAGCGGAATTCCTCCAGGAATTTGTAAAATGTAAGATCTCTCTACGGCCTGCCGACACGACAACCGTCTTTGAGAGAAAACTTTATTTTCTAGCTCTAAAAAGGTACCCCAGCGGCGTAACCTTGGCCAGAAGGAAAACAAGAACAAAAACCCTTGAGAAAGGGCAAAAACTGCCCAAAAAAGGGGCAGAAAGGTAAGAAAAACGACCAAAAACTCACCTGGAAGTTTAAAACCGTCTGCCATACACGGACGCTCGATCCAAACTGTCGTCACGTGACCGCTTCGGGCCGCATCTCATCGGTTACGGAAATACCCGAGGTATTCCCGAGGTAAAATAGGTACTATAAATAGGCTTCCAGGCAGCCCGCTATAGACAAGTGGAGATGTATGAAGGATGATGGTTGCTTTGTTTCGTCCTGTAGAGGCTTGCGTAACGAGCTATAGATCAATCAATGCTATTGTCATACCTACTGGAGGAGGCTGAGTAGACCCGCCCACCTGCCTCTGTAGAGTAGTTGTCCTGGCATCCGTCCATCGGTAGCTATTGATACACCCCCCTCCTAGCTCTACCTCCTCCTCCCCCCCCCCCACCCCTCCCCCCTGGTTCCGTTCGCTAACACACGGCAGATCCAACTCGGCGTTTAGCCAGCATTAGCGCCTTCTTGAGAGGCGACACACACGGGGCGGTCTGCTAGTTAGCACGGAGGTCCTCCTGCGTGTAGTTCATTAACAAGCCGCCAGGGGTGTTTATCCCGCCGCCTGCCAGGTGCCGGAGACAGCGGTCGCACGCGCGACCTTCCGGTGTCGGGGAATTGATGATAATGGCTGCCTAATGTGCCTCAGCCGGGGGCGGACGGGCTGACGAGCAGAGCGGACCAACTACCACTCCTGCCGTACGATAATCTCTAAATCAAATGCGGTGATTAAACGTTGGGGCCGCAGCGGAAGGACATGCTTGAGCCGCCTTGGCCAGTGCCCATATTTGCATGTGGTAATAGAGGTTGCACATGGGTAGACTGGAACTAGTGCAGACTGTAGGCGGGTTCTATAAATCTTAGTAGTGTCAGTCTGTCTGCCGGCCAGCCGCATACTCCTGCCACCCGGCGTGTGGAAAGGGCAGAGGGATATCATTCCGCCATATGTTAGCTGTCTAGTCTCCTTCATCTCTGCTTTCTCACACCAGACCGCACTGCGCCCTCCTCCCACCCTCCAGCAACCCCTGGCTTTTCACTCAGCCTCGAATAACCATACTTTATAGTCTCACCTATTCCATATTCAGATATTCGCCTGCAACCTTTCCCTATGACAAGCTGATAGCTTAAGACTCTTCCGGTAATACGTCATCGTTTTATTGCCTTCTCCTGGAAATCCCTGTAATAAACTTCCATCCATCAAGACGTTTAACGCAAGTCTACCATGAGCAAAATCTCTTTTTTAATAGTCAGCAAATTGGATGCCACGTGGAGCCTGAATTTTTAAGTGAACTTGCAAATGCCATGAAAATTGAGTACATTTTGAATTGTGCAATAAAGATCTTTTCACTTCTTCGGCCATCCCATTTTATGGGATAGTTTCTCATAAATAGCGGATGCAATTGCTGATAAAGATTCACTAAAATACATACATATATATATATATATATATATATATATATATATATATATATATATATATATATATATATATATAATAGTCCAATTTGCTACTTGTAAATGGGATTTATAAGATTCTGGCAAGGAGACTACGTTGCAATACAAATTGGATAGCTAACCTATAGGAATTACAACGGCTTAGCTCACTGCATGGAAATACCAATTTGGATACATAGCCCGGGGTGAAAAGTGCAAATTACATCGTGGTAAAAGTGACAAAGGCGTCAAAACGTTGCAAGGTAACGATACTTTATCAGCTAAGAACGCCTTCCGGCCCCTTGGCCTTGGTACAGGGATCTGTGATGGGATTTGGTAGGCGACGTTGGCCCCTTTCATTAGGGGCGTTCCCTTTGAAACCCTGCCTGCACCACTCTGGGCCCGCTGCTGTGCCTTCTACCATGTTACACGAGCAGGAAGAAGTCGATGTATACTATTCTCCCAAGTCTGTGAGCAGTTCCCTTTACAGTACAGTCCACGCCTCACTCGCCCTGCTTTATATACCCAGCCTCACTACCTCACCACCCAAGGCCTTTTAGACCATCAGCATGGGTGACCTTATTAGGGATGCACCTGCCCTTGCATCAATGTCACTGTTCAGAGGCGTAGGAAGCAAATCTTCGTTGGGGGGGGGGCCCAGTGGGGGGTCCAGCCGGGACCCCATCTTTTATTGTTGGCATCATCGCGATTACACCTATACATATCTATGTAGATTTTGTATAGAAGTGTTATTTTTGGTGACTTTTAGGTCTGATTTGAAGCTCTAGCCTCCATTTTCCCTATCCCATTACCATATAAATCTATCCTGAAATGCAGTATTTTTGATGCTTATGGATTTTATTATGAGGTATTGACAAATTTTTGGGGGGCCCAGACATGCTCAGGCCCAACCTGCTTTATGATTTGGGGGGGGGGCAGGCCCCCCTGCCCCCCCCCCCCCTTTTCCTACGCCCCTGACTGTTCTCTATAGCCAGCCACTCTCTAATGTGAATAGGGCAAATTCACCTTAAGCCACACATTGACTTGGACACTGATATCTGTACGTCTACACATGGAAGGTTCTTTTTTTATGTGAAATATATAAAATTCTAAGCGTATTTCCTTCCAACAAGAACAACAAAATACCGCTTAGCATGCCCACATGGCTGATATGCAATTGTCAGTCTTAAGGTATAAACCCGACGGTGCAAGGAGATTACCGCCCTGGGAATCCCCAGCCCCCCCCCCTCCCGAAAATCTCATCCAGAAATTTCTTTTCCTCAATTTAGTATAAGAGAGAGCCGATAGAGAAAGGTTGAAGGATAGGTTTAGGGTTAGGGAGAGGGATAGGATTAAGGCGAGGATTTAATGATTGTGGATAGGGATAAGGATAGGGTTAGGGATTAGAACAGTACAAACTGTTACACATAGATGTGATTGGGGGGGGGGGGTTGTCACAGGGCAGGCAATTTCTAGCGAGAAATTTCCCGGTGAATTTCGGGGGGGGGGGGAGAGGAGCCTCCGACTCAAGATGAATCTACCATATTACATCTTTCACTGTCCTGCTGTCGTTTGTCAAATCCCTGCCCATGCCTTGCCACACCTCTCCAATTTCAGTCAGGATTCTGTCCTTCTGGTGAGTAGGATCCATCTGTAGCCCGATAAAAACTTCTCAGGTGCCATAAAGAAGCGGCTAATGTCTTTGATGGGGACGTTTATGTGACCCGTCAGATTAAAGTCGCCAGCCAGCCTCAGGCTACGTCCACCTTTGTTCCACGTAAATCCTGACCTGATCCCAGAGGGCAGTAGAAAGGCAGTGGACGTGGGAGGAGAGGCCATCCCTGCCGTGACAAAGGACATACCTTGAGTGAAGTCTGTGCTGGGAGATTATGGAATACTTTCTTGTAGAGAAGCTTCACTTGCTAAGTAAGGATCATGCCCTCATCATCTTTCATTGCCATCCACCACGTTCAACAGTTATTGGTGCTGGGAATAGGAGGATGGATTCAGGGAAGGAGACTATAAAACTAACAACAGCTATATATGGTATGGTTTATGTTGAATTAGAATCTCATTGGATCCATTAGATCAACTCAGTGGATAGATATCTAGATATGCATATGGACCATTTCCTTATAATTAATAAAGATAATGTGACCGGCTTTGCCAAATAATGCATCCTATGTCAAAGTAGATTAGATTAACTACGGTAGTTTATCCTAGTTGAATATCCCGAGGGGTTCATAAAATCCCTGCCCTTACAGTGGTCTACGCAGTCCATCTCGTCATGATAAAGACACGTTCAGCCCGAAATAAAGCAGACTTACCGCGTCAGGCCGAACCCACTCTCCCATAGTTAACCATTATAGTCCGGGCTGGAGAAACAATCCGATCCTGGGACCAGCCATAAAAACGCCATGCCTATCAAGGGAGGCTGGGGACTGGGGTGATGGTGGCTGGGGTCGGGAAGAGCTCCCACACTGCTATTTTAAACACACGACATGGGGGTTGTGTGTACGTAATAAAGCATGGACGCAGTCCATAGTCCTTAATGGGGGATCACACCCCCATAACACCTTCTCCACGGCGGATCTCTGCCTGCACAAGGAGGGTAATAAAGGCTGCTGGAGGAGGATGGGATGTCCATCACCCAGCTACACTGTCATAGGGGAGCGCCGCGCCGTCACCACCCGACTCCCCCAGGTGTGTAAAGTGAACGGACTCTTTCCGGAGCGCCCAACACCCCATTGCTCACTGTCAGCCGCCTGTCAGGGACACAGTGTATTTCTGAGCAGCCTCAGAGGTCACCTAGGGTGCTCCTCATGAGCTGCTCAGAGCTGCTCCACACAATGAGCTGACCTTACCGACTCTACCTTAGTGCAGACAACCTCAGCCACACCACTGAATAAAGTACCTAATAGAAAGGTGTTGGTGCCTCCGAAACTGGTTTATGGCTTGCAGGTGCTTGATATTCTTTATGGATACTGCCATAGGCCTTACTCAAACCAAGGTATTCCGCTGCTTACGACTGTTTTCTGAAAGTAAAATTCTGTTAGTCATTTCTTTAGAACCAATTCTACCACCTCACCTACTGCGGGCTCTGCTGATGATGCTGGGAGCCAATGCCATTAATTCTTTTCACATGTGAGTTATTCCAGGCAGGTCTAAGAAAGCCCAAGAGCTCTTCCCAGCTGTTTCTAGTCTGGCAGAGGTTTGTGGCTTGTTCAGAGATGCAATGAGTCGCTCTAGGGTCATGTATGAGTTGCTCCAGGCGTCTTGGGCGTGGATTATGCCGCCTGCACTGTATCCACATGCGTCACTCCTATCAGGTCCATCTCTGCGTGGAGCCTTAAAGCCACCCTCCCCAGAGTGATGTAGATACACACATTGAATATCGTGGGTAGATATGACCTGTTCAATAATTCAATGAATAGACAGGTCTTGTTAAAAGCAGGAGGCATCATGAACCCCCACGTGGAGGATATTGTAGAAGGCTATAATCGAGTGTGTGTAGTGATGTACATAGATATGCAAACAGGAAGATATAGTGGGTAGAGAGAGAGAGAGAGAGAGAGAGAGAGAGAGAGAGAGAGAGAGAGAGAGAGAGAGAGAAAGAGAGAGCAGTCGTGTAAGGTAGATTAGGGTGGGAATATAATGGGTGAGTAGGGTTGAGGAGCCTACCACGGAATCTGGTACAAAATAAGGAGGCTGATTGACGTATCTATAGTAAAGGCCTGGTGGGACCTTGACCCGCCGCCCTAGAGACCTCGTGACGTGGTTTACATAAGGAGGAGATGGCTGGCTATATATATGGGGTGTCGGCTAGGGGCTGGAGCAGTGGTTTAGCAAGGCACTGATGCTGAAGTATGAGCAGCTCAGTGTGAGCAGTACATGAAATAATGGGTTTGGAGATGGCATTAAGCCGTGCCTAGCTGAAATCCCCAGGAGGTACTTGTAGGCGTGTAGTGAACAGAAGCCTGGGTGGTAGCAAGGGAAGTGGGGATGTTATCTAGTGGGGGTCTATTGGGCCACATGTCATAACTACAAGCCACTGTCATAACGACTGACCTCCACAAATGGGAAATCCTGCAGCTTCAGGTCTTACGTGCAGACTGTCTAGCCTTGCACTACCAAGCCCCCTAATATATCCTCAGTGCCATGATGTGTGGGTTTCACGGACGCTTACCATCTGGGCATGGAATCAGTGCCAGAATTGGATGACCTCTGGTGGCAGGGTGATGTCAATCTGCACATGGGGTGCTGACTAAGGGTGTGAACTGACCTCCTGCCCGCCTTCCAGCCCTGTCTTTCCATCTTGTTGCGTCCCTTCTTTCTCTCCCCTTTCCTTTCCCTCCTTCAGCAACCTCTATATTTGACGCTCTTAACTAAACCCTACCCAGATCATTTCCTGATATGCCATTAAACACACTCCTTTCAGATTCTTTTTCTGAAGCCCTAAATACAGGTCCCTCCTACCTAATTCCATGCCTTTCACTGAATCAGATAATGATCTCCTACTTCTACTTTCCACCTGGTACAAGGTGTCCTCCTGTGAAACAACCCTTTCATACAGCTAATAATTCCCACTTCTCTACCCCCCCCCTCCTCTACCTCCCCCTTCCCCCTCCTACCAATCCAATCCCACCCTGGACCCTGCACCATCAGCAGAAAGGGCGAAAGGTGTGCAGGGCGGATTAGATTTGCGTGACATTATTTATGGTGTAGCGCCATAAACAAAGAGCGTGGCAGTGGCCGGGTCACTCAGTAGCACCATTCCAAGACCTGCTGCCCACCATTACCGACAGGTTCGCCTCTATGGAAATCTATTTGGGTAAAATGTAGAGTAAATTTCAGAGTCCCCTATACAGTTGGTGACAGAGGAGGCTGGCTCACTATAGCTTTATGAATTCATCGGTAGGGCTTGGTATAAAAGATTTCACATTTTACACACAGGTTTCCCCTAAGTGGTTGATTACCTCTCATTCTACCATATCCATGAGACTCTCCTCTTTACAAAAGCTTTGAAATTCATCCTGTTATCACCACGTAAGTCCTAATGTGCCTCAGATAGGGAGTTGACGACACATGTCATAAATTTCTCAGTGTGAATCAATTATATCAAAGTGAAAAATATATACCAGGCATTTGGTATCGTTAAAATATTTGGCTTACTGGCGGGCCACAGATAGAGCAATGGGAGTCCATCTTCTGCCACACCCGAGGACTACTATTACCTATGGGTGTCTTGAATCCAGAAACATGCACTACCAGTGGCAGCAATGCCTTACCGGCCTGGGGCGGTCATGTATGGCAGAAAGGGAGAAGGAGAATAAGGCACATGTGCGAGGGAGTAGGAGAGCGCCAAGGGGTAGAACCAAAGGTCTTGTCCCCCTCGCGGCATGCCAATGCTTCATTTTTCACATTGCTAAGTGAATGCTATGCTGCGTATTGATTAGGACTAGTGTGCAGGCCGCCTGACGCCGACTCCATGAATGACATAAGTCGGCAGGCTCCGTGTAAAAAGCCGACAGACAACAATGATGATTCTTCTCCTAGACTGGTGCAGAGGATAATTGTATTATAGGTAATGCCATTTAGACACAGCAGTTGGAACCTGCCTTTCTGGTGATATTCAGAGCCGCTCCTCCTTCTGTACCTTCAGGGCTGCAGTTCATGTGGACCCTTCAGTGCCTTATATCTCCACCCAACCTTACACCAGTATGCGTATACTTCTATTACTACTGTGGGCCATACAATTCACACTACAACTAATCAACCTCATTCCCCCATTTCGATTTCCTTTCAGAATGTTGACGTACAATTCACCAGATGATTAACAAGGACTAAGATATATATATATACGTGCATGGAACCAATATATATATATATATATATATATATATATATATATATATATATATATATATATATATATATATATATATATATATATAATTATGGGGGAATTTATGGATTCATAATTGTCTTAAATATTCATTAGTCTCCAAACCTTGAAACTCCCGGCTTACTATACCTTTCCTCGCCTTCTTTTTATGACACCTCACCTTCTCTGGTCGCCCTAAATCATCATCGCTCTTTCCCTCAGGCTCACCCCGTCCAGACCTCCAGTGAATATCAGTGCAGTAGTTAACAAAACAATACATTGACAACACCGCAAAGACTTCCCCAATTAGAGACTCCTGTTGTTGTAACTCCTCACTTTTTTCTCCTGCCCTGCGCGTCAGTTGGATCTATAACTCGTTTCACTGCCTGCCTCCACTAAAAATGCTTGACAAGAAAGCCCCCGATGTCATGTGGCGTTGTCCCAGGAAACATCGCCTCGCTACAGCCCTGCCAGAATCTATTGAGAAATTGCGATCGGAGAAGGTGGCAACGCGGCATTTGACGGTGGCTTGGGTGTGGTGGAATGGGATCCTTGGGGAGAGTGGAACAATATTTGAATACTTACCTGCAAAACCATTCGAATTATTATCCTCACGAACACAGCATATAAGAACTAACACTAAAATCATAATCTCCATGTAAGGAGTATGACCTGAAAACCACAAGAACCAAAATCATACTAATGACGGTTCGTGTACAATGATAGAACCTGTCGCTGGCGTTAGGGCCAGAGACTCTTTCATGCCAAACGGGCTTGTCTCCATTCAGTATTACAGGGCAACCAGACCCAGGCCATCAGAGGGAGAGGTAGGCGGAACTGTAGTCAGTGCTTACTGAAGCTAGACATAGGTCTGTCATGACTCAACTAGAATTCCCTTTTCAGTCTTTGTTGCTGTCTTCCACTAATTCTCCACCTGTCTGCCCAACCGTTTACATTCAGCTTTGTTTCCATATTTTGTTCGTTCCTGTGTCATACTTTGTCCAATCAGCCATCAGTCAATCCTTTACATCTTCAACATGACAGAAATTGCGTCCCTATAATAATCCTACTTATATTCTTTTTTTTATTGCCACTCATGCTATGTAGACCTACCAATAACGATACAATGACTGTATTAGCTCATCCTATGATATCAGTCATTTTTTTTTTATGATTTGCTTTTCAATTTTTGATAATCATTTTAAGAAGATTATCCAAACCATAGTGCTTGAATTACTTCAAGCAATTATACCATAAAAGGGCCACATCCACTGCCCACATTCGGCCATCCGTCTCCCTTCATACGGCTCAGAAATTGACCTTAGTTCTAGAAAAACGCCGGCAGAAAACCGTCTATTCCCTATACTACTCAGAGCCATCAAGTTACCATAGTAGTATCTAGTACTAGTTCTTTCTCATATCGGCTCTATATATAAGAAGCTCGGCTTGATTGCACTATATGATAGGCTCATCAATAACTCGATGGTCTACAGGCGAGCAACTCCACTGTCAATGATTTATACTAGACCAGGTGTGAGCAGGACGCTTACCCACCCCGCCTTACACGACCTCCCAGACAAGGTGGGCAGCACGACCATGACTATTTAATAACCAAGCCACCCTCCTCCACCCCAACCATCCACCTTCACCCCAGGCCTGCCCTCCCCGACACTCTTCGTGCTGCCAAAGCCCCAGGGTCAGAACACACCAGATTGGTTTAATTATCTCATTACAATTTTCTCACCACCTGTTTATGTCCTGCTCCGCCCACCCTACTGCCTCCCCTCCCTCCAACCATCTCCCCCAGGGCCCTCATGGTTGTGGGAGACCACTCCACCACGATTATTCACAGCTGGGGGTCTTTATGAATACCCCTCCAGGGTTTTTATATCAAGACAGTAGTGAAAGGCGTTGTGGCTGCTGTCGAAGTTTCGGCCCCGCCGGTCTTTGTTATTAGCCACTGACGGCAATCAAACCAAAAAGTGCCAAAACGAGAAAGGTAGCATGGAAAAATCAGGTGATGGGTTGTAGGAAGAAGGGGTGTTTGTAAGATAAGGCGAGTGTGGAGCGCGGTGGTGGGAAGAAAGCGCTCGTCGTATAACTGGATTCGCCGACGCCTTATACAACATTTGTAATACTTCCGCAAGACTTCACGCCGCGGCTCGGCGAACACAAGCGGACGGGCGAGGGCGACAAAATAGGATGAGGGGCCCGCCAGGCGTGTGCCTTCCCCTCCAGTCACCCTCCAACCGTCACCGCCCGGCTAAAGATGCAAATTTGATTTATGGCTATGAATTAGACCTGGCAGCAATTCTTCGATAAAATTAGCCGCCGGCCTCACCACGACCGCCCCTCGTCTGCGCGCGCGACCGTCGGGCCAGTGGAAAAGTTCAAGGGAGGGGACGTCAGAAACAATATTGGCTGGCCAAATACAGACCGACTGGTTTTCATGGGATGGGGGACAGGGACGCTCGTTGTGAATGGAGGATGAGCACGGGGAGGAATAGGGATAAGGGTCTAGAGGAAAGAGCTACAGGGAAAGAGAGACTCTGGACTGTCTAAACGTTAGTGCCTCAGGCTAACACAATGCCATGGCTGATTTGCTATGAAATACCTCTGCTGTTTATTTCATTTTTCGCATTCAATCTGTCTGTAGTATGTTTTCTCTCATCAGGTTCAATGCACATCCTTTTCCTTTCCCGAGAGTCCTCATTCATTTCATATATTCACACCACATGCAAAAATATGGTTGCTCTGTTTTTATTATATACCCAACTATCCTGATGATATCTTTAATTTTCTTATTGATCTAATTACCGGTATTTAGTTTGATACTAGCTTACTATCTTTACCATTTCCTCGGAGACTCCTCTGTTGAAGGCCCATTTCCTTTTATGCTATTTGATATAACTCTGTTTTTATACACCCCCTTTAATTCCCAATCCTAACGTCTTATTTCAAACATAGAGTTAGAGACTCCCACCCTAATCAGCAGCAGTCTCATCACAACCAATCCCAGTCCCAACACCCTTTTTTTACCCATGTCCCTGACTCCCTTCCCTTGGTCCCCTTTTCGCATCAAATTAGCCGGCCCTCATCAGTGCTTTGCCCTGATCAGTGACGCGCACAGTCCACCAAAGGCGTCCAACTGATGAAATACCCTTCACTGTCAACACCCCAACCCCTCCTCCCTTTACGTCCCTCTCCCCTCCCTCCACCTCCTCTCCCTTCCCTCACACCATGCAACCACCAACCCACTTCTCAGGACAGCAATGCGACGCCCAAGGCACATGCTTAGCGCGAAGAGAGTCTTCCTATTGTCCTGGGGATTTCCTCGATTCCTAGTCAGCCAGAGAAAAAAGGCAATGAGGATCTGTAGGGACCAGGGTCTCTTGTTTGCTAAGGGATCTTTGAAGTATGATTTGTGACAGGTCGGCAAATGACAGTAGTTCTGAGGGAGTTGTAGAAGAGATGATGGACCGTCTAAACTCTGTCTAGATGACATGTAGTACTTTACAAAGGAAGGCATTTAGAGTTCCAGGGGACCAAACGAAAAGCAAGATTATCCTTAAGTTAGGCTTCTCGCCTTAATATAATGTTGGCCATGATGGTGAATCATATAGTGCCACGTATCCGAATGAATTTAATGAGCTATTTGATGTAAGATTATTGGGTATCTGACCAGACAAGAAAATGGTATCATTTTTCACCGTTATATAAAGAGATATTTTAGAATCAAAGACGCTATTAATATTATACACATGTCCTTTAAGATCAATACTATAACGCCTAAATTTCAATGTAATGAAATGCGACGTGATAGTAATTATCTAACTAACCTAGGCGATGGTGTTAGCCACACTTCGCTGATTTGAGCAGAATCCCTTAACATGTACAGCTATTTGGCAAGACTGGTATAACTGCTGCACCAGCAGCCCAATCACCGCCACCATTATCCCCCTACGACTCAGAAGCCTATCGACATTAAGCCTCCTCCTTTATTATCAAGTGGCCAGTCTGAGCAGATTAGGTTACCACCAGCTGCACCGAGCGGTCCCCTTCCCAAAGCAGACCCGGTATGATCAATATGATTACTTGGTGGTAATTGGACTTACCTGAGCCCACCCTGTCTAGCAAGATAAGAAACAGAGGCCAATCTCCCACCTCCTGACCCTAAACAATGAATACAACCAATTCAGCCAATATAGTAATCTACCACATGTTTGGATACAATACAGAACATCTTACCCCCCTCTACCACCACCACCACCACACACACAGATCCAGTGCAGCAGTGTCGGGCACATTATAGACACCCTGGTGAGTACATTATAAATGTTCTGCTCTCTTTTTTTTGGTTATGTGTGCAATGCAAAAAAGAAGTGTTCTTAAGCTTTGAATATCATTTGCAGGATAGAAAACAGACAGTAAGGACGCCATAGAGAGGGAAAGAGAGAGAGAGAGAGAGAGAGAGAGAGAGAGAGGGACACACAGACAGAGAAAGGGAACAGACAGACAGAGACAGACAGACAGACAGAGAGGGAGAGAAGGAGATAGGGAGAAGGGGGGGGGGAGAGACTAAGAAAGATGTATCACTAGCTGAGTAGGAGTCACAAGTGGCTTCGCCGTAAATTGCCTGGTGCAGTTTCTTGGTCTTGTTTTTCCTCCACCTCCTCACAGATAGCAGCAGCAATTGGTCACGTGTGACTCATAGAACTCGCCTAGCCCACAGCAAGAGCAGCTCGGGGTTTCTTCTGCTCGTAAGCAGGAATGCAAGCCACGTTCGTCTTGAGGCTCTAACCCAGCTGGGCTTGAAGGCCACAAGGGGGTACAGTTGGACGCCTTTCCAGCTATTGCTCTCCAACATTTGGCTACACCGCCAGGGGAGTCTGCCTTAGCTACGTTTATGCTCTCCTCTGGGCTACTTAAGATGTGCATTTTTTTCCGGACGGATGATTAAGTTTGCTGTCGTGGCCTGGTGCTGTGGGTTGGGCTGGAGGTGTTGGTGTGGGGAGCACAAGGAGCTGATAAAGCCCCTGGCCCTGCTGGGAAAGACCGAGTTGCTCATGGTAGAAGTCAGGATTGGGAGTAGGGTGGCCGCCTGCAGTGTGCTGGAGTGGATGTAGCATTGGAGGCAAGCAGGATATGCTTGAAAGAGGGATGGGGTGGAGGTGGGGGTAGCTGACCCAGTGGAGTGGCTAATATGCAGTAGTTGGGTTCCACCTAAGTGGACGCTGGGTTCGTCGGGGTCCAGCCGGGGCCATAGAGATTAATGGGGCCACAAACGCTTACAGACGGCCTCAATTGCTGACCGTGGCCATTGTGGACACCACTACCGCCCTCCAGGCACCCAGAGCACACACGTTCTCACACATCTACCACTGCCTCCTTTAAGTCCCCTAGCTCACCCCCACCATCCAGCATTCCCCTGCAAACAACACAACCACTATACCAGACTCAAAGAGCCTGCTCATAACCATTTATCAATATACTACTTACACTCTAGGGAAGAATAGTATATGACTGCTATATACAGGAGGAGAGGCAGGGGGGTTGAAGGAGAGACCAGGAGTATATGTGTCAGAGGGAGGGGTCTGGGGGTTTCACTACTCCTTACAACTAAATCAACTCTGAATAGAGGTGTTCCAATCCCTTCAGGGTTTTTTGTTATCAATGGAAGACAATCCCAACCCATCTAGCCTTACTCTCGCCTCATCCCCACATGCAGCCACACCCTCAAACATAGACTAGGCAAACCGTTAGACTAGAACAGGGCGCGTTGGGTGATTACCAACCCAGGCTTCGGCTAATATCCATCAGTGATGGCCAATCACGGCACCGGCTCCAGGCAAAGGCGCGCCTGAGATTTGTTCTCCGTCATGCTTGGGGCCTGCTACAAGCTATGAGGGAACTAGAAGATCCAGACCTAGAGGGGACTATAGTACTGGCTTAGTTTTGATAGTTCAGAAGGCGATGGTATCTGTCCACTACTTGTATAGGAACAAACGGTTATAGTTGAGGTAAGTATTGGTATGTATCATCTGAAGTGTCTGAAATATGATAATCGTTGCGATTGCTATAACCATTAAAAGAACACTTCAGGCATTGATGGCTCCTGTCCTAAATGTACTCACTTGTAGAGGTAGTTGGTTGAGCTAATGGCAAACACCCCGCCTACTTACGGACGATGCTAGTTATAGGAAATAGTCATCGACAGATCCGATGGGCTGTGAAACAATTATCACATTGCAAAGATCATTATTACCCGAGTCAAGAAAACCTACCAGCACTATAATTGTATTGATAATCTATACACATAGCAGTGGGTTTGAACCTGATGCTGACCCTGATACAGAGGGTGGTGGAGATGTTACCGATGGTGATGATGCTGATGGTGTGGGGAGGAGGGAGGGAGGGACGGATCCCCTCATCTGGTCATCTTCCTTGGTCTATCCTTGATCTGGTTATTCCAGGCTATCGGCCACCGCCCTGCATGCAACTATGAAAGGAGAATACTGAGCACGCCCTGATTGAGGGTATGGGTGGCCTTAAAGCCACGCCCCTGTGTGGGAGGCTCTAGGAATACTATAGAGAGGAAGTTTAGATGCATAAATAGACCTGGTCTGGTGATAGGGTGAAACGTGCCTAAATAAAAAGGAATCGATCGAGAGATCAGCATTTTCTACTAGTACAGCTGATATGGGTATATAGTTAATATAGCAGGGATGTTGGGAATATCAATGGATGGGTGTATAATGGCATGCGTTAAAGATAATATTATGCAGATGTTGGAAATGGACAGAGTGATTGACTGGCACATGCCAACGCACTATAGCTTTTATTACACAGGTTAATGTAATAGTGACGGGAAAAAATGTTATACTGTCATTTTGGGTTGATGCCATTTTGACATCTATGTCAACAGGGGAGACTACTGCTTTGAGGGAATTGTCATCTTGCCTGTCAAAGAGAAAACATGCAGGGCTGTGCATAAGACAAACAACACATTGTGATAATGGTCAACTGATATCTGTGTGGCATCATTTAGAGTTGTTAATGACCTACATTAATCATGTGCTTGTTTCTATTCCTTCCACATGATCCAAATATATGTAGTATAAATATAGTATGTCATTCCTCTCAAGCTGGCCTTAAAATCAATCAAATGGGGTACCACAAACCCAATATAAACCTTGCTTGTACCGTAATTATATACATGCTCATCCTAATCTATAGATATAGCAACTATTTAGGACTGAACGCAAACGTGAGTTTATACAATCCATGTTCTATTTTTCCTGGGAGGCCTTCTTTGAGGCCGACCCATCACTCAGGTATTGGCTGATTACAGACATAGGGGCTACTGCTGAGTGTGATCATGCTGAGCTTGTATCAGGTCCAGCCTGCCGACCAACGGCCTGATGAGAGGGCTACTTGCACCACGACGTTCGATGAACACGCACAGAGTGGATGGTGCTGAATGGTAAAAGAAAGCAGGGAAAAGGTGGTGGGGTGAGGGTAGCCCCTCCTCCTTGCTACTATCAGTACTACTACTATTGCCCCCCCCCAGCCCCACCCTCGCCCTCTGAGTCTGTCCCTTTCTCCCTCGTCACGATGTCCCATGTCTACTTTTACAGCTTGAAGCACGCACCTATGCTAGTCTTTTTATCCTTTTTTCACGTTTCCTTAGAGGTAGATATTCCTGACCGGAGGAGGGTCACGCCACAGATAGGAGCTAATTGCCTAGTCGGCTATAGCTGGATGTGCTAGTTATGCACCTCGACTATATACCTTCCTTCCTTCCATCCTTCTTTCCTTGTCTACTTTACTTTCAGTATAGGTAAGGGTACATTCTGTTGTCACTTCTTTGACATTTTTTTTCTATTGTAGCAATATAATGTGTGTCCTATTTTCTAATTAAACTCTGATTCAATTTTTGTTCCTAACCCAATTACCCTACCTTCTCCCCCCCCCCCACACACACTTTGAGATCCTTAGAACTGCCACCATTTCCATCAGTGGTCAGTGTGTCCCATAAGCATTAAGGCATCTGATGGCGCCCATTGGTCAGCATCTATACAATGCCATCTGGAATCAGATCAGGACATTGGTACGCCTTAAGAGTTCTCATTTATCAGCTGTAAACACGTTGGTCCCCATTGAGTCTAGCCTGCTGGCACTATCTATGGCTAGCCCTTATTGTACAGTGTCTTTACACTGGCCCTGTGGGGTCCATACTGCATGTTTAAGAATAATTGTTCCAACAACCCAGTACCAGAGTTACTGCAGATATATTGGTTTTAGGGGCATAGGAAGCAAATTTCTATTGGGGTGGGCGGCAGGGGTCTCGGTTAGGAGTCTGCTATACTTTAATATGGGCCTATGTGGGAAACTTCCCATTACTGGGGACCCAGGCACCCTCCCCCCCTTTCCCTACGCCCCTGATTTCTACTCTTGCTGTTAACCACTGTCCTTATTTTAAAGGGACATATATATATATATATATATATATATATATATATATATATATATATATATATATATATATGTATATATATATATATATATATATATATATATATATATGTATATATACATTAATGTATTAATTAATCAATTAATTACCATAGTGATAAATTACCGGTACGTTTCTGCTTGCCTCAACAAAACCACATTTGACAATTTTCAATGAGTTGAGAATTCAAGACCATTTGTCTTGAGATACAATATATTGATTACCCTTAGTTGTATTTAACTACTGTGTTTAGTCGTATAATTTCTTCAAACAAATACTTGTCTCAACTTGATCTGCCGTCAATCCACAAAACTTCGTTGATCTTATCTGTAAAGCATAAAGTCTCATGTGTTATTTCCCTAATGTGTTTAGTCTCCCTTGTGTCTGCATTATCTACGTATATAATGTCACCAACCAATGGTTCCATCTTCATGGACACGGTAACGTCTACCCAGACGTTGGGCTCCTGTAGCACTACACAAAAAAACATGCTCTCTGGAGTTTAATGATGACGTCTATAATTGGCTAATATCATGAGACTAGCTACTTATCAACCTGTCTCCTTTGTAGTAGCTACCTCCACCCCCTGCCCCCACCTCACCCCAGGCCTGCCCTTCACATTCAGGTGTTAGTTATAACCCCCACCCGCCCTGACCTCATCCTTCGGCCAGTCGCCTGCCCCCCATCGCCCCCCGCGCGCCTTGAAGTATGACGCCACGTTGACCTTCGCTGCCAGGATCAATTTGCCTTCATTTCGGCAAGCTGGCCCGTGGCGGCTGGCAGGCGCGCCGCCCTCTCCGCCTCACCGACCTGCCCGCACCAAACCGAATTCCTTGCGGCAGGCGCGTCCTGCGTTCCCAATGATCACAGATACATCATCAATGCTGCCGACGGCGCGCCGATCGCCGACGCAGCTATACTGGCCTAAATTCCCCCATTGTCGTGTATGGGCGGTGCAGGGTCGGGGATAGAGGGGGATGAGGGGAGGTCAGTCTGGTATAAGGAAGAAGAGGGAGGCACGGGCAGATAGGACGCACCGCTATGGTGAAATTACTGCTGGCTACTGAAACTCATCGGAGCAAGACACTGAGTTAAAGGCATGGGACTGGCCGCCTCCTTATCTGCACTTTTCATGCCTTTACCCTGTTAGCGGCGTCATTGTACCACCGGTAGCCTTCCTTAGACCGCACATTTTAGTCTTCCTTCATGCTTCCCATCCCCATACAAAGGCCATATAAGGGTGATGAATAACAAGCAAATAACCATCATGGCTAGGGCAATACTAATGGCCTCAACCATCACCACCTTCCTTGCCATCAGGAGTGACGCCGAGATGGGACATAATGCAGTGAAGCGCCAGTCTAATACTGTAATAATATCGCCCCATTTTTATCACCAACCCTCCCTTATCCATTTACTTGGTCCTTCGAATAGACTTATTTGCCCTAGTCCATCATCTCCTCACTCTCCTCCACTTTCTCCATAGAGTTCTACCCGATACCTCTCTGTCTTGATCCCCCCAAGCACCCCTCTGCGGTACCTTCCCCGCGACCACCGCAAAAGGACCACAGCCATCAGGATTCTGGACATGATCGGCGTCATCTCGCCATGAAATGATCAGCCGACCCCAGGACGCCATAGCCACACCCGGGATTACACCCTACACCCAGCCCCTTACAAGCCCTGCCCCACACAGGCTGCCTTACAGTTACACTGCTCTCTTTATACAATCTACTCTCCACACATATGGAAACTTACACTTTTAAAATAAAATATAAGGGGGCTTCCTACACTCCTCACTTTCCTTTTTATTAATAATGTTGCTAGGAGTTCTAGCAGATGTATTCTACTTTGCACTTTGCATCCCAGACACACTTTGCCAAACAACGTTTCACATGTTTTAAGTCCAGTGGCACTGTAGCTTCTGTAAGTTTTGTCTTAAAACAGTCCTCTCAGGAACCTTCTCAAAATGCACTTGCATTGAGTCTAGTGTCACTCTTACCTGACTTGAATTAGAACTATCCAAAACATTGCCTAGGCCAGAGTTACTGCATTATGCATCATCGTTCCTAGCGCAGTATTAATAATTGTGTATTTCATCATTGACGTGACTCCTTATACTGGTTATTGGCAGCCATACCTTATAATAATGCAGAAGACCACGCTTTATACCACTTACATCAACGCGATGATTGCCAGTTTTAAGTACCAGTTTACTCGTCAAGTGGCCGTACCCATGTGTTTAATTGAGGCCTCTGCTGAGATCCCAGAGTTTCGCCCCTAAACTACTCTCATAGTCATTTCTTATACTACTCATACACAGCCATTCCTCATACTACTTGCACAGTCACACCTTGTACTTCTCACACAGTAACCCCTTATACTTTCACATTACTCACCCGCAGTCACCACATACAATTTTAAATACCCTATACTACTCACACAATCACTCCTTATACTACTCACACAGAGTCATTCCTTATACTGCTCACACAGTCACACCTTATACTTTCACATTACTCACCCACAGTCACCACATACAGCAATGCCCTATACTACTCACACACAGTCAATCCTTATACTACTCACACACAGTCACACCATATACAACTCACACACAGTCACACCTTATACTACTCATACAGTCACACCTTATACTACTCACACAGTCACACCTTATACTACTCACACAGTCAGACCGTATACTACTTACACAGACACACCTTATACTCCTCATACAGTCACACCTTATACTACTCATAAGTCACACCTTATACTACTCACACTGTCACTCCTTTTACTACTCACACACAGTCCCACCTTATACTACTCACACTGTCACTACTTTTACTACTCACACATAGTCACACCTTATACTACTTATACAGTCACACCTTATACTACTCACACTGTCACTCCTTTTACTACTCACACACAGTCACACCTTATACTACTTATACAGTCACACCTTATACTTACATATAAGTCACCCACAGTCACTACATACACAACTCATATACATTCATACCCTCTACTACTTACACAGTCATACCTCACCTTTACCCTTCTCACATACAGTCACAACTTATACTACTAACACACATTTATATCATCCATAGTCACACACAATCACACCTTATAGGGTAAGTCGTGCCTGACCCGACCACTAGGCATGTTGGTACCTTCAGTCGATCACCCTAGTTTAATTCTATTCAGACATCTACCTATGAAATAGTTGTGCATTATACATTACTAAATGAATACCTTGGACATATACCAAGTAATACTCATACTTTCTGAATATAACCTATGATAGATGGATGGTCGACTCAAGGTATACCAACATGTCTAGTGGTCGAGTTAGCGGTCACTTACCGTGCTACTCCAATAAGTTTGATCTTATATTGCATGCACCCACTTCCATAACATATAGAACATGCATATGGTCACATCCTATCCTATTCATACACAGGCACATCCTATACTTCTTACAAACAGTCAAAGTTTATACTACTAACACACATCAAAGTGAAACCCTATCCCAGGAAGCAAGGATACATTGGGCCAATGCCGGCTTATATTGGGCCAAGCATGAACAAACATGGCCCAATGCTCCATTACTGGTTGTGATACTACTCGCACACAGCCTCACCTTCTTACATAACGATAAGAACCTGACTACTTATACTATTCACCTGATAATTGGGGTGGGCATATAGCGAAGTGCTGGAGCAGATCTACAAATTATTGTAGCAAGGTCTTTCCAGGGATCAGGGGAGGGGGGGGACAAAAGTAGCGATCCAGGAATTTGCAAAGAGGGGGCGAGATTTGGTGATGAGGCCTAATTTTGGGGGATGGTGCAGGCCCCCTTGAAGAAAACAGTGAAATCTCAACACCAAATGGTGCATTTTGGTGCATTCTAGACCCTAATGTTAATAGTCTTATAAATTCAGACATTTCAGATCAAATTGATATGTTCTAGGGGAGGGGGGGACTAGGGAATGTATTTCTTCAAGACAATTCCAGGAATTAAAGATATCATACAATTCTATTAAGAAGGGCATAACTTTGGATCTAATTGGAATATTTAGATAATTACTTCCGATTTAGATTGCCCCCCATGTCACTGTAGCATTTTCCAAGGTCTCTGTCTCACATTTTTTGCGACATTGCGACAGCTGCCCACCACTGTGATACCAGTTTTGGAATATAAGGTTTCCTTGTCTTGTATATATGTTTCAATATTTAATGTTCATACGTATAGCTTTTCCATCCACTCCTACCTCCTCCATATAACCTGTGTACCATCAGCTGCGGTTACTCTCTGGCAGGTTGCCCTATACACCAATGCACCCCCAATGCACTTTCTTGCACGCCCTTACAACCCTTCCCACACTATCCTCATGCCCTGCTAACCCCTCATACACCTTCCTTCTGCCCTCAGACCCTCCCCTCTCCTTCCCTGGTCATAGCTATCCTCCAGCATCTAAATGTAGCGGGCGGCTGACCGCAGGACTGGCCCCTGGAGAGGCTCCAGGGGGTCATATCTTAAAGGCTCGCTGGGAGGCAGTCAGAGGAGAATGATCCGCCTCTTACGGGCAGTGGGCCGTATCACGCGCCAAACGATCCTAGCTGGGTAGAAACAGGGCAAGAAGCAGCACCTTGTAATAATGGTAGAGCTACGCCTACCTATAACCGATCAATAGCTGACCCGACGGTAAGCATCCACGGTATGGATGGGTATGGGCCAGGGGATGAAGACTGCTTCTTTTTATCACGATACCGTAGTAATCTTTAAATAGTGATGTGTGGTGCTCTATGGCGATCATTTTCCTATGTCAGTTTTCTTGGCAAATATACAAAGCTAGCGTTCTGAACAACATAACACTCCCTAAGTACTCCACTTTTCCTGAATAAATCTGATCAGCTCCGACATTAGCATCAGTTGATTATGAATAGGATTAGACTGAATAAAAATAAAGTTTTGAAAAAAAAAGATAACATGATGGTGACATTGCATGTGGAATGTGGTAATCTTACAACTAAATCCGCCCACACTGAGTGGAGGTAATGATGCCTACCTAGATACCGTTCTCACCTGCCCTTCACTCCATCACCTTCTGTTGGTGAAAAGAAAGATCTGAGGAGTGTTATGGTAGAGAGTGTTCCGGGCACTCCGACCAAAGGGACATCCATTACGGCGGCACTAATGCGTCTAGGTAACCGCAGAGGGGTCAGCAGTGGCTAGTCCCTTTTTCGTTTTTCTTTTCTACTTTCTCTATAGCATCGCATCAGGGAGCGCCCCCACTCTCCCTCTACCGTTTGAGTAGCCGCGAAAACTGCTGAATCGATCTGCCCTAGTCGTGAGACAGTCGCACTGAGGGGTCGTGCTGGGTTTGCTATGAGGCGGGAGAAGTGGAGGTGTAGATATCCCTACCAGTCCTCATCCCCACACGCTGCTCCTTGAATCACGCAATGTGGATTGCATTTCGCAGTTTTCCCAATCCTAGCTCTCTACCGAGGACGCCCACTGCTCCTTAGAACAGTCTCCTCAAGAAGGGTGGGTGGGAGGTTTGGAGTAGCCAAGGAAAAAATTCTGGCGGTTCCAAGGAGCGAAGTTATCCCTTTACCTTGTCAGTACATCTAAATGGCTTATTAAGTCGGGGCCATTAGTCGTCCTTAGGGCGCCATGCAGCGCACTTTTCAACATGGGTATTGGAGGAGAAGGGATAAGAGAGGCTGGCTTCTTTAAAGCATATGGAATTTCGGCTCCAATAGCAGGAGCTGTGGGTGGGAAAGGAGTCTGGGCTGGCGGATCTCTCTCGTACCTGAATACTGCAGGGGGGATATAATTCACGCCCATTAGGACTAAGCAGCTTGTAGCAAATGAGGGCAGCCGGAAACGAGTTTCTAATGTACTTAAAATTCTAGGGATGCCAATGAATTGATAGATTACAACCATTAGCATCTGCAAGATAATTGAATATATTTAGGCTCACACTACATTTGTGACACGATCTGCGAAAAGGGGTCTTAGTGCAGGGGGGCAATAAGATCCCCTTTCCCAGTACATGTCACATTTAATGCCTTTTGTGTTTTAGTTTTTGATTTATTTGTGTGTACATTTGGAAATGACATCTTGATATGACCTCCATTCTCTCAGCGACCTGGAATGATCCTAATTAGATAATTGAGCCATCTTCTGTAATTGACTCACCCCGATGAGTGCAACACTAAAAGTCAGTGCAAATTGGGCGTGTTGAGAACATCACAGGTATTCATGTATAGATGCTGTCTGTCTGTAGGTCGGGGATGTGCCGGACCTGGGTTTCTGTTTACAGAGTGGCAACAGGGGGTAATTAGCGTTCTGCTGTTAATTCATTAGCTCTTTTTGTTCTGATATTAGGTATTAATTACACATAGACTCCAGTCGTGTATAGACCGATTCTGTTCCCCGCTCCCTCTTCTGTCTCTTGAGCTTCATCATCGAAGCAGTGGTTATTGCCCCCTTGGGGTAACGAGCGAGGTTTCCCATAATAAAAGTGGGCTGAGTTTAGAGGAAGGCAGGGTATTGGAAGGATGGCGGGGCCGTCTTATTGACGGCCAACAGTGTCTTTAACCGGCGGCATTTTTAAGGTTCCATACACCATGGGTTCGACAATGCATGGAGTGTGATTCCACAGCAGACATACGAGAATCGATAGCATGGTCAGGAAAGAGAGGACTCTCACTAGAGGGAAAGAAAACTTCCTTTTGTCTCCCTAAAGCGCTGGTTCCACAGGCGTAGAATCGGTCGGGAAAGCCCTAATCCGACAATTTATAATATATCAAAAGTATTAAAAAAAAAAAGGTCGGATCAATGCTAATCCGACTGATTTAAGCCTGTGGAACCAGTGCTTAAGCCTAGTTCCAAGTAATAACATGTAGGGACTCTTTGAGACAGTATAGTTAATGGTGTTTTTGAGATTCTAGACTTCCCCCTCCTATATTTCAATTCCAGTCACTGAAAGGGGATGCATAACCGTGGAAACATGTGTCTGAAATCAAGTACAATAGGTATAAAGACACCAGAGACTGTAAGAGACGTGTGGTACCACAGTATATAGAAGTACCAAAGTAAGGGGTGGGGGTTCATGAAGTTGCAGACTAATAGAACAGTTGCTGCCTTAGTCCCCAGGGAGTGTTAAAGCTGCTGTGGCCCTGGGGCCTATGTAAAACTGGGGTGCTTTGAGCTGCTCTTCTTAAACCCCTCCTCACCACCAGGCGGACGGCCGGAGCTGCTCCGTCCCCCGCGGGGGTAGAAGGGGAGGAGGCCACAGCTGACGGTGGAGGAGAAGGGACTGGGGGATTGAAGATGCTGCAGGGGTACAACACCAAACCTGAAGTAGTTACTTACGGAGCGCCGAGCCAGTCGAAGCCGTCAACTGCAGTAGCAGTAGGGGGAGCAGTAGTAGACCGGAACAGGAAGTATTCAGCCAGCCGGGCGTCCCCGATGACGCGCTTCTAACGTAGGCTACGCGATGATGGCGACGGCACCCACAGACACAACCTGCCCTCTCCATATCGACCCGTACTTCCGGCTGAGTAGGTGACTCTATTCCTTGAGCTGCTAGCCCACCCTGAGTTGCTCTTCAGTAGTCTGTAGACCCCCACGTATACTGCCCCCTGTGGCCAACGATGTCCACTGATGTCCTATCGCAGCCTAAAGTAGGCCCTAGTGAGGGGAAGTGGCTGCGACAGATAGCTTTCCAAGTGGTCCTTGTGACGTCCGTCCCCTTGATGGACTGATGGTTCCCCGGCTGTCCACGGGGAGAGGTGGACTGGTTGGGGTAGGAAGGGGGAGCCTGTGATCCTTGACCTTTGTCACGCAGCCTCCCCACACAACAAGTGTAGTCCAGCGTCAACGTTATCGGTAATCCAGCAGGTATCTCTACCTACGCACACAATTGAGCACACCTTCAGGGCAGTTGCTTCTCATGGAACGCAGTGAGATGGATGTGAAGTATTTCATGTAGTTCTAGTTAAAACATGGTCCCTCAATACTGTAGCCATAAACTACTCATATTACCCGTGTTATCCTTCCATGGATATTGACAAATGTGTCACCAGTTTCCCTTTGGTATATTATAACCAGCTGTCTCTCCTGCTATTCTCATATTAACTAGGAAGGTGTGTAGGGATGTCTTCTAGTTGCTCGGCTGGTTCCACCCTATCGTCCTGATGGCAGTGACAAATGTGCTGGCACCAGGGGCGTCTGTCACCAGTGATAGGGAGACAAGATAGGACAACCCTTCTCCACGCGTTCCTCCTCTCCACTACCAACACGTCCAATGGGTGTGAGAAGCACCCTCCTCCGGCCGCCACCAGTGCCCAGCCAGGCGCACAAATGAGCGGCCGAGCTCCTCGTCAGTGGGTAATGCGGCGAGTAGCTCCGAGTGACCGGGAGCAAATGGGTACTGCTCCTATTGCCTATTGGTGAGGGAGCTGCTCCTCACGGCACGAGCAGATCCTTAAAGAACACATCGAGGCTGATCCTGATCAACTCCAAAAACCAATTGCTCTATAGGATTCCTCGATCTGCTCATTTCCCTGGTGTAAAGGGCCAGCGTGTTCAGTCGCGGTGTGGACCACGTGTATTATTAACTCACTGTCTTCTTTAAGAGGACTAAGTACCTGAGGGGCTCACTGCTGCTCAGCTGTGAGTTGCTCCGCTGGCAGGCTATAATAGACTGTGTGCCTATGGTACCTTTCTCCTCCCACCTTCTCCTCTGACTCAATCTCTCTGTCTCACTAATCACTGTGAGCGCGTTGCATGCCGCGCCACAACTGCCCGGAGCATCTCTAAGAGCCACTCACTACTGATCTCTCTCTCTCTCTCTCTCTAGCCGTCCTCTCACGGCAGACACTAGCGACACTATGTGGACTCACCCTTCAATATTCCGCCCCCAACTACTGAGTGAGCCACTGAAGTACTAGCGGCGCCGATGTCGGTGGTGCTGGCGGTGGTGGTAGTAGTGGCAGTGGCGCTAGTGGTGAGGGTGGTGGTGCACCAAGAAATCGAAGATCTAAAATTAGCACGAAGGGCGCCTGCCCATAGTGGAGGGGCGCAGTAGCTGGCAGGTGGGCGACTCTGGCCAGGGAGCAGCAGGAGGAGGAGGGGTTGGGCACCGACTGAAAGGTAGCGGAGCCGCCGCCGGAGATGGTCTCTGTAGATAACGGCGGGCGGGCCGGACAGGTGAGGGAGGGGTTACACGCAGTTCTGGCGCCTCACTCTAGGGGGCGTCATTGTCGGTAGGATGAAAGGGGAGAAAAAGAGGCTGCGTGAAGGGGGTTGGTTGGAGGCTATGCAGAAGGCTGGAAGCAGTAAACATGACATAACCTCCCCCAGCGTACCATCACATAACAACAAGCTGTCACAGTTAATATACGCTTACAGCTTATCTTATATTCTCATGTGCGTGCCAAATTACTACCTTAGTAGGAACTGCAAGGATAACATGAGGAGTACATTTAGTAATCATCACGACCAATGCATGCAGACATAAGCCTTTGTATATCAGATATTGAAACAGGAAATATTTTGTATTTTCTAATTGCAGAACTCCCACATGGAGAGAGTTCCTTAGAATGTGACCCTAACCTCAAATAGCTGATCTAGATGGCCTCCAATGAAATTACAAAATAGCAATTGGAAAGAGGCCAGCGAAAGAGGAGTAAAAAACGACGCAAACCTTGGAACGAAGGGAACGGGTCTGATTGATTTGGTTGTCACAGATTGTTTTCACGTTCTCTTGAGACAGGTATTAATCATAGCCAAGACGGTAATGCTTCCCCTGCCTTACTCCCAAATGGATTCCTCCTGCAAACAGGGGTTTCTGCCCATTACAAAATGCTAGCCTCTACTCCAGTCTCCATTGGCCAGGGCTGAAAGTGTTCAATTACAACCAGAACCTGAGAGTGGAGTGCTCAAATATCGTGTGATCAACAAGGCCTGGCAGCATTTACCTGCCCTGTCAACTGTCAGATCAAAGTGCTGACTGGTCAGTAAATTAATCAGGACTCAACTACCCCATGTCCCACCCCGACAAAGACTGATGACCTGCTGGCTGAGGAACGAGAGGAGGGGTTAGAGACTGGAGGGTGCTAGGGGTTGGGGCTAGTAGAAGGGATGCCAAAGTTACATGCTGTGTTGATTGGCTTGCTGAAGATGAAGAAGTGGTTCGGTGATGGATGAGGAAATTTTAGTCATTGGATGAAGTTATCGGAGCAACTGGGCTACTTTTAGACGAATGTTAGACTGGGCGATAAACTGTTTAAAAAACATATAGACAGCTGAATCTTGTAGCATAAAGAAGTAGCGATTCTTAAAAAAAAAAATTGTGTTTAAAATGTTCTCAGCAGAGACTCAAGCATCATTTTGCCTTGGACGATTTCATATTGAAAAACGGCTAAATAGAATTGGCAGAGGTTCAGTGTTTTCAATCGGACCTTCCTTTAGTGTCTGAACAGTGATTCTCTTTTGCATCTTAGACTTATCAGTATGGCATATCCATCATTTGGACAAACCGCTTATTAGCAGAACGGCCATAGAACTACATGGGGACTCTAAAATAACATTTGAAAATCGAGCTTAGATAATTCCTTGGGGCCTAATTATTTGGTTGTGATATAATTCTGTCTGGTACTTTCTTTGTGCTTTGATTTGAAATGTGAGTGTACCATACGCTTCGAAATTCAACCACATTCAACCACGGACATTGGACTAAAATTAAGTAAATCTGTGACCATACTTATTTGCGTACAAAAATTGGATCTGAAATCCTTATTTCTGAAAGCAGGCGTGGGCGATTTATCATAAGGATGATGTGCACTTTATTTAATGAAAGCAACTTCAGACTCTGTTCTTTGGAAATGATGGATTTGAAAGACGAGTTAATTTCGAATCTAATTTCAATTCCTGAGAATGCCACTAAAAACCCTACCAGTTCCTTTAATGAACAGGTCCTGGTGTCCCATGGATGTTTTCAATAGAATTTCTTTGATTAAGGAACTTGGCCGTTACAATGCGAGTATTTAACATTTAAGTTATGTGCCACTGAATGTGATGCCTTAGGTGCAGCTTTCTCCCTTACCATATTCCTCATTACGAGAGCAAACAGCTGCCAGTCTCAGTTCTTTATGATGTATCCCTTCCTCTTATCTTGATACTTCTTTCATTATGCATCGTTTGATTAAACAACACTCCATTTAGCGTGAGTTTTTTTCTATGAATTGCACTGTTACATATACACAGTTATGGGCTATGCTATTTACTTCTTAAAAACTATTTTCCATTCAATTGTTTCAATTGGGATGAATCGATACCAGCAAGTGTTTGATACTTTACACAGGCGTAAAGCATATTTCTATTTCGGGCAGGGTCCATGGGTCTATGATAGATAGGTGAGATGCCCCGTATACTTTTGTATAGGCTTATAAAGGGAACTTCCTCCCAATATAAAAAAAACAAACTTTTGAATCAACCAGGGATCCTCGTAAAACTGAACAATGAACCATCATAATTTTATTGCAGTGAACTGGTGTGGCTTTTACAAGAAGCCCCAGTTGGCAGCACGGTGGGACAAGGAATGTCTGTGAAAATAATGACAGATCCCTGGCAACTGTTTGAAAAGGATTCTGCCGTTATTTTAATGTTATTCTTTCTACAGTGCATTACCCGCTGGAATCGGAAGGAGTGGTTGCTGCAGGCCCCTGCCCCGTCCCCTACGTAAGTGCCGTAGATCATTGGTTCTAAAGTTCCCAAATAAGAAGAAGAGGGAGGAAAATAAAAAAGGGGCGTTTGTTGTTTCTTGGGCAGCTCCGTTTATCAGTTAAGTCCCCGGACAGAAATCAATCAGCATATTGCTAACTGCTAACTGATACGAGGTCTTATCCTATCGACCATGTATATCTTACAGTACTCACATATTATCAAGATATGATTTGTTAGAAGTCGTATCATTACATCCCAGGGGACCAACGCCTGATATTTATCAATTTCTGCCTAGCAAAAAATCAGGTACATGGCAAACATCAGAACTACTGGCAGATATATGTCAAACTTTGAGAGAAAATACCAAGGATATGGCAGTCATATGCATATAAATATGATAACTCCCTAGGCCCCTCTTGTTATCTTGAGCGACATATGCACCACCATCTACAACAAAGCGACACTGATATCAGCCCACCTTTCATGGTAGGCCGATAATGGATCATTTTTAGCTGGTCTAAAGCATTCAGGATCTATTGCTTATGGCTGGAGATATAGAGCTGTAAATTTGATTAACAGTTGGCTCGCCATTATCAAGTCGGGCCTGTACTGAAATGGTTCTGGTGTTGACGTCATGGGGGTATTGTATGCATGTTGCTTGTGTATCTTATACATCAGGCCAGCTTAGCACCTTGTCCGGGCGAGAATTGGGACTCGTTCCAGCATCTATTTTGGTGAGGAAATTTGTTATTTCATTTAGCAAATGCTGCTTACCAAATCATATAATTAATTCACCGGTATGTTGTTGATAATCTTGGATGTAGGTATCAATACAGTATTAGAGAGGTCAAGATCACGACGTGTACGGCCATGTGTACGTCTAAATTGATAGGAAATGGTAGACTAGACGTTGCCGTACACTTTATCACTAAGAAAATCTTAACCTATAATATTGTGAGAGGATTTAAGATGTGGTATATTGTACATTATTGTAATGACCATTGAATCTAGGCGATTCTATCTGAAATCTGAGGCTGATTAATGGCAACTTTAGAGGATTTATGCCACATGTTCTGGTTGACTGTTGTTCAGTCCCAACGCTGGACAGGACAGGACCACAGTGTGACACAGCGTGAAATATGAAAGCTGTCACGGAGGTAATTGAATTATTCAGGCCTCACCTCAACAGACAACTTCCGACAGGTATATGGAATAAGTCATAAGCTTTTCTTTGTTTTGGTTCAGAAGGGAACAAGCTTTGTAGGAGAAGGGAACAAGCTTTGTTGTATAAAGTGGTCCATCCATTGCAGATATATTGTTTATTATAGTTCGTTTTACTGAAAATATTGAAATTAATACGTATGCACATGGAATTTGACTATAAATGTGATTTGGAGAATAGTGGTACAAAATGCTGTGTAAGGTACAATTCAATCTGTGAATCTTTGTGTGAATTCCCAATTAGCTTAGTCATGTCTGCTACTTATACCCAATGATGTACCCAGGCCTTTCAGAATGGCTAACATGGGACAGGGGATGCCTAATCAGTGCTCTCCCATGCATGCACATCTCAATCCCATCACGTCTCACATAGTCTGAATGGCCATGCACCCAGAAGCATTGGCTTTAATAATATTCGAGGCACAGCAATTTAGCAGCGTCATTTAATTCACCGGTGGGTTGGTTTCATGGCCAGGCCAGTGAACTTAAGTAAGGGTACCCTGTACAGTCGGCTTGGCAGTTAGCTAGCAAACAAGACATCAAAGCCGCCAGCAGCCCCTCCCCACACCCATGTCAACTGTCAATCATGTCCTCTGTAGCCAATAAAAAGCGACATGAAAATGAATTTTGGGTCACTCTGTAGTGTGTCTCTGTGGAGCATCTTCAAAGGCTCGGGAGGTGGGACGGACGCGTGGTTTGAGTTGGTGAAAACCTGACAGGGTTACTGTTGAGAGTTTGATGGGTGACAGGGAGAAGGACCTTTCAGAAGCACAGCTGCCATAACTCTAGGTCAACACGCTGCACAGCTCATAATATATAGCATCCACATTTTATTGTCTTGACTCTCACAGTACCCATTTGGGCGAGACAGGCAAAAGTGTATCTGCAGCTAATCATCTCATAGTATCCTAGCTCATAGCTATTACATTGTGGAAAGTATGTATCGCAATACTTAGTTTTTCTTGTGGATGTTTGAGATGTAAACTAATGTTAAGCATAAAAGCAAAGAGTTAGGGATAACCTCAAAGACGCAGCATATGAAAATCTGGGTAATAAGGGAATGAGTTAGAAAAGGCAAACTACATATATTTAGTTTTGCAATAATTATGAGGTGAATGACCTAATAGAATTAATTGATGTTGCATATCAGTATGTTTGGCTTTCAGGAGAGGCACCTTTTGGGCCTTTAACAAACAGCAGTGTTACTGTTGAGAGCAGCCAGTGTATGTTTACCACATACTGCTATGATCCAGGTTTTCTAGGAACAACCAGAATAACCTATGGAACGAGCATTATTTCTTTTCGGAGGTACAGCTCAGTCTACAATATCTTCCCGAGTACAAGTTAATTGTGCTTGCATACATTAATAGATTGATATTTTCATGATAACAGCAGACGTCTCATACGCTACTAATACCTCCAATGACAAGTCTCAGGTAAACTCCCACTGCCCATCACTGACACATACTCCTGAGGCTTAGGGTACTTTCCACATACTACTTATACCTTCCTGAAGCTAAGGACTCTTTCTACATACTACTCATACACATTTAAAACTAAGTACACGTTCTACATACTTCTGGCACATGAATATATACATACTCCTAACATGCTCATGAAACTAATAGCACTTTCCAACTATAGCCGCATATTATTCACACATTCTCCTGAAAGTAGTGGCACTTTCTGGATACTACTGACACCCTTGAGACAACAAATACTTTTCATAATTTTCAAACTAGTGAGAACATCTGTCTTCATATACTACTCATCAATACCCTGAGACAAAAGACATTTTACTGAAGATAAAATATGACGCGTATTCCTGAAGCTAATAACATGTGTAATGTACAATTAATTGCTACGTATTCCTAAGGCTAAGGACATGAGACGCATGTCTCTTTATGCTGAGTACATACCTTTGAGACAAAGGCATTTTTCTCTATCGACACACCCATTTAGCGCAACATCTCAGGGCATAAGGAATCTGATACACACAATAATCATCATCCCAGATCATCAAAGATATAAGTTCGCTATTGTAAGCAAACACCACCTAGTAAAACATGAAAGAACCGATCAAGGAAATGATCGATATAGCCCATTAACCTAGAGAGACTTATAGACCTTGAGCACAGTACATGTTCTTGGAGATATTCCAATGGAAAATATGGCGTATGCTGATGCGACAAACAATGCACAAAAGCAAACAGAAGGACACCAAAGCAAGGCAGCAAGGACATCCGATAATTATATACATCTTTAACTCCTACAAACTTACTAAAAACTTCCAATCAGAGAGACACATACGCCCTAGCACACCCACAAACGAACCCAGTATCAATAACACCCATATGCATGGAAAATGCTAAGCATCCCCCACCGTCGTTTGAGAGGCAAATAGAGGGGACCTGACCACCGTTTGACAGGCCCCTACTATTGGAGACTGGTCTACAGTGTATGGTCTTATCTCCTGTTACCGTAGTCATCGCTGATAGGTGTAGGGACAGTCCCTAACAGTGTGTATAAATGCAGGTAGGGAGGTGAGCGTGAGGGAGAGGGTATGGTATCTACAGATAAGCTTATTTCATAACATTAAATGCATTATATATTTTGTACACCTTTGATATGAATGTGTTCTCACTTACACGTACTAAGGTTATTATGATACTTTTATGCAAAACATGATTATCATGTTGCACAAATTGATTTTTCTATTTACTGTTTTCCAATATGTAAATTTCAACCCAAAATGTTGGGGGCTAGGCTTACGTTTTGCCCTCCACCTGCAGAGGACAATTGTCAACGTTTTCCAAGCCAGTTGACCTGATGTAAACTTTTTGATATAAACCGTGTATACGGTACATTCGCTTCGGTATTCGACATCTGATAAAGGTTAATCTTTGGCTATTGTGGTGCTGGGAAAGGTGCTTTTATGCAAACATTTATCCAATCAGACTGCCGTGAAAATCGTAATATTTATCCCATTTTATGCTCTTACTAGAGCTGGAAATATGGTATTATCCAGTCCCCAGTACAATTCAATAAAGCATTACTCATAAAATTCCCAGTTATTGATATTTTGGTAACACTGAACCCTGTCATTTAAAACGTAATACCACATTTCTATGCTCAAGGTGTGAAAACCTGTCACACCATTTATTGTCTATTTGTGATAGGGACAATTATTACCTAAATGCACTCACTCATATCTAACCCAAGCCCATCGTAACAGCTTCTATATTTATCCACCTGAAGTCTCCAATACAAACAACATATCAGTGCTAAAAGACCAAACCCCTTTATGATGTTCTCTCCCCCTACATCTCCATTATGGCCATATCAATGGGTAAACGATGTTCAGAATGCATCAATAATCAAATGATCCACTTTTCACTCGGCATCCCTCATCATAGCCATCAGTTGGGATACGCTCCAGCGTGTGTTAACAGAGCGGTTAGGGCTGTGAAATGGTAGCTGTCAGATCTCATCAGCCATTTACAGGCAGCCATGTGAGAGTGACAATTCCAGGGTACCGACACTGACCCTGGCTAACTGACTGACATTTTGTTAAAGGTCACTGAAACTACCGCCAATGATGGATTTGCTTGTGAAAGCTGTAGTTGAAATATACAAGGTGGCTGCAAGAAGTTTAGATACTATAGGAAGGGTCACTGAGAGTAAAGTCTATGGGTAGAGTGTGACAGGCCACCCCCTCTACCCCCCTATCAAGCTAGGTGCCCCTGTGTCTTCATTGTTGATTTGGCTAGAGGATTAGGTGGTTTATGGAGCTGTGGTATTCCTTTATCAGGGTGATAATAAAAGGGAAGAAGGAACCACCTAGACCAGAAAATCCTGCTGAATCCAAATTTTGTGATCATGATTCTCAGAAATTGAGTAAAAGTACCCCGAAAATGAGGTTTGACAAAGAAAATATCTTAAAGATGTACTAAAATAATATTCAAAATTATGAGAAGTCTTTATAACGGAGCCCCTAAGAGGACATGTAAAAAAAAAAGATTTCACTAGAAAAAATATTCTTGCGGGTACTGAACAATTCTTGCGGATACTGAACAATTCGTGCGAATACTGAACAATTCTTGCAGGTACTGAACAATTCTTGTGGGTACTGGGTGATTCTTGTGGGTACAGGAACAATTTTCGTGGGCACAAAGAAGGTCTTGCAGGTAGAGAAATAATTCTTGTGGATACAGAAACAATTCTTGCGGATACTAAAGAATTCTTGCAGATACTGAAGAATTCTTGCGGATACTGAAAAATTCTTGCGGGTACTGAAGAATTCTTGCAGGTACTGAAGAATTCTTGCAGATACTGAAGAATTCTTGCAGATGTCCATACTGAACAATTTCTGCAGACACAGAAACAATTCTTGCGGGTACAGGGATATTCTTTCATGTATACAGGAGCATTCTTGTGGGTACAGGATCATTCTTGTGGATACAGGGACATTCTTACATATTTAGAAATATTTTCTAGGTGAAAAAAGATAAATACCCCCAGGGCATACCAATTAAAGTAGGCCTAGTCCATGTCTCTGCATCATAGGTAGGCCTACCATAATATCCCCTTAGGCCTTAGCTAGTAGGCACTTAGGGCAAGAAGGGTATAAAGCCATATATGAGGAGGGGGGTCTCATGTCCATTTTTTCTGCACCTCAAAGAATTCATTTTCAGATGAAACAATTCTGCAGGAATGTCCCTGTTTCCGCAGGAATGTTCCTGTTTCCGCAAGAATATCTTTTGCATGAAAAGAAATCTTTTTGGTATGTCCTATTAGGGGCTTCCTAGTCTCCGTAGTACATAGACTGGAATGAGTATATGATGTTTATCTATGAATACTGCTGAATATGACTGATTGTTTGAAATTGATTGTACAATGGCTGATGGGAAGAACTTAACTTCCTAAGATGTTTTTTGTCAGTAAAAGACTACACTCCTTATGGCCTCAGGCCTAGATGTAGGACCATGGTCATTTCTAGCCCTGCATTCAGCATGATAACTGGGCCAAGTGTGATTTAAAGTGAGATGAATAATGTATCCTTTTACCAGTTTCTGTTATTTCTATGGTTTTAATGATAGCTATACGTGAAAAAAGAACATTTATTTACCCAGGAACATAGTCAGCATGAAGAATCATTTAATATGTAAAGTAAATCATGGATTTTGTGTACAAAATTAATGACCATAAAGTGTACCTGTAGCCAACATTAAAACAGATTTCCGATTTTGGTGTTAAAGTTCCTAAAGAAAATCTTAAGTCCATGTAAAAGTTTAAAGCCTCCTCTACAAGAAAATATTAAAATGTTTAGGATATGAACCGCCCATTTCAAGCTATTAACAATTTCCTGATATAAAATATGTTTAAATGTGGCTTCCCTAAGAGTACAGTAGGTAAGGATAGGTGGAAGGAGGCTAAACTCACACCTCTGCAGCACACACAGCCGTATCAACTCATGTTCTGCTTGGATGCACACCAGTACAGTGTGGTCATGGTCCACTGATCACAGGGAAGCATGGTCAGAAATTGATCTGGGTATACTTCTTATGCTGTCTACAGATATATCCACGTTGATGCTCTTGAGTACAGGCTATTTTGTAAGTCTAGGTCTTCTTCAAAGCCTCGTCTCAGACCTGTGCCTATCTCCCAATCTGACGAGTATTCTAACTGTGCATTACTCTGCCTATTTCACATACTGCCTATCCCTTAGTCTACCTATCACTCACTCATACTGACTATCTCTTGAATCAATCCTACACATCTTGAGTTAAGTAAGGCTATCTACCAAAAGGCCTAGATTCTAAAGCTTACTCCTTACTTAAGCTAATCTTATCTGGTCCTAGTTTCCCATAGTTTACCTATCCTCAATCTGCCAATCATTCATTTTACCTATCCGTCATGGTGACTCTGCCTCAGACCACTATGTTTAAACTGTATTGTTCATCTGTTTATCTTGGCCCTAATGGTTAACAGTACATAGCTTATCATGTCTACCATTTTGATCCTGCCTATCCTTAACGCTGCCTATCGTAAAGCCTACATATCCTTCATTATACCTATCCCCCAACTCTGCATATCCCTCATATGTGACTTGCACATCTGTTGCTAGCACCCATGTTTTATTGTTTTACATTTGCTCATCTAACAAGGTACTCTCTGTGCCTATCCCTCAAACTGGATATTGCTCATGCTACCTATCCCCCTTGCTGCCAATTCTTTTGAAAGCCTATCCCTCATGCTCTCCATATGACTTTCTTACCATCTCAGCTCAGTCAGTCTAACCTGCTCTCTCTATACATATCTCAACCTTTCTTCCACCTGTCTCCAGGTTTATGCCTTGTGAAATATACATATCCCTCATTATGCCTATCCTCCATTCATATCATATCAAGATATGCAGCATGGATGATAGGTAGATGTATGAATAAGGTGGACTGTAACCAGTATGTTAGGCGATAGGTTGACTAAGAAATGGTCATCATAATGAAGGTTGGTTGTGACATAGGTAGCTTAAGAGAGGTGAGATGGGTAAGAGCGCTATATAGAGAGCATGAGGGATAGGTAAAAAAATGCATCCTAGGGACAGATATGCAATTCAAATATGAGGGAGTTGGGGGATAGGCACAATGAGGGATAGGCAGGCTTCATGATAGGCATTATCAAGGATAGGTAAAATTGAAATAGTAGACATGGTAAGGCCTTTACTGTTAACCAAGAAAGGCTTATAGACAAACAGCACAGAATCAACATGAGGGTCTGAGGGATAGTTACCATGAGGGATAGGTAAAATGAATGATAGGCAGATTGAGGATAGGTAGACTAAAGGAATGAAGGAACAAATCAGACAAGGTAAGGTGAGGGGTAAGCATTATAAATTAAGCCTTTTAACCATATTGAACTGTATATGTTTTGGATTAAAGAGATAGGCAGCATGAGTGATAGGTACACAATTGATATGCTGTATGTGGGATAGACAGAGCAATGCACAGGCCCAGAACTTGCCTGACTGAGAGATAGGAGACATTTGGGTATGTGGATTGAGGTATTAACTCTGATTTACATGTTCTATATTTAAAGATTTCCAATTATTTTCAATATCATTTTTGTACATTTTCAAAATTTTTCCCTCCTCAAACATCAGTTTTGGGTACTTTCAGTCAACTTCTGATAATAAAGACCATCATCTTTGGATTTAGCAGGATCTTTTGGTTTAGATGGTCCTTTCATTTCATTTTGTACCCCTTTCATTAAGATACATGATAGCTCCATAAACCCCCTAATCCTACATAGGGCCCAATACTGAACACACAAGGTCACCTAGTTTCATGGGGGGGGGGTAGAGGGGGTTGGCCTTCACTATAGGACTGTATGGACTGACCTATCCTATACTGTACTATCTATCCTTGGTGGCTGTATAATATAGAAGTGGTGTATGGAAGCAAACCTAGTGAGCTATTTGGTAAATAGCATCTAGGGAGCAGGTTTGACATGCTCAAACCAATATCAAGAAGAAACATGTATCATACATAATTATTTATATGTCAGCTTAACTTTCTCCATCGCCATGAAAATTGACACTCTTGTTCAAAACATTGGGAATTATTTAAGTATGGCTACAAAAATTAGATATATCAATGGACTGCAATTCGGAAATGTAGCAAAAAAGAGGGAGGTTACTGCCTAAGTAGGTGTGCTGTGCCACTCTAAAGTTACTTGCAATTGTTTTTCATAAATCATTTATCGCGATCCTATGATGTGTTGTTTACAAATGCAGACTCCGTTGTTATTGTTGTTTTGTCTTTTTCTCTCCATATTTTACATCGGGGCGGGGGGGGGGGGTCGGGGGAATAGGACCCTTTCAGTTACATGGATATTCAGTGTAAGCTCATTTGGATAACTGAAAGCCATTTGCACATTAAACAAAACAACATCCCTGTCCTTATCAATTCGAAACGCACATGCATAGTAATCTTGCAAACAAGTCAATTCACTAACTTGCCATTTTCCTGGTTATTTTCTAGTATATATAAATATAAATAAATATATATATATATATATATATATATATATATATATATATATATATATATATATATATGCACCAGTAACCAGTAACCAGTAACAGGTGCATGTAGTAAATAAACTCTGACGCCTCTTGCTGTAATTGTAGACATAATTCACAACATGCCTCTCTACCTTCAGAAGTATCTTCACGACACTTTTTTTCTTTTTTGCAACCTCTCCCACTCTGGAATCAAAACAGCACATATTATCATCATGAAGAGTGGTGATACATTTTTTAGGCATACCTTTATAAGCTAGTCTTGGCAAGTGATCAGTCAGAATATTATCTTAGGATTTAATATAAGTAGCATAAATTTCTACATTGTTGATGAAACACAACCAAAAAATTTCCCTCAACCATTCCATGCAAAGTTTATTTTTTTTATCTACCCGTGTTGATCATGGCTAGAACTTGCATGTTGTCTGTTATACACTGGATTCTTTTATTCCTATAATTAGAAATCCAACACTTTAAACCCATCATAACAGGGTACAAGTCATACACATTGATATTCCTGTGAAGATTGTCAAGCATTGGAGGAAGGGAAAAATCACCTACACCCCAATCGAATTCATCATAAGATGTCCAGTCTCCATACAAAAAATCCGTCCCCATCCAGGCGCCAAAGCCCTTAACAGATGAACCTGAATACATTGGGGTATCTACCAAATCATTCAGGATTAGGCTTTTACAATTGAAAGTGTTACAAAAGTCTAACCACCAATGCATGTCCTGCCTTATACATTCAGATACTCATATATACCCCCTAGGTCTAGCACAGGCACCTTTGACTACTTGAGAACAGAATGACATAAGACCACCAATTCTCTCCAAACTTTTCTTGGAGATGAATTTCCTATTGACATTTTCCAATAAAATATCTTTCATCTTCAACACTTTATCCTTAGGTAGTGATAATTCTAACTCTCTAGAATCGATAATAATACCTAAAAATTTGCACTCCTTGGCAGGTTCAGTAACTTTCTCCTTCAAGATTACAAAGCCGATGTATTGCATGTATACACTCAATTAATAAGTTCCTTTGACAGGCTATCCTCAAACCCTGTAACTTGGTTGGGAGATGGAGATACCTGACCTCCATTGGATAAGTCCAGCTCACTCAAATATCCTAAGTTTGCCGATTTTGAAGCTGATTTAGGCGATCTGGCCGATTTTTCTTTAAAGTAGTTTTTGCTTTAGAACTTTTTGTTGGTTTTTTACCCATTTTTGGGTATATATGTGAGCCAGCAAGCTAAATGGACCATCCAAGGGGGATTAGTACCAATTCTGACCACCAGGGGGACACCACTAAGGCTTAAAAAGGGGAAACTAGACCTAAAATTCTATTATACTAGTTTTTCATGAGGATTTCAATAGTCCTAAAGGGAAATTTCCATTTTTAGTCCAAACCTTCCAAATTTGGAATGCAAATAAAACATTTTTAGGGAATTTCAGGGCATAAATTAGTGTATTTGTTGATATGTGTTGCCATGGAAACAAGATTTCCACTCAAAATAGAGGAATAAAAAAGGCCCATTGATAGCCCCACTCACAGGAATGATGTACTCAAAAAATGGTAAAAATCCTATTTCTAGGTCAAATTCTATGAGAAAATGATTTTAAAGAATATGATAATTTTCCTTATTTGCATAATTATGCATACTTATACTATTCTCGAGTTATCTCAGGAAATATGCAAGTTAGAGCTTATTTGGGATAGCAATAAGTCAGGAAATATGCAAGTTAGAGCTTATTTGGGATAGCAATAAGTCAGTGATCACCCAAATTCCTAGACCCATAACTCAAAAACTAGAAGAGATATTTTCTTATGTAATACATCATTGAAAAGCTCATGACCTGAATTTAGAAATTGACTTTTCCCCTTGGGGGACCCTTTTGCCTTGCCTGGAGGGTGTTTCACCACATAACATACGGCCCCCATATGTCATATACGGCCCCCATATGTCACATACGGCCCTTTATCTGTTTCTGTTCAAATTTCCACATCCTAGAATCATGGATACGGCCCTCCACATGTGGATACGGACTTTTACCTGTTTCTGTTCAAGATACGGAAATTGAAAATTCCACATAGAGGCCACACATATCCTTCTGAATGTGGAGGGGTAAGGGGTTACCCTGTATGTCGTATATGGGGGAAAATCAGCTATGTGGAGATATTTTATGCCCACATGTCAGAAATACAAGGTATATTGGGAATGAAGGGGGGGGTTGGGATGATTTACATGCCCTCATTTCCAGTCCTTTCTTTTCATGTAGCTATAGCTTGTCCCTTTTGTTGCTCACAAGTGGTCAATCAAGCACGGTGCTGAAAAAGGGGGATTTGAGTAGGTACCTAGTTGGGAGAAGTCAGTCAGTATAATAAACTATAGAGCGTGTGACATGAGAAGGTACCTGGTAGTGCAGCTCTCTCTATTTTAAACAAGCCAGGTGACTTTTCAGACTAATGTGGTGAGTGCAAGTACTTAGGTGAAGCAGTGCACGACTTGTTTAGAAAAGAGGGCACATACTCACAGCTCTTTTTATAATAGGAGCAACACCCTCCTGAATGTCTTTGCACTCCCACTTGTGCCTATATACACTTACCCTCCCCCCCCTTCACTCTTTCTACCAACATACGGCACTTTTTTAAGATTATTTCCACATAGATCACATGACCCCGCATGTGTGACATCATATAGGGAATTCCCAGGGGGTTTCCTGGAATTTGACTGGAATTTGCCCATGTTTACCTTTAAGACAACAAAAAAATCCGTATGTGGAATTCAAGATACAGAAATTCCATTATAACATACGGACAGGACACGGCCACCTATCTGAAACACTTTTTTAAATAATATTTTCTTTTTCCACATAAGGGCCATATCTTATGGCCGTATGTGTGTATATATATAGCTATGTTGTGAAACATCCTCCTGGACACATATGAGTCCCAACACTTCAATTTAAAATTATTACAAAACAGGAAACACCAGGAGTGGTGTTACCTGTACAGGTGAAACTGGCCAAATGACGTTACTTCAAAGTTGCTCCTTATATACTGGAGGACTGTTTACCATGATGTCACACTATGACATCATAGATATTACTGTGCCAGGAACGTAGTCCCCTAACCGTTCGCGGCTAATTATATATATACATATATATATATGTATGTATATATATATATATATATATATATACACACACACGAGTGTATATAGTTCAGTTTTTGGTCAGTATCCCCAAAAATTGGCATAGCAATTTACAAATTTTGATTATTGGAATGGTTGCCATGGCAACCAGGAACAGGCATATCAGTTGATTTCTCATGAAAAATGTTCATTTTACCTTCCAAATATGGGCCATTTCTAACAAAAATGGTGCATTTTAAATGAGACCATTGAATTCTGCATAAAAAATTATGTTAATATATTTTTATAATGATTTTAGAGTGATTTTGCCCCTCCAATGCCCCCTTGGTGGCCAAATTATTATTATTATTATTATTATTATTATTATTATTATTATTATTATTATTATTATTATTATTATTATTTATTTCAGTGTAGTCGTCCTTAGAAGGAGGTTTTTCCATACATCACAAGTGGATTTACAATCTGTGATCCTTTCTTGTGATTATCATACAAAAACACGCCATTCACAGGTGTGAGATGTAAACCTTACTCTAATTGCTGTAGTATTATATAAGGGTACAATTATCAAGTCAAAGATATACTTATTTCACGAACATCTATAGTGTATGGTAAGTCATTTCAAATTACACGCCAGTCCAGTTGAACTTAACACTATTAAATGACAAGGAGAAATAATTATATGTATATATATAACCCAATGACATGCATGATCTCCAATAAACTAGGCAGTAAGCACCTTGTGTATTGCGGATTTGAAGTGCCTGAGCGTGGGGAGCCTTTGGGTTTCATTACTCAGAGAATCCCACAGAGTTACCCCTCTGTGATAGGGAGATCTAAAATAAAAACTGTTTTTTGCTCGTCGTTTTGCAAACTTAATTTTTCGATCCCCCCTAGTTCTTACCTCACCTTGCTGCATAGCTTTACCTCTTTGGGCTTTCTTCCACATTAAACAAAGTAATTGCTTACACCTTTTGAGATCAAGTGTGTCGACCTTGGAGTCAGAATGTAGTTTGGCTATACTAATTTCCCTGACTCTTTTGTTTTGACATATACGTAGGCCATGATTTTGTAGGCGTTGCAATTTCAGTAATTCAGTGGTGGTTGCACCTCCAGTAAAGAAACTGCAATATTCAACCACTGGTAATATCATTGACTTATAAATTCGTAGGCTAACGTCAACAGTCATGCATTTGCCCAATTTGCTTAGTTTATACAGTTTGTTGCCTAGGTTCTTTTTCACCTTGTTAATGTGAGGCAGTACACTAAGACGTTGGTCTAGTTCAACACCGAGATACAGATAGCTATCACAAGTTGGTAAGGGTCTGCCACAAATGGGGAAGTAAAAATCCCCCGCAGAGGGGTGTTCTCCCTTGATGGGTCACACACATATATATGTATATATATGTATATATATATATATGAATATATATGTATATATATATATATATATATATATATATATATATATATATATATATATATATATATATATATAAATATTCCAGTAGCAGGTGCATGTTGTAAATACACTCTGATGCTTCTTGCTGTAATTGTAGACAAATTTCACAGCCTGCCTCTCTACCATCAGAAGTATCTTCCCGCCCTACCTCCTACATGAAGGCTTCCTTAATTGAATCATGTAGCAATATGTGTAAAAACAAGCCCACCATCTGTCTGAAAGAAATAAAAGCTTTACATCACTATACGGTTATCTATAGGGAGGCTCACACCTGACGGTAGTAAGGTTGTACATACATGTAGTATAACATCAGTGTGGGCCACACATCACGTAATTCTCCACAGTAGGCTTGCCCTCCCCCCAAGGCTGAACTCAGACGGACAGTCAGCCGATGCCTGATTCTTCCTCATTGCATATACCGTTCTCTGAGCCCACATTCTAAAAAATAATTGTTAAATCTACCAAGGATCCTCCTAAAACTTTACAATGACCCATAGTAAAGTTCTGCATTCAGTGGCAGATCCAGGATTTGGAAAAGGAGGGGGCACGGCCTAAAAGATGTGGGCGCACCCCCTATTTTTGAGCAAATCTTGGGGTCCAAAATATGTAATTAAACTCTTAAGTACTGGGGAAAAGGGGGGTGCGTGTCCCCCCCTGCCCCCTCTAAATCCGCCACTGCGTGACTGCATTGCAGTTAAGCAGTGTAGTTTGTTCGGGGTGAAGCAGCTCAGTTCACACTGTGGATCTCCATGAAAATAATGATTGATCTTTGGCAAATTTGGGATGAGGATTTCACTGCTATTCTGACATTGTTTTTAGTGAGTGCATTCTTCTTTCATCGAGTACTTGGCGATTAACTCCCCATTTCCAGCTGTGTACTCTCTGACCTTATTTAAAAAAATAACAGTTAGGTATCTATTTCCTCTACGTATTTTCTTCCTCGGAATACCTGAGACTGCCACCTTTGGAATACCAGCAAATATAGGAATTAGATCGATATATACAGGCTAAGCCGCACCATTCAATCGGGTATGCTACTTTTTATAGTCTAACACAACATAAGGTAGGGTCTAGGGACAAAAATGTAATTTGCCCATCATTGCGTACATGTGTCATGTCTGTGGCAGTTAGTGCAAAATAAGATCTCATACCATCGTGATCCCTGCCTGTCTTTTCTTACAACTTCTATAATAAAACTCTGCAAGCAATGCAGAATATGTAAAATACACTGATGAAAACCAGATAGATATGCAAAAACAACGGCTGTTGGGAAGGAAGGATGAAAAAAGTTAATTCCACATAGAGCAACAGCCATCAAGTTCTGTGCCAATACAAGCAGGCAATGCTGAAGATGTTTGAAACCTAGTACACGTGTCACTGTATATCACTAAGCTGTAATTGAAGATTGAAACTAACAATGTGTAGTTTAATATGAATTATTCCTAAGAGTTATGGCATTAAGCCATAGGGGTAGCTATGGTATATAGCAGGACCTCACTTGCAGGTTGTCACATATTCATCAAAGCCATTTTTGAGGTAGATTATCCTGTGAAATAGGGTGGGTAGAGAGTATGGTGAACAGGTGGACTACCCCTTAATGCCATAACTCTAAGGGATAATTCATATTAAACTACACATTGTTAGGTATAATATTCAATTATTTCACAGAGTGGCATTTAAGCCAGGGGTAGCTTTTTTGTCTCGTTCAATAATCTAACTCAGGGCGGATATCCTAATTGAAGGACCACAAGTCATAGATTTATATTAAGTAGACAGGTTTTATTTACACTTTGTAAGTTGTCTGCTCACGCAGAGTAGGTATACATGTTTGTATTGCTTATGATCATGAATGCTTTATGCATTTTATATGTATCTATAGTTTTTTTTATCTATGTTTGTGGGACACAGTGTTTCCACTGTTGATGTCTCTCCCCCCCCCTTCTTCATGAAGAGAGGTGGTTAGGGCCACCTATTGCTGGTGGTTTCCCCCTCTCCTTTCTATGTACTTGCTAAATCACATGTATCTGAGAAGGGTGTTAAGGTGTTCATGTTTAGTTTAACATGTGTGTCTCTAGCACTAGAGTGCATAAATATATATGTATTCTGGGATAGATATCTCAATAAATATATTTTATTATGTATGGTTAAGACTCTGTTTGATAAGACCACCACTCTCTAGGAATAATGAGTGTGTACTGCCTGGTTGGTGGTCTCAGGGTCTGTTTCGTGGTTAAAGATGGCAGTTATAAAGTTAGTCTCATGTGTGTTGTCCTCTATGTCTTCCAGTAGAGGTCTGTTGTAGAACCTGGCAAATGTATTGGTTCTTGACCATCCTGCCGAGCTGAGTATAATACATTTAGCCTGTCCGCTGCACTGGTGGCGGCATGTCTTGTGCTATATGCCCCAAAGTGTTCCTGTATGTCTGTCTCTCTTAGGGTCACTTTGATGTACATTGATAGGGTGACAGAGCTGGCTGGAGTAGAAGGCGTTTTGATGGTGCCAAGCCCCCTTTGTGTTCTCCCTATCCAGGTAGGCCTTCAGGTGTGAGTAGACACATATTCATGTGTCTCCATGCCTATCAAACCTGAGCAGTGTTTTTTTAGGGTGGTTAGACTTCAGTTTCGTGGAGTATTTGATCCTGATGGTATCATCTGATAGTCTGAGGTCAGTTCTTAGTAGGGCATAGGCGCTCTGTATTGTCTGACCTGTTGCTATAATAGATGTTCCCACCAAGTATAGGACTGATCTATGATGTGTCTTTACTGAAAGGAATAGCCTATAGTAGGGGGTAACCTGACCTAAAAAGGCCTATATGGTGCCATATTTTCAACTTTTTGAAGCATATTATGTGTTACAGAGAGGTAGTTTATACTTTTTGCATCAAACACAGATTTTGAATTTTTTATAAAAACCTCTTTAAGATGCATTATTGCAGATTTCTTATGAATAGCTCTGTGGGATAACCAAAATAGGTCCTTCAGCTGCCAGAACAAGCCCGTTCCTTCCCCTCGGGAACTCCAATCACCAACCATTGCCTCTCCCATTGGGGTTGTAGCCCTTGCTACTGGCTCAACTTTGCACCTCCCCAACAGTCCAAAGGTGTAACCCCCTTAAGAGATTTTAATATTTCTGTCCAATCATTGTCATACAACATATTTGCACTCTTTTGACAAATCTCTCAGTGTATGAGCAATCAATTTAGTGAGGATTTGATGAACTTGAAAGGGAAGAATGCCAACAGTCTGGATGATTCTTATGGTAGTTTCTGGTGAAAAATGGCAATTTCGGGCAATCTTAGAGCCTGTTTGGTGACTGATATTTTCGAAACTATAGGTGCTACAGTTATCAAAATAGTCTCAAATGAAGCAGAATTTTGTTTTACAACTTCTGTGGACTTACCATGTACACAGAAAAATGTTTCTCTTCAATGGCTGTGAGAGTGATGAAAGGTAGCGAAAAATTGAAGATTAAAAACTTTTACTATGGTTTCCATGGCAACCAGTCACATGATTTTCAAAATATTGAAGAAATGATCCTACATCTAGGTAGCCCCTATTTTAGCTTTAACCTGATATCTAGATCAATATTGCAGCTTGACCGGTTGGGAAATTACTAAAGACCTTTCAAATCAAGATAGGGAAACTTTAATTTTTCAGGCCCATACTTCTCTATCTTGCCCCACTCTGCCAGTTTATGTAACATTGGCGCTGGGTCCCATATGTACTCATAAGGTACGGGCTTCCCTAGCCCACTTAAAAGGGTCTATTTCTCCTCTTTCCTATCCCCTCAGGATGTGTGTGGTGCACATGTGCGCGGGCACTGACACATTCCTCTGTGAAATTGTGTAATGTAGTTCTCGCCATGAATATGACCTTAGCTGTCGAAATGGCGTTAAACATCTATTACTCACTCTCACTCATTCATAAGGTTCCTGTGGTGGATTTAGGGCCTTTTACCCCTAATGGTCTGCCTTCTATGTAGATGAAGCAAGACATCAGGAAGCTGGTAGTGGCTATTGATGAGTGTCCCACCCCACTGTTGGAGATCTCTTTTAGGAAATCTATACATTGGTGTATTGTGGGGTGGGTGACGCTGACATTGTTTTTGCTGGTGTGATTTAGCCACTTCCTTGCTGCTGTTGCATAGCTGGCTATGGTAGATTTTGACCATGAAGCCATGAGGAGCTCCCAGGATGCCTTGGATATTCCTATATGGTCGCACCAGATGATTTCCAAGGGGTGCTTGTCATTTATAGGGGCAGGCATAGGAGTCTCATCCTGTTGGCCATGGGAAGACTTTCTTCTGGTCCCCTGGCCACTGCATCGTTGATGTGTTGACCATCAGGGTCCATCTGTTCTTGAAGGTGGGCAGTCTCTTGAGGTCGGGGTTCCAGGGTGGTGTCTTTCACTCCAGTACAAGTAGCAGCCCTCTGGGTCTGTCTTCCTTCAGTTTCCTTAGTGTGCTGCCAATGATATCAAAGGGTAGAAATATGAGTACAAACAGGCCTGACCAGGTTATAGAGAATGCATCGGTTGCATATGCATTTTGGTAGTGATGTAGAGATACAAAGTGTTTGCATATTGCATTGTAGGGTGAGGCAAATAGGTCAATGTCAGGTTTTGGGAACTTTTTGAATATTCTTTGTTGGCTTTTGGGTCTGAGTGTCCATTCTCCTGCTGTAGAGAAGGCTCTTGATGCCCCGTCTGACTCAACATTGTCTTCTGAGGGAATGTATGTGGTTTTGAAAGTTATGTTCATTTCCCAGGCCAATCTGAATACACTTTCAGCGGTTTTATTGCAGAGAATGGATTGGCTAGATCCCTCTTTGTTGAGGCAGCTGATGGCTGTGGTGTTGTCTATGAACATGTGCATGTGTTTTCCAGTTAGGGATTTTCTGAAATGTAGGAGTGCCCTGTGGACTGCAAGGATTTCTTTTATGTTTATGTGTAGGGGTTTTATCTCTCCACACCATTCTTCCCCATATTCAGAGTATGTTTCAGGGATGTAGGCACCACACCCTGTGTCTAAGGGGTCTGTGTATAGTGTTATCTGTGGGCACATTTCTTTGTATGTTTTCTTTGCGAGTGGCAGGTATTGTAGGTTTTCTCTCAAGGTTGGTTTTATGAACCCTCTGAGGGGGATGAATTTGTTGTAGTTACCCTGTGCTGTTTTTTTTTGCAATGATGAGCTTTTTGGTAAGTACCTTTGCTCTGCCATTTCCTGGTTCTGTGGCTGCTAGGGCTCCTAGAACCTGCGAGAATTTTCTTATGGTACATATTTGTACCTTAAGGATATATCTTCCACTTTTTGTGAGATAGTGGCCTGTTTTTTATTTGGTATCCCTGTCCCTGTCCCTTAATTCTACCAGTAGTGAGAAATAGGCCTGGGTTATGTCTATGCTGTTTAGGTAGCTGTCTTTGGTTACCATATTCATAACTACTGACAGATGGTCCATCTTGGAAAGCATATTGTGCACATTTCAAAGCACATTTCAGCCGAAAGTGGCCTCGCACTGGTCTATTTTACGTGTCACCTACTCTAAGTACACCCATAGCTAAATACCCTGTACTCCCCCCACCCACTGACTCACACGTCGAAAGTGGCCCCGCGCTGGTCTATTTTGTATGTTTCCTTCTCTAAGTACACCCATAGCTAAATACCCTGTACTCCCCCCCCCACCCACCGACTCACACATTGGCAAACCAGGGGACAGCTCCCTCCACTACTGCGTCTGGCCTCCACCCCCCATCTACCCCCCCTGCCCCCACCCACCCAGTCACTAGTTGGCAAATCAGTCGACAGCTCCGTCCACTACTGCGTCTGGCCGCCATCCCCCCACCTACCCCCTGCCCCCACCCACCCACTCACAGGGAGAGGTGGGGAGTAGAGGGGGGTAGGGCCGGTCACTGACCCCCTTTCCATATATGTTTATGAAGTATAGGTTGTCTACCAGAACCTGGCGAGACCGACAAAGGGCTTTACTAATGGCTTTGCTGTGGGAGTATCATAGCTGTGGTAAGTGGTTATATTGGGCACCAATAAAACAACCCTTGTCACCTATTAAACCTTTCCTCCAAGGCTGTTAATTGATCTGTGAATGAAACCACTTACCATATGTCTTATGTTTTATGGTACCCCCGTATATAATGATGGTTTCAAAGGGCTGGAGCTAAGCTCCTCCTGTATGTGTTAAATCAAACACTAATAAATGTGCTAATTACTGCACAGTGAGGGGGCCCCCCAGGTTCTCCCAGATAACCTTACAACAGAGAACGTTTGCCTCCACTACTGTGCCTACCACGACCTGCTCCCCTCCCCACACACTCATACACTCATACTTAGTCATAGGTCGTTCTAGCAGAATCTTAACACTAATGTAGGCCAAGGCTTGCCTAGTCAAAATTCATCAATATTAATGCTACAACTGCTATGGTAAATGACAATCATCCATAGGACTATTTTTACAGTGAACATGTGGATCTTCGGAAATTTTCCTCCCCTTGACTTAAAATCTGTAACTGAAAATATGAGTTGAAATAAGTGCACTTACATCAATGATGTACTTTCTGTAACATATCCAAACCCTCAATCCAAAACCTATTACCACCATCATAAATATCCTCTAGACAAAAAAGCTTTGAATCCTCATTTTATGTGTATTCATTTAAGCTTGATAAGTTTAGTATGGGCCTGTATGTTCCATTAGATTTTTCCTTTAGGAACATGTGTGAGACAAAGGCTCTAGGTGATGGGAAGGCAGGTTCTATTATGCCTTGTGATAGCAGTTTTTCAAGTTGTTCACTGATAATTCTGTCTTTCATTTGGTCCAAACACCTAGAGTCGGGTTGTCTCACCTGAGTGGGCAGGGAGCAGAGGCTTATGGGTAGGCCTTTTACCATGTCCAATACCCATCAGTCTGATGTGTATTGTGACCATGTGTCTGTTTCCTTGCTCAGGCCACCTGCCTGGAAGATGGGGCTTGTATGTCTGTTGACCCCGGCCCTGGGCTGGGCCCTTGCTGGAGTTTCCCTGGTTAGTAGGCTTCCTTTGGTCTTTGGGTGTGATGAAAACTTCCTTGAAGGTGTCATGTAGCTTACTGCATGTGTTGACTTCCTCTTTTAGGTTGTCACCCAGTAGGCCTTGGTTATTGTTGTCTTTGGCCAGGTGTGAGGTGGGGTCTGCAACTGTGTTCTTAAGGAGTGATCTCCTCATATTATTGAGTCTCCAGGAGGTTTTGGTGATCAGGTTTAGGGAGTCAGATATTTGCACTGCCATTTCCTTTCGGGTCTGTGTTTTTGCGTCCAGACTGTTGAGTGCTGATATCAGTAATATGACTGCAAATTGGAGGGCCCATTGCATGGACTTATAGGGTGCATCCCTGTTCACAGTCTGCTGCTAATATTTGAGGTCCTTAGCTTCCAGCTTGTAAAGGATCTCTTGGTTTATTCTCGTCTTGTGGAGGCTGTCCAGGTTGTCTGGTCTGTGGTATTTATCATACAGCGTTGCTGGGTTTGTCTTCCCCAGGGGCGCCTTGTATATGTCGCTGATCAGTGTTTTCACATTGGCCCTTATAGGACCTGTAGTCTTGTCCATGGGCTGTTAGTTTTGAGTCCAGCACTTCTTACTCCTCCAGCTCCCCTTTGTCCATGTCTTGAGTGGGCAGGGCTGGTCTGTTGGCTGGGTCATCCGGTTCAGCTCTGTGTGCCACCATGTGGCTGTTGAGTGCCTCAGGCGGTGTGGCGCCGGCCCTGGCTTTGTGTGTTGTGGAGGTGGGTTCTGGGGAGATAAGGTCCTCCTGTGTGTAGTGGTGTGTTCGACGTTCATTCTGTATCTGGCTCTGTCTCACAAGTTTGATGCAACTATGTTCAGGGAGGTTTCTGATCGAGGTTTCTGACCGGGGAGGTTTCTGACTGAGGTTTCTGACCAGGGAGGTTTCTGACCAGGGAGGTTTCTGACCAAGTTTTCTGACCAGGGAGGTTTCTGACCAAGGTTTCTGACCGGGAAAAAGATATGGCCAATTGTGCCACAAAAATATGGGGTGGCAAGACATTTATCAATCTAATGTAAAGTCAGGATATGATCAATCCTATATTGACTGAAAAAACTATATCTTTCTGTGATGCAATTCAAACTACAGGTCAATTCATGTTTTTATAACTGCCGGCCAGAAACCTCCCCGGTCAGAAACCTCCATCAGGTCAGAGAACTTCTAGAAGAAGTGGCTTCCCCTTAAAACAAAGAAGAGAGGGCAAATAAGTAAGGAAAAACAGTAGGGATAGAAAGATGTCCATCTAAGGAAAAGGGAGGGAAGGCTGAAGATCAAGATAAGTTGCATACTAGCACTGTATTCTTCATCAAGACATCGGTCAGAAACCTCCCCGGTCAGAATCCTTCCTGGTCAGAAAGCACAGGGAAGGGTGCCCTGGACCATAAGGAACATGGGGGAAGTGAAAAAACAGTTCCTTTCTGTGACCACTTTCAAACTGGAGGCTAAATTAACTCTGTAACTGCCGGTCAGAAACCTCGGTCAGGAACCTCGGTCAGAAACCTCCCCGAACGTAATTGCATCACATTGGTGAGAATGAGTCATCTGGGGTGCAGGTAGTGTTCCATGTCTGCTCAGCTGAAACAGAGTGTACTAGCCTCCTTGGCTCTCCCTCCTGTAGGTTGCTGTAGTGTGGGGCCGGATAGCCATTCTGTCTGTGGTCAAAGGTGATGTCCCTGTAACCCTGGAGTGGCATCCTTGGGTAGTGGTCCCCAAATGTAGGTTGTCTCACCTGGAAGGCTACCCTGCCTCTAGGGTCATCTGGTGCCAGTGTGTCAGTTGTGTACCTGGTGTACCCCGCTCTGGTGTGGTGGGGTTGGTGCTGTGTGAGGTGTAGGTGCCTAGGCCTCTTCCATTGTACTCTGGACAGTGTTTTCTGTTGCTGCTCCCACCTCCATCTCGGCTGGTCTTTTGGTAGATTATCTTGGGTCAGGTCGCACTTTCTGTGGCCATCTCACCAGTTGCTCACTCTGGAACTCTATGGAGCCCTGCAGTGGCTGCAGTAGGGGCATCTCCCTGCCATACTCCCTGAGGATTTGTATGTGATCCTCCACCTGACCTGACCTGCCGGCATTAGGTTGCTCAGTTTCTGATTCTATCCCATCTTCAGATATTGAGTCAAATTGTTGTGTTGGGATGTCACCCTGGGGATCAGCATTAGTGCTCCTGTCAGATGTAAAGCTGGATTGGGTCATACATGCCGTGTTGACAGCTATAATGTCCTCAAAGACACTCTTGACTGGACGCTGTACCTTGGGTATGATCCCCTGGGGGGTACCCTCTCTGCAGGTAATGGTGGAGTCTGAGTTTGGGGTGGTAGCTTGGTGCTCATTTTTTGAGAAGTGATGCTGAGCGTCTTGTGTTTGGGTTTTATACATCTTCCCGGCACATCCATTGTTTTAATTGGATTCCTCACCCTCCAATCAAATAAGTTTTTTACATATCTGATCTGATCAGGAGGGGGAGGGATGGGGGCCTTATGGCGGTGTGATGGGCAGTTTTATGGCGCATTGCCTGTTTTCTCTGATCATGGGATCAGAGGGAGAAGTGTGTGGAGGCATTTCATGGCCTCCAGGCACTTTGAAGCCGATCCCCTTGGTTGTAGGGTTGCAGAGGGCTAGTCCCCATAGTCCGACCCCGACCCCGGGGCCCAGCCCCTACCGGCCTGAGGCCGAGTATGTTCCATTGAGGCCGCCTTATATGGCCAGCTTCCTGCAAGCAGTCGCTGTAAGAATGACAACCTCCAAGCGAGGTCCAGCTATATACCATAGCTACCCCTGGCTTAAATGCCACTTTGTGAAATAATCCTATGTAACAGAAATACATGCACATGTATTGCAGTGTATCTGTGTGATAACACCATCAACTGCTATAAGTTCCTGTACCTCGTGTAAAGAACCTGCAGCGATGTCAGTGATAACTCAATTAAATGACAACAGCATATAGATATTTATGCAATTTGATTTGGTTTTTTTTTATACAATAAAATGGTGGTCTTATAATTAGTTGAGGTGTGCCTGTGATATAAGCTACGTCGGATCGATTCACAAAAGGGACAATTGTCCAATGCTTACCTTTGCATGTTTGAGCGTGTTTTATCAAAGAACAATGAGCAATGTAGCAGCGATATCATTCATTGGCACTTGTGTCAAGACCTATTAGTAATCATTGGGACTAAGTCGCATGTGTCAATGTGAAAGTCTCTTACAGGTTATCAGACCAATAATCAAAAGTAGACAGCCATCTACCATGTTTTCTTAAATAGAAGGGCTCAATATCTACAAAGCAAGCATCTGATAGAGTTTCAGAATGCGTTACAATCATCAGTAACTATCAAAGCTCTCTACTTATCATACACTGAAAAACCTATGGATCCAGAACTCGTCATTACTGACGACTTTAGGTCCTCAGGTTGACAATATCTAAATCTACAGATTTAGGTTGTCATGGAGTTGTCATAGGTGAAAACTTAAGGTCGTCACTGACCATGGGTATCCTTTACGGTCATACCATCCTCTGCAGAAATGACAGATATCCTAGTATTGTTTTTTACATTTAACCAATGTTATGTTTTTTTTGTAACAAATGTCTTATCCCTCTCCCATCTATCGGTATTTCTTCTTCTAAACCCACTATCATGGATTTAGTTGGGAATTATATAGTGCTGTGTGAGAGTGTCTTAGACACTCTCAATAGATAAGAACTTATACTCCATCACTATCCATTAGAGAGGTGTCATTAGCAGAATGATCTATTGTCTTTTCTACATTTCCATTTAAACATTTCCATCTTATTACAGGTAATTTTTTTTCAAAAGTATGATTCTTACATTATCCATTTCCTAGAAACAATACAATAAGAACATATAGCTATGAGCCTAGCTACAACCCAGGTTGCATCATATATGTTAGAGATATGCATAGTGTGGACCTCTTATGGCATACTGACAGACTAATAGTGAAGCCAAGGTGGTAAATATGACAAATTAGGGAAGTCATAGGGTTGTCAGGTAGGTCTGACGACCTATTGTTAATGTTATTCCTATAGTGTCTAAGGTATAGGGTGTTGACATTCCTATATAGGGGGAGATTCAAAATTGTAAACATGAGATTTCAGGGGTTGTTTCATGGGTGATATCTCTCCTTGTGTGCCTTATTTACAAACAAAGCTGCGCCTGCATAGACTCTGTGACTGGATGGGAGTTCAATATAATTATAAACATCAACACAGCAAAATATAAATAACAACACAGCAAGCACACAAATCACAGGGTCTTAAACTGTAAAATCAAACCTGTCTGATGTTGAGTTGCAAAGAGGCATCAGTGTGAAAGTCTGCAATATTTACAACAGGTCAGCTTAATTTACTAAACAAAAACATCTTTTTGACAACGCAAGCATGCCTGAGATTGCACCCAATGACATCCCAACTTAAACATATTTCTCCTTTAGAATACAATTTCTACATTGCAATGATAACAAACACTACTCTATAGGATGTGTTTGTGTCCCATTATGTGAGCATAGCTCCGATTCTCTGCAAAAATCGCAGAGTGGAGCCTCACCTAATAGTGGAAGGGTTTCAGTGTAAGGTTGATTAATTTGCACTGTTATTATCTTAATTTTCATAGACGTGTTCGTCTATGCATAACGTAGTACCACTGCAATAGCTACTTTTATTATTTCCACACTAAGCAAATTAAGGTTTCTCCTCATTGGGCTACAATATAGAGCATATACATACACAGTAATAATTATGTTCGTCATGATGGTAATCTGGAAAGAATTCTTTCCCCTGCAAAAAAGGTGTTTAAAGATACACACCAAATTTTCTCAACAACAATATTTAAACATCTAAACACTTGAAGTGTTTAAGTGTTTAGCATTTAAACACTTGGTTAAACACTTCCTAGTTAAACGCGTTTAAAATTAAACGCATTTAACACTTAAGAAGTGTTGAGAAAAGTGGGACAAATAAGTGTTTAACCAAGTGTTTAACTTCTAAACACTGATGTTTAATCCCTAAACACTGTTTTTACAGATAGGACATTTCCCACAAGGACATCTCCCTCCCCCCAGGTCACCCCCCCCCCAAGATTCTTAACCTTTAGGTGCCCAGGCGCGCTTAAATGCGCGGTTTTGGGCCTATATACATGCATATTGATGCAAATTTTCATCCAGGAACATCTACTAGTCCAATCTGCCAAAGTTCTACCCCCATTAGAATGGCCATGACCCCCTTATTCCAATGAGACCATTCACTTGACTGTATCTCCATTACCTCAGACACAGTGAGTCAAACCTGAAAATAAGTTGTCATACATGTGACTCTTTGGAAGGAAATCCCCCAAGGAGATAGGATCTAGCATGATAGCAAGGTGATGCTGGATCATTTGTCCCCTATTGCCACACCTTTGATAGATTTGCCAACCTTACAACTAATCTATTCTTAGAAATTGTTCATATCCATGTAAATAATTTCATGAACTGTGACCAAGACATTTTGCACCCTGGTAGTACACACAGGCAGAACTAGTTGAGTTTAGTTATGCAAATCTCACACTTAATCAGATTAGAGCAGCACAACACTAAATAGGCTATATACTAGTGAATAACAACAAAAGGAATATTTTAGTTGCTATGGTAACCACACTCAGTCTGAAATGTCTCTCTTAACTGAAAGTTGAAGTAAAAAGGAATCAGGTGTATAATGTGAATTCCATACCAAAGACCTGTTCAGAATTATATATACATGGTCTTTATTGCTGGGGTGATGTACATGCGAAATAAATGGAAAATCATCAGATAATTCTGGGCACGTAAACAATGAGGATCTAGAGTAGCTAGGATGTTTTGACAAATCACATGTTTTGATAACCACATCCCTAACCCTACCCCTGATCCTAACATTATCCCTAACCTTAATCCTTTCCCTAACCCTAACCCTCTCCCTTACCCTATCCCTTACCACAAACCTATCCCTGCCATAGCCCTGACCTTATCCCTATCCCTATCCCTAGCCCTAACCCTATCCCCTACCCTATTCCTAACCCCAGAACTGACCCTAACACATTATCTATACTATGGAATCTCAGGAAGGGATGTTGGTCGGGGGGGGGGGTAGGCATGTCCTCGTCGGGAGAAATCTCGGAGTGATATGTCATATGGGCGAGATGACCAGGTGGGGAACGGCAGGTGGGACCTAAATTGAACGGCATAACCTCTGGTGGCACAGTAAAAATAAATTAAATGTGCCATGTCAATCGTGTTAGATGGGAATCTAACTGCTCTGTGTTTATTTGAGTGGCTCTAACAGCAAATGCTAAAGACACAGTCAAAGTGCGTACTAAGCATAACATATAAATACTACCATACACCTGGTTGTGGAATAATCAAATTGGTTTTACATACAACATTCACAAACAGATTAACATTATGTTAGTACATTTCAAATTCGAAATAACCCATAGGTAAGCGTCATATTTATGGAGCAAAATTTCCATATAGAATAGCACCAATCTGCAATTTTGAATGTATGGCACGGGTCAAGAGAGACCATGCCATAAACCTCAGAGGTTGCCAGTTATAAGTCAGCTATAAACACTTTACATGAATAAAAGATCCGCAATTAGATTGGCTTACACCGCGGTCTGGGCCGGACACACTGCAGAGTCTTTCACATAGCAAGATTACCGTCTAATTATTCGGAGCGGCGTCGGCCACAGAAGGCATCCGCCGCCAATATTTGATAACGGTAATTAGAATAATTGGGTTCAGCTAATGAGGAGCAGCTCATGTTTTATTGGATGAGATGTTCCTGGGGTGGGAGATGAGCCTCATCCTGTGGTGGTGGTTAGATGTCAGATAAGGGGATCGATAAGTCTAACGGCTAAGGTATATATATATATGCTGTGCACGCGTCCCCATGTACAAATATGTATTCCTGTTTTATGGACCCAGGAAGTGGCCATACATCACCAGATCACCACATGTATTACTTCCTTATGCCCCGGGGAGCCCCCGACTATATCAATGAGTCATACGACTGTTTCCTCGTTAATTCATTTAAATTGCAAAAAAGACATAACAGCATAAATCGTGATCAAAGTGACAGTAATTGGCCCTAATCACTTAACTACCTCCGGACATTCCATAGGGAATACAATCTTTTAATCTTCTGTGAAGTTATCAAATTGATATCAGGTAGAAAATGAAGTATTTGATATGGTTTTAGTACATAGCTTTGTTGTGTCATTTTCAAAATTAGTTTGAATCACACATTTTTGTTGCCATAACCAAAATACTGAAACGACAGAATACTTCCCTCCTGTGTCACCTTACTTTCATCTCTACTTAAATTCTCTCCGGATCACATCACATGCAACATGCATATTTTAGCCTGTAAGTAAATACTCCTGTCAACTAAAAGCAGCAGAGATTCGCTCATCTCAAGAGACAACATTACTCTGAATCTAGCTCCTTATCTCCATCTTAGATAAGCTGAAGCATACAGGTTAACATTTTACCCACATTTTAGTGGGTTTTTTTTAATGCTACGCTAAACATCTCTGCATGTTGAGCAGCTCTCCTCACAAGGTCTACACAATAGTCCTCCCACTGAGTACACCACCCCTCCCCCATCCCATGAGATTAAGTCTCCTACTCCTAACTAAAAAATGGACATTGAAAGTAAGTGACGGGGAGGAAATGAGGAGGAGGAAACGATGACGTATGGGACAAGTTAAGAGATCGTTTACACTCGGTGTACTACTCTTTTATGTCAGATCACACATGAGGGAAGATAGCTGTTCCATTTACCTGAGTTTGAACGACATTGCCTGATATTAGGCACTGATTAAATGGCAGACTGATCATGCAATTCTGGGCACCACCCATGGTCATGTGGCATCAGTTCAGTGTTATGAGGGGTTACTGAAGGGGTGCGCTGAATAAAGGGATGGCCGTTTCATTTTCGCTATTACTTTTTTTTTTGGTGCGACTGGAACTGGTACCATTTGTGAAAGTGTTTGTGCCCCATTTTTATTTTATTTCTGATATATTTTCCTTTGCTCAATACAGCCAGACTTCTATGTTCTCAAATTAACTTTCACTATTTTCTTGTACATTTATCATCTCCAAGTGACAATCCAAAAGGAGTGATACGCTATTCTATATCGATTAAACCTCTGAAACCCAGTCAATTAGAGCAGCGCTGAGCCTCATAACTTAGTACCCCCCCCCCCCCTTTTCAAATTCAGCTCACTCACGGCCATACAATTTGGGAAATGTGTCCGGAGACCGAGGCCCTATAATTGTAACTGACTGCATGCAGCACATTCTGTGTTAGTGCGTCCTGGTAGTAGTAGTAGTAGTAGTAGTAGTAGTAGTAGTAGTAGTAGTAGTAGTAGTAGTAGTAGTAGTAGTAGTAGTAGTAGTAGTAGTAGTAGTAGTAGTAGTAGTAGTAGTAGTAGTAGTAGTAGTAGTAGTTGTAGTAGTAGTAGTAGTAGTAGTAGTAGTAGTAGTAGTAGTAGTAGTAGTAGTAGTAGTAGTAGTAGTAGTAGTAGTAGTAGTAGTAGTAGTAGTAGTAGTAGTAGTAGTAGTAGTAGTAGTAGTAGTAGTAGTAGTAGTAGTAGTAGTAGTAGTAGTAGTAGTAGTAGTAGTAGTAGTAGTAGTAGTAGTAGTAGTAGTAGTAGTAGTAGTAGTAGTAGTAGTAGTAGTAGTAGTAGTAGTAGTAGTAGTAGTAGTAGTAGTAGTAGTAGTAGTAGTAGTAGTAGTAGTAGTAGTAGTAGTAGTAGTAGTAGTAGTAGTAGTAGTAGTAGTAGTAGTAGTAGTAGTAGTAGTAGTAGTAGTAGTAGTAGTAGTAGTAGTAGTAGTAGTAGTAGTAGTAGTAGTAGTAGTAGTAGTAGTAGTAGTAGTAGTAGTAGTAGTAGTAGTAGTAGTAGTAGTAGTAGTAGTAGTAGTAGTAGTAGTAGTAGTAGTAGTAGTAGTAGTAGTAGTAGTAGTAGTAGTAGTAGTAGTAGTAGTAGTAGTAGTAGTAGTAGTAGTAGTAGTAGTAGTAGTAGTAGTAGTAGTAGTAGTAGTAGTAGTAGTAGTAGTAGTAGTAGTAGTAGTAGTAGTAGTAGTAGTAGTAGTAGTAGTAGTAGTAGTAGTAGTAGTAGTAGTAGTAGTAGTAGTAGTAGTAGTAGTAGTAGTAGTAGTAGTAGTAGTAGTAGTAGTAGTAGTAGTAGTAGTAGTAGTAGTAGTAGTAGTAGTAGTAGTAGTAGTAGTAGTAGTAGTAGTAGTAGTAGTAGTAGTAGTAGTAGTAGTAGTAGTAGTAGTAGTAGTAGTAGTAGTAGTAGTAGTAGTAGTAGTAGTAGTACTACTACGCAGGTCCTGAATCGGTGAGCTGCTCCCCCCTCCCCACCAGGAGAAACAGCGAAAGATGGTGGAGTTAGGCATCAGGAGCAACTCGTCCCGTGTCCGGCCTGACGCCCTGCCCACTCAGGTTGCGCGTCTGGCGAAGACCAGATGCTCAGAGATGCTCAGGGTGTGTGGCTGTGACGGTGAGGTGGTGTAAAGCTCGGGGAGGTGAGGGGGGGGCAAGAAGGAGTGGGGGATTGTTAGCTCACCTCTTGTGTTACAGATAAACAGAGCAGCTCCGTGCACATACGCCACTGTCTATAGGCGGCGGGGCGGGGTGAAATATACTGGAGGTGTCTGGATGCTAAGGGAGTGGTCATTTTTCAACAACGCGGGGGGGGTGAGGTGGGGGTAAAATCTTTTCGACTCCTTGAACAGGGGGGCCTCAAATTTTCAACCCATCTGAAGGGGTGGGTCAAAATAATTTCACCTGTTTTCACTGACTATTAGTATTACTATAGGTTAAAAGGGTGTATTCATTAGCTGGGAGTCACAGACTCCCAGCTATTAGTACAGCGTTCCAGAACAGGGAGAAATCGTCGTCCATTTGTCGACCAAAAACGGATACAATAGCTCAGCTACTGAAATCATCAGTGCATGACCTAGACCCACTGGTCCATTCAGCACCAATAGAGACACCCAATACCCCCCCCCCCTCTAGGGGGTGTTTTAATTGTGTTTTTCACACCTCAGATAGCCCACAATACCTGCAGAGGCGTCCAAAGCCAGGAAAATGCAGCCCTAAGACGTCTGATTGCTATTATATAACTCCCAGAGCCCACATTACCTGCAGAGTCGTCCAAAGCCGCGAAAACGTGGCCCTAAGACGTCTGATTGCTATCCAATCACTCCCATAGCCCTCATTACCTGTAGTGCTGTCCTGAGCCGCAAAAACACTGTATATTCACTTGTAGGGCCAGACAGATACCCTTCTACCTTGCTATAGTGGTGCATTGACGCTAGAAACTCAATAAGACTGTATATTAATTTGTAGGGCCAGGCAGATACCCTTTTACCTTGCTATAATAGTGGATTGACACTAGGAACTCAGTAAGGCTGTCCCATTGCTATTAATTAACTCCCAGAGCCCACATTACCTGCAGTGCCGTCCTAGGCCGTGAAAACACTGTATATTATGTTTGATACACCCCTACAACATTTTTGTACACTGCCCAGTCAACATGCACCAATCCAACCCACCCTCTTCACTCAGAACTCGCCTAGAGCTACGTGATGATAGCCTGTACACTGTCCAGTCAACATGCATCAATTCAACCCGCCCTCCCCACTCAGAACTCGCCTAGAGCTACGTGATGATAGCCTGTACACTGTCCATTCAACATGCACCAATCCAGCCCGCTCTCCCCACTCAGAACTCGCCTAGAGCTACGTAATGATAGCCTGTACCCTGTCCATTCAACATGCATCAATTCAACCCGCCCTCCCCACTCAGAACTCACCTATAGCTGCGTAATGGGACTGCTAAGGTGGTTAGGTTGCCTAAAAATATCGTGAAATTCCCTTCATGGCTCCATTTTGGAAGCTAACTTTCTTATGCTTGACCATAAGTGAAAATAAACATCACCATGATGATCGCCAGCTCGAAATACCCTTAAATCATAGGTCACACTATGGGAAGACTCCTATATGAGGTTTTTGACTACCCCCTGCACCCCCTTTTGCCAGTCCTGCACTGGCATGTACCCCCCCCCCCTCAAAAAACCCTTTTTTGACCTCTTCCTGCCTTAAACATAGCCTTTTTTTCGCCAGTTGAGCACAAAACAGGTATCTTTTGGCAGAAGGTAGTGCGCGTCCACACCATGGTAAGGGCACAGGTGGACTGGCTTGGGCCGAAAAGGCACCTAGTCAAAAAAATTATTTCGCTTATTCTTTTTCAAAACCAATTTTTTAGGGGGGCATGTTTTTTAGGGGGATGAAACACCCCAGATTGATACCGAACACTCCATATCCGTGCATATTATTTGCATAATTAGCATAATTATGCAGTGTCCTGGTACTTTTCAATATATATAGATATGTGCCATTGCTCCCTTATAGAATTCATATGCTTGCAAGTATAAACTACTGACTGCACCTAGTGACTAGTGGAATCTGAACAATAGAAAAAAATTACCCTCTCCTACCTTCCTATAGCATCAAACAAGTTGTTCAATGGAGGCAGCCATTGCTTGATCACATGCTTAAACCTTTAAGATCCAAATTCTAGTTACCAGTGCATTATCACTGTTAATAAGCTTTACACATCAATACCTGCGCAAGCCCTGTTTGCACTGAATGGATATCTTTCCATTTCTCCATTCTCTTGTGTTTGATTGAAAATGTTGACGTCATTCGTGTTTTAATTTGTGTTTTAATCTGTGTTTTTATGGTACATGTATTGAGTTTAGGGCTATAACAGGTTAGTGTTAGTGCTATGGTATGATAGTAATTACTCACTATTTGTCAGCGGTTAATCAATATAATTTTTATGTTAGTAATTACTCACTATTTGTTAGCAATTAGTCGAAATATGTCAGTATTTACTCACAATTTGTCAGCAATTAGTCAGTATACACCTAGTGACTAAGTATTGACATTAAAAAGATTAATGGCATTTTAATCATTTGTGCATCATGCCCAGATTGACATGATGCACTCACATTTTGTCAGTAATTAGTCTAAATATGTCAGAAATAATGCACAATTTGTCAGCAATTAGTCAATATATGTCAGTAATTACTCACTATTTGTCAGCAATTAGTCAATATATGTCAGTACTTAGTCACTGAATATCAGCTATTATCAATACATGTCATTTTTTACTCACAATCTGTCAGCATTTTGGTCAATACATAACAGAGAAATAGCCATTGATTCAATTGTGCATCTTTCCTTGACTGGTATTTGTCAAAATATGTCAGTATCTATGGACTATTTGTCAGCAATTAGTTAATATATGTAAGTAATTATTCACTATTTGTCAGCAATTAGTCAATACATGGTAGTAGTTACTTATATTTTATCAGTATTTAGTTAATATATGTTAGTAATTGCTCACTATTTGTTAGCAATAAGTCTATATGGTAGTAATTGCTCACTATTTGTCAGCAATTATTCAATATATATTAGTAATTACTCACTATTTGTCAGCAAATAGTCAATATATATATATATATATATATATATATATATATATATATATATCAGTTTATACTCACAATTTGTCAGCAATTAGTCAATATATGTCAGTACTTAGTCACTCTATATCAGCAATTATCAATACATGTCAGTATTTACTCACAATCTGTCAGCAATTAGTCAATATATAACAGAGAAATAGCCACTGATTCAATTTAGCATCCTGCCTTGACTGGTATTTGTCAAAATATGTCAGTATCTTTGGACTATTTTTAGTTAATATATATATTAGTAATTATTCACTATTTGTCAGCAATTAGACAATACATGGTAGTAGTTACTTACATTTTATCAGCATTTAGTCAATATATCTTGATAATTGCTCACTATTTATCAGCAATTAGTCTATATGTTAGTAATTGCTCACTATTTGTCAGCAATCATTCAATATATATTAGTAATTACTCACAATTTGTCAGCAATTAGTCAATATATATCAGTATTTACTCACACTTTGTCAGCAATTAGTCAATATACGTCAGTACTTAGTCACTCTATATCAGCAATTATCAATGCATGTCAGTATTTACTCACAATCTGACAGCAAATAGTCAATATATAACAGAGAAATAGCCATTGATTCAATTATGCATCCTCCCTTGATATATGGTATTTGTCAAGATATGTCAGTATCTATGGACTATTTGTCAGCAATTAGTTAATATATGTTAGTAATTATTCACTATTTGTCAGCAATTAGTCAATACATGATAGTAGTTACTTACATTTTATCAGCATTTAGTCAATATATGTTAGTAATTGCTCACTATTGACTAATATCTGACAAATTGAGAGTAATTACTGACATATATTGACTAAGTATTGTTTTATAATGACTAAGTACTGGCATATATTGACTGATTGCTGACAAATAGTGAGTAATTACTGACACATATTGACTAATTGCTTACACAGAGTCAGTAATCACTGACATATATTGACTAATTTCTGATAAATAGTGAGTAATTACTTACATATATTGACTAATTGCTGACAAAGTGAGTAATTACTGATGTATATTGACTAATTGCTGTTATATAGTGACTAAGTACTAACATATATTGACTAATTGCTGACAAATAGTGAGCAATTACTTATCCGATCATAAGTACATAAATCTAGTTGATACGACCGAGCAGCTATTACAGCAATGCTGTATTTCTATATAGAAATATAACATCCGATCATAAGTACATAAATCTAGATGATATGACCGAGCAGCTATTACAGCAATGCTGTATTTCTATATCGATATATATTAAATGATCATAAATACATTAATCTAGATTAAAGAGTCATGATAATGATCCTTGAGTCATGATAATGAGTATAGAGTCATGGGCGTCCTCGTGTTTAAAATTGTGTTCCTAAAGGGGGAGGGGCGGCAAATTCTTTTTTCGCGCGCCCTTGCGGAAACCCAACCCTCCCCCCTGTTAAAAAATGATCACTCCCTAAGGCTGATATGTCAGAAGGGTCACTCTCACCAGATAGGTGCAGGTCTGATATGAGATAGTGAAAAATGACATTTAGGAGTTAAGTGTAATCCTTTGGCACATGGAAAATATATGTATAGATGGATCTTGTTACACATTTCTTTTTTCTTAAATATATGATTAAATATTATTAACAATGGAGTCTTTTTGCCATGTGTGGTTTATAGGTGGCTCTTTGGCCACCTAGGAGGCCTACTGATTATATTTTTTTTTGCCAATTTTCCTTCAACAAAGGGTTTACTATTTTACACCATAGAAAGGTTATGGTAATTTCTATAATATTATTTAAAAACATTTGTATTTTATTGACTTATAAAAAATTGATGGGTCTCCTAATTATTTTTTCTGCCCTTTTTCTGGGACTTTGCCTTTTATAAACTTTGCAGTTTTTGTGTATGTACCTGGGGTCACTTATGTGGGTTTAAGCATTTTTAACATTTTGCTTAAAGCCTATTGTTTGCAAAGATGTACAATACCCTGGGTAAATTTTCAAATATTGTTATAGTTATATGGGTTTACATTCATGCCACAGGTGGTGGTCAAAGAGCCACCCTAAGTGGTCAAAGAGCCACCCAAATGGCCAAAAAAGGCCCCCAATAGTCTTGAAAGTGTCTCAAAATATTTTCAAACGGTCAGGGTATAGTTCATAGGCTATATACATCATTATGCATCTAATTTGTATTTGTAATTATTCACGATTATAGTAAAGTCAAGGCATTATCTCAGCTGGTCAAAGAGCCGCCCCAAGTGGTCAAAGAGCCACCTACTGGTTAAATAGCCACCAAAATACCCTCAAAAATGTTCAAAAGATATTGTTTTAGTTGTCAGAATAGAGGGCATGGGATCTGTACATCATTATACATTCAATTTGCATTTGTAATTACTCATAATTATGGTGAAGTCATGCCATTATCATAGCTGGCCTCAGGTGGTCAAAGAGCCACCTAAATGGTCAAATAGGCTCCCAGTAGTCCAAAAGAAAGTCTCAAAATAAATTTGTAAAATCAAAATAGAGTGCAAAGGCTGTACATTTCATTACACATCTAATTTGCATTCTCAATCATTTATGATTATTGTAAATTCATGGATTTATATCAGCTGGTCAAATAGCCACCCCAGCTGGTCAAAGAGCCACCCCAGCTGGTCAAAGAGCCATCCAAATGGCCAAATAGGCCCTATTAATCTTTAAAAACTCTCAAAATATATTTTTCAAAAGTCAGAATGGTCTGTGTAAGCTGTACACATCATTGTACATCGAACTGGTGTTCTTAATAATTCATGATTATAGTAATTTCATGCTTTGACCATTTGCTATTTGTAGCAAGAAATAAAAAAGAGAAGACTTAAGAGGTGATAAAAATGTTCAGGGGGTGGGGAAGAGAGGTATTTGTACATGTGTACACATTATTAATACATGATATTACAATAAAAAATAATATTGTGAGATTTCAGTGGCTTGGAGAAGGCTTATCGTAAAAAAAGGCCATTTTAGGCCTTTCTGACCTTAGGTAACAAAAAATATGACCTGTTTTACAATGAAATTATTTTTGCCATGTAGGTGTAAGCCTATCTGACATGTGAAAAATAACAAATGTACAAATATGATACAAAATAATTTTACACAAGTCTTCAAAATGAATAACCCCCTATTTTCAGACCTGTGTTGGGCGGAGGCCACTCCTTTGGTATAGGAGGACATCCATACAAGGTAGCAAAAGATAGTTTGATTTGCAGTAACTCTGGTGTTTAGCGTTATTCCTTGCAAGCTTCCGAAGATAGAGCACCACAAAATCCACAAGCAACCATAAGACTTACATTGTTATACTTTTTTTTCAGTATGATGAACATTCCCTGATGTACAATGATAGGCTGTGGGAGTATTCTATTATTCCCAATTGTCAAATCATTAACAGAGGGAAATCAAGTAATTATCAACTTCTACTGATGTAGCTTTGGACATCGAATGGCAATGGTAATGATGATAATCATATAGCCTATAGTCATAGACTATTGAGGAGCAAAGAAAAACAAAATTAATGTCATCGTGTAGAAAACAGGATGATCGTGATCTATATGGGCCCTACTTACATTAGCTATCCTTGGTGGAATTTTGCGGTACATAAAGTTTCCCATTTTGGCCTAAAAAACTGAATGACTTTAAAAAAATGTTTGATAATTTCTGCGTACATTTTGTTTCCTCCAACCAACCCCCCCCCCCCACCAACGTAATGTTATAGCACTAGTTTTTAGTTTGATACAGATTATGTATTGCACATATGCATACTGTTCATTTATTTTGCTGGCGTTGATACCTGCCTCATGTTACTATGCAACCAGATCTATATCTCTACATAGGAATTAAGACAATATCTGGGACAGAAGATTTCAAAAATGTCATCTAGAAACTAAAATAAAGGTTGGTGGGTAGTCAGCACAAAGCTTATTCTAGGCTTACATTAGGACCTGTCAAAATACTTAGCATTGACTTTCACAATCTCGTCCAACATATTGCTTTACGTATACAGGGGCAAATCTTCTTTCACATTCAATACAACGTAAACAAAACCAAGCAAATCCCTAAGCATAGAGCTCAGCGAAAGAGGACCTTCTAGCCCCCTCCCCCATACACACCAGCCTATATGCTGGCGCATCCTGCACTTATATAGCATTCCCAAGCAGCAGCAGTACCAATGTCACAATCCAGAAGCGACAGGAGCTGGAGGAAATATGCACAGCTCAGCAGGAGTCTGAATATTTCAATACCATCATGTTTACCCGGCCGTATGTCCCTGCCCACCGACTGTTTGTATTGTAGGAATGACGGGTCCCCAGTGGCACCCGTGTAATTAAGGCTATGAAATTGAGGATCTGGATTAGATGTTGAAAATACACAGCTTGGAGAGCTAGGTGTGTGAGTGGTTGGAAGGGTGGGCTGGGGGGTGGAGGGTTTAGCAGGGGGTGTTGAGTTCTCTCCATTAGCTGGAAGGAGTCTCAACTGTCTACTCTTGGTATGCACGCAGTACGAGCGGCGCAGGGATGGGGCATGCTGATTGTCTGTGCAAATGAAACGCTTGGGGAATGTTGTTAAGGTTGATTTACATGTGAGATGGTGGTGTGGGGTGGTGTGAGATGCAGGGCTGGTGGCCTGAGGAGGGATGAGTGTAATGCATTGTAACGTACTAGCACCACGAGGGTGTGACGGCCATATGTTAACTTGGCATGGTAATGCAAACCATATCCTCTTCTGTGTTAACTGTGGATATATCATCTTTTTGTACCTAGAATATTACCTTAAGGTTTCTGACCCTATTCACTCTATTTCAATACGTTAGTATTCATAGGATCAAATAAATGTTTAATTATGGCTTATAATATAATAGCTAGAGTGTTTATGTGGTCTGTTACTTTTATTGGATGGACCTTTACCAGAAAATTGAATGTTGCATCGGTAATTTTTACCTGTCATCAAGCTTTTGTTTAAGACCTAGAGCATAGTTATACGAATGGTTAAATGTACATACACGTCCGGTATATGGTAAGTGCAAAAAGGTTGCCTATTGCTAAGATAATAGGCCTAATTAGTTGCAAACAGCAAAATCGAGAAACGTTAGTAGAGCTATAGAATGATAACCGTTGAGGGTTAAATAGCATTCTAAGCTTTCTTTATTCTATAATATCCATTGTGCTCCCCCTTTATTGCATAAGTGTTGAGGGTTCAAGTTTCAAGGACATGCATTACAAAAAAGGATCCGAATTTCATTGAAATCTTTTTAAATTGATATCCTTCTTAATGAATTACCAAGAAAAACACCAGAAGGCTTTTAAGACATTTCTGAGACGACACGGCCTCGCTCTTTTTGATCCAGAACGTGGGAGAATTATTAAAGTTAATGGCAACAGAAATGTTATCGTTGCAAAGGAGATAAGAATTTATTCCCCAAAGGCGGGGGAAGCTGAAGAAATGGTGGGATAGCATATCTCCCTCGTGAAACCCTACAAGTCTTATTGGATTCAGATGACGAGGATAAAGATAAGCAGACATCAGTCTCATGTTGAATATTGCAATAGCTTAGACCGAAACTGCCTTCAAGCAACGGGATGTTACTGAAATTTCACATCTCTAATAGCATTTGGATTCTTTTGAATATAGTGTTTAATAATAGCGTTTATTATTCTGAAAATGACATTACGTGTAGCTACTCTTTACAATGATATGCCTGAAATGCAATTAGATGTTATATTCGTTGCCTAATCATATGTAATTTTTCTGCCATCAGGTTAAGTAAAACTAACCCAGCAAAGTAATGACCAAAATGATGTACTAAAGGTCTTTGCGGTTACACAGTCTCCAACCGCCAGGGGGTGGATGAAAGAAGTATGGGAGACTGGTAGTGGTGGGCAAGGGTTAGATCTACATAATCCAACGGAAGGCCTGTTGTATTTGCTCTTTTTTAAAGGAAAATAGTGCATCTCTCTTAGGGAAAAGGCGGCTACCTGTTTTAGATAATGAAACGTAAAGCCAAAAGCCCCGCCTGTGTCTCACTTACAGGGAAAGCAATGGTTTTGCCTGGTTGTGTATTCTGGCCTCTAAAGTACATCCTCTATAGACAATACATACAAAAGGTGTGGCCTCACTTCAGTACAAAGTACGCGGAACAGGCCCTAGCATGACATACTGGTGTTGTAGACTCCAGATAGGATCTTATTATATATGGCATGTGTAAATTAGCCCACCTGTAATCACGGAGGACGGGCCAGCTCACAGGGAACGCCCTACATGCTTGATGTATTGGAGAATACCTGTGTGTTTGAGGGGGGGAGCTAATGGTGGACGAGATGAGATAGGGGTCATAAAACTAAGGGGCAAACCATGTTAAAGGGAGAGGGGATAACTGTTCCCTATCACATCAGCTCCAAAACTAGACCTTGTTAAAACTGATAGAAGGGATTATGATTATGGATCTTTTCTGTCTCAGTTATAAACTGTTATAAATTGCATGATAAACTCTGGGGAGTTACTTTATAAATGTAGTTTTATGGTGCTTGAGTAACGTTAGTGAAGGAGATAATGACTGCTGCAGAAAGTCCCACAAATTAGGTGGCCACAACGTTTAGAGGGCACAGAAGACTGCGCCAGTCTCAAAAGCGTCTTGTCCAGCAAAGGTCAAGCGTGATCAGCTCTGTCTGACTGTCCACTCCATTGGTGGCTTTAACTCCTCAATTTCCCATCATGTTTAAAAATGAACGCAGGATAGGATGTGAAAGGTCTACATCATTAGCGACCTTAATTATGGCATGGTGTTGGTGATTATTTTCAAGGCCTTGGTCACCATGCCGATTAGACTAATAACAAATTTTATACCCTATTTCATTATCAATTAATATCGTATACTATAGGAACATCATAATTCGTCTTATAACCAAGCATACATAATTATAACTGGTTGTGAACAATTCCTGCATTGATCCTAATCAAGGTATATGGTTCCCTTATAGCCCCGATATCACAATACCGTTTTTTTTTTTAAGAACAAACCACCAAGCACAGCCCAATCCCTTTCACCCAGAGAGACATGCACATGATGCAACCCCCACAGCCACAGGGTAACAAACACCAGCACATCCCTCCCAATCCCTCACACACCTCTCAAGAGGGCAATTTTAGTGGGAGGATTTCCGTACTTAACTTCTATGATTAAGAGTACTTAATTTATCAAGGAAAGATAAATTAACCGTGTGCAGATGGCCAGCATAACATTCCTCAGTATTTTCAGAAAAATACAATGTTTGGGACTGCTTGAATTTGTGATGGCACCTTTTTGGTGGCATTCCACCAGTAGGTCTCAGCGCCACTCCCTCATCTTCCCACCCTCCTGCTTTAAGCCCTTCAATACCCCCTTCTAAATCAACCCATCTCCCTCCGAATTGTCCAAAAACGTAACACCACTGCCTTCAATAACAACAATCCAGTTGGCCACATTGATTCCCTCAACATTAACAACGGCAGGCAACACTGGGCGGGCCCGACTTTGCGTGGATGGATTGTGCACATCCCTCACAATCAAACTGGCATCAGCGCCGATTGGATTGAATCATCTGAGTCTAGAAATAGAATTAAAACCTTGACTGAGCCTTGGACGGCGCCTCCAGCCGCCTGTAGCACTGACGGATGGCAGAAGTCTGATCCGGGCAGACGGTGGTAAGGAAGGTACGGGGCATGAGGTAGGGAGGCTGGGAGGCTGGAAGGATGAAGGTAACAACAAGGATACGGGAGGGGGGGGGGCGTAGTCGGGCGGGGGGCGTAGTAGACCACTTAAGCGCCCCGGCGCCTATAGCTTTAATTTCACCACCTACGCTTAGAAAGGACAGGTGAATATTTGAGGTGCAATTCTTTTGGGTTTAATGCTAATTGCAGTATTATCTGCGTCCCTAGGTGCTTATAGAATCAAGACTTACAATTATAATATGAGACCCAGGCGGTGATCAGTATGGACAAATAGGGGAAGACAGTTAAAGCTGTAATGTATTAAGGTAAGGTATGAGAATGAGGCCCAGGGCAGGACTATCACATTGGTACAAATAGAGATGGACGATAAGGTGATAAGACATTACAGAGGTTACCTTTGGAAGGTGAGAAGTGGAGCCCTAAGGTGAGGACTGATTGGGATTGACTGCAGACAAGTGAAAGGTGATACAGATGGACGATGTGGTTGTAGACTAAATTCAGAGAGGACATCCAATTTCCACTACTTTGGTAAAGAGACCATCTTTGGCAGTCCACGGAAAGAGGGCTTATTCTAACGGGCGTGCCCTATAGAATGTCAAAAGGTATTTCAACTGCACTTTGACTCGCCGGGTAGGCTTCCTACTTTGAAATGCGTCTTTCTGGGCGTCATTCTGTATTAGATTAAAATTAAGATGGTGATGACTCATTTGCTAGGCCCTAGAGCTGTAGAAAGCTTAGCATCATGAACATGACCAGGTGCCTCCAGGCTGCAGGACACTAATTATTTTCTCACTGTTGGCTTATATAGCATATGGGCAAAAATAAAATATTTGTGTGATTTTCTGGGCTTAGCCACTGTTATTTTCTTGTAGGCACACATTTCCCCCATTAATTTAGGGCCATTAGATGTGGTACAGTGTGATTAACTTTTCCGCTATCAGCCATAGAGTGCAGACATACCCAGAGTTGGGGGTTTTGCAGTGAATGATTGCAATAAATTCTGTAATTGAAAAGAGTGCACCCCCCTCAACTTACCCTCAAATATCAGCCTTAATAACACTCAAATCGATTAATATACATCCTAAGGATTTATTTGATGCCTGGTTTGCCTACCTACTGTCAGATTTTAGACCAATAATCATTGTACAACACCCTTCAGTGTGGAGCTACAAAGTGTCTCCTGCTGCCACCTCCCGTCAATTGGTGTTCTGCAACCTCCATGTGATGTAGTGGCTTTGTTCAATAGTTCTTTGATTGAGATGGATCGCTGGGACTGTCACAATTATAAATAGGCCAGGTGTGAGTATGGTAATAGCTAAAGGAAGATTCAGAGAGAGCCTATGCCATCTTTTCTCTGGGTCTGATGTGCTGAACAAATAATAATGATATCCGCATCTTAGACTTTGAAAAAGAAATATTCTATCCTTATCTAAATTAGGACACACGTGTCGTCGTCATGCTGTTCATGAACTGCAACATGTTGCCACAAATGCTAGAGAGATTTGAGGAAAACAAAATACAAGTCTATAACTAATATCATGACATTTAACTCCTCACCTTTTGAGGCACTTAGACAGAAGCTTATGGGGCCACCACAGAGATGTTTTTGACGTGTGACGCATCCGTATTTGTGGGGGAGGAACGAGTTTCATGTGGTATTAACAAATAGCATCATAACTTCAACTATGGAAAACACCACAACCTGTGAATCCATGGCAATAACTACTTTGTCATATCTCATCGTCCCCCAGTTAGCTCGCTTATGATGTCTTTGTGATTTGCTTCCTGTCAGTTATCTTCCTATCAACTAATAGCTTATTGTAACTGGCAACTAACAATATGGCTAACCTTCAAATGCCAGTAAACACGACCAATTAAGTAGTGTTGTGACTGTGGGTATTCCCATATAAGATTATAAATTTGGAAATTAGTTTGGATGTGTAGTATCCATTGGTATCAATTTATGGGTGTATGGGACGGAAGCATTGGTTTTCGTAAGTAGATGGAAAGGTACAGTGCAAGGCCCTGCTTCCATTTCGTGTGCAAATATGGCAATAGCTGTGTTCCCGTTAATTAATGTTCACTCGCACACTGGTTTCGGATTAGTGGATATTTAGGACCAATGTGTGTTAGTAACCACAGACGAGCCTGCACTACATTGGATCCATAGTCATGTGTCCTTCTCCCGTGGCACTAAAACCATGATATAATACACCGAATGCCTTTAAGGGTAACTTGGGAGGTCAATTCAATATAGATGAAAATCAATTTAAGTAGACATAAGGACCAGATTTACTGAATAACTCCTGTGGTATTCGACGTCATAGGCACATCTAAGTACTCGGTGAGAAAAAAAAACATATTTAGGCTCTCTTCTCTACATCCTGAAGGTGAGATAAACGTTTAATGGCCACTGGACCAAATGTGACCCTGAAGGTTGACTTTATTACTGATGGCTCCACAGGTCCCTAGCGCACCAGGATACAGCACTGGTATTTAATATTTATGAGGACATAGATATGGTTCTCACCATAAAAGGAAAACCCATTTCATGGACCTTAAAGCTGAAAGAGTGTATAATGTGGGCCCCATCAAATATATCACAAGTGGTAGGGGGTACTGGCGAGGGGTGGATTTGCCATATCTGTCTGGCTTAGTATGAAAATCTTGACTAGTTATTTTTTTTTCATAAATGTGGATAGATTTAAGTTGAGAATGCGCCTACCCTTCATTGGTCTTCCTTTTCTCAAGAGGAGGCTCATCATAGTTATTACATTCTAATAATCACCCGATGATGTCTTAAGCTTAACGAACCACCTATGCATATATGCTGGCATATCAAATAAGTTACCTCACAATCAAGAAAACTGAAAAGAAAATAGGAATGTAGTAATACCAAACATTCATTCTATGAATGCTCACGCCAAAAACATGTTAATTTGTTTAACTCTAAGAGATAAGCCACCAAAAGGACAGATTAGCAACCTGGTATTGATAATAATGAAAGGAAGTATCAGTGATCTTGTGGTCTCTGACCTTGTGTCGGTTAAACAAGGCGACACGCTAAACTCAGATTTTAATCTATTAGAGTAGTTATTGATGTTTCTACTCTTCTGGTGATAAAAATAATTCACCACAGCCTCTTCCAGATAAGAATAATTAGCCGTGACAAATGGACTATTGTCCTGATTCTAAAGTAGACCACGTAATAATATTATTTTCTGGAGAAAATTAGATTACCACAGAATCCTTACGGCTTATTCAGTACCTTAAAAGAAAATCACGAAGAGGCATGGATATAATCAGGAGGTTCTATTGTGTTTAACAATGGGCATTCCCGGACGGAAAGTCTTGATAGATCTATCCCAAGTCCTGACGTTCGATGTTTTAAGAGTCTTCTAGTTAATCAAACATTGACTCGAAGACAATCAGGTATCTGATTGCAGCATCATGCATGGCATTCTGATCGAAGACCTCTCGTGTGTCCCATTAGGTAAACATCTCTCTAGGCAAATTCTGCTCTACAACGACCTCATTCTTTGTAAGGCAATCAGATCAAATTTGAAGTTATTCAATACACTGCAAAAATGGTGTTTAGATCCTAAACAGAATTCTAAACATATTCTTGTAATCACATTAATTTCCTACACAATGTTTAGCCAAACAATGTGCTTAGCTCAAGTGTTTAGAAATCTTGGTGTTTAGGTTTATACTTTGTCTTTAGATATCTATGAATTTTTGTGTTTAGATGTTTATGAATTTTTGTGTTTAGATGGCTAAATGCTTTGACGATGTCTTTTGTTTGTTTTTTTCATTTACTGGGGGGGGGGGGGGAGGGGGAGGGGAGGGTATTTATATGTCAAAGTCTCCATAGATGTCAGGCACACCTATTTATGTGTGCATGTATGTACACACTGCATCAGAATGAGAGACTTGAGAAAGTACAACAGCTTGGCAGGAAGGAAATGGAATTGTCTACTCCATAATAACATGAAATAGGTGTCAGTCATTGAACTTATTGATTATTTCATGCTAATGATGGTGGTGTAAGGTGAATCTAGTCAACTTTCTATTGCCCTTTCTATTCTCATGACATTCAATGAATAGAAACTATAATAAACATAGGGTTTGGGTACATTTGTCACAAAAATTGAATATAATTGTGTAAAGATAGTCCATTCAAAGATAGTGCTGCTACTTGTTGTGTATTCAACATCCAAGTATCTAAATATAATGATGTTTAAATCTTAACACCTATTATTCAACTGTTTAAACTCTAAACATCTAAACATGTTTAGCAAAAATGTTTATGTAGTTAGAATAAAAGTGTTCATTTCCTAGATGTGTAGTCGACAAGACACCGAACTGACCTATATGTTTAGATTTTAAACATGTTTAGACCTTAACATGTTTAAAATCTAAACACCATTTTTGCAGTGTAGATAATTCTCCCTTTTTAAGTTGGGACTAGACGTTCTGAGCAAAGTATTACCTAGGTATTGCCACAATGGCATAGTGCATAGCATTTAGTGTTGACAATGTATTGGAATTTTAAGGCACCAGTGCTGAATATTCAATGTCGATATATGTGACATGTACTGGGAATAGAGAACTTAATGCAACCTGCACTAAGGGCCCTTTCGCAGATTCGTCACATATGTTTATACTCCGTCTGATGGCCCTTCCCTTGTAGCCTTATTTTCAGATTCCACCAGGTTCATCTGGGAGGAGGTAATGAAACATCTCAATGTTATGCACAAAACCCCTGGTAGATCGGTTAGAAGGAATTATTCACTTTTTCTGAGTGTTACTCGCTTTTTTCTGAAACCAACAGAAGTCCTACTAAATGAAAATCCACCCACCTCTCCTTACTTTCTCTTAGTTTCTGTCTATCTCCTGTGATTTCCATCCTCTAGAGGCAACAGAAACCCTCCGCGAGGAATCTCAACTTTTCTGCAAATCGAGTCCTAAGCTGTGACCTTGACATGCACTTCTCCACCTTCTCCCTGGTATCAAGTTGCTCCTAGGCTGAGGAACTCTGCCTCTCTTACTCCAGTAGAGAGGCAGAGAAAGCTCTAGTTTAAAACTGGGGGAAAAGGGTGCTAACATGGGGTTGTGAGCACTTTTTGAACCACTACTACCTGATTTTTTAAATGGCCTCAGATAGCCCAATTTGTCTGCTTTCCAAATTCACCCAATTTGTAAATGGCTGAAGGCGGAATTTAAATATTTTAGAGCACTTTTTCCAAACCCTTCCTTATTCTGCATGTGCTACTTCCAGACTGGCCCAGTGACCACAGCCAGCCTTTCATAGGCTGACTTTCTTTCACTGGTGACGAAAGTCAGCCTATCAATGAGCTGACCATGATATATTAGGTTTCCTCCACTTTTAAACTACAGCTTTTCTGAACTCTCATAGAGAAACGGAGATAAGAGTTCAGGAACTGAGCTAGTCGCTCCCGGCTACCACTCCAATCTAGGTGGGTAGAAAGTAGACCCTATGATGTATAGTTATTATACTCCATGGTCCTGATTCCCTCCTCCAGGGGCGGTAACCCTGAGTGTGAACCTTCAGACAACTCGTACTCACTTAGAGTGGCGGGACAAATCAAGGTATCCATCACCTGACGTGACGTCATATACCGGACTGTAGACAGTATGGCGTAGATTTATTACATTTGCAATGCTGGGAGTACAACCTGACTTGCTACCAATGTCTAAAGTGAATAGAGTGGTCGAGCAGGGGTCGTGTTGCACTGAAAATCTAGACTAGTAGAAAAGTGATCAGTGCAGATGCGTTTAGGTGATCTTTCTTAATAGATGACCAAAGGTCACCATTTTGATTACCTCATTTCTGCCACCAGGGGCCCCTACTATCCAACTATGTTATAATCATATAATTAATGTCCAAGGACATGAATCGATTTAAAGCTATACTGCAGTATTGATAATTGATAAATAAACAAACAACATTGAACATGTGAACATGTAGAATTCATTTTACAAAAAAAAAAAGATATATTTGGTTAAAAGACAATGAATTTGAGACAGATACATTTAAAGCTTAGACACCTTTTCTGTTTCAAAAGTTTCATTTAGAAATATGAGAATAACCATCGATCAGTAAAATGCAAACCTATAGCATAATTATGGGGTCTCTCCAAAAGGGTGGATATTCTCCAATGATATTCTTACATGGATGGGGAACGGAATTCAAGAATAAATCTAAAACTCTATTGTTTAAGCCAACTATCAGTAAAAGAAAAGGAAAAGTAATCAAAGTGATCACCCATGTCATCATTTTGATGACTCTGTTTTGCTTAAAAATGTGGGAAAAAACTAATCAATTTGATGACCCTAAGTGATCACATATGATCACCCAAAGATGACAAGGGTGCTCCCCCAGTCCTCGTCATATTGATCACACTAAAGTAATCACTACTGATCACCTTTTTCAAATATATATTTTCTGTGTGTCCCATTTTAAATCTTTTTTCGTACTGTCTTCTTGCTGTCATATCTTAGATATTTTTTATCATCTTCGGAACATGGGCTTCCCTAGCCCACTTAAAAGGGTCTATTTCTCCTCTTTCCTATCCTCTCAGGATGTGTGTGGTGCACATATGCGCGGACACCCACACATTCCTCTGTGAAATTGTGTAATGTCGTTCTCACCATGAATATGAGCTTAGTTGTTGAAGTAGCTTTAACATCTTTTACTCACTCACTCCGTCTTCGGAACACTCCCATGCTAATGAACGTCTACAAAAGGCACGCCCTCATGTAAATGCATTATTAAGTCAATACGACATCAGAGGTTTAGCAATTCAGGCAACGTGGTTAGAAGATGTGCTCATTCTAGTTACAGACTTGTGATTATTCTATACTAATTTCTATGTGCCCAATGGTCCCTATAATCTTATCAATGTAGGTCTCAGATAACAAATATCATTTATCAAATACATGTTATTCATGTATGCAGTGCCAATCAATATTCCCAGAGGGATGTTTCATAAGGAAAGTAAGATGTATCACAAGCTACAGGTTATAAGACAACCTATTTACAAGCCCTAAACATGTCCTAAGTGAGTGTGTTTCTGAAGGACTGATCATAATGTGTCAGTAGATTTATGGTAGAAATCGTTGTAGAATAATCTTTTGTTTGTGACACATACAATTGTTCAATATCTCCCTGTGACAATGATTTCCACCAATGTAAGTACGTGTAGAAATCCCCTTTGAAGCACACAGGCCTTGCTCCGCTCATTCTCATAAATGACAATGAACCATATTTATGATGACAGAAGTTACCACAACCTTTGTCATGACTTATTCATCATAAACCCTTACGGGACGCACTGACTTTAAGACATCTTAAACTTCGCTTATGAAACACCCCTGAGAAGTGCTAAGGTCATGCTCCATGGCACTAATGTATGTTGTTTTGAAGGAACTGATCCCCCTTAGGAACTACATACAATATTGTCATTTCTAACTCATACCTTTACACTATTTAGATATCAAATACCGAAATAGGAATATTATGGTTACATGCTTTCTAAACACATACACAATAGATGAAAGGCTTATTGTCTTTTAAACAAAAAAAAGTTATCAAAAGCCATTCTAATGGAGAATGTTGATGAAATTGAAATGTTGAGTTGTTGCTAATAGTTGTCCAAGTATGAGGGAGACTAGGAGGTCTTGCCAAAAATGAAACGCAAACCAAAAGTTAAAACGTGCACGTTTTCGTATTGCCAAAAGTATTCTTGTCATATCAAAAAGTGAAAACGTGCATGGATGCTTCCTCCTCAAAGAGTGTATGCATGCTCTAATGTAGTCTTATATGGAGGGATTATTTGTCAATACAGTAAAAACCATTCTCTTGCAAATCAATGTTCTCTGAAAGTTTTTGGCAGGTCCTTCCTCGTTTTCTTTTGGCAAGACCCTCCAGTAGATAGTTAAGTAATCTTACTCGGCACAATGATTAAATAGACACTTTATAGGAGAAGCGGAGTGGTGGTGAAATTGTGTCACTGTGAACAGGGAAATGCTATGTAGATACCGGACCTAGTATCAGACACCAAGGTATGTGGTTTGAAATTCAAAGAAAATGGTAGCTCAGGAGGGTGTTTTATGAAAAGAGAGGAGAATAAAATCCAAAGGTCATCAATTTTTAATAAGTTTAAATAAAGTTTATTGGCTTTCTTTTCTACAACATTTTAAAATGTCAGTTACACAGTAAAAAAATAGCAAAATAACGGCACATTCCTCATCCCAAAGTTGGCAGAGATCCATTGTTACTTTCACATAGATTCCTTGTACATTTATGTACCATCGTACTGCCACCAGGGACTTCTTGTAAAAACTACACTGGTTCAGTGTTTTTCAATCATAGTGACCCACTGTGTACTTTTACGAAGATCCCTAATAAACTCAACAGATACTGTTTGCAGTATAGGGATCATAATACGGGAAATATATACTACCTTGATTTAAAATTCGCTTCCTTTCTAGTGTGGTCGTTTCTGGATGCATCATTACTTAAACCACAGAAGCATCGTTTGTTTTATTAACAACTCTCCAGGTGGATTTAGATACCTACAATCTAGCGGAGCTGTTTGAGTAGAGTATTTGGATGAACGTTTTCCCTGATTACCTGGGTCTATTCAGATTCTAAATATCGTCACTATTTTGAGCAGGGCCCTAGTATAGGCCTCTAAGTATTAGTATTTGCAGGGGATCTTATTCAAAAAGATATTGATGTTTGTATTGATATGTCGTTGTGGTAGGAAAACATTGCGCAATTATACAACACGCCTCCTCACCTTACATTGTCTAAATACATGCAAGCAAGGCTCTGTATATCATGCCGAGGGAACATTGAAAATTGGTAGGTTCCTTGAGTTTTAGATGCCTTAAAATATTGAAATAACAATAATTAACAGAACATAAGAACAGAACTTATGGGTCAACATTACATATGGTTGAGGGGTTGCAAGGAGTCACAAAAGCCTTCCACCCCCATTCCAATCCTCTAAACTAGAGCTATGTACAGCTATTCTGCTGAAACTTGAACCCAGAAAAAAGGGGATCCCGTTCTCAACTCCACGGATTAGTGTGCACCACGTTGATCTTGAGGTTTCGAATTATCCTATCAAGAAACTCAGAGAAATTTCACAACAATTAATATATTAGTTTAATGGGGCGCATGGACAACCCATGAAGAAGGACGATTAGAAGTTAGATGGAACATACTTGACATTCATCAGTCAGAACGAGGTATGTTTACAGCAGATCTATATATAATGGTATTCACTAACGTTGGTGTGGGAGCTGCTTGGGAAAGGAGGGAGGGAGTGGTAGGTATAAGATCTAGTACAGGAGAACCAAAGGACCATAACCCATTTGCAGTTGCATGCAGCACTGCACACAGGGGGTGGTGTAAGGGGGTGGGGGTGCTGACCACGGGGAATCACCCCCTATGGGCGCCCAACGAGCCCTTGCTACCCCCATCCCCCCACAACCCCTAAGTCCTTGCCTGTCGCCACCTTAGTGACCGTGCTCAGTGTGTCACTTCCGGGGGCAGACACTGCGCATGCTCTAGCGTCTCATGTCTGATGCTGCGTGCGCAGCTTCTGGCGACACATGGTTATTTATCCAATTGTTTTATTCCTAGTCTCTACGTGCTGGGGCTGAGCAGCATTCATTGGTAGACCACTGCTTCTTGGTGTGGTTTATACGCTCCTAAAAGACGCCAGTCACCGCCCCTGTGAAAACAGCCAGCTAAAAGGGTCGTTGGGAAGTTATATGGGAGAAACACTCCCTGTGGTAGTTGGCACTCATTGCTGAGGAATGACACAGGGACGCCATTATCAGTGCGAACGGCTATGTGTATATCACTTAGGCCTTTCACACATTGATTTAGATTGGTTTTAAAACAATGCGAAGCACGAGTTTGAGCAGAATAATATCTGTTAAGCGTCAGTTTCACTTTCTATTAGCTTCCGTTGATGATGAACTGTCTCAGATTTTGATGAGCAAGAACTGAACAGTTCAGGGTGTATTTAAAACTAATCAAGTATCGTACACTGAAAAAGAAATGTTGTCGGCATAGTGAAGGATTCTTCGTCCCACAGTTGCCAGAGATCCATCGTCATTTTCACACAGATGTTATTTTCACAGATATTCCTTGTACCACCACACTGCCACCTGGAGATTCTTGTAAAAGCTACACTGGCTCCCTGTTATATCATTATAGTGGTTTACCTGTTCACTGTCCAGTTTTACAAGGATCCTTGGTAGATACAACAGTTATATTTTAGAGTGTAATACACCGCGCTTAAGCTAAGGTTTATTAGAGCATGTTTTGTTGCTATGGCATAGACACTATAGCAAGTGTTTGCATGTTTTACCTTCAGAAAATGGGCTCAAAAATCAAAATTGTCACTGACAAGCTACTTCTAATAGACCTCAGTGTTTAATCACGAATATGTAACAGCAGATTTTGGCCATTTTGGACAGGTTGCATTTGTGACATGGCTTAGGCACTACGCCTGGTGATGTAGAACAAAAAACCAAATCCTGTCCTGTTTTTATTTCTTTGTCAACCTGATATAAACTATAGAATGGAGGGGGTGAAATATGGAATTAAATCATTTAGGCATAGGCCAAAATGCCATGTTGTGCAAGTCATGCACCACATGGCAGATGGCATGATCAGGTGGGCACTGAACCAAGACATGCCGGAGCCGTCCGGCTGCAACAGGTTTTTGTCTGCCTTCCAATCATGTCAACTGGACACAGACTGTCACCAATTATCATTGGACTTGTTGATTTCATTTCTTAAAGGGCCGGACTATCAGGGTATTAGTTTAGGGTATTATAAGGTTAGTGTACATATGAACATGAGTATAGGAGACTTACAGGTAACTGTATAGGGGACATAGGTGTATAGCTTTCTTATTAATGTGTGTGCACAGCCATGATAGTTCTGATATTGGAACTTCTTGCGATATTCTGATCAGTGCCATAATACAAAACTCCCCATAGTACTTACATAAGTACAAGTTTACATGTCACTTACAAAGGTACTTACATAGACACTTAGGTACTTTCTTGATATTTAGACAAGTGCTTACATAGGCAGCATGAATGCAGCAAAGGTGCGGCAATGATGGGACATGGATGCAGCAATGGCACCACATGGGTGCAGCAATGGATGCAGCTATTATGCACCATGGATGCAGCATAGATGTAGCAATGGTGCAACATGGATGCAGCAATGGCACAGCATGGATGTAGCAATGATGGGATGTGGATGCAGCAATGGTGCAACATGGGTGCAGCAATGATTCAGCAATGATTGGACATGGATGCAGCAATGGTGAAACATTGGTGAAGCAATGATGCAATATGGATGCAGCAATGATGGGACATGGATGCAGCAATGGTGCAACATGGATACAGCATGGATGTAGCAATTGTGCAATATGGATGCAGCAATGACACAGCATGGATGCAGCATGGATGCATCAATGATGGGGCATGGATGCAGCAATGATACAACATGGATGCAGCAAAGGTGCAGCAATGATGGGACATGGATGCAGCAATGGTCCAACATGGATGCAGCAATTGTAGCATATGGATGCAGCAATGGTGCAACATTGATGCAGCATGGAAATAGCAATGGCACAGCATGGATGCAGCAATTGTGCAGAAATGATGAAGCATGATGCAACAATGCAAAATGGATGCAACAATGATGCAAAATGGATGCAGCCATGATGCAACATGGATGCCGTAATGATGCAGCATGGGTGCAGCAATGATGCAATATGCATGCAGCAATGATGCAGCATGGATGAGAAATGGCACAGCATGGATGTATTAATATGCCCATGTAAATACGCATGTAAGTACTTAGTACCTATGTCATTGCCTATGTAAGGCAAACCCAGCTTTGAGTCGAACCCCCCTCTTTGACAATCAAATTTGACTTATAGAAAAAATGCTTGAGAAATATTAACACTATAACCTATTATATAAAAAACCCTCCTATTAATCGAACCCCCTCTTTAGGGAAAAAATCGACTTATATGAAAAATAGGTATAAGTAAAAAATTGATGTATAGCCGGGGTTTTACGGTATATAGTTAATGTTGTAAGCAAATTTGTAAGTACTCATGTACCTATGTAAGAATATTGGCAGACAGATGGACACCTGGGTTAATGGGCTTCCCTAGCCTACTTAAAAGGGTCTATATCTCCTCTTTCCTATCCCCTTGGGATGTGTGTGGTGCACATATGTGCGGGCACTGACACATTCCTCAGTGAAATTGTGTAATGTCGTTCTTGCCATGAATATGACCTTAGCTGTCGAAATGGCATCAAACATCTATTACTCACTCACTCACCTGGGTTAACACTGATACATAGCCTAGGTAGACACATGGGCAGACACATGGACAAATGGAGTGGCAGAACATTAAAGTGACAAAACATGCTCTATTAGTATATGGACTTAGCAAGATTATTTATTAGCCAATGAGATAACCCCAACAATTCACTGTGGTCCTCTCGGGGGCCGACTGGTACCCATCTGATAGGTCTTATCAATAGAACTTGCTGGTAACAAGCTCCAGTAATGGCAGTGCCCATGGGGCGACCTGCTAACTCGGAATACAAGATGTTACTAAAGCTATGCTATATATAAATTACTCTATTTTTGATAATTTCAGAGGTTTCTTGCAGTGTAGATGATCTACCGGAACTCATTTCACAGCCTATCCATGGTGTTTTACATTCATCAACTATAGAACTTTACGACTTCTCAGGCCCAAACTGAGGGTCATAGCTTATTTCAGTTGTGGCTTGGTGTATAATTGTGCAGATGTGGCTTATACAAGGTGTCTAATGGTATATGTCGATGCCCATATGCGGCTTACATTGCATGTATTGAACTAATTAATAATTAATTTTATTTATAAAGACATTGTGCTAGTAAAAGGTCAGATGTAACAAATGAAGGGTCTGGTTCCAACACTTAATCAATATGTTCCAGAATTTCAGCTTAATGATAGTCATTTTTGTAATTTACTCCTTATGCAAAATTTAGTGTTTCCATGATAAAACCTTTCTTGTGTAGACCTGAGTTCAAACATCAAAAAGACATATTTCTTGAGACTATAGTTTGCGTATCACATAAAAGTATCTCAAACCTATAGCCTTTTGAAAATGCGGTCTCAATTTATTTCAAAATGTTTATCGCGTAAATAGAAGAACAAAAGTCAAATATACCTACTCTAGTGCGTGTATATATTTTTAATGGTGATGCACAATATTCCAAACAAAATGACTAGAAAGTAGATACTGTTTTCTGCACTCTAGTTCCAACTGGCCTACATTCAAGAAGGCCGTGAATGATGCTACTGTACATGTCCCATTGAGACTAGCCTTCTTTAGGCCACAGAGTCTATCTTAAATATTGGTCTGGAGCCTGAGCCAATATCTTACGGAGCCACTGCGCCCGCACATGGGAGAAACCTCTCCCTAAGCATTTATCATGCAAACTTATGTCCTGCCCTGGCATTGACGGAAGAAGTGCGCTATGGAATTACTCCGCGCAGCCGGTGCAGGGAGATTCTCTGACTAAGTTGTGTCCTGGTAATATCCTCGGCAAATGCAACCATTTTGTTTGTGAACGTTGTGTGTGCAAGTGAGTGGGGCTGGAGGAGGGTGAGAGTGAGGGACGCATGTCGTTTAACTGCAGAGTAATTAAGATTGGCATTGTTCATTAATTACTAATTGGTAATAAATTGCATTTCTTGTTAAATCTCCTGCAACGTGGAGATTGCCTTCATTGTGGTGGAGCCACTAATCTCTCATGACATTTCTGCCCGATATAAACATAATAATATATACTACGGACTGCATAGCACCAATCCCACATACTACTTACTACATATAACAACCTGTCCATACTCCTGACTATGTAGCATTGTGTCCTTATATCATTCACTATGTACCTGTAGCACCATGTGCATATACTACTGACAATATGGCACCATGTCATATACTACTCACTATATAGCACCATATACTACTGACTATATAGCACCATGTCCATACACTACTCACCATGTAGCACCATGTCCATACACTACTCACCATGTAGCACCATGTCCATATACTACTGACAATGTAGCACCATGCCCATATACTACTCACCATGTACCATCATGTCCATATACTATTGACAATGTAGCACCATGTCCATATACTACTCACCATGTAGCACCATGTCCATATACTACTGACAATGTAGCACCATGTCCATATACTACTCACCATGTAGCACCATGTCCATACACTACTGACAATGTAGCACCATGACCATACACTACTCACCATGTAGCACCATGTCCATATACTACTGACAATGTATCACCATGTCCATACACTACTCACCATGTAGCACCATGTCCATACACTACTGACAATGTAGCACCATGCCCATATACTACTAACAATGTAGCACCATGTCCATACACTACTGACAATGTATCACCATGACCATACACTACTCACCATGTAGCACCATGTCCATATACTACTGACAATGTAGCACCATGCCCATATACTACTGAAAATGTAGCACCATGCCCATATACTACTCACCATGTAGCACCATGTCCATATACTACTGACAATGTAGCACCATGCCCATATACTACTGACAATGTATCACCATGTCCATACACTACTCACCATGTAGCACCATGCCCATATACTACTGAAAATGTAGCACCATGCCCATATACTACTCACCATGTAGCAGCATGTCCATACACTACTGACAATGTAGCACCATGACCATATACTACTCACCATGTACCACCAAGTCCATATACTACTGACAATGTATCACCATGTCCATATACTACTGACAATGTAGCACCATGCCCATATACTACTGAAAATGTAGCACCATGCCCATATACTACTCACCATGTAGCACCATGTCCATATACTACTGACAATGTAGCCCTATGACCATACACTACTCACCATGTACCACCAAGTCCATATACTACTGACAATGTAGCACCATGACCATACAGTACTCAACATGTAGCACGAAGTCCATACTACTGACAATGTAGACCATGCCAATATACTACTGACAATGTAGCACCATGACCATATACTACTCACCATGTAGCACCATGTCCATATACTACTGACAATGTAGCACCATGCCCATATACTACTAACAATGTAGCACCATGACCATACACTAATTAACATGTAGCACCATGTCCATATACTACTGACAATGTAGCACCATGTCCATATACTACTGACAATGTAGCACCATGCCCATATACTACTGATAATGTAGCACCAAGTCCATATACTACTGACAATGTAGGACCATGACCATACACTTCTCAACATGTAGCACCAAGTCCATATACTACTGACAATGTAGCACGATGCCCATATACTACTGACAATGTAGCACCATGACCATACACTACTCAACATGTAGGACCATGTCCATATACTACTGACAATGTAGCACCATGACCATACACTACTCAACATGTAGCACCATGTCCATACACTACTGACAATGTAGCACCATGTCCATATACTACTGACAATGTAGCACCATGTCCATATACTACTGACAATGTAGCACCATGACCATATACTACTCACCATGTACCACCATGTCCATATACTACTGACAATGTAGCACCATGACCATATACTACTCACCATGTACCACCATGTCCATATACTACTGACAATGTAGCACTATGACCATACACTACTCAACATGTAGCACCATGTCCATATACTACTGACAATGTAGCACCATGACCATACAGTACTCAACATGTAGCACGAAGTCCATATACTACTGACAATGTAGCACCATGCCCATATACTACTGACAATGTAGCACCATGACCATATACTACTCAACATGTAGCACCATGTCCATATACTACTGACAATGTAGCACCATGCCCATATACTACTCAACATGTAGCACCATGTCCATATACTACTGACAATGTAGCACCATGCCCATATACTACTCAACATGTAGCACCATGTCCATATACTACTGACAACGTAGCACCATGCCCATATACTACTCAACATGTAGCACCATGTCCATATACTACTGACAATGTAGCACCATGCCCATATACTACTCAACATGTAGCACCATGTCCATATACTACTGACAATGTAGCACCATGCCCATATACTACTCAACATGTAGCACCAAGTCCATATACTACTGACAATGTAGCACCATGCCCATATACTACTCCCTATGTAGCCCCATCCTATATAATACTCACTGTGTCGCACCTTGTGTTGCCTTGTCCATGTAGCCTAATACTAACTATGCAGCACCATGTCCATATAGTACTTACTAAATCACTCTATGCCTTGTCAATACCGTGTCCGAAAAAAGAAAGAATGACTAATTGGCACTTCCGTGAGTATAGATTTGTGTGCTTGTCAATCCTATTCACTGTCAGTCTCGTTATTACTAGAGTCGAGAGAAGAAGAAACCAAAGATAGTGCACTGAGGAAAATATGGAGATATCCTATCATGTTACCATCACAACGACTGTGTTTATGGTCTGTCCTCTTCAAAAAGGATTTTCAGAAGAGCCTAGGTGTACTCTGTGGTATATTGAGACTTAAATATTGTAGATAGTCTTCAGTAGCAATAGCTTAATATTATTATTCAATCGTAAGACTAATATTTCAGCCTGGGATCTGCGTGTAATAATGCACTAGTAGAACTTAAATTGAGGAGATATGCCTATGACGTCATACCAAATTCAGAATTCCTAATCCAGATGGAATCCACAGAAGTGTCAATAAGCTATTTTGTGACACCTACCCGAATAAGTTGCATGATACTGTGATGGTAGAACTTACTGAGCGTCCTGTGTACATATCTGCCGGATAACCTTGACTTACGAATGGTGAGGGGTGGACAGGACGCAAAAGTCAAACCCCCTTTTCTATACCATTCTTATTATAATATACTGTGCACAACACTTTCCTTTGTCTGATAATCTACATCAATGCTCTTTCAAATAAACACATCAGACTTGTAAAGCCATGATCCAACCTTTTTGACAATTAAACCTCTTTACCAGTAGTTACTGGCGATATCCAATAAAATATAATTAAATTAGACATAAATTAATCTAGCTTCCATTTAGAACCTTGTACGGTTGAACCGTTTGAAGCAAGTAGACAGGTGTGGTCTCCCCACAAATACCGCGCTAAAAGTTGTCCATCAGAGAACGTGAAAATTAGGTTGACGGTGCCAATTAGCTGGGCGTGCATTCCAATGCTTTACATCACAACAGCTCGTTGAGGGGATAGGAGTGGTCGAGGGAAATGGTGCTAATGATGTTAAAATGAGGTACACATCAAGACGATCATAGTGAAAGCAGTTATTTGATCATGGGCGACTATTTGATGTTCGGTCGGCAGTCAGAGAGGAAACACCTTTTCCCACCCGCTCACCAACCAATCCCACCCTCCCTCCTCTAGCTGGTCGTCAGATGTGCAAATCGATCTTTGGAGTTGGTTTTGTGTTGGGTTCATCTCTTATTAGTTTTGTGTTAGTTTGGGTGTATGGATGTTGGTCTGGATGGTGGGGGGGGTTGTGTGTTATAATAGCGTATTGAGAAATGGCTGCAGTTTCAGTTGTGTCTTGGAGTATAATGTTCGTTGGCACGGTGTGCATAGGCACACAGAGAGCAGAGTATTGGGACCTCAGGACGCTAGAGGGTGGGGCAGCATAGTGTAGGGGGACCAGTAGCCGCGCCTGACCATCATACCACCGACCAACAGACCAGCGTGCCCACTGCTCCAGTGTCCTGCTCATGTTCCCAATACCCAGCCGGACCAGCCAACAGAAGCCCGGGGGGATTGGGGATGGGGTGCCAGTGGAAGAAGGGAGCTATTGAAAAGGCGCAGAAAGGAAGAGCGGCAGGTCAGTAGGGGAATTGAATGGGTGCAGATAGTGAGGACGGCATATATTTGAATAGATGGTGGCGTGGAATTAAGGTCTGCTCAGGTGCTGCGAGTTTCAGTGAGCAGGGAGAAGGGGATTGCACTTCAAAGAACAACAAATGAGAGCAATGTAAGATGGAGAAAGCCTAGGGGGCAGGTATTGTTTAAAATACAACTATTGATCCAGTCAAAAAGGCTGGAAATAGGACTTTCATTGGTTTCTTTAGAAATGCTGGTCGATTGCCTCAATGAGGTAAGTTGGCCCTTACAGACGGGTGTCTGGGTTGTTGAATTATCATAAAGGCAGTTGACACGAGGTGCCAAGAGACAAAGTTCCAGTGAACTAAAAGGCACAATACCAAGGCGTATAGAGAAGGAAGACTGTACCATAGTTTGTAGTGAGTACAGGGGGCAAGTACAATGAAGCCGTGCTTGTCCGTACTGGTCTCACTTAGGGAAATCCCCGGGTCACTGAGTGCATCCTTACTGACAGAAAACCTCTGCACAGAATACTACATGAGTTTTGGGTGGATAAAATAGTTAGGCAGTTTAGCAGAACTCTGTAAAAATTCATAACTTGTCCTGAGTAGGTACTGCACTGCTACTGCACTGCAAAAAAAAGCCAATTACGCAGGTGTGTGTACATTTATGGCCAGCATTCCAGATTTTCGTGATCAATGCACAGGTTTTTTTTTCTTTTATATGTCATAAAATCAAGGTTGCCCCTAAAGATATACTTGGATTTTTTTTGCTCAATACCTTTGGGGCACACTTGTTATGGCATACCTTGCTACATTAAAATATAGTGAAAAAGTATTTCCATGGCTGAGACCTGCAGCGGAAAGGGATTTTTGAATGAAAAAGCCTGGGAGATTGTTGTAAAGGCACTTTTTTTTATTGGTTTACATTAGTTATGTAAGATTTAGAATGATTCAGACAACTGAGGTAAGTAGTATCACTTGAAAATCGATAAAATCTGACTTTCTGGTGGCAATCTTTAATGTCAAATTCGCCTATTTTCTATATTAGACCCTAAAAACCTATGACAATGGAGGTAGGTTCATAGAAAGTGGGTTGTCTACTCCTGGACCAGAATAAAGCATCTGGAATTTTCAGACTTCATATCTTGTTGTATTGGCGAGGTTGGGGCTTGTAAAACACTTCCTGAAAATATGATTTTCTGGGCTTCAGACAGCCCCGCAAGCCTCAGTATGAGGTCCACTGGGTGTCCATTGGCAGTTCATAGCTCAACACACATCACAATGACATGCATAATAATTATTCTTTCATAGAATGGGATATAAATATGTATCAATAAGAATCAGGTCAAAAAGCCTTTGTATGGCAGGCCATTATGGTAAGAAGCTGATGTATTAGAAGAAAGAGCTTCTCCAAGGCAATGAAAGTCAATATTCAGGTTTGAAACACACTCAAGGACATTAAAAAGTGATTATTGGAAAACCTCAAAAGCACACCTGTCCCTTCAGGTCTCACGTAGGGAAATCCCCGGGTCACTGAGTGCATCCTTAATGACAAAACACCTCCGCACAGAATACTACATGAGTTTAGGGTGGATAGAATAGTTAGGTAGTTTAGCAGAACTCTGTAAAAATTCATAACTGGTCCTGAGTAGGTAATAATTCATATGATATAAAATAAAACATGATTATTGTAGTGATGCCCATTCATTTTGACGCTTGTTTGGATTGGGTCTTAACTGAATTTATTCACTGCAAAAAAAAAGCCAATTACGCAGGTGTGTGTACATTTATGGCCAGCATTCCAGATTTTTGTAATCAATGCACAGGGATTTTTTTTATATGTCATAAATCAAGGTTGCCCCTAAAGATATGAGTGGTATTTTTTGCTCAATACCTCTAGGGCACACTAGTTATGGCATGCCATGCTACATTAAAATATAGTGAAAAAGTATTTCCATGGCTGAGACCTACTGGAGATGAGCACAGTCGGTAGGCCATAGCAGTATCACACGACACTGCAAACACACAGCCCCAACCACTCCTCTCCCACCCCGGGGACCATTTAAAGGGTCCGCCGGCGCCTGTTGACACTCCCTTATTATGTTCGTCTGTTCAAACCTAGTGCCCGAGCTTAAACAGCCCAAAATATTGGCGGGACGAGCAGCTCCTGCCGAATGGCGCCGAGCGACTCGGAGCAGCTCGGATATTGGGTAGAGTTAGTACAAGTGCCTCTCCACACCCACCTCTTTACCCTGGAGCACAACGCCATGGCTGAAAGACCAATCTACTGGAGTCTCTCCCACAGCCACCCACCCACCCACCCATACTTAGCCCTCTTTACTCCCACGCATCGTACATTCCCCATTCAACCCCTTCCCCTTCATCTCAGACCTCCCTTGTTCCCCGTACCTCCTGCTCCCTCACATCCTCCTGTTCCTCCTCCTTATCTGGTGCCACTGTTCCTCATTCAATTGTCCCTTCTTTTGCCTCCTGTAGGTAAGGTGGAAAGGACTGGGTCAGCTCAAGGAGACCTCCCTAGGCTGACAGACGATTCCCCACCACACATGCCTCAGTGAGAGCGGAGAACAACTCTGGGACATTTACAGATTTTTACAAGTGCAGCATGTTTGCTCCCATTCTTCTTGTACACCATGTCTGATTAATCTAAGTGTGGGTGCAGTGGTGGCATTTTATGACAGACCTAGGATGATGGGAAGCTGTACTTAGTAGGCATGTGGGAAGGTGTGAAGAGGGAAAAGTGTTGATTGGGGTTGAGGGTTATGTTGAAGGGGTGTCCTCGGTCAGGGAAGCTGGTTCATGAGAGGAATACATATTGGGAACCACATGGTGAATGACATGGGAAGGGTGGTGTTGGGATGAGATGGCTCTATTGGCTCCCTTATGGTCAAGTACCACCATGGCTACTGGTCCCCATACCCCTGCCTCAATGGTCCCAATACCCACATCATACCAATGGCCCAACCCAACCCAACGCCTTTCTTTCCCCACCTCATTCATCACTACTCGCACGCTCCTCCTCACCCCTCATTGCCCCCTCCCTGCCCTTCCCACTCCCAGCCCATCAGAAAAGTCCCTGGCCGCCCCAGACCCACGGGGCAAAATCGAAATTTAAAGCCACCCTCAATAAATAAAAACAGCGGCTAGGAAAGAGACAAGGTCTAAATAGCATTTGCGTGAGTTTGCTCTAGTGTCAGCGGCGTTAGGAGAGGATAATCGATTGGGATTTATCCTGTCGATTAACTCGTCAGTGTTGTCATCAAGTAAGTTAACTCAATTAACACATTTCAAGCAGCAAAGGCCTGGCGGTGGGAGGGTGTAGATGGTGAAGGGTTGTGCAGCCCTCAGCAGCGGTTTGTAATACCAATGATGGAAACTAGGAATATAACCCTCCACTTACACAACCACGCTAAGAGGAAAAGCTGCTGGTAAAAGGACCGCCAAATTGGGATTGTCAATAAAACGCATATAAATTACTTGAATATATGGTATTATTTCATTTCTCCCATCTATTCCTCTCTGTCTGCTTCCATGAGTTTAGGGCCTTTTGTACACATAAATACACATAGGACCAACAGGAATTGATTGAATTTGAACGTTTTTAGTGGCACTATGGGAGGACAATAAAGAACATGGGGAAAAAAGACGGAATAGCCAGCTATCCATTGATGATGGAGAGATCTTACTGTACAATGGGAGAGAGAGACTTGGGTGGTGAGCAAACAACCAGAGTGAAGCATTGCAAATTAACACAGCTCCTATCTGAGCAGCTCCTATCAACCACAAGTGTGCCTCCATCCAGCAATGAGTAGTTATGAGCAACTCTATACAAGAATAGAAGACCACAGTGAGTCACACAAATTTGTAATATTTGTCAGAGGCTGTGGAAAACTTTCTCCAATTGTGTTTTAATATACTAAGGTCATAGCATTCAGTATTTATAAGCGATTCAGACTATATAGACATTTTCTTGCTTGGACAACCTAGCCATTACACTGGATCTGAATGGTTTTGTGGATGAGTGTTTGAACCTACATTTACGTCGGGTTTGAGTAGACATTCAACAATTTGTAGTAATAGTAACAACGACTATTCACCAGAATAGCCTCAACTGGTTTCATAGATGTTTTTGGCTAAGCTATTGTAGGGGCCGAATGCGAAGGTTCTAAATGAACACTACAGTATTAGCTGAATCATTTACATGGTGCGAAATATTATAGTTTTTTCACTGTGCATGACCAATAAATTATATTCCAAGGGTGTACAGCCGATCTGTTCACATACCTACTTAAGCATGTATGAATCACCGGGAGATATCTTCCGCAAGTCATTCCAGGATTTGGCACAATCTTGTGAAATACCTTCAGGTGCAGACTATGAAGTGCCATCTAGAGCCAGTAGACGCCAGGAGAATGACGATAAGCCATAGATAACCCAGAATGTCTCCATACACGTGCTGATCACCACTTTCTAGGTGAAAACCGCAATTATCTCAGCACGACTTGATAACAGGAGATAGTTGGCGTGACCTTTAAGAGAGAGATTTGTCAAACGGAAGTCTGAGCTGTGCCAGAACTGAAATCATGAACAGGTCCAGGATAACCGCATTGGATTCTCTCCTACCGTGAGGTAAATCTAGGAGTTTCAAAATATTTTGATAAATTAGCTTTTTGATGTTATCGTTATAACATCAGACCCTTGAGTACTATACATTAATCAAGTTTTACTCACATTATGCTATAAACATGTTGACATAGTTAGTCATATAGTGGAGATTAGAATCTTAAGAGAAAGAGATAAACAAGTCATACCTCATTCTGTGATATGTAGCAAGGGTCCACATTTACTAATTAAGGCAACAGGTCGGTCTGTTCTGAAACCTATGATTTAACTCATTCTGATCAGTTCAAATTTAGATAAACTGGATTTTAGACAGAGCGTGATTGGATTAGATAACACGTTAGCCTGCATGCAGACCTGTCCCCTTAGCAAATAGCTCAATAAAGACATTAATGCAAATTCCTTTGATGAAATCCTGATGAACACGCTCTGATGAGTTACATGTTTAAATACATGTAATATGTATGATAGAACACAATAGTATTCAGCACCTATCCGATATTCAGTTGCATGTCAATTTTGTCAGAGTGTAATTCAATCTAAACAGACTTCCTTTGTCGATTTGAATAAATTCTTTGCCTGGCAGATGTTTTCCTTTTACCTGTCATCTGTATTTCTGGTATGCTGTAAACTATAATGATTATTAAATTTTATGCATGCATATTCTAATTAATCCAATGATAAAATATACACTTATATGCAGAGTATTCTGAGGTGACTGACATGCTTGTCTTTTTTTGTTTTTTTTTATTCAGGTGCACGTGGTAAGCAAAATGAGACAACACATGTAAGGGTAGACAATGGTAGACCCTATATTGCATGATTCGCAGATCTTTTTGTTTTTCCCCCAGCCCATAACATTCTATTAATAGCTCCTTCAACTTAAAAAATGGTAATTATTCAAAGAGTGATAAGATTTCAAAGTTACAATGTTCAACAGTTAGAGTACCGAAATATTGCCTTTTTGCCCCTGATTTCATAGAAAACCATTTTAAAAATATATAAATCTTAGGAGAAACGAGGATTATAGCCAGTGCGAAACAAGGGTTATAGCCATTAGCGCCATTCTTGCTGTCTTCAGTTAACCTCGGATCAAGGTGGTGCCAGAACCTTGGAAGGTTCATTGTTGATGTGGGCACACAAAATGTGGCCAGCTTCTCTGGTAACAGTCTAGCATTTTTATGATAAGCTGCCTGGACATGGACAAAGCACGTGCAGAAAGATGACGCTATCCCTCACACAAAAATGTACAAAACTCAATCCGAGAAGGTCAGATTGTGATTCTCACTGACAGGCCAGCAGTTCCGGCGTCGAATAGAGCCGGCCCACAGTCGTTGATAATTACACGAGGTAAAACAATCGAAGTGCCCTGCCAAGCTCCGTCAACATTGCAGGATGAGTTGTGGACAGTGAGAGGGGGTTGCTGATCGGAGAAGATGGCTTGGTTGTGGGGACGCCTTGGGCAATGTTGAGTTAGCCTAGACTAGAGTAGGACAGACAGCAATGACGACAATGCCTGAACTGGCCTGGTTACCCTGTGTATATAAGGGTATTAACTTCAGCCACGCTGGGATCAAAGTCTTTAACTGAGAAGTCACTGAGTCCGATCTCATTGCGATTTGCCCTTCTTCCTCCCCCCCCCCCATTACCCCCCCTCCCCAGTGAACGCTATTCTCCATCGTTTACCTTTAGCCTTTGTTACAGGAGATCTTAGTACATAGATCCAAGGCCAACCCCCTTGTGCCTTCGAGTGTGGGATTTGTGAAGCCATTTTCCTCGAGTGGTTTCTTGGGAGCACATCTCGACTTTTCTTGTCCCTGGAGGGCAGCACTCCAGATTAAAAGCACCATTTAATGACAGTTGGTCTTTGAATGGCAATGGCCCACTTGATGTCCATGAACTTCAACACGTAGGCATTCTACAACCCCGGGCCTACAACGGTATGGTAGAATGTCATAGGGACCCACACTCATTTCTGTTAGCGTGTGTCGGTTAGGGTAGGTGAACCTTAAGACGTCCACATACCTTGAGCCATCCACCCGATATAATTGCTATAAAAATGTTTTTTCTGCAGGATCAACGCTACCAATCGGTTTAATCAAAGCTCAATGATGATTGGGCTATGCTGATTCAGATAGCAAAATCATTTCTATAGTCATTTTGTGTGGTGGACGCCTCAAGCTATGTGGACGTCATTAGGTAAACCTACCCTAGGGCACATCTTTGACATACTATTGCTTGCTGCTCTATGTCGTTATCTATAGTGGGTACGGATTCTGAAATCCTTTAATACGAAGTTATAGAGTGAAGAATGTTGATATATCTACTTTGTGGTAATACCATGGCTTCCTGCCTGGTGTTGTCCGGTTGTTGGAAATGCCATGTGTTGATCCCACTTTGTCTTAAGAATGTTGAAATTCTCTCTACTATTTCTTACCGATGAGCAGTAAAGGATCGGTCATGTCTACGTGCATGTCTCCACCTTAGAACAAGCATCTCACGACAGTCTCAATAGTAGCGCTAACAGTGGAAACAATCATTTATAAATGATTCAGCCCTAACAGTATGCAGAACAGCCTTTAGTCTATGACGATAAACAAGCATGATGACCCCTAAAGCTTTTACCTCTGTGAACACGACAGGCAAGCTGTCCAAGGGAGAGCAGAGGAAACTCTCAAATCCCATAATGAATATAAGCCCACACGCAACGCCCTTTTTAATTTCTACTTGATCTAAACAGGGTTCTGTTCAGGCTCCTTTGGGCCGATTCCAGGGATGCTAATGTTCCCTTGGCACGCTAAGCCTCTCAGTCTCTTGTACTCCGATTATTTGTGTGCTGTGGTAGAACAAGGGAATTGCCTAAATAAGTCATCTACCTTGGCGAAAAGCGTTTCAGAGGATGCATTTCTCATATTTGATTATTGAAAAGGAAAAGTAAGATAAGATATGTTATTTATCTTCCCCCTTCTAAGGACCTTCCTATAATTCACTTCAAGGACGGTTCTTGGCAGTAAGTATTTGATATAAAACTATCCTAGTTTACTTGACAATACTGTTTGCATTATCGAAGCCCACCTGGAAATGGGACACTGCCGACACTCATGAACTTTCGTGAATATATTCTCATGAGGTAGACTAATTTGTTCATGACTCTGTTCATGCTAGAGGCAGCTTTCTTTGCGTCATCAAAATTCCATTGAAATCATGTTAATGGGTAGTGGGCTTGATACCACCACCGTTAGTGGACTGAAAGGGCATTGTTTTGTGGTCAGTCCACCATGATTTCTTTTGGAATTGACCAGTTTCTTTCACCACCCTCAGCACTTACAACAGAAGACACATAACCATCACAGTTCCAGCTTGCGACCTTGGCACTGATAAGAAAGAAGAGGAACCAGTTAGAAATGACACAAAAACTCAGCCTCCTCCTATTTCAACGGGCAAGAAACACTAAAAAGCCCTTCAATGGGATTGAGGCTGGGCGGGAAAAACGCACACACGATGTGGCAAGAAACACGAACGCAGCACCTGTTTGAAAGGGTTCAATTGAGGCCAGGAGCTTAATTCAAAACATCCTGGGATCATGACCCCAGCGATCTTAGGAATAAATCAGCCTTGTCCAATTAAGCGATCTTAAGAGTTGACTGGGTTCACATATCCTAGCCAGCACTAAGATCGCATCGATCTTAGCCTCAGCCCTCCTACACTATTCCAAGAAGAACAAACTAGGCACAGGGGTAAGAGTCCCAAAATAAAGGAATAGCTGTGGAGTCACTCTTCTTCACAAGAGTGCTTATACAATCGTTCCACGTCCCCATATGGGCTAACAAAAGAGCACAGGATGCAGTTGACCCCCGTACAGTACTCAAGAGTTGTTCCCATGAATGTATGCTTTATGCTTGCCTATTAGAAGCATTGTGCCCTCCCCCCAGGACAAAGAGAGAAAAGGGAAGAATTACCTTACAGTGCACTTAATGCATGAGTAGCCCTAAGAGCCCTCAAGGACACTCAGCAAACGTCCTCCCTCCCCTCTTTATGTATGCAGCAGGCTATTCACTCTTTTGATCAGGAGTGTTCCCTGTAAGTGCTCTTGTACTCAGGTGAAACCACTATGCATTTCTTTCACTAAGATCGCAGTGATCTTAGTGGTGGAAATGGAATAGTGAAGTGATCCCAGGACTAGCTATTCTGAACAGGCCTGCAACCACTGCATTACATAGGGTAGACCAGCCAGGTCTTATGATATGTGCCTACACTAAGATCGCTGGGGTTGGGATCCCAGGATGTTTTGAATTAAGCTCCTGATCGACAGCAGGGCGATTTCACAGGACGTTTGGTCTAGACTGAGAGCCTTGCGGAAGTTTTCAGCAGAGCGATATGGTGTTTCAGCATGGACGGAGGAGAAGGAGAGTTATTAGAAGGCAATTATTAAAGAGGTGTTGACTCGAGAGGGGAGTGGCCGAGAAGAAGAAAGTTGTCTCAGAAGTTGCCTGTCAGTTCTGGAGTTGATGGATGGTTTGGTGATCGCAGACAAAGATCTCAGACCTTTTAACCCGCACCCACCCCCACCCCACCTCATCCCTTGAACTACAACTCCCAGGACCCTCCCCCCCCCCCATTTTACCCCTGCCCTACTGTCTGAGGCCTATTGAGTTAGTGAATCCCCCCCCCCCTCCTTCTCCATAAGCCGTTTTCCCGCCTTTGGAAAAAAAAACAACATAACTTGCGTTCTGTGGGTTTCCGGGCTTTAGTGGGTGGCCTTAACTGGGACTGCAAAGGTCTTTATGGAGGGACTCTTTGTATTCTACTGGCCGTCTCACTACCAAATGCTGCCTCCCACAAACTGGTCACCAGCTGCTTACAGAGCCGCACCATGAGCTGCTCCTCAAGCCCCAGAATCATCCTGATGCTCCAAAGGCCAAGCCCCAGCGCCCTGCGCCCTTCCCTCATTGGATTACAGATAAGAAACACAACCCCCTCCCCTCCCCGGCTCATATGGATAGACAATAAAACTCACCCGATCGAGTTTCTACAATTTATAAATTGTGTCAGGCAGACCGAGAGCCCCGGCCTGTATGCCCTACTGGGATGTTGTTGGCGGCTAAAATGACTTTGTTAGAGCAAGAAAGAGGGCCCTGATGTAATTTACGCACGGCCCTACCATGCTGGGAGAGAGGAGAACACAGCACCTGGGGGAGATTCAAGATGGCCGCCGCTGTTCAAAATGGCGTCCCTGGAGATGGAGCCCAGTGACGTTTGTCGTAATATCTTGTGTCTGCCAGGTGCTCGATTGGAAGGATTAAGACTCCTGAGCTATCGGTCCTGGCCCACCTCAGCTGCCAATATTGGTTTCCCTCTGGACTGAACGAGGGAGATATACATGGGAAGTGCAACTTTATACTCATGTCAAAACAATTTCCTTACCGGAGGTTGGCCTAAGTGTGTGGTTGATTCGAACATCGCCTACTCCAGAGGAGCAACGGTACTGCAAGTTAAGTTATTCCGATCGATGGGAATACAATCTCAAATGCATGGACACGGATATAATGGCCTGGGGAATACCGTTAAGAAGGTTGACCTACACGTACACAAAAACAAATCTATATCATTATAGATGTAGGCCTACCCCATTTTATTGAGGGGCGTTCATATTCATTTCATTTTCCCACTTATAAAACAAAGCCGTTGCCCTCTCTCACTTTATAGAACCAAGGACAACTACACCTTTTCCAATTTCTTCTTAATCAGATAGGATATCCTGATGAATTACCACACGCACACACTTTGGCAATGTGCCTCTCTCACCTCCTTTCTAAACCATTGTACAAAACTCAAGCGATACAAAATCTGTTTAAAGTGGGTAAAAAGAAGCAGTTAACAAGCCCTTCCCTCCTAGTCAGGTCCTACAGACTAGCAGAGGACTGAGCTAAGTTTACAATTTATCCGTTGAAATTGATATGTACTCTGCCTGCCACCCACACTGTCCATATGTTTGCTCAACTAATGAGCTCTGAGGAGTGGAATTAACTGACGCATGCGCTCGCGTGTCCGTCAAGCTTAGTGGGCGATAATCAAAGGAACCAGCTGTCAAACTCTCATAGGGCGCAGTGCTACCGTCTGGCGGCACTCGTGTAAACGACGACACCTGGTGGTAAGGGGGCAAAGTAAGCATACCTCAGTAGATTTATAGCCACGGGCGTGGACTGGTTACCAGATTTAGTCTGTGTAGGTATTATCCATATGCTATAGTAAGGGTGAGAAAGTAAAGGGAACAGTGCTGCCCTCTGGTGCCTTTATTTGCTATGCACAGACCTTGATTACGGAGGTGAGTGGTGACTTTGCCAAAGTAACCCCTCACCTCCGTAATCAAGGTCTGTGCATAGCAAATAAAGGCACCAGAGGGCAGCACTGTTCCCTTTACTTTCTCACCCTTACTATAGCATATGGATAATACCTACACAGACTAAATCTGGTAACCAGTCCACGCCCATGTTTATAGCGGCATGAGAAGGCTCTTCAAATCAGGCAGCTTCCATGGTCTATCAGCAAGAGTCCCAGTACCTATATACTTTCCTCATCAATACACCACTTCAGGATGGACTTAAAAGTGCTGACACACTCAGCATAACCGTTAATCACTTGGGTATTTTGGGAGCATTTTCTTATCGGACTTCTCTAAAAATGGGGGGGGGGAGAGAGAAAATAATTATGGTTTCAATGTTATTTGTTCCCCTGCAGACATGACGTCATTCAATGACAGACTGAATACCAACCCAGCACACGGATAATAAAACTTGTAGTCAGTAGTGACTTTGCTACACATGAATTGATGATTTCACATGAGTTCATCCACAGAAAACGGTTATGACTCAAATTTGGATGTTCCATTGACTTCAGGTAGCCACTTTATCTTCTTGATCAACTGTTCTACAGTTCCGCTCCTGGGTTCACTTTTGTGTTTCTGTTGACTATTGATATTCAAGCCCTCATAAGGCACATATACTTCCAGATTTAATTAATGAATCTTGATCTTTAGAGCAGTTAATCAATATATACATACCTTGCATACAGACTTCCGGACCAGACTTAACAAGGGATTAATATATAGTGAGGGATGTGTATACATGTGCCGGTTGTCAATATGATATCTTACCAAGTCAAACTGACAATTGCCAGCTGCCACCTGTGGGCTGCAAGTTACCGATTTGTGACTGCCAGTTGCCATATCAGTTTTATTATGCATTGAAGGCTGGTGCATGTTGATGCCAGGCGCTAATTGGAAGTGAAGAATTGCCAGAAACTCTTGAGGATTGTCAGTTTTAGGTTGCTATAAGTGCTACATGCTAGCTCAAGGTTTAATGTTAAGTGAACATTACCAGTTGAAGGTTTTGGGATGCAAGTTTTAACTGATTATAACAATATAATTTGCCAGCTGACCCTTGAAGGTTGCCAGCTACCACTCTTATTGGCAGTTTGTCAGTTACTAATTGAACTAATAAACTGGCAACTTGCAACCAGAAATTTACCAGTTTTCCCGTTGAAAGTTGCCAGTAGGTTTACCAGTTACCAATTGCTTATTAAGAGATTTTAATTGTTGGTTGCCATATATTTCCAAGAGTTAGCATTGTATTGTAACGGGAATTTAGTAAGTGGAAGTAGAACACAAGGCAGGACTGTGGTAGTTCTCTGTTGATCTCTTCCTATGCACAGGTACAGCAGAGGAGCATCAGTTATAATTGCTAAAAATCAACATCTATCAGCATTCGTCATTCCTATAGCCTAGTGTAACTCTGGGAGCACAGCAGAACTAGACTGGCCACTGCGCAGCACAAGCCATCTTACATATACGTGGCCGCCTAAAGTGCCAACTACAGGGTGCACAGCACACTACAGTGCTGTGCCACTAAAGTGCCAACTACAGGGTGCACAGCACACTACAGTGCTGTGCCGCCAAAGTGCCAACTACAGGGTGCACAGCACACTACAGTGCTGTGCCGCCAAAGTGCCAACTACAGGGTGCACAGCACACTACAGTGCTGTGCCGCCAAAGTGCCAACTACAGGGTGCACAGCACACTACAGTGCTGTGCCGCCAAAGTGCCAACTACAGGGTGGACAGCACACTACAGTGCTGTGCCGCCAAAGTGCCAACTACAGGGTGCACAGCACACTACAGTGCTGTGCCGCCAAAGTGCCAACTACAGGGTGCACAGCACACTACAGTGCTGTGCAGCCAATGCCGGCCATCGCTACAGAATTTTAGCAACTGGCATTTTGACTCTTGTGATAATCCTCAGTGCTGACCAATTCAAGTGCTCCTTTGTATTTATCTCAAGTTATTTTAGTCAGATATGTTTAAAATTCCATTTATTCGGCATTGGGAATTATTTTATCATCAGTTATTTGACCATTTTGGATGTTTTCCCTAGCAGTGTGATACGAGGGAGGGTTATCACACTGTGAGGTGTGATACAAAGGTTCTTAGTTAAACCTATGGGACTCTCATATTCAACTTGAGATAAATGATTTCACTTGACTCTAGAAATGCAGTCCACAGTGACTAACAATTTCGAGGCCTATCATTATCAGTGCGGAAATAATGAAAATTGTTTGTTTAAAATGAAAGAAAGTGCCCAAAGCATGCAAAGGGCACACCGTGTTTTTGGATACATATTTAAAAAAAAGTAGAGGCGCATTGTTGAAGGAAAGGTGTAGGATTGATCATAAAAAGTCAACATGAATGGTAAGCTGCATACCGCTGAATTGCTTTAGTATTTTACATTTGTTTTATTTCCTCAGATGAAAATGACATCATCCAATACCCGAGTGTCACTCTCATTTCTTTTCTCTTCTTTTTTTATCAAAATAGCTAATTAGTTCTTAATTTACATGTAGTACCTCGCGCTAAAATTTAGACCAATAGCTCAGCTACTGAAATCATCAGTGCATGACCTAGACCACTTAGGCCTTGATGAAGTCATTTCAGCCATTCATTTTTTCTGTGCCACCATATGTATGGTACTTAAGACCTTTCTCATTAGGCCCACTCACTGTAAGGCATGTGCAAGTCTAGTGTTATCACACATACGTCACAGCATCGGCCCTCTCTATCCCCTGGCCGTCTCTATCCTGTCCTGTTCTTGTTGATTTCATGAAGCCGTGAAAGCCACCTGCATGCATCCATAAACCCACTAAAGGCAACCTACATATATATATGTACACATAAATATGATGACCCTTATTATATTAGGAGGATGAATAGGCGTCCATACACGTGCCTGGGGAGCATCCAGTGACTGTATGGTCTCAGTATTAATTGTCCCTGACGCCTGGAGCCCTCATGTACTTATTAAGAGTTCAATCTTCAGTGACATTGTCTTATTAGAAGGCCAGGTACCTAAAACAAGCAGGCCATTCCCATATTAGGAGCCCAATCACGTAGCTTTGTTACATTTGGAGGCGCTAATGCGAAAACACTGTATATTCATTTGTAGGGCCAGACTAATACTCCTTTACCTTGCTACAGTGGTGCATTGACGCTAGGAACTCAATTAGACTGTATATTAATTTGTAGGGTCAGACTAATACTCCTTTACCTTGCTATAGTCGTGCATTGACGCTAGGAACTCAATAAGACTGTATATTAATTTGTAGGGTCAGACTGATACTCCTTTACTTTGCTTTAGTGGTGCATTGACGGTAGGAACTCAATAAGACTGTATATTAATTTGTAGGGTCAGACTAATACTCCTTTACCTTGCTATAGTCGTGCATTGACGCTAGGAACTCAATAAGACTGTATATTAATTTGTAGGGTCAGACTGATACTCCTTTACCTTGCTATAGTGGTGCATTGACACTAGGAACTCAATAAGACTGTATAATAATTTGTAGGGTCAGACTGATACTCCTTTGCCTTGCTATAGTGTTACATTGATGCTTGGAACTCAAAATTCCCTTCATGGCTGCATTTTGGAAGCTAACTTTCTTATGCTTCAGCATAGGTAAAAATGAACATCACCATGACGATCGCCAGCTCGAGCTTCCCTTAATCTATAGGTCACACTATGGGAAACTCCTATTATTAAGGGAGTTATGATTTTATTTGTAAAACTGCCAGTTCTTGGCCCTCTCTGCCAGTGCCTGGACTGGCGTCTGCCCCCACGTCCCAAAAGACCCTCTATTTTGATCCATTCCTTCCTCAAACCTGCCCTTTTTTGCCGCTGACACTTAAAACAGATAGGTTTTGGCTGGAGGTAGGGAGCAGGTGGACCGGCTCAGGCCAAAAAGGCCGCTAGATAAAAAAATTATTTCGCTTATTCTTTTTCGAATCAAATTTTTTTAGGGGGGCATGTTCTTTAGGGGGACGAAACACCCCAGATTGATACCAAACATTCCATATCCGCACATATTATTTGCATAATTAGCATAATTATCCAGTATCTTGGTACTTTTCCATATATATAGATGTGTGTCATTACTGAATAGATGTCTTTCCATTTCTCCATTCTCTGGTGTTTGATTGAAAATGTTGACACCATTCAGTGTTTTAATTTGTGTTTTAATCTGTGTTTTTACGGTACATGTATTGAGTTTAAGGCTATAACAGGTTAGTATTAGTGCTATGGTATGATAGTAATTACTCACTATTTGTCAGCAATTAGTCAATATACGTCAGTATTTACGCACTATTTTTCAGCAATCAGTCAATATGTGCCAGTTCTTAGTCATTATATAACAACGTTTAGTCCTTATATATATGTCAGTAATTACTCACAATTTGTTAGATATTAGTCAATATATGTCAGTAATTACTCACCATTTATCAGCAATTAGTCAATATATATTAGTAATTACTCACTATTTGTCAGAAATTAGTCAATATATGTCAGTATTTACTCACAATTTGTCAGCAATTAGTCAATATATGTCAGTACTTAGTCACTCTTTATCAGCAATTATCAATACATGTCAGTATTTACTCACAATCTGTCAGCAATTAGTCAATATAATTATAACAGAGAAATAGCCATTGATTTGATTGTGCATCCTGCCTTCACCGGTATTTGTCAAAATATGTCAGTATCTATGGACTATTTGTCAGCAATAAGTTAATATATGTTAGTAATTATGTTAGCAATTACTAACATATATTGACCAATTGGTAGTGAGTAATTACTAACATTTATTCATTAAAATGCGAGTAAATACTGACATGTATTGACTAATTGCTGACACATAGTGAGTAATTACTGATATATTTTGACTAATTGCTGACAAAGTGATTACCCTTTTTTTGTCAGTGATTAGTCAAAATATATCAATATATGTTAGTACTTAGTCACTATATAACAGCAATTAGTCAATATATGTAGGTAATTGCTCATTATTTGTAAGCAATTAATCAATATTTGTCAGGAATTTCTCACTATTTGTCAGCAAACTTTCAGTACATGCCATTACTTAGTCACTATATATCAGTATTTAGTCACTCTATATCAGTCAGTATATGTCAGTAATTAGTCACTCTTTGTCAGCAATTAGTCAATATATGTCAGTAAATACTCACTATCAGAAATTAGTCAATATGTCAGTAATTACTCACTCTTTGTCAGCAATTAGTCAATATATGTCAGTAATTACTCACTATTTGTCAGCAATTAATCCATATATGTCAGAAATTACTAACTATATATCAGCAATTAGTCAAAACATGTCAGTATTTACTCAGAATTCATCAGCAATTAGTCAATATATGTCAGTATTTACTCTTATTTTAATGAATAAATAAGCAAATGGACATTTGCATTTATGCCATGGCCCTACGGGATGAATTTGCTTTAAAATCAAGAAACACAACCATATTTACTGTTTTTCAACGTGTCGAGTCGTCCCGGTTTGTTTTCGTCCGCCATGACACCTTGCTCGACGAAGTAGGTCATGTGAAACGGAGCTAGCTGCTGCTTTTAGTTTCGATGTAAATGTTCCTTGCACAGGACAATATCTTCTTTTTTAACATGGCGCTAATACATAGATATACCTTAAACAATTCATAACATATTATTTAACTAGTTCAATCATTCTTTTTTTGCATAAAACTTGGAATAACCATACCTATATACGAAACTAATTAGCTCTGTATAAATTTCAAAATGGTGCCGCTGAATATGCCAGGATCATATTCCACCCCCCATTGAATACGGCGTAAGTAGTACTAATCTATAGTGTCGTCGATATTAGCCATGGCATAAATGTTAGTAATTACTCACTAGCAATTGGTCAATATATGTTAGTAATTTCTCACTATTTGTCAGCAATTAGTCAATATATGGGACTATATACACCCGTATATATATATATAATGAATATGTGCAGCGGGTGGTACTACTTTCTCCTCCAGGGCGCGCATTGGTATGTATGACGTCATGGAAAACAAATAGCGCCTATAAAAGATGCGGGATCCAAATTAACCGTCAGTTGGCGTATATCCTTCGAGCGGCACACACCACGCTGGGTGGTGCCGGGAATTTTAACTTATTTCATGTTGATATGCCCGAGATACTGACAGCCCATAGCTCTAGCACTCGAGGGCCGTATCGCACACCCCCCGTGCGATAACCCGTGAAAATATCACACGCCGAGGTCACGTGACCATTTAGTGACGTCATAGCTCCAAGATGGCGATGTAAACAATGCGCACGGGGAGTCATTCTGGTAAATTCTGTTGTAATTCAGCAGTTTTAGATCAAAATAACATGAAATAAATGCAAATGAACACTTGTGGGGAGAATTTTCGCGGGTTATCTCACTTGCCGATCAGGTGCCGCATCGCACTCCGCCCTGCGGGCGTCGTGCGATACGGCACCTGATCGGCGCGTGAGATAACCCTCGAAAATTCTCCCCCCTCGTGAACATTTGCCTATTTATTCTTTGTGTTTTTTCGTATGACTACGGTATTATACCCTGCAATATGGGTAGGAAATCGACGGGTGGTGTTAATGCCAAGCCTGGTACTAAGAAAACTGCAAAGAATACGAGGAATAAGGCCAACTCTAGGACTTCGAGCAGCTCTGATCCAAATACGGTTGACCCGGTGTCACCTATCCCAAAAGCTTCAGGAGTTAATTTGGGCTTATCTGCTGACCAGACGTTCATCAATCTAGAGGAAAGGACTACGGTAATGGAGGACCAGCTTGCTGATATCAAAGATCTTCTCGAGACCATAGCAGCTAAACAGAGCAATCCGGTAGAAGGGGCGTGTCGAGCGGACTCACGTGGTGATGTTTTGACGCAGGATTCCAAAGGCGCTGTAACCAAGCAACGGGGGAGACGTAGGCAGCGCTCACCTAGTGACCGGAAGGGCCATGACGACAGGAATCCAAGATGGCGACGGGACCGTTCTCCTTCGTCGGACTCGGCTAAGGATTCATCTTTTTCAAGAAGTTCCTCTACTGATTCTACCCATTCTACACGGAAAAGACATCGGGGTGAGTTCGATCAGAAGAAATTTCTAGAGAAAAATTCCAAGATTGATTGCATTGAACGTTTAATGCTGGTGAATGTACGTCTTGCTAAGGACAAGTATGAGGAAGGCTTGGATATTTTCCATTTGCTTGGCCATCTTGAAATGTTAGTCGAAAAGTCGAGTACAAAAATTTATACGGTGGCAGCTTTATCCAGGTACGATAAGTCTGTAAAAGATAGGGCGAACAAGAACGGGTTGAAAGCATTCGAAAGGGTAGATAATTCTGATATCCTTAGATATTTATCTTACGACGGGACCGTTCATGCCCAGAAAGGACAGGTGGCAAAGCCCAAGTCTTTCAAATCTAGGTCAGCTCGTACTTGTTTTGCTTTTAATAGAGCTGAGGGTTGTAGGGAAGATCCCTGTAAATAACGTCACGTTTGTGATGTGTGTGGTTCCCCTAGCCATGGCAAGGATAAATGCCAAAAGAACAAAAAAGACTAGGAAATTTCACTTAGGCAAGGTCCTGCATTAGATTCTGATATTTTGGTGCCTGATTTTTGTGTAGTATGTATGGTAGACCTTCCTGAGCCTCCCATTCAATTCATTTTGGGTGAAAAAAATGAAAATGATGTTAATACCTCTTGTAATATTAGCAAGAATATTTTTATGTCTTATAATGGCCCAGTACAGGGCGAGTTTGAACCACTGTTTACAGTGGAGTGTATTAATAGACCCAGCATCAGGGTCTATGATAGTTGCATCAATGGTGTATGTGAGTGTGAGCATTTCATTTCTGGTAGGAAAGCTCAAATTTTACCATGTAGACTGGCGAGTTTTTTGCGACAGTCTAATGTTATTAACATAAGTCAGGTGGAGTCTGATTTTCTATGGTGTGGTTTTACTGAGGGGTTCAAAATAGTTGACCCAGCTTGTGATACAACTTATAATTGTAAAAACTATAAGTCTATTACAGAAGGTAAATTTTATAATGAGATGTGTGGTATTATTGAGGAGGAGCTAGTCCATGGCTTGGTTACAAAGTCAGTTGTCAAGCCCAGATGCATACATTCACTAGGCGGTGTAGAAAAATCAAATGGTAAATTAAGACCTATCACTGACTGTAGTATGCCAGCGGATATTTCTATTAATAACTTTATGAGTACAACGTCCAAAAGCTTCTTGTATAACTCTATTAACACTGTTACTTGCCAACTTGATAGAAATGACTTTATGTGTGTGGTGGATTTAAAATCTGCTTATAGAAGTATTAATGTTTATGGCCCACACGTGGGTTATCAAGGTTTCAGGTGGAATTTTGGTAATGGAGATGAGTTCTTTGAGAGTAACCGTTTGACCTTTGGTCTAAAGTGTGCCCCATATATATTTAGTAGAATATCTGATTTTTTTACTAGTATTGCTAAATGTTATGGTGTAGATAGGATAGTAAACTACCTGGATGATTTTATTATTATAGCACAGACTGAAGAGGAATGTTTACGTAAGAGGAACATCCTCATTGAGTGTATGGAATATTTAGGGTTCGTTGTGTCGAAAGAGAAGGTGACTGAGCCCAGCCAGGTGTGTATTTTTCTAGGTATAACCATTGACTCTAGGTGTATGGAGTTGTCGCTGCCACAGAAGAAGCTAGATAAAATGAGCCTAGCAATAGACGAATGCTTGGGTAAAAAATTGTCGTTACAAAAAATTGGTGGTTTAATGTCCTTTTGTTCACAAGTGGTACGTGGTGGTAGAACTTTCAGCAGGAGATTGTTCGATCTTTGTGCAAAAGCCAGGAATAAGGGTGTTATTAAACTTAATGAGGAAACCCAGAATGACCTATTGTGGTGGAGGGATTTTTGTAGGATTTTTAATTGTAAAAATATCATTGTAGAGGTACACTTTACTAAACCATAGGAGTTGGGTACCGTCTGACGTGGCGGGTGAGTCGAGTCGTCGGACGTTCCTCAGGTTCCGGATAGGTGGCAGCACCGATCCGGGTCTGTGGGGACATCTGACGACGAACACCTGGGTCCGTATATAAAGCCCAGGGCTCAGCCGCTACGTCAGAGGCCCTTCTGGCCTCCACACTATGTAAACCACTGTCTTTTAATATTAGCTGCCTCTTTGATATCATTCGGCAGCCGTGAGTGTGCATTAAGTAATAAACCTAACCGTTGGCATACACTTGGAATACTGTCTTACTCTTTCTTTCCGAATCGTAAGACCCGAACCCCCCAGGTCCGTAAGGCCACAAACCCTTACACTGGTGCCGTGACCAGTTAATTCTGGTGTATAGCCCGGACGTTATAACGTCCGAACGGCTAGTACATGGGTTAGACACCCTTAGGGAAGCTAACCCAGCAGGGCAATCACTTGCCCAAGAGAATGGAAATGGATCGCTAATGCTCCAAGCCCATTCGGACTCACAAGATGCAGAATCAGCATCCTGGAGAGATCCCGGACCCCACTATAATGATAGTGAAGAGAATCTGCCAGACTCTGTACGACGCGAACAGTCCATACAGAGACATAGTAACTTAATAGGCCAGCATTCAATTGTTGACGAATTATGTGATTCGATGTTCGAAGTCGGTGGTAGTACTAACCCAGAACATCCGGCACCAATGCGAAAAAGGGTAACATTCGGAGAACTACCTTATAGGTTACCCAGGCCCGAATTACCAATATTAGATTATAGCGCTATAGATGGCGACTTAACCTATGCGGTACCGGAAGGTGAAGAATTAAAACGACCGGATGTCCTGTTGTTGAATGAAACTTATGTAACTTTGAACGAGAATTTAAATACCTTGGTCAAAGCTAAGGATGAAGTATTGCATGAAAAACTTCAAATGGAAGAGGACCTAACTGGCATGCGAAAGGAATTCGAAGCCAGAAGGAGCGAGTACATGAAAGAACTCGAGAGTGAAGAACTAAAACTTCAATCTATGAGAGATTCATTCAATAAAGAATATGATAATAGGCACATTCGTATCCAAACATACATAGATACGAACGACCAACTAAACCTTGATAAGACAAAATTCGAATCCGAAATTCGCCATTATCAGGAAGAGTTGGATAAATTGAAACTTCAGTGCAGTAAACAAGCTGAAGATAATGAAACCATCCGGGTAGGCATCATAGCTTACAACAAACAACTGGAGGAGGATAGACAGAAACTCACGAATGAGCTTCAGGAATTGCAGGCCACTGCAATAACTCTAGATAAATATGTAGAAGCAGCCCAGTTAACTATAGGTAATATAGACCCAGCTGTGGTATCTACAATGTTGGGAAAGACATCTAAAGATGCAACCCCAATTAGATACAGCCCATTCGTTGATGATGGGGCTGACAAGAATGTGGTATCCGGAATCTATAAGAAACCGGATAATGCTGCAGTAAATGGAACCGCATCTAAACCAGTAGTTCCAATGCTGGATACGATAGGACCAGCACCACCCATACCAGATTTGAGTCACAAAATCAAAGCGACTCACGATGGTGCTACAGGGAATAATAATAATTCACCCGTGGCACAACCAAGAGCACCCGGACCAATGAGACATATGTTGACACCACCTTCATATTTCCCCCAACCCGGCCACAGTACACCAGCAGTACCAAGATTACCGAATCCACCCCCAGGTTCTGGTAATGGTCCTACTGATGGACGTTTTCCGAGACCAAATCCGCCACAAAACAATATCAACGGCGGTACGTACCAACCGAGAACATCTTCCTATGGATATAGAACTAATTATAATCCATCGGGAAGTGGCAATTATCAGAATGGTAATAGCTATAACCAGGGATGGAATCAAAATGATTCTTACCCTAGATATGCTTCTTCTGGAAACACCGGTCACAACAGTGGATACCCTGGTGGTTCATCTGGAGGCTATAATAATAATGGTCCACCAGGAGGAAACCCTCCAGGCGGCCCAGGAGGATCCGGATTCGGAGGATCAGGATCAGGAGGAGATGGCAGGAAACCTAACAGGAGAACTTCTATGCCTGCAGGGATGCAAACCATCTTTGATAGAAGCCAATGTATACAAAACCTTGGCATTGACTGCTACCGAAAGGGAGCAGACGGCATGGAAGTCATGAACTGGAGCATGCGAGAAGCAGATAGACTACGCGGATGTAATAATCCGGCACGTAGGCAGGCACGGATACCCCCTCCATATGATTCTAATGATCCATGGAAGGACAGGTATCAAGCTTTTGTTGACGAAGTCAATTGTAGTGGCTGGACAAAAGAAGAAGCTCTGCCATATTTGATTTGTTGGTTAAATAAAGGCGGAAAAGTAGCTCTCAACCAATGGAGAGCAGCTTACGGAATATATGGTACCTATGATCAATTAGTCGAATGTGCCGCATACCTTTTCGGATCAATCGTTAGAGAAGATCCGTGGGTAAGCTTTAAGAAGAGGACACAAAAACCTAAAGAATCACACAAAGTCTTTGGTTTGGAGCTACAGGACTTGCTTTCGAAAGCACGTCCAAATTGGGCTCATGATGATGATTGTTATCTACAAGAATTGTTTATACAATTCTACAGTGGATTGCGTGATCCGGATCACAAGCAAGTGGTCTGGGACTCTTGGAAAGATGACACTTCCTTCAGTGATCTGTTCATAGCAATCGATGGACATGACATGAAGAAACGTCTGGTAGGTCTCGGACCTAATCCAATAAGAGCAGCTCCATTCCAATACGGAGGTACACCTGCTCCGGTATACGATACTTCCCAATTAGCTCCGGTTGAATCGAATGAAGTTGATGAGAATGATGAATATGTCTCCGATGAAAACGGAGATTATATTGGTTCAGTGCATGTAGCTGGAAAATATTACCGACAAAAGCGGTATAGGAAAGTACATTCGAGAGGGAGAGGAGGATCAGTTGCTGGTAAAACAGCTTCCGGATCAACTCAACCTGGCAGTGTAGCCTCTACGGCGAACCCAACTGTAGCAGCCACTGTTGCTCCGACTAACATGATGGAAACATTATTAGCCGGATTAACAGAAGCTCTAAAGAGACCGAGAGTTGACAAATCCCAGAGGAGATGTTTCAGATGCCAGAAACTGGGGCATTATGCTCCAGAATGTATGGCTGAAAAACCTGTCCCTCGTAGACAGGAGAGTGTCTCTGGAGTAAGTACAGAGGAAAACTAAGGAGGGGTCTCCCGAGGGGCAAAGAAGGGGATCCCAGTGACAAATCTTGCCATGATATCACCATCCGTGATGATAGTTCACATGAAGTAACAAGATCGCCTAACACCGAGGTGGTTGTAGACACCCGGAAGGTTAGGGAAGCTGATATAACAGGTGCTATGGGAGCACAGGGGAAACCCAATATCAGTAACGAGGCAGGCGGCTATTCGTTAGCCAAGGTCTGTGGTGCCCACCTGCCCCCGGGTCATCCTTGTCTGGAATTCCTAAAAGGATGTGGATTGACTCCTGGTGTGAAAAATGACGTTCCGATTGTCACGGACATGCCCTCTGTTCTGAACGGAAGGCGGTGGTATGTTTGCCTTACTGTTAACGGAAGGTCTGCCGAATTCCTTGTGGATACGGGAGCTAGCCACTCTTGTATCTCCAAGGGGTTCTACGACCTTATACCGGATGAACATGATACTCTCAAATCGGGAGGAAGTGCTCAGACGGCCGACGGCAGTACCTTGCAAACGTATGGTAGAACTTGTGTGAGACTACAGTTAGATGGTATACATGACTATGTCATGAGCGCCACCGTTGCGGATATAGCAGATGAGGGGATACTCGGGTTAGATTTCGCATCCCTGTATGGTGCTGTATTGGAACCCCAAACAGGAGTGTTGAGTGTGAGATACCCGTACCCCGTAAAGGTTAGATGTGCACTGAGACAAGTGAGCAGTATGGCTAGTGTGGCACACACTGTGCGAATCCCTCCGGGAGTAGCCTGTGATGTGCTTGTAAGAAGTGATCCTGCAATGCGTAACAAACCTGCAGTGATAGAACCGGATGTAGTTACTTTGTCAGGTATTGGATTAAATTCTGTAGACACGATAGTAGCGAATGCATCCTGGTCGGTAGTACCTGTCTCCAATACTGGAAACACTACTATCTACTTGAAAAAGGGACAAGTTTTTGGAAACGTGACCCTTTCGGAAACTGTAACGGATAGCAAGCTAAGCTTACAGAAGGTAACAGGAGATGATGAAATTTCGGAAGACTTACTTAAGTTGTATGAAGAAACTTCATTAGAAGATCCGGAACACCGGAAAGAGTTCTATGATATGCTCTGTCAGTATCATACTGCCTTTGCCAAACCTGGTGAAAAACTAGGTACGACAAATAAGGTATTACATAAAATAGATACTGGGGATGCCGAACCCTTTAAGATACCGTATAGACGGTTACCCTTAGCAAAAAAGAGAGTAGCTGAGGATGAAATAAATAAGATGTTGGAACAGGATGTAATAGTCCCTTCTAATAGTCCATGGAGTAGTCCTGTGTGTATGGTAACAAAAAAAGACGGTACTATCCGTTTCTGCATAGACTACAGGAAGTTGAATGGAATAACGAAAAAGAATTCGTATCCATTACCGAGAATAGATGAAACCATTGACTCCTTAGGAGGAAACAGTTGGTTTTGTACCCTAGACTTGCAATCAGGCTATTGGCAAGTGGGAATGAACCCTTCAGATATGGAGAAAACTGCATTTTCAAGTCATATCGGATTATTCCAATATAATGTAATGCCGTTTGGATTGTGCAATGCACCTGCAACATTTGAAGCAATGATGGAAACAATTCTAAGTGATTTATTGTGGAAAAGATGTCTTGTATATCTAGACGATGTCATTGTCTTCGGAAAAACATTCGAAGAATGTTCTAATAACCTAAAAATGGTACTAGAACGTATTATTTCAAATGGTCTCAAATTGAAACCTAAGAAATGCCACATGTTTAGAAAGTCCATAAATTATTTGGGCCGCATCATCAGTGATGAAGGAATAAAGGCTGATCCGGAAAAAATCGAATCAGTTACGAATTGGAATAGACCTAAAACACCCAAAGAAGTGAGGTCCTTTTTAGGATTCTGTTCCTATTACAGGGAATTTATTCCGAATTATTCTAGAGTCAGTTACCCATTACAAGCAATAGCTAACTGGACTCCAGGAAGTACCAAGGAAAAATTTCCTTGGACGCATGAACAGGAAACCGCTTTCCAAAAGCTAAAAGACCTGTTCACGAGTACTCCCGTATTGCATGAGACGGATCATTTCATACTGGATACTGATGCTAGTAATGATAGCATTGGTGCAGCTCTCTCGCAAGTCCAAAATGGGAGAGAAGTGCCAATTGCCTTTGCCAGCAATACACTGAGCAAGACCCAGCGCAATTACTGCACAACCAAAAGAGAGTTGTTAGCAGTAGTCGTATATACCAAGAAGTTCAAACATTTTCTATGGGGAACGAACTTTACTTTGCGTACGGATCATTCCTCTTTAAGGTGGCTACTGAACTTCCGAGATGCTGAAGGCATGTTAGGCCGATGGCTAGCCCATTTATCCGAATATGGGCTTGAACATCAACAGATTCAGCATAGACCCGGAGTTAAGCATTTAAATGCTGATGCTTTGTCTCGAATACCAATCCGGAAATGTGATAATCCGGATTGTACTGATTGTGGAGCTCATAAGGCAGTGTTAGCAGGGATTCGAAGACCATTCGTACCCCTAGTTGCCAGTATACTGGATTGGTCTATGGATCACATACGACATTTCCAGGAAGCTGACTCGATAACTGCACAGCTACTGCAATTAGTACCAAAGGGTATACGTCCAGTTAGACCAGAGGTCTCTCTGGAAAATCGAGAAATGAGAAGGTTTCTTGCTCAATGGACCGAGCTTGAAGTCCGGAAAGGCGTGTTATACCGTTGGAAGCCATGTAATAATGGTGGTAGAATCATGCAAGTGGTGATACCACATGCCATGAGACATGACATTATGTACTTCTGTCATGGACATCGGAGCAGTGGTCATTTCGGAAGGAAACGCTCGCTAGCACGACTTTCCAAGAAATACTATTGGCCTGGCATGACACGGGACTTGCAAAGATGGGTAACCACCTGTCCGGATTGTTGTAAAAACAAACCCGGACCCGGGATGGGCAAACTTCCACTATCCCAAGAACTTTTCGGAGTTAGATTCGCAAGAATCGGGGTAGATATTATTAGTGGATTTAATACAACCGCTAATGATAATACCTGTATGATGGTAGTGTGTGATTATTATACGAAATACACTAAAGTATTTCCACTACCGGACCACAAAGCAATTACTTGTGCCGAAGCTTTTGTAAAAGGTTGGGTACTAAGCTTCGGTGTACCATTAATGTTACACAGTGACCAAGGCAGAGAATTCGAATCAAATCTCTGGCAGGGTATGTGCGAGTACTTGGCTATTTGCAAGACTAGAACCAATCCGTATAGACCACAAAGCGACGGATTGGTGGAAAGGTTCAATAGAACCCTCATCCAAGTCCTAAAGTCACTCGTTAATGAACATATGGATGACTGGGATGAGCAATGTCATTTTGTGACACATGCTTATAATAGTACAGTACATTCAAGTACAAATTGTTCTCCGAACCTTTTAGTATTCGGAGAAGATTTGATAATGCCTGCTGACCTAGTTTTTGGAGTCGTAGGAATGGACCCTGAACTACCTTGCCATGTAGTTTTTGTGGAATGTTTAAGAGACAGATTTAGAAAAGCATATGAGTCTGTCCGAATTGATTTGGAGAAAAGTGCCAAATGGCAGAAAGTAGGATACGATACCGATCTAAAACATCGGAAATTCCAATCCGGAGACAGAGTCCTTAGATTACATGAACCACTTAGACACATAAAATTAGCGTCTAATTGGGACGGTCCCTTTACTATAACACAAATTATCAGTGATTGTACCGTAATTATTAAATCTGACCTTGGTCGACTCTATAAGTCAAATGTGGCTAGATTAAGGAGATGGTCTGGGAGGGAGACCTCCGCAGAAATGTATGGTGAAGGTTCCGAAAGGATCCTGAATCAGAATCGCATAATAGACCAGGTAAAGAACACTACAGTGAAGCGTGGTCAGGGTAGACCCAAAAAGTGTTCCGAATCAGTAACACCCACGCCAACACCGATTAAGCGTGGGGGAGTTAAAAAAGTCTCGGCAGGTGAAGACAAAAAGAGGAGGAAAGGTGTTTCTAAGGCTAAGAAGCACCTAGAGAAAGCTCTTCAGACTGTCAGGTCCGATAAAGAACTATCCGAGAAGGGGAGATACGTTCGCCGCAGCCCCCGAATTGCCCAGAGGACTGCAGTGACCTAACCTGTATACACAACGAGTGTAATGTTTACATTTAGAGGAACGGATGACAACTGACCCTAAAGGCTTATTTGTCGCCCACGCATGATGTACCAATGGGTAGTGGACGGATAATCCGGTGGATTTGCTTAAGCTTTCCATAATCTCCACTTAAATCCCCAGTCGAGTCATCGGGGTGAGCGATAATTACCTAAAAACAATCAGTTTGTTGATGTACCGCCTGTAGCACGTGCGTTTCCGCATGACGTCACCGTGTCCAGTCTCGGCTGACCTCTCGTGACCTCGCGGACCGCGGGGAAATGACGTCACGAAAGCTGGCCTGTTGCCATATTTGTTTTCGGTAACGTCCAAGACGGTCGAGCTCGCTCCCTTCTTGGATTTTACCGGCTAAGCAAACCCCCCGCTGCTCCTCCAGAGTCTGTCTCCTGGTAGACAGACTCCGTTTGTGCCGGCCCCGGCGCCGTAAAAGCCGGAAAAAGGAGTAGTTTACTCCCGTGGTCGATTCCCCAGTCATGGCTGAGGAATCCGTAGCTGCAGCCAAGCTATCCGGTGACCCGGATAAGCTGACTCCGTCCGCAGAAGCTTTTCCGGAAGCTTTGTCGCCTGTTACACAGGAAGAGAGCGAGATGATGGACGTGGAGGAACCCACGGATCGCTCGTTCGAGGAGAAGCTGGCTTCATTCTCACTCAATGAGCCAGAGAAACTGCTATCTCCACTCCCAGCAGAGGGATCCGGAGCGACTGCGAGTGCTGAACCCGCAGCGACAGAGTCCGAAACTACCCAAGTTGACGGACAGAAGGATGAGTGGAAGCCAGCAGTGGCGGAGCCTTTTCCAGCTAGTTATGATGGTCGCTACCTGTATGTCCACCCGGAACTGCAGGCACAAGTGACCTACGCGGACGGGACACCAGTCAGGATGGACCCGAAAGTCAGGATAGCTATCGAGGGCGTCATGGCTCCCGAACAGCTGACCAGGATGCCTCCCGAGTGGCTTCGAGACTGGCCGTGGTTCCAACGGGGACTTATGGTGGACGCCGGTTTCCGTGAAACCGTGTACGCAGCTAACCGAGCCTTCGAGCTCGGAGCGTATCCGAAGCCTGACAAGTCCCTGTGGAACGTCAAGGCTACGAACATTAACTGGGTAGGCTGTGTCTGGGATACCGATGGCCAGACCTACCCACGCCCTAGTGCTATCCGGACGCCGTGCCGGACCACTAAGGAATTCCGGGAGGCCGCTGCTAACTTCGAGCAGTGGGACGACGGTTACTACATAACCGAACAGGAATTGGTGGATGTCCAGAACAATTCACTAATCGGATTGGACCGAGCTGCAGCCCTTCGGACGGTTATTGTCCGCCGCATGACTGCCGAACAGGAGGCACAGGAAGAGGCTAAGAGGGCCGCGGAAGCACCCGCACCTCCTATCCCCGACCTGAAGCTTGCCACCAGAAGCTCCGCCAGTGCTACATCAGCTACCGGCAGCACTACTACTCCAGTAGAAGCCACGACCTCCAGCACATCCGGAACCCAGGAACCGGAGGAAGACTGGAAGGTCAGTAAGAACCGACGATCCGCTGCTCGGAAGCTCAAGAATCTCCCGGATTCTGCGAGAGCCGAGCCGAAACCCAGCACCTCAACCACTGGTAGTACTGCCATGGAGGTTGAGTCGTCTGACGAGGAGTCGGTGCACGAATCCTCGGTTGAGTATGATGAGAAGGCCACTCCATCAACTCAAACCGAGGCCGAACGTTGGGCTAACGCCAAATCCGGATTCAAAACCCGGATCCCGACGTGTTTCTCCGACTGTGCGTACGGAGTTAAGAAGGACGGCTCTACCCTCTATGCCTGTCCAGACTCAATCAATAAGAACGATGAGTCGGATGATGAAGATTGGATGCGCCTTTCGGACGAGGACCCCAATCCGAGCAAAGCCTATCGAAAGATGTGGCTTATGCTAAACCACACCGAAGGGTATTACACTTATACCCAGAGGAGGAAGCTGCGTTGGGCTTTAGAGAAGTGGTACGGTGACGATCAAAAGTCCTGTCCCTTCTCTATCTGCCAGGATGCGAGTGATGTCTCGATCCGGACCTGGAGTACTCCAGCCCGGTTCCAAAGGCATCTGGTAGAGGCCCACTTCCACCATCACCCGGTTTACATTTGTGATCCGAGTTATGGTAAGAAGGGCAAGAAGTGTACTACGAAGGTGCAATACAACCGACGTAGTGATCTGGCTAGACACCAGAAGAAATGCCACGCAGAAGGTTTGGACGGGGCCCGGAAGCGCATCATGGAGCTTCATCAGGAACTCATGAAGGAGTTCGATAGCCTGAGCGAGGATGCTTGGTCTAAGATCCGACCAGGGGACCAAGTCCTCTGCGAAGTTCCGAAGACCAAGGATTCGAAACTCCGAGCAAAGATAGTCCTGACTCCTGGAAAGGGTAAATTGGACATGCACGAGTCTCTCTGGCAGAAATGCGAGGAATCCGGAAAGGATGCAAAGAGAGCTCGTGAGAGGAGCAGGAGAGACCAGAACCGTGGCGGCAACGGTAATGGTCAGAGCACGACAAAACCAAAGGTCAGAGCAGAGGACCGTTCCAGGTCCCCTCTGACAAGGCACCCCGCAGAACAGGCTCAGGGCACTCCGGTGTTCAAGAAGCCTGAACCTGCCGGATACGCTGGAGCCGTATCTAAACCTGGGAAAGTGAGTTCTCGAAACTTTCCGTCCTTAAACCAGGGACCTGGACCTGAGAGCCAGACCTTGGTGGTAGGAAAGGATGGTCGCCTTATGCCAAAGAAGACCACCGCATCTGCTGCCGCCGGATCTGCATCCGCTCCAGCCGCCCCACCAGTTACCTTTACCCAGGAGCAGTTAAATATGTACCTGCAAATGGGACTGAAACAGAATGTACCACCTGCCTTCTGTGTACCAACGACAGGTGTGTCCGGGAGTCCTAAACCCGGAAGTGGTCCACAGGCCGCCTCGACTCCTCCCAAGGCTGTCGCGGCACCTGAGAAACCGAAGGACGCCATTACCATTAAAACTGGTAATGCGGAAGTTTGGTTTGAGAAGTCTCGCCAAGGGGAGGCAGATGTCCAGAAGGCCATCTACACCCATTGGGAGAAGACCGTTCGGGAGAAAGCGATCGAGTTTCATCAGGGTCTCCTAAACGAAACTCTGTTGTGTATGAAACAGGTAGGCGACGCTGAAAAGCAACGTCTCGAGACTCTCATCCGGGACGATGTAAAGGCCCAGGAGGAGGCTGCCTCAGCTGCTCAAGAAAAAGCAGCTATGGATGTACACGTGTTGGAAAAGCGTGTAAAGGAGGAGATCACTCGGAACACCAACCTGAACACTAAGTTCATGAGGGTGTTCGGAGTCGACTTGGACGAGTGGGACGGCACTCCCGAGTCGGCTTTAGCTCTTCTGAAGAAGAAGCATGCTAAGAAATCCGTTTAAAGCATGCTAGGGTTATTTCTTCCATAATTTTTTTCCAACACCAAATGACCAGATATAGTCTTTGCGGAACCCTAAAGGTCTGCGAATGCTTTTACTAGTGCATGAACACCTATGCTATGTGTTCCGGGTTCCTTTGACCAGTCTATTATTCAGGTTGTATAACACTTATTACACCCTGAATAGCCTATTCGGATTTATAATTTCATCCATGAACAATCCGATAGTAGACTTGCTGCTGTGAGACGTATCCGGATGCCAGTTCCAGACTCCTGCTGTTACCCGTGCTAACCAATTACTAGGATGGACTTTACGATTTACCTCTACAACTCATCTGTACTCCCGAATGGACTTATATCTCTACTACTATTACTTCCGGATCAACCTATATCGGACTATTATTTTACTTATGTCAACTAAAACTTAAAAAGGATTACGTTCTCTACACAGTTGACACATCCGGACTAATATTCTACAAATCTACACCATTCGGATATACTATAAACTTTAGCACTACTAGAGGATTGTGGGTAGCTGCCCCAAATCAACTACCGTGTTCACTCAATATAAGGAAACTATAAACTTTAGCACGTCCATCCCGTGGTTAGCTGACCACACCTACCTACTAGTACCCGGAGGATACAGCAGAAGACTCCAGCAGCATTTATAATTCCTGTATATTGTATATAATGTCATATTTCTATTTTTCTATAATATTATATGTATGTACATATCCACTAGATACATATTATAATACGGGTACATAGACATTTCCTGATACGGATCTCTAATCACTATTAGTATTTATATTATAAGATCCGTTAAACTCCACCAGATAACACATATTATTGTCCTGCGAGACAAAATATATAATAAGTATAATGATCTGGTGCTATAAAGGTTATTAGGTACACGGTGATAATATATTATTATATTCATTACCACACCGTGATGTTTTTTTTTCAAGTGTATGTTATAAATAATCATATTCGTACTACTCACGGAATCCTTAACGGATTCGTATAATATTAATATACGACATGTCATTAGATAGTGATGTTACTATAACAGTCTTCTTTAAGACTACATATTCAAATGTGTTGTCAATGACTACAAACACACATACGGATGTTATTTTGTGATATGTTTTATTATCGACAGTTTAGTTACATATAGCTGTCATCATCACATGTATACGATTCATATTACTTGTCTTATTAATTATACCTGAAATATAATACAATATTATGTGGTATAATAATTAAATAGACAGTTCCGTTTCACATAACTGTCTCTTCTTCAAGTAATTCGTATAATATTTCAACATCCTAATCGTTATATGTAACTAAAATTCACTATCGAATATATATATATGACATCTGGTTCACAATTTATTTAGTGCTAATGTTATACCTATGGTTGTACCTCTATTACTAAAGGTTTAGACATGTAGAAATGTTATCCTAGTAATATTATACGTATGACACCCTCCTAAATGTCTGGGGGAGTGGTGTAGAGGTACACTTTACTAAACCATAGGAGTTGGGTACCGTCTGACGTGGCGGGTGAGTCGAGTCGTCGGACGTTCCTCAGGTTCCGGATAGGTGGCAGCACCGATCCGGGTCTGTGGGGACATCTGACGACGAACACCTGGGTCCGTATATAAAGCCCAGGGCTCAGCCGCTACGTCAGAGGCCCTTCTGGCCTCCACACTATGTAAACCACTGTCTTTTAATATTAGCTGCCTCTTTGATATCATTCGGCAGCCGTGAGTGTGCATTAAGTAATAAACCTAACCGTTGGCATACACTTGGAATACTGTCTTACTCTTTCTTTCCGAATCGTAAGACCCGAACCCCCCAGGTCCGTAAGGCCACAAACCCTTACATCATCTTGAATGATAATGAATGTACTCCTATGTATTCTGATTCCTCTATACAGGGCTTTGGGGCCTGGTGTGATAAAGACTATTTTTTATGGTACTTGGGACGACTCTAATCCTATGTTGGACTGTGTGAGTCATTTCGTTCAGGCCCCAAAACTTGATAGCCTCAAAATTCACCACAGGAACATAAATGTGTATGAACTCTATCCGGTAATGGTAGGTCTTAAACGCTGGGTGAAGAAGTTTTCCAACACTAGGGTTCATTGTATTACGGACAACATGCAGGTCTTGGCCATGTTAAATACAGGTAGATCCAAGAATAAGTTGTGTATGTCCTGGTTGAGAGAAATTTTTTGGCTATGTTTCATACATAATATTGAAATATATTCAACATATATTAAATCTGAGGAAAATATTCTAGCTGACCATTTGTCTAGACTGAATTACAAGGGTGTTCCTCTGAAATGTAAAAATGTTTTAACTAGTTATAACATGTGTTGCTATGCTTCCAGATCTGAGGGAGCTAGAGCAGAGAAGGAGAAGGTTTTTGTACAGGGGCGTGGCTGAGTCCACACGTAAGGTTCGCAAACAGCAGTTTGGCAGGTACAAGAAATTTTGTAAAAAATTTAATTTCTATCCCCTACCTTGTTCTCCTTCTCAGGCGTCGTTGTATAGTGTATATTTATCAGATAAAATGAAACCTCTATCTGTTAGGAACTATTTGTCTGCAGTGTGGTATTATCAGAAATTAAAAGGTTATTCTGATTATAGTAGTAATTTTATTGTAAAAAAGACTTTGGATGGTATTGAACGTAATTATAAATGTTCTTCTATTAAAACATATCCTTTAACTCCCAGTGATATGTTAAATATCAAATCTAATCTGGATTTGTCTGTGTATGAGGATGTAGTCTTCTGGTCAGCTATCTTACTGTGTTACCGAGGTGTGTTCAGGGTGGGTCATGTAGTCTACTCCCCTCATAACTTTAGATCTAAAGATATTTCTTTATCTGTTGACTGCATTCGCATTGATGTTAAATCTTCTAAAACTGACCAATATGGTAGAAAACCTTAGGTGGTATTTTTGAAGAGAAATGATTATTCTGGTCTTTGTCCAGCTAGGTACTTGGAAATTTGTAAGGAGTCTAAAAGTGAATTTTTGTTCACTATATGTAACAAACCTTTGACATACAACTTTGTTAATACCAGGTTGAAGGCTATTTCTATTAAATGTGATATTCCCCACAGAGTTTCAACTTATTCACTCCAACATGGTGGAGCAACACTTCTAAAAAACTCTGGTTTAAAGGTCGATGATATTAAAAAGAGAGCAAATTGGAAATCTAATGTGGTATATAATTATTTACATGATTCAAAGCAGGACTTACTAGCTCTAGATGTGATGTTATAGTGTGGAATGGTGTATCTATTGTGTTTGGCGGTTTTTGGCATGTACAGAATTGATATTGACTAAGTCAATTCTCACCAAACCCATTGTCTCCTTCCTTATTCCACTTGTGATATTATTATAATATTATTATAATATTTATTATTATATTCCCAATCGGACATATTAACTTATAATATTTATTATTATTAATTCCCAAGCGAACATATTAACTTATAATAGTAATTACTCACCTTTTGTCAGTAATTAGTCAAAATATATCAGTAATAATTCACTATTTGTCAGCAATTAGTCAATATATGTTAGTAATTACTCACTATATAACAACAATTAGTCAGGATATGTCAGTATTTACATACAATTTGTCAGCAATTAGTCAATATATGTTAGTAATTACTCACTATATAACAGCAATTAGTCAGGATATGTCAGTACTGAGTCACTATATATCAGAAATTAGTCAACACATGTCAGTATTTACATACAATTTGTCAGCAGTTAGTCAATATATGTCAGTATTTACTCATACTTTGTCAGCAATAAGTAAATATATGTCAGTACTTTGTCACTATTTGTCAACAGTTAGTCAGAATATATCAGTAACTAGGCGAGAGGGAACCTATTCAAATATTCTGGTCATCAACCATGGCAAAATAATTCATCACAGCTATGCTGTTCTTACCTCAAGGTTTTCCTCAAGTCATCAAAAACATGCCTCCTCGTATTTTTAAAGTGCACATTTTTCAATTTGAGAAATAATCTCTAGTTATGAACCAACATCTACAATTCGTTTATCGAGTTTTGCATGTGTAGATGCGTGCTAGCACGGACAAAACGCATAACACACCCATGCATTGACAGTTATTACCAGAGCAATCCGAGCTGACAAGGCTGGGGGAATCTCAGATTTCATCGGTCATTAAGGCTGCTTTATTGCCCTTAAATCCTGTTTCTGGAAAAAAGATAATGTTCAACCGTTTCCCTCGGTTTTTATCTGATTTTGAACAAGGGAACCATCTCTGTAATGAACACATTTTGTACCACAGCTCAGGATGTAGTGCTTTATTGAGTTATCTTACTCTGATTATGTGAACCTGTATAAGGTGCTGGGACTAATTTTTAGAAAGCTTTTGATTGATTGTGGTGTGTACATAATGTCTGAGAGTTTTATGAAGCACACTCATTTTATACAAAAGTGAACACATAATTATTTTATTCACAATTTACAACATTATTCCACTTGCTTCAACATAATCATGTTGGTCAACTTCTTTTGGGGGAGAGACTTTGATTTATACAGTAAAATTTCAACTCAGTCAGAAACTCCACTTTTAAATGAAGTGCTCAAACAGTTGATGTGAATTGTTCTGGGTAGGCCTGACACACCTTACTCATCTTACTCTGAACAAACACATCTGACACTAGAGGGGTCTGGAGTAGTGTGTATAATATTTCCAGAATCCATTTTGTATGGAATTGGTCTCACTAATTGTCAAGGCGTGTGGAAATGTGAACCAACCACGAAAGAGGCTTCCATGGGTGTTGTGGTTCTGACAGAATGGTCATGCAATATAAGAATTTCATTTGATTTGACCGACTGCACAGCCAGACATGGCTAGAGCAGCATTTCCAGTACATGACACACACCACAGATATATTGGAAACAACCCATGCTTGCCTAAATGTCCCCAATGCTTGTAATGGTTTCCTTCCAGTACTTAAACAACCTTCGTCCATACCCTGGGGAACCGTTGGCTGACCGCTCAATAGGCTATGATTCATATCAGGTGAGAACAAAGTACTGAAATGATGATAAAATGGACAGTTATAGATCAACCCTTTTGGCTAAAGGTCTATGAGCAAGAAAATTTCCAAAAATGCACATATTATATAGGGGGAGGGCACATGTATATCTTGCCAACTGGAAATTTATAAATGAAAATTTATCACAATGATTTCATAATTATAGCATTGATGAGTCACTTCTGGAGGAAATATTGTTCCTTTCTTCACCCATATTGGCACAATACACCTTATGAATAACGAAGGTCATTGTAAGGGTAGCATGTTAAGATGTAACAGAGGGCATTCCTGTAGTTTCCTGGCCTATATCTCCTTCCGTGACCGTCTATATCAGCAGGCAATGCCCATCACATTAGGCGCCCTTCGCACCTGCCACGGCCACAATGCACACTATGACAGTTGTCAGCCAGGCTCTATGCCTCGCCCCACCACACTTTGACAGCTGACAGTTAAGCCCTACCTCACATCACCCGTCCCAGAACCGCAACAAAGCTCTTCCTAATCTTACACATAATACAGGGACAGCCTTGTTACTATTCAACTTAGGTTTTGGTACCATTATGTTTCTGCAGTCATGTGAGTAAAGAAGGGGGGTGGTGGTTCACCAGGGACCTTAGTTTGAGGGTGATGGATTTTACTCCCCATGTTGGATAATCTCAGAATTCTTAGTCACCTCATTGTTATAGTTTGGAGATTGCAGTATTGGTACTTGTGTTGAGGATAATCCACATTGGAGTGGTATTAGTACTAAGAAAACACAATATTGCATGGGATTCTGATAGGCGCTGCCAAGTTTAATTATTACACTGCAATTAGACTTCTATAATAAAACTGGAACATTCAGATGATAACACCAGGGGAGATGCATGCATGATCATCCTTTAGATAGGGCAAGGTTGAATTGATCATGTTATGGCCATGGCTTATTGATATAAATATTTTCGCATTCACTTCAATAAATTAGCTGATTATTTTTCTCTATGATGTGTGCGATGTTTAGGGTGTATGGTCTATTTCAGACAAATCCCATTATATACAAATTTAGAACGTGGTAGTTTTGCCCTTGCACAAATAGAAATTGCAACCACTGATTTAGTTTCGGACTGTACAGTAGTAGTACAATTCTTAAAGGCTGTGGCACTGTTAAAACCTAAGTAGTATAAGGAGTAGTGTCTTATAACCAGGCGAGCTTTGATTGAATCGCCGCCTTTGAAGCCTGATGGTTCCCCTAGCATGTATTTGTTAATATCCACTAAACGAGACAGGCTCTTTATCTTCATGGCATATGTATACATGGACCATGTCGCATATCTTATCAATAACCCGAAGATGTAATTATCTTGTTTGCATCATTAATGAATAGAATGTACATAAGTATCTGCTTTGGGTTCCGACTGACTGCTTCTCCGATAATCAAGTTATCGATTTATAAGTATAAATCTTCTACAGTCTACATCAATCAGTCTCATAATCCTTGTAAACTTCGCGTGAAAGGTCAAGGGCTTCAAACAAATTAAAATCAAATTTACTTTGTATTTGCGCCAAGGGAGGCTATTGTTCTCATTGTTAAGCCGCCTTTGCTTCGTGGACAAATCGTAATCGTTACTATTTGTTTCGGTGCTGCTGAACAACAGTTTCGGATTCACATTGATTAGTTTCATCTCCCGAGACCAGCAGGTAAAAATATATAGAGTTCTGCTCTGGCAACCTATTTGGACGGCCCTAGGGTCGTATGTGCCCTCCACTGTGTCGGGCCAGGACTGATACAAGGCGAGGGTAGCCCGAATGTTAGTCGTTAGTATGAGGGAAATGCGTGCTAGCACGCGATACTCTGTTCAATGTCAACCAAACTGCTACGTATCGGTGAAATCTGAGGATAAGGGCCAGGGTGTTTATCATGATTTGACTTATTACTTGTCCGAATTCTCATTTACTGCGGTATATATAGATGTACGCCCCAAGCAAAGTAGTTAACAGAACTTTACACGCTTTGGTTACTTCATTTAAAAGGAACAGCTCCTGGGGGTTAGTCTAGAGTGAAATCCGATAAGACTCTTGATTAAAAGTAAGAAACTTTGTACGAGACAGATAAATGCGTCCAGTGCGCTGTCCACAAGACAATAGATGGCACACTCAGAGGTGCAGGATTGTAGGAGGCGATGACAATCTTACTCTTGAGCATCTCCAATGTACGCCGAAAATTTTATATTGGGTCCTCAAATCACCCCACCCCACCCACACACAAAGAAAAGAAGAGAAAGAAGGGAAGAACCCCTACAAACAACATTGCTTTCCTTTGAGATATGGTCAGTACTTCCAGATTTCGTCTTCCTCCAGTCTTATTGCCCTCTTCTAAAAAAAAGGAAACACTGCTTTATCTTTCTGTGGGAACGTGCACACGCCGACATGTGGTAGCTACCCACAGGTTCCCACACTGCTCCCCTATTTTTGCTGGCATTTCACCAAAAAGGGTCCAAGCTTCAAAGGCACTGCATCACCCTATGCACTGGTAGCTGATTGTTGGTGCACTGCATGAGTAATTATGACCTGGGGTTTCACATGATCTTACTACCATATTCACCAGGGGACTACCAAATCGTCATCATAGTATGGGCCTATCCATAATGTATGTCACAGTGACGAGGTGGGGGGTATCCATGACTTCTCCAAAACATTTCTGTACTAAAAGTGTGACAAAGGGGTGGGGGTGGGGTTGTGAGGCCCCTAAGTCTCAAAACGCCCCTATCACTCAGAATTTTGTGGGATAGGGGATGTTTGAGACTTAGGGTTAGATTCCAGTTCCTTCTTTGATCTACCTTCACCAGTCCACACCCTGTTGGTCATAGAAGGAGGGGGGTTCTCTCATAGTCATAGATATGGCTGGGTGATATCTGGCCTTCAGAGAAATGTGAGCAGACAAGCAGAGAGGGGACTTCATCCTCCTTCTCATGGGCCACCATTTTGGGTTACCTGCTCATAAGTAGCCATGATCAGAGTTCTGGTGAGCATCTAAAGCACTCTTGGATACTTACATGTGGACAGAGCAACTTTATACACAAGTAGATATGTACTTCAGGTCAGAATATGACATGGGAAGGTCATACAAGGAGTTACAACACTGAGGGAATGACACAGACAGGTCGTACAGTGACTCACAAAGATCAGGGAATGACATGAAGAGGGAATACAGGGACATGTAGAGACCAGGGATGACATGTTAGGGCCATACAGGGGCTGTGAAGGACCAGGGAATGACAAGGGGAGGTCGTACAGGGGCTAAGAAGGATCAGGGAATGACAAGGGGAGGTCGTACAGGGGCTTAGAGAGACCAGGGAATGACATGGTCAGGTACAGGTACTAGCAGGGACCAGGGAATGACATGGAGAGATTGTACAGGTACTAGCAGGGACCAGGGAATGACATGGTCAGGTCGTACAGGTACTAGCAGGGACCAGGGAATGACATGGGGAGGGGTCAGGGAAGGACATTAAACAGTGTAACCAACAACCTTTTTTTTTAACTTTGAAATGAAAAAGTCTTAATCATGTTAGAAATAATAATTTTGATCATAATGAATACGTGTTTCACACTTTATTAGACAAGGCAGGACTCACAGTGGCCTTGTTCTATTCTTGTACAGCATAGATAAACAAAGTTCAACTCAAATCAAAATTCAATTCCTTTTCCCAAGTGAATACTCTTTGGATTCAAAGAGGGTTCTAAATTGTTCAATTTTCCTCTGATAAATCGAGCACTGAATCTAGTGTGTTTAAACATAAAAATTATAAAGAAACATAAGGAGTGCATCATCCCCCCCCCAAAAAAAAGGTTACATTTATTAAATGCAACCTTCTTGGGGAGGTTAGGGGGTCAGCTAGGTTCAGCTGCCTCTGGTACTCACTCTCACACACCTCATAAACCCCCAAAGGAGGACAGTAAGGACCTTAGTGTTAGGGTAATGGTTAAACCATATTGCACCAAGAAATATTTGGACATCTCTTGTTTGACTGCCTCGATAATGAATACATGTAGACATACTGTCTGCATATTTTTTGGGTATGGTTCAGATCACATACCCATTTTTTTCAACATGAAAATTATCAATGCTGTATGGTTTACTTTGCTTGAGAATTATGAAATATTTGCAGTAAATTTGTAAAAAAGGCGTGACATAATTTATGAATCAGTCCTATCTTGTTCTCTCGTGTAGGGCGCATCTATACTAATGAGCAAAGCTACATGAGTGCAGATATGGAGATGTGTAGATATCTTATTGATTATGTGTAATACAAATCTGATTAAAGCCACCATCTATCCAAATGTCTTGTGTAAATATTTTATTTTCATTTTTCATACACAAGATAATCCTATGGACACATAGTTTCTTTTAGATATAGTATATATACATATCAGTGCAATTAAACAATACATATTTACACCATTTGTGACACTATGAATTAAAATAATTACATGTACATCAAGTTAACCAAGTGATAGGTAGGAATTTTATTCCTCAATTGATAAGTAGGCATTGTGTTGCTTCGGATATTCAGTTATACACACATGTATCATACATCGGGTTCACATCGTATTGAAAATAATGAAATGGTGATTGTTGGCCAATAATATCATTTCTTCAATAGATTTCAGTGTATACAGATCCAGACAAACATTTGTATGGGGTTGTCAGAGTAGGGTAGTTTATCACAGTCACAAGTCCAAGTGCACTGCAAGGCATCATTAACATGCACTGCGTTGTTGACACCATAATGTAAAAGATGTTTGATGAGTTGCTCGAACTAAAGCATTGAGCAGCTCAAGAGGAGCTGACCCGGCGTTGGTCAGCGTTATCTTATCTCCATCATCTCCTCTCAGTCTCTCCCCAGGGGGAAGGAGTTGGATGGGGATGGGGTAGTACTCCGGGGTCATGCTCCCCAGCTCCCCTACCCATATTCTCCTGGCTAATTCCTTTCCTGTCACGACCCAGGCCTGCATCTGTAGTCCGATCAGATGTGATGAGGAGACTTACAGGCATGGGCCATGGTAAGAACTCGGCTCCAGTACATATATACACCACCCCCATATATCCCACACACACTGCACCCCCTACCTTCTCCCTTCCTGATATAGGACATCCATGCATAAAGGTACAGGGTGTTCAATACATTTGCAAATATTTCTTCTAGATAGGAATTCTATGAGCTTGGTGAATTAAATAATGTGTTTATGTATTAGTATGTCAATGGCCCTTTGACAATGTGAGTCAGTTTATTGCAATTCGGCGGTCTTGACACCAACATGTAAAATACATAATGTCTCATCAGTTAATTCCAATCTGTCAATCTCTCTTGATTAGTTTTTGGTAATACAAGACACATCCCATCAAAGATGTGCAGTTTTAGGTCAGAATATGGTATAGTACGTGCACACCCCTTAAGTGCACAGTGGTATGGTGTAAGTGGCAGAGAGGGAGTATGGAGGGCTGGATGGTGTCAGGAGGGCCTGCAATGAGTTGGGAGTAGGCAGTCTGTAGGGAGGTGGAGAAAGTACTTGGTGGTGGCTTGGGGGCTGTGGGTTGGTACTTAATCTATTCATGTATGCGCGTAGTGGGCCTTGATCCCAGTTGATCTCTGTAATTGTTATCATTCCGTTATGGATCCATCAGCCTGGGGCCGTCGCACCAGGCATATATATTCACAGGCCTGTCTTAAGGCCTCCAGGGTTTCCTCTGTGACTTATACGTCTGGGGGCAGAGGGAAGGGACCGGGAAGGGGAGGCATGCCTAGGCTTGTGTCCGGCCTCCCCTCTGATGGCCCCTTTGGTTGATACTGCTGCGGTAAGGGTTGCGGCAAGGGCATCTCCCAGATATGGGCGTAGTCATTGCGTACGTCACTGTAGGTCTTGGAGTGGCCCTTAAGCGTGTGTTCCCCGTCGTGCTCCATGTACTGAGGCACCTGTGGAAGCATCCCTCTCTCGTGGTACATGGTTTCCTCCATGGCGCCACCTCCACGAACACCAGGGTGTCGACCAGAGCCTCCGGGACCTCCACGCCTCCGCCCATTGCCACCAGCGGCTGGCCCTCGGCCCGTGTTGTGCCTGAAACGAATAAAACCACACAAGGATCAATATGGGTCGATACAAGACACTCATCTCAACCACCTCACCACCCCCAGCCAAAAAGTCACAAAAACGCTATACAGAAAATAACACCCTCCTCCATCTTAGTCTTTTTTTTTTGCCCAGTTGTGTGTCTACACATACGCTTCTAGTGGCGTACATGTGACCAATCAAATCGTTCTTTTTCACTAACCTCAATACAAGAAAGCCATGAGACAGATTCAATCATAAATTTTGTCCCCATGGTGAATATCACTTGGGGCCAACAGAGAGCATAGCTGGCCTTATTTTGTTGCTCACATGCTTTAGGATGATTACCTTGTCTAGATGCTAAATTGGAATTCCATTATTCCCTGGGTAGTCGATTGGAGTAGAACATGGCACAGGTAGAGTTATAATAATTTTACAGGGCGAGTTGAGGGTGACGTTTTTATGTAGAAGAATGGAGTGGGTTAGGGGTGGTTGTCGCGATTGGAACAGGGCAGGGAGATTGGAAGTTAACAAGAGGTTAGTGCCAATGCAGAGCTTGCCAAATCGATCTACACACGCACGGATTAGAATTCCAACAATGGTTGAAATATTTGGTTGGCCGAGAATAGCATGGACCAATAAAAATAATGTTTAAAATGAAATATTAACCTGAACAACTTTAACCATATTTTCCCAACCCGCCTGATTCAAGCCAGAACGAATATCAGCAATATGTGGACATGGTCTGCCACACAAAATAATAACGCAAAACATTCCATACTCCTAACTGTATGAGAAAAGTATAAGAGGAAGAAATAATCATCTAAAAGGCGGAGGTCTACACAGTCCCTTGTCGTATGTAGTTTTTATAAACAACACATATTCATTGTTGGATAATGAAGCACGCCCTTTGCTAAATGAACTAGTTTAGACAGGCAGTTGTGAAGTAATGGATTGTTTCCCCTTCAAGACAATGCCAGATAGTGCAGGAGGCGTGATTGCTCCTCTTGCCATGCAGCTCCTCCACCAAAAAAGATAGTTCCCTTCACACGTGGAGTAATCTGCCGGAAAAACAACATCATTTTCCCCGCGTGCGGCATGATTTAAAAGGTCTGTTTATTCTTCCAGCTGTCCTCTGTATTGAGTTTGCTCTGATTTGGGCAGATCATCTGCCCATTAGGACTTGGTGATTACAAACGTGCCCATGTATCTTAATCAAACCCAGCTTAGACTCATTAGGCAAGGGTCCCCAGCCTCTCCCACGCAGTTACAGGCCATAGAACTACCAACTGTTTCTTTCCATGTACACAGCAGAGTAAATGGCTCATGTGATAGTTCAACTAAAAATGTCTTTTACCATTATCTACCTTCCATTCTTAGTCATCAGCCCATTTCCCTCTTATCTTGGGTTCCTCTCTGGGGGGTTTTCTTTCAATTCAGCAGATTTCCCCGTCGTGAAATCTCATGAATATTTGTTAAGCAGCCTCTCCATTTCTGTTTCGCTCAGGCAGTCTATATTTAGGTGTAAATTATGCATATCTATATTGAACTTTTTCCTTTATAGTTCCTGCTATATATGCTGATGAACCTTCCCTTAATCACCACAATCACTTAGGGGAGATGCACATCAAATCGGCCACATACCTGCGGCCACCCCTCCAGGGAGATTTGGAATTACTATTGTACTGAATCAAAGTTGCCAACTAGGTGAACAACAATGATCCAAAATATTTAGCAATGTTCATTCCATTTTATACTGAGTTTAAGCTACCTGGAGACGTGGCCGACCCCAGGTATACATAGGGCCGACTTGAGGTGAACCTTCCCTACGTTCCCAAAGACATAGAGCTATTATCAGCTACCAGGGATGTCACATTGATATGCTGTTTTTCATGTTTAGATATTTAGATGATCCTATTTTGAATTTAAAGTATGCACATGTACAAGTTATAATACCAGCATGTTAATGAGACCTCAAGAACAACATCCTTGCACGTCACATCCTTTACTCATCTTACAACCCTACCACCAGTTGTTTGGAGATGTAAAGCTCCTCCAACATCAATCAATTTGATTTCTTACTGCCTCTCATGTCTTTATGTTGTGTCAACAGTTTACGAGTTGCCATCTCATTAATCCATGGGCGAAGGTCAGTCTTCAATACATTAAGATGGATTTGAAAACATTGGAAATATTGCCGAGATTTGTTCCATTCTGAGTAGAAGTGGGTTATTGGCGGTCATTGTCTCCCAAGATGATGCTAATTAATTAGATATTAATGGTGCTCTCAGCATCTGAGTACCCCTGTTCAATCAGACAAACGTCACGTCAGACCATTATGTCATCGTGTGACGTCATTATGGAGATAGAGCTTGGTGAAATTCACTAAACTCTTTGGTGATGTAGTTAAAAGTTATAATCCAACAATGATCTATTTCCTTTCAATATTGTAGAATTTCGGCATTGAATACCCAACCCTATCCTATTAGGATACTGATTCAAGCACAGTGAGAAATCATTAATTGAGAAATCATTAATTGATTAACAAGTCATTAATTCCAAGTCTACCAAAGATTGATGGTTTAAAAACTCTCTTTCTATGCGGACAGTAGAGAGGTTAAGATCACAACGTGTACGGTAACGTGTACGCCTAGAATGATAGGAAACGGTAGGCTAGACGTTGCCGTACACGTTACAAGTAGGCAAACATAACCCCTCTATTGTTGAGTACCAGTCACTTTGTTGTTGTACACCAGTTGCTACTTCAGCACCTACACAGAGCTCATTCTATGACAGCCTTTAGAAACCTTAGTCTTAGACCTAAAGGAAAATAGTTAATGCTGCGCCTGCTTGGGTTAGGCTCACGTGCCTTGAGGTGGGACCAGTGAAGGCATCGGGAGTGAATAACTGATGTGTGTCGCAGGGGTCTGGCAAATTTAGTTATGTTTCCATGTAATATTCATGCTTAATGCTAAGTGCTGCAGATGGGACGGTAATTGGATCAAGTCGGGCAGGCCAGAGACATCTTAAGGAGGGCCTCGCTCACCCTGGAGGGTGTATGGCATTTAAAGGTGTTGCTGGGGAGGCAGGCCGAGGTGGATGTTGTGAATGGGTAACTGTAAGTTAGGTGTAAATCCACTGGAGCCTGAACTAGGCCCAACCAATGTACTCCCCACTGACCGCTATGTGAATCTGGACTAAATTGGAGAATTCATGATCTTGGGATGTGTGGTTGAAATAATGGTAAATGGAGCGATGGGCACTGAAGGGAATGATTGAACCACAAAGCCAAATGTGAACTGAAAGAGAGAGTGGGCTAAAGGCTTGAGTTATATCTACTGTACCAGATATATGAGCAATGTAACTACAGGCAATAGCTGGAATACTTTATACATTGGATCAATGCCTTTCTGATTAATCAGATTAAGATGCTGATACTGCAGAAACAAGAAGAACTGCAGACCAGTAGAGCTTTGATCTTTTATAGATAGGTATGCTACTCACGTGTTAGGAGGGCGTAACATGCCACAATGCCCCATGTGGTCTCAAGGCTCTACAATTACACATGTACCCCAGGCTCCCAGCTGCACCTTGTGCATGCACTTTATCATCAAAGCTGATTACTATTCCTATACCCTTAACCTTTGCTGGCATTGTTCCAGGATTAGCTCAACATGAGGCTAAAAAGTATAATGTCTTCTATTTTGCACCGGAATACTTTTGTTCATCTCTTTGGCAAGTCTACTGAGGCAATTGCAAGCATGTCCCTATAGATACGCCCACACAGCTGTATATACACTTCTACAAAGGAAGTCAGACATTGTGTAATATTTATCTCTTCTGGGCATATAAACATTATTAAAATAAACATGCTCATTTCGAAGGCCATCCCAATCTTTTAATGACCAGGGGTAACCCCTTCCACTTAAAAGGGAATGAGATGAAAGATGATTCAAACTATCATGGATATGTGATGACTTCTCCATATTTTCATGTTCAAATACCAGGGCTTTGAGAAGAATGGTAAATTACACAGAAATTATTCATAATGCCATGGAGATAACCTCTCTCTACCTTTTTGGTTGTTTATAGGATAATACTCATAAACTTGACAGTAGCCATACTGTGTGTAGAGGCAAGGAGAAAGGGTGCTCTGAGCTAAAAGTCAACTTAAAAATTCAGATCACCAGCTTTTCAGTGATATATTGCAAGAGAAGCTACTACTGTTAGTTGTAGAGGAATGGCTTGCTACATATGGGTATGTATGACCATTTCTTGAATGGTAATAAGCTCTTGTCTAATTAGTCATGAGATACATCTATAATTAGCATAATTTATGCTTATTAGCATATTCTTTTACCTATAACTTTTGATCTAGAAATGGTATTTTCATTCTGTTTTCACCATAGTAAACCTGGTGAAACATTCCTTTAAATGGGATCATCGATCTTCCTAATAAGAATGAAAATCATGTTTCCATGGTAACAGCGATCAACAAAATACCTATTTAGGCCCAAAGACGTTCTTTTTACATGCCTAATTTGGAACCTTTCCACCCAACTAGATCTTTCATCAAAAATCATTGAATTCTCCATAAATAGGTATTCTATAACAGTTTTAGGCATATTTAAATGTCCTTTTCTAGCCCATAATGGTGCCCCCTGGTGGCTAAAACAGGTACTAAATCGCACAGGAACCCCCATTTCTGCTTGCTGGCTCACATGTATCCGAATCTCAGAACATAACAATAGTGACAGTGATGTGCACAAAGGTCCGCCATCTAATCACACACATTCAGGTCTATAGTGTTTTACACTAGATTTTGGGCCTTAAGGGGTGTCATTACCTTTCAAAAACTGTTTGAATCATGTTGATATTCCTACTAGAAGTAAAATGGTGGTGGTCTAACCTAAACACATGGGTATAAAATCCCAGAATCCTGATTGTCCGTATCTATTGTGATAAGGGAGATACAGCTTTGATAACATAGCATTCATATTCTCAAAAATGATGATTTGATCAAACTTCAAACATGCATATTTCAGGAACCCCTTCATCAATTGAGATGAAATAAAATGCATATTGTAGCTATTTATTCATATTTTCAAATTCTGAAAATGGAATGATCCACATGGTCACATGGTACCATTTCCATTTGGTTACCATGGCAACCAAATTCATGCAAAAATCACTATTTTCAGTACTTTGGTTGCCATGGCAACCAGTATATTTGTTGAAAATGAACCAAATGCACAGAAATCTTTTCTGCCATATTCTTTTTGGCATGGAAAAATCTCAAAAGTAGGGTTTCACTGAAAAAATAACATTATTTTACATTTTTTATGATTTCTTTTTATCAAATATTGTTTAGATTGGGATGGTATTTCTTGTATTTTGCCTCATGTTTGGAAGCTCACCATATCTAATACATTAAAGATAGACTCCAATAATTCAGTTTCCCCAAGAGACCACCTCCCATATGTCAGACTCTGAAAAAATGGTAAAGTTTGATTTATTCTTGAAGGAATGTGAGGATTCTGAAAATAGGCCAAATATAGGCCTTCATGTCGACTTTAAGGAACATTAGGCCTGAAAGAGTTAAGACACCTTGTTTCATTCAGAATCAGACAAAGACCATGTAAGCCCATATTACATGTTATGCTAGATTCCAAAGGGAACTCAATGACTGAGACACCACTCACCTCCGGAAGCAGACCAGGCCCACAATCAGAATGAGGCTCCCGACAAAAACGGCGATGATGACGACGATGGCGATGGAGATTTCTGAAGTGGAACAAAAGAGAGATTTTAATCTTTCGGAGCCGGGCTCTGGCTTTCCCTTTTCACATTTTAGTGCTGATTAAAATGACGGATGAGGTAGTCTAGATGCAAGGACAACTTGGTGTGCTCATCCAAATCTCACATACTACTTTGGTTTGTGAAGGTGCGGTACCCCAGCCAATGGCGACTCATTAAAGGAAGGAGATCTGATATTCCTTTAAAAAGAATCCTATGTCCGGATCATTCAGATAAAGGTTATAGCTGGATGTACGATTATGGAATAATTGGATGGTGACCTCCCTTTAGGTGATGGAATTCATTATATGACGTCGATTTCTCCTTCCCCCATTGACTTTATTATTCTTATCGTGCTTTTTCTTCTTAATAATGATTGTTCATGGTAAATTTGATTTTGCTAATCTAAATGATTGTTTAGTTGATGATAGTTTTCTCTTCTTTTACATCTGAAAAGAGCGTCATCTTCCTTCCACAAACTAAGAAACCAGATAAGAAGAAGAATTGGAAAAGGTTACAATGCTTGGGATCACCTCTGCTTTCATTGCCTTCTAAAGTTTGTTTTCAAGGGGATGTTCAATGTTCATTATAAGAAGACAGAAGAGGCGAGTAAAACCTTATGAGAAAGGAGAGCTGGATAAAAGCACAGCATTTAAAACTGACAACAATTAATCAAAACTCTCGAATGTCCCAAGAAAAGCTAACTGTATTAAGACCATTCTGCATTTATTGGGACAGGTTTGGTAGCAGTCAAGGAAAGAAGTATCTCCGGCGTGTGGACGTCAGAAAGGTAGGCAACAGGAGGCAGGGCCCTCTAAGCCTTTTGATCTGGCACGTACAAATAAAGGTTTTTAGGAGGAAACAAGAATCTGGCTAACCAAAATGACTAGCCAAATGAGCATCCTCAATCTGATTAGGAGGGGTGTTTGTGGACGCAAATAGAACAAACTGGGAGGGGGGATTTTTAGATCATGCTGTATCTTTAGAATACCATAATCATTATAATAGTAGGATTGGGGGTAGATCCCTCTTTTTGCTCTGACATGGGTACATTCTCTGCTGTTATACACTATAATTGAATTATGTATAGAGAAGATTTGAGACCCCCAGTGTGCTAGGATACATAAGCTTACTCCCCCCCCCCATTGATAAAAAAAATTGAAGGAATTAGAAGGGGTTAAAAGGAAAAAATGTGGTGAAATCTGCTTCTCCCATTCACTCACAAATGAATGGCTTAAAAAGTCAGTACATGCCAAATCTCAAAATAATCATACTTACAACCAAGACATCTTTGAATCTTTCTAGCCCTATATGCTAAACTTCTGGTGCAATCCTACCCCACTTTCAGTTTTTCAAATACCCTCCCAAAAAGTGGTTTTGAAGGGGGAATTTAAGAGCAAAACTGAATTCATTGGGTACACTGAGCCATAAATACCCTGGCAGAGTTGCAGACAAGTAGGTTCAATAAGTTCAAATTACTCACTGTCATCAATAGGCTAAGGAGGGTCATGGAGTTTATTGGGCAAACAATCAACCATGGATCTAGGTACATATGTTCTTACAATTATGCATGGGACTTATGCGTGCAGCTTATTTGTGCGACTTATGCATGCGACATATGCATTGAACTTATGCATGGGAATTATGGATGGAACTTTCTGCATGCAACTTTTGCATGTAACTCATCTATGGGACAATGGTGCAGCAATGGCGAGGTAAGAATGCAGCCCTATGAAAATGCTCCAATCACATTTGGATGCAAAGCCAACGTTTAGAGCTTGCTGTACATCCTCAAACTCTTGAAGTTCAATGTAGGCACTCATTATTTGTCAGCAATTAGTCAACATATGTAAGTACTTTTTCACTATTTGTCAGCAGGTAGTCAATATAATTGTCAGTACTTAGTCATTATTTGTCAGTAATTAGTTAATTATGTCAGTCCTTAAGCACTTTATCTCAGCAACCATCAGGAATATGGCTCTAAAATATTGAAACATAGAATCAGCGTGGTGGAAAAAAAAACCTTGCAATTGATGTCTTACAAGTGCAAAACTTACTCTCTATTTGTCAGCAAGCAGTCAATATTTGTCTGTAGTTACTTACTTTTTATTGTCTGTTCCATAATGTTGCTTTTATATTCAGGGTAAAGTTGAATGTGAAGATTCATTTTGGAACCTGGACATGGTTGTATAACTGACTGCCACCTTTGTTATGTGTGTTATCTAGCTCAATAGCAGCTTCGAATATCAAAAGATGCTACAAGTTAACATCGTAGCACTTCATTTGAAAATAATAATAAAATAATTTTATTCACTGGACGGGCACGATGCATATGGAAACAATATCTTGAAAACACAAGGGCATGGTCTCTCCAGTAGACAGCAGAGTGAAATCAACTATTTGCCCTTTAAGGAGAAACTCATTTGGAAGTTTTAATATTTCTTAAAGGTTATCAGGACTCCTTCAAGCCACACGTATTAAGAAAAATGATTAGACCTTCATTAACAAAACGATTCACCATTTTCTTTCAGCAGCACTCATTATCTTTACCCAATATAATTCATCACCCCTATGGCCAGGCCTGTGTTGAAATCCTTTATAATCATTCTAAGGGGAAATCATGGACGCAAAACCTAATGTCCGGAGTACTTTTAAAAAAGTGTGGAAAATAAGCCTCTTCAGTTCAATGGGTCTTATTAATAACACTCTCCCAGCAATGAGGGGCTGAGATTAGCTCTTACTACATGTGACCCATCAAGGGAGAACAACCCTCCGGGGGGTGTTTTAATTCCCCATTTGGCCACCAGGGGGCATTGTAGGGCAAAATTACTCTAAATCATTATAAAATACATTAAGCTAATTTTTGATGCAGAATTCAATGGTTTTATTTAATTTGCACCATTTTCGGTAGAGATGGCCGATATTTAGATGGTAAAATAAACAGTTTTCATGAGAAATCAACCTATATGCCTGTTACTGGTTGCCATGGCATGGCAACCATTCCAATAATCAAAATTTGAAGATTTTTATGGCAATTCTTTGGGATACTCACAAAAAACCTAAAACTGAAAACAGAAATGAAAAAAGGCTGATTTATTGTGATTTAGATATTGTTATTGTTTATAATGTATTTAGAGCTTAATCATTGATTTCAGAAATGAATAATGACCTATGTTCAAGGAGGGGTTCTGACATAACTACTAGGGCTATTTAACCCAATGATGTCACATTTTAAAGATCTTGAGACAAACTTTGATAATGAATTTCCCTGCAGAGGGGTGTTTTTGCTTGCCTGGTCACACATGTACACACATTATGCTCTCAACTTTTACAAGGAAATACTAAATATTTCTTTGATTCTGATTCAAGGTTTGTCCCAAAACTAGGAATGTCACCCCATCCACTCCTATCTCTCTGATGCATCAAGGGCAACATTTGAATTCTATTACATGTATGTACACTTCAAAAGATGAATGCAAACCTTTATCTCTTTCCTTCATTTCTGATCTTCTGATGGAGATACACAGTCGAAGGTACTGAGCCTTACATAAAGGGCTCTGATTGGGACTGTAGAATGATTTTGAAATGAAAGGTAGCTATTGACTTCAGGGGAATTCACTAGATATAGTGATATACTAGATATATCATTATGTATACTGATAAGAGATGGCCATGAAGAAACTTATCTATGAACACATTTCAATCATAGCAACTAGATTTGAGAGAATCAAGTTAAGCGTCGGCTTTGATTTAATGCTTTGTTGGACAAGAGAAAAGGTATCAGCCCGAGGTATGAGCCTCTGATCAGGGATGATGTATATGGTCAATTGCACTGAGATGGGGGACAAACCCATTTTTCACCATGGGAAGGGGGTAAATGTGACTAAAAATTGAACGTTTTGGATATTTTTCATTTCAATTAGGTGGGTAAGGTCAGGATCTTGCTTGGAAACTATGGTTTTGCCCATGTATGATTAATATTTAAAGCAGCAGAATACAAAATATAAGCTTTTTATGGGGTATTTCGAATGTTTTTTCATAGTGCTCCCACTGGTATGGGGCAAAGTAAAGAGAAAATGCATTGGAAATGTATAAATTTTTTATATTTCCACTAGCCCCCAATATTTAACATTATATATAGTCAATTCAAGGACTATTCCCCTTATCTGCCTGGAGTTATTGCTAAAAACCTTGTGGTGTAGGTAAAGTGGAACCATACATGCCTCATTCTTTAATAAATGATAGTGGGGAGAAATAAATCATATTTATCAAATTCAAAAATATAATTAGAGAGCCTTAGGTGTCAACTATCAGTCATTAGGTAAAGAATTTTAGATTCATTAACATTATACCTCAGTATTGCCATATGTGAAATTGCAATGTGATTTGGTGTAGTTTTAGAGGAACCATACGTGCCACATAAAGTGATTCCTCCAGTGCATAGTTATGGGATTTCCTAGAGATGCATGGTCATAAAGATTAACCACTTATGCACCTATCTACATGTAAATATTACAGTCTCATTATACAACTCAATGGAAATCTATGGCAGTTTTTCCATGTCAGGAACCGTACGTGCCACATGGAACCATACGTGCCACAATATGTATTATGCCTGAAATATCATGAATTAAGAAGTTTTGTTGTAATGACAGATTACTATTATAAAAGGGCAATGCCCAGCATCATGTAAAAATGATATCATGTCAATGTGTTCACTTGATGGTGGAAAAATTAACTTTCCAAAAATGAGCCTATTTGGACCAGAATCCCATAGGAACTAATGCTAAATAATGAAATTGACTCTAAAATTGGCAATTTTTGATATTAGTGTTCCCAATTTTCAGGGTAGGTGCCTCAGTGCGCCAGTATTTTAGACAAAAAATTTCAAAACAATCCAAGCAGTTTCATTTTTACCGCTTAGTGAGCCCTGTGTGACCCCAACTCAGTGCAATTGACCATATGTTGTATACATTACATGAATGATGAATAATTTCTATTATGAGCCAGTATCATAACTGTGTGATCAGGCATTATTTTGCAAATTTTCACATTGATTACAAAGTACTATCAGAGTACAAGCAATACTTTGATAATTTCTTTGTGTTTTGTATTTTTCTTGTATTAATTTCCAAGTACTGTATATATTATGTATGTTTATTAGGACTGTTATATAGCAGCCTACCTTCCTTGCTCGTGTCTATTAACAGTCAGTGTAATTGAGACCAAAACCATCACCACACCGTGTGAGTTGTATACTTGGTTATACATTGAACAACAACTAAAATTTCATCTTTTCTCTCATCTCATTTTCATCGTTTTGTAACAAGTTCTATCAATCAGGATGGGACTGTCATGTATTTATATACACAAAATAACAAGTGAAACTGAGCCTAAGTTTTTTTGGTCGCAATATTATCACCTCCTTTGCATAGTGGAGCGATCAATAAACACGTTTGAAAAAGAAAATAATACATATTATAGTAAAGAGCCTATTCAGCTCAAATTCACAAAGCAGGGAGACCAACCCCCAGTGATGCGAGAATAAAGTTTGTTAAAATCAAATCAAATTTAACGATACCGATATGTTTGCATAAAATGATTGTTACATAAAATAAATCACTCCCATGCATAACATGTACAGGTGTGTAGTGTTTCATAAATGGGTAAAAACAATGGACAGCATCTAAGTACATCTAGGCAATCCATAAATCTAGCTTAATCAAAGGGTAAAAGAGTAGATGACAAACTGTTATAATCGACTGAAGCTTGATTTTAAGATCTACTAATCTATTACACACATGTTTTAATTTAGACATGGACACTCCACGTATCCTTGCCCTGCACATGGAATATCTGCCCGTGTGTCAATGCTCTACTATATATCTCTAATGCCTAAAGTTCTAAAGGAATTACCTGTGCATGCTGTAATGCTGTCTTTACATGTGCGTTGTCAATATCTGAACACGCTCTCAAACTTACATTACATTGTAGATCTACTCATTTTAGTCAACAAAAAAGATATTCAAGAAAGAAAGATGTCACACGTCAAAAACAATATCATACTACTGAATAATACTTACCAAAAGAAAAGTTGCTGTTACCTAGACTCGCCATTCGGCGAGAATCTGCAATCAAAAAAGGGAAAGCACAAAGATTAATTTTTTATGATTTGCAAATGGACGGGAAGTAACAGGGAATGATATCCAGCTATCGTCATAAGACAATATGTGACCAGGCAAGCAAAAACACCCATCTGTAGGGAAACTCATTATCAAAGTTCATCTGAAGATCTTTAAAATGAGATATCATTGGCTTAAATATTCCTAGTAGTTATGTCAGAACCCCACCTTGAACATAAGTCGTCATTCATATTTGAAATTGATGATCAAGCTCTAAATACATTATAAACCATAATAATATCTAAAAACACGATAAATCAGCCTTTTTTATAAAAAATACATAACAATATGGTGATTTTTGTCATAGATTTTGATCTAGAAGGAATTTTGCATTTCTGTTTTCAGATTTGGGTCTTTGGTGAGTTTCCCTGAAAATTGGCATAAAAATCTGCAAATTTTGATTATTGGAATGGTTGCCATGGCAACCAGAAACAGGCATATAGGCTGATTTCTCATGAAAAATGTTCATTTTACCTTCCAAATAGGGGTCATTTCTACCGAAAATGGTGCATTTTAAATGAGACCATTGAATTCTGCATCAAAAATTAGCTTAATATATTTTTTTATTGATTTTACAGTAATTTTGCCTCTCCAATGCCCCCTGGTGGCCAAATGGGGAATTAAAAATCTGCCCCGGAGGGGTGTTCTCGCTTGATGGGTCACATATATAAACTAGCGGTTATTAAAAGCCTTTTTAAATGAGGGTTAAGCATTATGCCACCCGCACTTGCACATGGAGGGATTTGGAGGAGATGTGTGATTTAAGTCTAATTGAGTGATCAAATAACTGAAAGTGAAATAAGATTACACAACGTGACTTTTGAAGTGTCAGAAATATTTTATATTAAAGCCATGTTATTTGTTACGGAACCCGACCTTTTGAGAGACATTGCCTGAAACCCACTCCGCATTATGATTATTTGAATGACGTTCGAGTGTCAATCCATTTTATCTCAACGCCTTCTCACTTTACTGAACGCCTAGTTTAAATGACAGGGGGCACTTCGAAATTAACCTGAAACTATAAATCGAAGCATCTAAGTGGATAGTATAGTTCTGACACTCCGTCTGTTTGTGTCAACATTTTACATGTATATAAGAGGAGTTGCGTATTGAGTCCGCTCAAGCCGACCCTAAGGGGTTGAACATAAACTCCCGGAGGGTCGGCATGATGCTCCAATGAAGTGCTGGTGCGCAATCTCGCCAGCACTTCATTGGTGCATCATGACGACCAATTGGCATGATGCATTAATGAATCAGCGGCCCTTAAAGGGATAAAGGCAATAATAAAGGGGAGAGCATCAGTGTTAGTATGTGAAGCAATGCGATCTGTCTCTCGTTCAGAGAGCAAGCAGTTCTAATAGTTGTGAAGGTGGCAGAGGGACTGCCACAGTGGCGTCACCTAGTGTCTGTTTAGAGTAATGACTGAGCCTAGTCATCGGTGTCTCACTAGGGGGCGGGTCGGTCAGCATAATGTACCCAATGCATGTCCTCTCTTATTGCAAAGTTTTACCTTTCAAGTGAATCTTTACGAATTTCTTAAAATTAACCTTTGTATCAGATCGAGTAGAAGTAATGATTATATAACAATTGCTTGTTTTATCACCCATTACAATTTAACAATGGCATTTTGAAGAGCAAGTTTATCCTTTGTTTGTTTTCTTTTACTTCCATTGGTGTATGCTGGTATCGAATGAACCTGCAATAGATTGAATCGTAACCAGATTTATTCAATGCTGTTATCGCTCACACAGCTCTTAACCCTCAAACAGGTCTGGGTTTGAATGTTAAGATCAACCACAGGATCTTATCCCTCAAACATGTCTCTTACCCCTCAACCGGTTAACTGGGGCTTAAAATTCATCATCATTTATGCAAAAGAATATAGATAATCATAGAAGTCAGTCAAGTCCTTTAGCAAGTATCAAACCTTTGGACATCTATGGACACCATTGGGCAGCTCATGATCTTCTTACCTTGGGGACATTCTCCATACACACCTCCCCAGTGTGTACCGTTACAGGTGAGCCTCCAGGTGTCCTCACTATCGCTACAGCCCACCAGGGCCGAGTCTCCATGCCGCTTCACCCAACCTCCAGCAGGACTAGGGAAGTCTGCACAGCCAAGTACTGTAATGAATAAAGGTACGGACGTGGTTTTATAAAGCAGTGGTGAATGAATTTGGAGGGTGGCATCATTGTAAACGCGTTAGTTATTCCCAAAATCCTTGTGGATATTTGATATGCGATAGAACATGCAGTGTTCTATGAAAATATTAGCACTGCCCTTTTAAAATGGTGCATGGCAAAATATGAAAAAAGCCTAAGAGATACTCAGAAGGAAAATACACAATTCAATTGCAATCACTGGCAGAATTCTAATATGCACTGGTCAATACCACGTTTAAATCCATCCCTGCCACAGGTCATTCTAAGAACTTCAATCTGCCAATTTCGGCACATTTACAAACTGACACTGAACCAAGCCCAGTCAATCCTCAAGAGTATGCCTTGGTTACTCATTTGCTAGACTATCTCGTTAATCTAGGACCTAGAACCCTTTCATGTGAACAGATAGAGATCTATGCTGGTACTAGATTACGTAGACAGTGCCTATGTGACTTATGGGGTTCCCTTTTCTGTCTGGTCTATGAATATAAAGATCATAACCACCACTCCGACTTACACATAGAGTCCTACACACAGAGTACACTCCGTACCCACTATAGCGAACACAATTGGCCAATGGACTGCAAAGATATGTGGGGTTTGATAAATAAGCAGTATCATCCCAACCGGAAATCTTTTGGCTTTGAAGCATTCATCTGGAGCCAATATGATGTCAGCGGCCATAGGCTGATAATGGCCTAGTACCCACCTTCCCCGCTAGATGCCACCCAAGCATCCGACACCAGCTGTCTAAGGCACAGTCACTTAAAGTGACTAGGTTAGAGAAGCTTCCTATAAAGTAGGTTTTGATAGTAGAAATGTAGACCTTGCATTTTGGATTAGACTTCCATACAAATTTAAGGGTTCTAGGCATCGATGTATCCATTATATGCAAACAATCGTATGGTAGATACCAATGCAGTCTAAGAGTCTAAAAGAGAACGGACCTAGAAATGACTGTGAAATGAAAACTTTGAACAAATCATTGGGATTCAATGTGATATTACCAACCACCCCCACATCATGCTGTATCGTGACGAACGATAACGTGTTCGGGCGTTTCATTTATAGACCTTGTTCTTTCAATTCATCTGGACCCTGAAGCGATAGGTAGTGTGAGGTGTTTGATGTCTTTGCTATAGATAGAAAGATGTGGAATATGTCCCTTGACGGCCTGGAGGTACCTTAAACCCCACCCATAGCCCAGGCCCTGTCATATATGTAATAAATAAATGAAGGTTTCCTATGCCATAAGCAAACAATGAGCATTTCTGACTGAGATCTGGCGAATCGTGGTCAGTGAAAAGAAAGTACCAAAACTACAGTACCTTTATACACAAGAGAATTAGAATTCTAACTCTTGTGCTCAGAAAGAGCTAAATGATCATTTTGGTGGCAGTTCTGTGCTTTTCCATCTACAGAGCTGAATAAAGGTATCCACTATTTGTTCATATGGTGTTGTATATGACCCTGAGAAGTGTTCAGTGGAGATCAAAGGATGGTGATCCGATATACAGAATAGCTAGCTTAGGGATCCCCAAGGTAATCAATAAGCATTATGCTATAGACCATTCAGGAATAGCTAATAACATTGTCGTATACATGCCAATAGAGAATTTTGTTAGCTCATCATCTCTCTTTGACATCACAGTAGTTTGATTTATAATAATACTGATATTGCTTGTGCCAAAGTAGATGGCATTACAGATATAGGGTACATATATATAGTATCGTATAGAAGATAGTTTTGCAAATTAGTCTGCCCCCAAAATATGATATCAAAATAAACTGGAAATGTGATGGAAGGTTATATACTATTCCACTGGTAGAAAGTGGTGTAAGTCAGATGAATGCATACTACAAAAGAACAGAAAAACAACATTGACTCTCCTCCCTAATTATGACAGAACACATGGGGCCCTCTCCATATGCCAGTCACTAGTCCTGCCACCTGTCCTTTGTGGTTACAGGTGCGATACGCTCCCATTGTACACAGATTGAGACAGCCCTACCCACCCTTCTGGTTCCTTCCCTCTGTATCTTTGGTTGATTATATCAATATCGTCGATAAATATGTCTCTTCTCAACTCCCACACCTCGTCCTAACTCTCCCTGTCTCTCCATACGCACACTGTGTCTGTTCCTTTTCCGTCCATTCTCTCACGTCCTAAATATTCATCGCTGGACTGTTAATGGTCTCATTTTCGATACATCCCGTCCCATCTCCCTCCCCCTCCTCTCCTACATCTTCTTTCCTCCGCCCCCTCACCGCAGACCTAGTACCACACAAGGTGGTGGTTGGCACAACCATGACTGGCTTCATCGTTCATTAGCAGTGCCTTCTCTGATGATTGGATCGCTACAAAATTAATTAGTCACTGTGTTTTCCGCGCCAGGAAGACTACAGTGGAGGCCGAGGCTAATTACAAAGGACCTAGTTTTGTCCCCAATAATTAAGGCCTAGCTCCCGCCTAGCTCCCAACTTATGATCCATTGAACTTAGGGCATTTATCAAATGCTAGGCAGACAGTGGGACATCGGTTTAATTTTTGAGGCTTCAGAGGTTGCATCCATTGACCATGAACACTCAGGAGGATAGATAGCAACCAGTTTTGAGGGCAACCTACTCCCACTCAAAGATCCTATTTTATGACTTAATTTTAAATGTTTCAATAATTCATAACCACTACTGTCTATTTAGTGTGCTTGCCTTTTGCAAGGACACTTTTCTTTTTTTTCTTCATTTGAGTCTTTTAGTTGCGGTTAGATTCAAGATTGAGGTTTAGAATAAACAAATCAGTAAATGATCACTTCAAACAACAGAACACGTTACTTAAGGGTCAACAGTTGAGAAAAATTACTGATGACTTCCATACAAGTATAATGTGATAAGGGCTTTCCATGCTATTCTCACGGTTCTGTAAGCCCCAATGCCCATCCCTCTAATCACCATTGGTTAATAGGTAAATGTAATGATAGATCAATACCAATTCCAATATCAGTGATAAGTATGACCTGCAGTGCGTCAGAATGTGGATCAGCTGTTGTAGGTTAAACTCCACACATTTGGTTTACTAGGACAGATGGTTTGAAACCCAATGCATGTACTATCTTAATCCGTGTTAGGTATAAGCTGCTGATAGTCTCATCTTTAGAGATGAAAGAGAGTTCCAGGTTATCCTGAATTAGTATTTATGTACGTTAGGCTTATACCATTTTTAAATAATTATTACACCTCACCAAACACAAAAGGGAATCATTGTTCCATCTATGTGGGATCATAAATCACAAAAGAGGCTGACCTTTTGAGGACTTCTATGGGGTCTGGTATGTTTGAACTTACACCAAGAGCAGCACTAAGTGCAAAATACGGTTCACTTGCCAAGTATACTAGACCCACTACCTGATTTACACCCTACAAACTCTATCAGTTCTGTACCTGACATCAACACCTGGACAGATCACACAAAATAAGTGTACATATACCATACAACTTCGATCTTTTTTATGGTTTGGAGTTTAAAGAATCTCTATATAATTATGTCTTGTGGGTCATGTACATCTTTTAAAACTTAAATGAAAATTCTTGCATTATTTCAATTGGAATCAGCTTTATGAACTTCTCACTTTGTTTGTTGAAGATTACCATGTCACTCTCAAATCACAATAGCAGTTTGTGATAAATAGGTTACATAAATAATGCTCATCTAAACTGGGCGTATTTTTTGATTGATTTGAACTGAATAAATGGTCTGAAAAATCGGACGTTCATGACGCTGAATATAAAACAGACGTAAAAGGTTTACCCAATAGTTCATTTTAAACCATGTAGTGGCTTCCATGGAGATGTTCAAACTATTCAGCGTTTACATAGGAGGCGGTCTGTACATCGTAGAATCCCTTATGGTGATGTTATGCATCCACCATCAACTACAGCCAACATTGCAGCAATATTTCTACCCCAACCACCAAGCCCAGAGAAACACTCTGGGGATGAGCGCTAGAGCCTATGCATGTAAGGCTTATGGCAGGCGTAGGGCAAATGCATAATTTCACCATCCCTTGAAGCCCCTGTAGACCCAAGAAAGGATGACCTGGTGGCCCCTGGTTGCCTGACCTTCCTGCAAAGTAGATAATTCAAAGAGGACTAGATGCTCATTTACCATGGAGAGCATCCAAGCTGTCTTTTCTAACTTCAATCATTGCCGAGCGTCTATTTAAACCTTAGACTGGTTAGAGATCACAAAGTCTCTATTCAAATCTGACTGCTAATTCATACACCCAATTAATCCTGGTGATCAGCACCAATTAGCCACTACTTAAACGTTAATGATTTGCAATAATTGTTAATCAAGCTGTGCGTCCTGCCCATACACATTGCCGACTTGCCGACCACTTAGAAACAAGCCATTGCTGACGACAGCTGTAGAGGGAGTCGTAAAAGGCGAGAATGATGCAGTTTCCTGTTGAGATTCTCCTGCATTATTTTCATCTCAATGCTGTTCCAGATTCAACATTAATCAAAATATCGTCAGGCTGATATAATGTTAGTCTATGCATTTTAGAATCTATTCCTATTTTTATTGGGTATATGTTATATGGTAATGCACATACAGCTAAACGGTCTAACCAAATGAAAGGTCTCCATCAATGAAAATTCATCCATATTTTGGACGGCTAGCCTAGCAGCCAGACAGAAGCAGGGGCAGAGCAGTAACAGACAGATGGGCAGACAGACAAATTACAAAGACAGCAAGAGATAGAAACAGTCCTGAATGGAAAAGCAAGATACTCAGATATGAGAGGGCTCGACTCAAGGTAGGATAGGTATGATAGATATAGATATAGAGGACACCGTCTGTCTGTTGGTAAACATACGAAATACTGTGTTCTAAAGAGAAAACCAGCACTTCCCCAAAACCTGGTTCTAAAGGGCCTGTTAGACCCATTTTCCACAAACCGATATGGGCCCTCGTATCGGCCAACGGTAGCGTCCACTGTGGGTCTGTCGGCCATGCCTCTCCATTGAAACCTATGGCAGCCCTGTCGGCCGAGGGGAACGTGGGTATAGAGTTGCAAATATAGTTCATGGTACCCAGTTTCCTTCTCTGTAGTAGACAACGGAAGTATAACAATACATTTTACATCCATAGTCCACTAGGCCTCTGTCGCAGGAATTCATATAGGAAATGTATGGCTCACACGATTGAGCCATACATTTCCTCTATCAATACCTGCGATAGAGGCCTTAGTGGACTATCGATGTTACACCCATAGTCCACTTGGCCTTTGTTGTGCGATCAAGCCATACATTTCCTATATTATTTTTTTTGCGACAGAGGCCTAGTAGACTATCGATGTTAGCAGTTAAATAACTAAATACCATTCTGCTTACCTGTGTAATGTAGCATGAAGTAGGTGCGTTCAGCATTGGTGGACTTGCCCAGGATGCGCACCTCCAGGGTGTTACTGGAGGTGGTGTAAACGTCCTTCTCCCGCTGGTGACCACCGCAGATGGTGACAGAACGCCGGGTTGTCTCCTCCTTAAGCACGGCGTACACCCGGCACACGTTAGGGTTCTCCATCATGTCCTGGGGTCTGCAACAGAGTCAATATGATCTTTATAGATAGTTAAATGCCGCATAGTTCATTTATGAAAATTTAGTTTCATTTCATTCTAGGATACTGTATGGCGACCCTACTGGATCATTTCTCTCCCGAAGGAATGGCATGGAGCATAAATGCTGGGCTAGTGATTTGAGTCACCTGCACCGCCTTAGTGCCTCACAACGATTAGGGAACGTTAACATAGAAAGTATTCAGTCCCTAAAATGGTATATGGATAGAACTTGTCTGCTTGTAAAATGAGGTGTAGATTAAGATTTTAGGCTTACTTTGTCCCTGCGAAATTGTGCCTGTTTCACCATTGTATTTGAATCAATTCCGACCTTAAGTAAATCTATGTTAACCCGAGTCATACACATATAGCAGTATTAAAACCTGGGGAGATGTGCCAATAATATGATCCAGTTCTGTTTGATCTGTGCATGTTTACATGACTAGGCAGTGCAGACAGTTTCTTATAGTGCAGGCCCTAGATACGGGAATTGAGGCTTCCTTTGATGATGTGGGGGAAATACAATTTAGCGTTTGCAGTGGTACATAATTATTGTGGGTAGAGGTCATCAGACTGAAAAAAAAGATCTAGGCTAGATATAGCCTATTTTTCTCGTTAATTTGAAAGAAAGAAACAATGGCAGTTCCAGAAATCTTTTCGTCAAAACTCTTCTGGATTATTCTGGCCTCATGACATTGTACATCCACTTCGGTCATAGTAAAAGGCATTTCCCCTAAATATTGCATAGGATATGTTGCAAATTATAACCGATTAGTATCTGATGCATCTAATCGAATTTGTTGTCAAATTGCCGTTACAATATGAATGCCTGGGAAGACCCTTGATGATTTAAACTAGCTGTGGTCTCATCACCAATAGTTTTATGACATTGCTATAACTGAGGATAGCCATGAATTTCATTTTCAAAATAACAGGTAAAATGTAGTCTCTGCCTGCTCCAAAGTTACCGCATGTATGACCTGGGGGTATCGAATATCCTATAGATATGACAGCACCTGGCACCTAGCATGATAGCCCCACTTTCAGATGTGACAGCGGCATTCCGGGTGAACCCCTCTGACTGTTGGCATATATGGTATCAAGCTTTGCCAGGCACGCAAGTTTACGATATCTCATGAAACTCCCCTGTGAGGCAAAATTGTTGAAATGTCAATCACCATGTAGAATGTTTTGCACAGGTGTGAACATTATAGAAATAATTATGATACAGCTATCGCCCCAAAGAAGCAGGCCCTCAGTTTGGTTAAACTTCCTTATAGAAACGCCCAAGGACGATAACCTATCGCTAACTCATATTTCGCTTATGAATTAAAATGTTCAAATAGTATAACTCCTTTACATAAATGATGGAGATAAATCCTATGTGAAAGGTGCAAAAAGACTTAGTGTCTTTAGAGTTGCCACTCTGGAAGGCCTGCATGCACTTCAGATAGGTGGATGCTTTTGGTCAGGAGGCGAGTGGCATACAAGGTGATAGGAGTGATATGTGTGGTGAGGAACCTGACCTGACACTCTATGAGATTTAGCTAAGCCCCATACCCTGCGACAACTGATGAGACCAATGTATTATTCAGGGGAATTACACCAGGACGGAATCATTCAGTGTCAGACAACTTCCTGGCTGAAGGGATATCTTTACGTCTAAGCCCTACGTCATGTCACTATAATCCTGACGTGTAATTACTTCCTACTCGTACTAGTAGTGGATCACAAGAGGTCAGATTGCTAGACAGGGAGAACATACTATAGGATATCCATGTTGATAGTAGATAGGCGTTCCTCATATCTGAATACAAAGCTTTCCAATGTATCAAAATGATTAACATCTTTATCATATGATAGGCAGATCACTGAAACCTACTCCATATCCCCAATTATATACTACTCATAGGATAAAAATGATGCTTCCGGGTTTATGTTCATTTGTGGGTATGATACGCCTATGCAGCAGTGCTTTGGTGCATCGTACCTACCCTTCATGAATGTATCAGCATTCAAAGGTTGGTATCAAGCATGAATGCAGTACGCATCATGACAACATATAAGGGTATCGTGGATTGATGCACCAAGTTTAAAGGTTTAAGTGCTTCTCTGATATAGCTCTACCTTGCAATATCTAACGTAACCAAAGTTCCCCAGCACCGAAAACCCTCGTAAACCTAGCAGCTTCCTGCTTGCTTCAAGTCTTTAAATATTAACAGGATGAGGCGGCACATGGGATGAGATAAACCTGCGTCCAGGCTATGCTCCAGTGAGTAGAGATTAGTCATCCTAAAAGAAGGCGTATCGCACTAAGGACATCTTCTGTACTTAAAGGGCATTTCAGTGCTTTAGGTGTGTGGGAAGCGTGCAGATCGGATAAGATGTTTTCGGTTTCAGAGAACTCAGCGCCCTCCATACATACCTGGGTAGTATGTAGGCCTACTATTAGTTTGAATGTTACCGGTAATTTCCTGTGTTGGTTATCAAACCAAACACATTCACTGGCAATGTCTTATTAAGACCCATAGGCTCTATATACTTTGTCAGTTAACAAGTACTGTAAAATAGAAATGATAGTGACAGGTTCCTTAATTCATCCCATCTTAATGAAGTTGGGATCACAGGTGTCATTCCAGGAGGGTATCTCAAAAAGATTGGGAAACCAGTTCTCACCGTAACTATTTGATCCTGCAGTTCTCCTACATTTCTCATCCTAAGAACAGACTTCCCTGCTTGACTTCTGCTACAAGTGAACTGCACGGAAATAGGTCGAGTTGCAAAATAAGAGACTGGACCCCTCCTATCGCACTCCTATAACTGACTCCCTCTTTACAATACAAGAGGGAATCCACTCCAGAAGGTCAGTGAGTTCAATTTTGGAATTATCACCTCCGACAGGATCGATTCCAAATCTTTTTGAGATACCCTCCAGTTCAAAAGTGACAATTCACTTTACTACTAAGGCGACGAGCGACTTGCCGGTAAATCCTGTGCCCGAAATGGCGCCGTGGTTCAATTGAGTCACCCCGAATCAATGAATTATATTTTATGTGTTTTTTTTTTTTTCGTTTTTTTTTTCGTTTTTTTTTTATCAGAAAAGATATAACACTTACCCGGTGGGAAAGCCAAAGTCCAATAGCCGCACCTTGATTTGCTGCCCAGGCTGAGCTTCCACTAACCAGGGGCAGTCTGCTGACCCGCACCCTGTCTCCTCTGTAGTGGCAGACGCTATGTAACCACTGGGAGCTGTCAGTTTGACAAAGTCACACGTCCCACACTGGCGCCGCTCTGTGCCCATCACTTCAAGTATAGGTATAGAGTTTTACACTTTGACTCCAAATAGAAAGGGTGATGAAGAAGTCATATCAAGTAGAATCTATCTTTCAACGGTGGCATAATTCCCCCGATGCAGTCAGTATTGTATCAAAGAATCATACCAAAATATTGATGATGTACGGGTGAGGCCATTGTGTGTTGCTCAGCAGGGCTTCACTCACGTACCAGAGGTGTGTGGACATAATGGACTGATATATTAAGCATTACTTAGAGGGCTAATGGTAATTTCAATTGTATTTGAAGGGACCTTAAAGGGACCGTTATATGCTATGTACACGTGTAATAGAAAAAGAGACTATACCAAAACATGAACCGTGAAATACCAGTAATAGGGAAAATAAAGTGATGCTACCTATCGCAGTGGGATACGAAATTGACTAATTATTCTACAGACGTACAGCAAAGGAATAGATTTAATTTTCTCAATTCCAAATTCTCTAAGCATAAGTAAATACCATGGTAGTCCAATATATCTGATTATTTAATTCTTGAAATACAAACTCGAATCATACATTATCTGCAACTAGAGATTCTTATGCCTGACACTCACCTTTAACACATTTATACTGTGCCTCTAGGTAGCTCTGACGTTCAGAACACGGCCTTGTAGATTCAAACTCGGCGTCTGGTATTTGGACGTTACATGTCCTTCTTCCTGAGCACTTCCTATCTGCCATGGAGAGGACATTGGCCTTACATCCCAGGTACCCCAGATCTTCTACTACACACCGTCCTATTTGCATCCTACCATACTCAGCTCTCTCCATGACCACCACCTCGTCAGCAGCACATGTAGGTTCGTAGGAACTCCACTGGCACACCTCCTCAATCACTGCATGGGGGAGAGAAGGTATACAGAATAAGACAATAGTAATAGTAATAACTGTTATGAAAACTTGGTTGCTGGTGGATGTGACTATTTCTTTCAAAATAAATCAGGAATTACATGGAACTGTGAATTTTGTACAGTAATTCATGTTAAACCTCTTGCATGGATGGAAAGGTGTGGCATGATGCTATACTATGGTATTATATACCACCTAATATACCAAGTAATCATACAATTCAGGAATATTTGCGAATCTTACAAATATAAATTCGTAGTTAGGGTAACAACTAATTTAATCGTTATATATTTTATGTGACCACCAGCTAACAAAACGACTTCAGTGAATAGAGTGAATCAGATGAATAAAATGTATATGAGATTATGCTTGAACAGTCTTCAAAGTTGAGGATATATGACCATAAACAGCCATTGCCATAATATTTTGTCTAGTCTGACATAAAAATGAAAGTCTCCCTTTGATTCCCCAGATGTAAAGACCATGTCATAGAGCTAAATGTCAAGCTTTCAAAAAGGAGAAAACCAAAGCCCCGGGGCCCTTAGTGAGCTCTTTCTGTGGGCGGGATGCGTCCGTCTGTGATCTTGGCATAAACAGTGGTCGGTGTTGCCTCTGTGATCAACACGTGGATGAATATTTGGTCCTGATTCCCTAATCAATTCTGCCATCAGCAGCGTCCCTAATGAGAACTGCACTCCTCGTGACTACATTACCCACCTCTGGCTTATACTGTGTGAGATAAACACTGCATTTCTGTATAAATAACGGTTCCTTAATGCAGTAGGCTGTGGGTGGTTTCTGCAGACCACCCTAAAAATGGGCTTGCCACCTAAAATGGGCCACTGTGTCCGTGACACTATGTCAAATATAGCTTGTCTCCAGGATGTTAAGGCGCTGTTTATGTTAGAGCAATTAGGAGAGCTTTGATACACAAAACAAACTGGAGCCCTGGAGGAGTCTAGATGCAATACCTGAAGCAATCCAAAAAGGCAGTGCTTCATGATTAGGCTAATCACATCCACAGGTGACAGCATCAGGACTGAACCTTTGACCAAAATAAGGATTGTGTTCTATGCCTTAATGATTGTGTGCACAATCAATTTGATATTCTCCCAGCAACTGCCCTTAACTTTCTTATCGCATGACTTGATAAAAGGTCATGTCTCTTAAATGTCGCCCTCTTCTGCTTTCTCGTCATCGTGAAGTTCAAACGACACGCCCATGTTGGCCTATAGCTAGCCCGAAACGCCCAAGGGTCTATAGTATCATCCAGACTTCAGAAGGAGGATACAAAGAAGGAAGAAAATGAGCGATTCATCCTATTGAGAGATGTTCCATATCGTTTTCGACATTTCCATGTTTCGGGGAGGCGACATGAAATAGCTTCATATCAGAAGAGTGTTTACCCTTACAAGGCCGCCCCCATAACCATTAAAGAATTGCCACATTCAATGGTAGTGTATTGTTGTAAGCAGACGTGCTTTCCCGTTTTAAGAACTATGTCCATAGGTATAGAGTACATGCTTGTGTATATGAAACCCAGAGGCAACGTAGGCTTTTGTGATTTCGTGATTATTTTGCTGGAAAAACTGGAACCATGACAACATTACATTTTCAAAATATCCTTTAGACATTCAACAGAATATGAATACGATATACCGATGATAAAAAGTATAGGCCTACAATAAATGCTTTTCCTACAATAAATGCTTTTCCATACCATTGCGCTGTGTATAGTGTACATATGACATTTTTGTTAAAACGGTTAACTAAAAAGTCGCAAAGATATCTAAAAAGCAAATGAATATTGATATCAATACACAAACCCCACTGTCTTAAGTAGGCCACCTGAGGCTGAGCCTCCAACCTTTGTTGGTGATATCAATGTCCAACCCCTCCCACGACGTCTGATGTTTAAAACAGCCCGGCAGCACAGCTAAATTACCGACAGAGGCAGAGGAATCCCTTTTATAACCATAGAACAATGCAGCAAGCGTCGGCTTCGTTTTTTTACCCCACAGGACACAGTTATTTCTGAGGAATGATGATAATCATCGGTTCGCTTTGCCGTTTGTGCCTGATTCAGTTTTTACTAATGGTTTTTTCCCCTGTATGCACCCTTTCTCTGTAGTCAGTGGGAATGCACCAGAAAAAGTGCGCCGTGAGACGATGATACAGAACATATTAGTGTTTGCTTAGGAATTTATCAGGCTTGTTTTACAAAAGTTATCTGCGTGTGTATGTCTTGTTGAATTACCCAGGACCATGACAAGACATTGACAGGTGACTTTATTTGCATATACATGTACTAACATCACAAGGGAATTCAGTCCTTACCAGAAATATTAGAATCCATGTTTCAGGAGTTGAGACCCAATAATAGCTTAACATCTGTTGATGGCGCTGTTCGCAATGAAATGCGAGGAGACGGCGTTTCTTCGATTAGAAGAGAACAATATTTTCAAAACAAATATGGAACAACTGCGTTAATTAGAGCTCCATATTTTTGATGAGATATGTCATGAATCTATAACTGGCTCCAATCAGTGTATTGCTGGTTGACCTAACACAGCAGTTAATATGGGAGTTGCTGATCGATGCTTGGCATGTGGATATGCAAAATTTACGTCTAGGTAAATTATGAACAGATGACCAAATTGCATGTGTCAAAGTTCTATGAAGTACTGGTTCTTCGATTTTAATCATCGAAAATGGATGAAAATTCAGGATAGTTTGGATTTGATTGCTAGGATTGGTCGAGTTACTGGAAACAAACTTTCTTTTTATGCCTGATCAGTCAAAGAGGCACAGGTATGGAAATGTATATATATGGTGGTCCATGCTATATTGCTAGGTTGCCATGTATGGGTTTCAGCGACAGCAGTGGTATGCTCAGTGTGGAGGGCACGTATTTCTCTTACACACTATATTGATGCCTTTCCGCCTCATTTCATCTACCCTGCATGCGTCTCCGCACTTCTCATTAGGGTCCCAAATCATAAATCCAATATGACCCCTCGGGGCCGATCCAGCTACGTTCGAATCTTGGGGAAGCAAATTAAAAATTGCACATGGCAATCAAGGAGAGCAATCTGTGCCGACTCGTCTGGCTCATAAGGTTTGTGGAAGCTGCTCAGAGTGAGCTGCTCGCATGGCCAATATAGAGGAAGCAGAACAAAACCGGATGAGAGCTCCCTGAGGAGGGGTGTTTAGAGTGAGGGAACTGCTCCGAGCCGCTCAGTGCATCCTACATGGCGATGTGGGGATGTGTGTGTGCGTGGTGGGGGGGGGGGGTTAAGGAATAGGAAGTACATAAATAGAGCTTCGATGACCTATGAGTCAGCTTGTCTTCATGCTATATACTTGAACTGCTTTGGGAGTTATTTCTTGTGAATGCTTTCATCTCCTCCATATCATAAAATATGACAACTCTCTGCACCAAAAACTAACAAAGAGAGGACAATAGCTGGACGGAATTTGATGGTTCACAGCTGACAGATAATTGTACCCTGTGCAGGAAATTAGCGAGATCCACAAGACGGAACCCCCTTTCTATTGGCAGAATTGACCAATGTCATACAAGCCTGCATGGTATTGACTGAAGTGTTGCAACATGATTAAGCATGTCAGTACCCATGTATTTGTATTAGTCATCTTGGAATTAGTGTGAGTAGTATAGAGAAAGTAGTTTAAAGTGGACCATTGAAAGATTTATGAATCACAACCATTTTTGGACCATTTGTTGCTATTATCATATATACTTGGCCCACGTTTCTTCACACATTTTGTTTTATGAGGTCTAGATCCCGGGGTCTAGATGGAATATAAGATAATTTTGGTTCAGATGCCTCTTTTAAGCTATATGTGATTAATTGCTTTTCTTTCAGGAATTGCTTTTTCCTTTTATGTATGTCTTCACAGAACACCCCTCTTGCCTTCTATGACAAATAACTTAATTACTGGGAGTGGCTGCCCTGTAAACTCATAGGTAACAGCTTATGATGCAGGAAACAGACTCCACAATAACTGTCGGGAAGAGTTAAAGCAAACATCTTCAAAGAGAGGTTAGACCCTCAATGAGGAAAGGGTCTATCTATTTGCAAATTTCAAGGTTCTAGATTATTGATATAATTGATTTCATAGTTAAAATTTCATTTTATATTCTATACCTTGCCCGGAGGCCCTAGGTCTTATAGATCCTTATAATTTGTATCTATGATTTGTGTCTGGATTGTCTTGACTTGGGATCGAGATTTACATTCAGGCACACCACTTGCACATATATAGATGGCATGCTGAGGTACGACGCAGATTTCTTCTCCATTAGGAGGCATATGTTGGCTTCACATTGCCGGGTAATTGTGGTAAACAGTCCCCATGGAACCTTTGTTGGGCTTCGTATTGAAAGTAAATGCTCTCTTGATATATCACATATAGACTATAGACACACGAACCATGCAATGCACAGGTAAGAAAAAAAGTACTACAGGTCTATATACCTATGCAGATTTCCCGCCTTTCATTAGAAACGGACAGAGTGTGAAATTTATTGGGCCTCAACATTTACTCTAGAGTAGGCTTTTAAAATAACACGCACAAATGAACTACCGAGTATCTGGTATTGGTGCTAAACTTTGATGTTGATATATTGGGCGATATTTAGAGCAACAATGACTATTTCCCTGGTAATCCCAGGAGATATCTCGTGATAGATAACAATCGCTTCTGCATCGATATAACTTAATTCCCATTATAAATATGAAGTACATAGAAGAGGAAGAAGATGAGAGAGTGAAATGTCAACAAGATAATGATTAGTCGCAGAGAATTGCCCTATATCATCCCTGTCTCAAGCCGAAGGCATAAAGAAGATGGCAAGAAATGGCCCTGAACACCGACCTTATGGTGGCTCTCCCACTTCTCCTTGGTCGTTGCTGACCTTAGTTTCACATGCGGCTCGCCTCCGATAACGACGCACTCAGGGATGGGCCCAATTTATTCCGGGCCGATCCAGGCCTGCGTCCTGATGCGTTTTACTCATTAGCACTGGCCGGAGTGCGCATGCGCGCTCTGACCGGAACCGGAACGGCCCCATGGAGAACAATTGGAGGGGAATATAGATGGGACGACAGGGGTTGGGAGGGACGGGAGTAGAGTAGGTGGGCGAGGTGAGAAGGGAGGTGATGCCTTTGTTGTTTGGAAGGGCCTCGTGGGATATCTGACTGTACATGTCTCGCATATTTCCTAGCCTTAGAATGTGTGTGATTCACAGCTGGTACATCTAAGTCCGTATATTCTATAGATGAATAGAAAAAGGGGACAGAGCAGCATCTGGTCTTATCCTCTGTTTTTCTATCTGCAGATGAAGAGATACTGGATAATTGAAATGAAAAAAAAGTTGTAATGTTAACATTACTTATACAGTGACTGGGACTGGCCTACTGGGTCGTAGGTGGGTGAGGTTGGAATCTGTCCAGAGACCATGACTAGAAGGCCTTGTAATTTGGGATGGCCGGCTGCTGGTCACAGCTTAAGAGACCTGGTGGGATAGGGTGATTTGTAGTTGTAAATGGCACCTCATTCTCGGCCCTGATTGCTCTGCCCTCTTAAAGTATCTGACTGAATCTTAACCCTTTAATGGTTGCATAGTGCCCCGATATCGTGATGACAAGACCTATACAGCCACCCATAGAGCCACTAAATGTGTCCTTAATGAGCCACCAAAGGGTATGACGAGCATAATTATGGATTAAGTTTTTCAAAAGCTAATTTTTGAATCTTTTAGCCATGTAGTGTGTAGTAACATGAAGGCACATTACGTTCTCTGAGATATATTGTAGAAATCATACCTCGTCTGGCCATCCTAGCAGTAGCATGCTCACAGAAAGGGATATATCTTTGTTTTGGCAATAATATTCTTCGAGTACCCTACTAATTACCTACTTCACTGATACATTCATTTCTCCTCCGCCCTTTTTGCCTTATAAACAAGGCACACTTAGAGAGCTTGTTCTGACGCCTAAAGCAGAGCTACTGGTACATAGATATGTAGGGGAAAGAGGGGAGAGAGGGCACCTTGCAACAGGGAAAACTTACTCTATGTTGTAGCCTATAAACTAGCTACTACACAGGGGTACAGATTAAAACCAAGTGGACGTTATATAGCTAGGCTAGCTTGGCAGATTTGAAGGATGCCATGCACGTGAGAAGGTAAGGAATATACTTCCAGACACTAGGCGAAGTCATATTATACAGCAGACTGTCCCACTCCATCACCCGGCAGGTCATTTGGGCTGTTGAAGGGTCACCGAGATCCTCCGCTGTTATATATATTGTGGGCTAGTTGTGTAAAGATAGCGGTCTGCCTGGAGGGATGCTGCGGATGTGTAGGGTCATACTTAGTGGTATCTAATATCCCCTTATAATGGACACACTCAATTTGACCCACCCCCCTTTTAGCAGAATCCATAATGACATGGTTAGGCCCTCTTTTGGGAGAACAACCTAGCAGGGAAGAGGAAAGTACAGTGAAGAGTGGGAATTTTACAGTGGATATGTAGAGGTTCAGATCGATGCAGTTATTCAAATTCACCGAGAATATGAGCTGCCTAAGCCTCTGCCTTCCTATACGCCACATGTAGTCTAGTAGTAACTCATCAATCCTCTCCATTCCATCCTAGCAACACGGCGTGATATATCTTAATAATGGGAATATAATCTGTGAAAATCCCCGGTGGACTTGTGGCCGGCACAGGGCCTGCAAGAATCCCTGACCTCGGCGTAGTTCTGGGTAAAACTAGGAGGTTGATTTACGGCTGAATGTGTGCCAAGTAATCGGCTCGAAAACTACCTCCACAAGACGTGTGGCGCCTCCTAGCGACAAACAACGCCTACTTCCGGCGAGGGCGCGCCATGCAGTGGCCGGATGGCGCAGTTATAAACAGGTAGAGAGTGTCCCTAGGCCGAGACTATGCAATGGGTGATCATTGTCCATTGCTAAAGGGAAGGGGTGAAGTCCCTTAGCATTACGTCCTTCTAATGCAGAACGAAGCGTCATTGACGTACCGCCATCTGGGGTCGCATCGCGTCAGTGGAGGGATTCCGAGGAAGACACCAGAGGGCGTGATCTCACTTGTTTGGCTTCAGACAGCTAATCTAATGAGGGCACCAATGGTACGTGTGCTACTCCATTCCATAGGCTCAGGTGTATGAATATAGTCTGTTAAATTCAATGATGAACCGGATATGACAGCTGTTGTGTTTCGCTGCGATGCAAAGAAACTGATTCAATTCTGTACGCCTTCATGTTAGCTTATTTGACCGATTTCACAGTATAGATTCAGGGTATACAGGGTCTAACCTGGACGAGTGACGGTCACCAAAGGGAAGTCACAGGGCTCCTGCACCCTGACCTTTTCTTGATGTGGAATAAAATGCCAACATGGGTCTCAGTAAGGCCTTCAGGGGGAGGTCGGGCAAGAGACCAAAGTCCATTCCCGCAATAGGGAGGGTCTGTTTGCCTCAGCATCAGCCTCCTTAGGAACACCTTCTCTAGCTCCCCTCATTACCTTCCTCACCTGAGTCCCCAACCTAGACTCCCACATGAGTCACCTCTTCCATGGGCGATCAGCAAAACAATACCCTTTTTCTCTTGAAATTATTCGCTACATTGCACAATCTATGTGTTCTCCTTTTGTCAGTGTATTATAAAGGGGTGTATTTCAATACTGACTCATATTCCTTAAATTTTCTGTTAAAATTCCTTTAAATCAGTTTCCTATTCTGCGCCTTCTATATTTTCCAAAACCGTCATAACCCTCTACAACTCCACATGGTTTATAACAGGATTGCTCAGCATCCATGCCCTTCCCTGGAAAAGATCAAGATTGAAAGCAAAATACTGACGATCGGCGACGCTTGTAATGCGCATCCCGACCGCCTCGACCTATCGACGGCGGCGGCGGACATGGGGTTAAGGACTCCCCACCCGCTGCTAATCCCTGGCGCCCCCTCGTGGTAGGCCACCGGGTAGGGTGAGTGGAGGCAGGAGACTTCCGGCTCGTGTCGGATCCTTAGCGTCTATCGATCATGGTAGTTTGAGGGGTGAAGAGGTGGCGGGGAGAAGTCTGTGCAGCATATAGATATGATCTGTTATGGGTCAGGCTGACGTATTGAGGATGTCCAGCTGGGTGTGTAGCCGTGTGTAGTGCTGGTGTGTGGTAGTGCTGCCTGGAGGAGGCTGGGGGTGGGGGTGGGGGTGGGAATGGAGGCTGGTGGGTGGTTTAGGGGCTGGTACACGCAGGTTGCCTGAAATAGACTATAATATGATGACCTACAGACTTTACGCTACACACCTTGGCAAAGTGTTATTGATAAATCCATCTTCTGATGTGCCTTGTGATACCATACAGGGTTATACTTTATAGTCTAATGTGCGGTAGTTGTTGTGTTGATGTTTTTTATTTTTGTGGTATTTTTATGAATGAGGTACATGCATCCCACTAGAATTAAAGGGAATCATTACAATTTTCCAAACTAACCTAGCTTAGTGCACAAGTTGCATAGGTTTCATATTGCTGATATAGAGTGTCGAGAGAGACATGACATCTAGTAGTAGGTAGAGTGTCGACTCACCATTCAGGAGTGTACCTTGATCACAAGAAATGTATGATGATTTAAAGGCGAGAGCTTAACCTCTAAATATCACTAACAGAGACGTTCACTCCATCCCAGTCACCCATGCACCTAATGGGCATGACGTATGTCTTCGTTCCTCACATGGCCCATGACGTAGACAAATGTGACGTCACGATCTGGGCACGTTGGTATAAAATGCATCACACCTTAATCAATCATTGGTGGTGCATTAGGGAAGACTGTGTATGAGGAGGGTTCTGCTGGGTGGGCTGGGTTATAAGGGATGGCTGGTTAAAGGGTCCATATAGTGGGAAAGAAATACAACCAGTTAAGGTTAGCCCATATTGAACCGTCAAGGGCTCTTGCTGCTTATTAGGTAGACAAAAGGGTACGGATAGTGTTCCTAATACAGTATGGACCGTAGTCAGAAGGAATGAATGGGGCATGGATAGTTGGGATGCATTGTTCAAGATACAAAGCTAATCCCAGCATTGGCTGTTTAACCCTATATAAGCCAAACAATTCATTGGTGCATTATAATTGTCGCCACGGTTGATCCAACTTTGGGATGATTGACTCGGCTTTTTTTTTGGGTTAATAAAGTCCCTCAGAGGGTTAGCATGGCGCACCCACGCAGTGCTGGTGAATAGGTGAAAGACAGCAATGTGTAAGGAAAGTTTTTGTGAGAGCAACTCTCTCTAAGGGTGGCCAAGGGATGAGACTTGTGGATGTCTTATGTCGATTAATCATGTCCCAACATATACCGTACTGTAGGATGTTTGCATAGGATTGGGTGGTGGGGGTGGGGGTCAAGCACGTGAACTACATGACCTTATTTAGATTGGAATTGGTTTGTTATTGGCCACTAGCTGGTCTGGAGCTGGTTCCATCGACACACACTGATAAGGTGGGACCAGCATGTCCCTGGAAGTGGTTGTTAACCAGGGAGAAGGTACCCATCAGGGTATGTCTTATCAGTGAGTTTTACCTCAACCAGCGAAATTCAAAATGGTGGCTCCACTAGGCCTCCATACTGTGTCCTATACCGTCCGAAAGGGTTGGAAAGTACGCAGAGAGTTCGAGATGGGCGTAGAATGGATCCTGTCATTGACCTGTCGGTTACAGGTTATTTAATTTTAGACTTAATAGATATCCCAATTAAAGCACACCACTACAGTAGGAACAGCAGGTGCCAATTTCACCACGTCAGGCTAATTCCACATTGCTAGCCACTTAACGATCATCCCAAACCCAACCATTCTCAACACTGCATGGCCGTTTGTCTGTCACCAGCAGGAAGGCCCTGGTTGGCCCCTTGATCACGTTACCACACGCTGGAGGTACAAACATGGCGGCGCCCATAAGTTGCTGATTCACCTCCAGCGTGCCCACGTGCCTCCACGGAGGAACCCAGTGAGGGGGTGGATCACAAGACAACAGGCACCGCCCAAATGTACTGCTTTGTTCTTTGTCTGGAGACATTTGGTGCTCGGGGTGTTGGATTGGGAGTCTATGCTGAGGGGCTAGGATGGTGAGGAGTAGGATAGCATTCTTTTGAGGGAGAGCATCATTTCACTGTCCTCTCAACGGACTCAGTGTTTCATGCACACACTACTACGGAGCAAGGCTTTTATAGTTGTCCTTCGATTTTCATACGACCGCCAGAAATCCTCATATCCCTTTTTCTTTTATGTACTTTAGATACACATTAAGACACAAACGCTATCCCCATTACCCTCATTGTCCCTCCTTTGTTGACTTCTCAACTGACACATTGTATTGCCAATGATGTTGCCAATGATGTTACATTGAAGAATGTATAGCACCCACAGATCCAGCATCTACCAATTCCTTGCTGAACGACACGTCTGGCAACCCCTTCTCTGCTACCACCCAGTGCCGTCCCAATTCACCACAGGAGCCGTCCATCCTCCAGTTCCAATCAGTTCCCCTTAATAGCTAGCTGCCTTATGCTACATCATGCGCAGGGGTCTCATAGCAGTGGCCCATCAAATTAGCCATTGCAGACCTGCATACCCAATAACCGCCATATTCGCTGCATAGGCTTGAGCCATTCATTTCTATTTCCTTTTTTTAAGGCCTTTGCCTTCATTTCCATACGTATTGGATTAGTACTAGATGAATCAGTCCATACAACACTGTGCTGATTTGGCCACGTTTGTATGACGATCTTTTTTCTCCTATGCATGCATTTTGAGCTACATCCTCTGGTGGTCTTTCGGATCAATATGGCTACAGGATATATAGATTATATGTGTTCTCTTAATGAGCCAAGAGGTCTACTGACCTGCTTGGCTATTTACTTCTACCCAGATAGTACCCCCTGGTCGCGGGCTTCCCTAGCCCACTTAAAAGGGTCAATGTCTACTCTTTCCTATCCCCTCCGATGTGTGTGGTGCACATATGTGCGGGCACCAACACATTCCTCAGTAAAATTGTGTAATGTAGTTCTCGCCATGAATATGACCTTAGCTGTCGAAATGGCGTTAAACATCTATTACTCACTCACTTACTCACCCCCTGGTCAGCATGGACGTTGTCACAAAAACCACTACTCTCTATTTACTATAGATCAGCTACTAAAATCAATGAATTGGACTGAGTCTGGTCCGTTTGGCAAGTCTTCTATGAATTAGCCACTAGCTAAGGTCCTAAGGCCGGCTTGCTAAGGTCCTGAACACTGTAATCATATGTACCCTGCAGCACAAAAGTTGTGAATAGTGAAGACCAAGGCAAGTTTAGTCCCTCTGCTGTTGACGCCCAGCCTCTGGTAGAGCCGCCATACCCGCATATAGTATTATGTAATACCTCCTGTAATACCTCCTGTAATACCGTCACACTGTTTTGACTGCTCCATCCCCCCCTCCCACTCAATACACATGTAGGATGTATCCCTGTAGGCTGTATGCCTACAGCCCTCATCTACCCATAATAGCCAGAATGCCGACAGTGACTGTATTGATTATGTAATTTTACCTACTGAAGTTAGTAGCAGGCTGTTTTCGTCATTGAACAAGCTCTAGAGTGTTTGTGTTTGTCACTCTGTGAGCTCCAGGTACATACAGGTGCTTACCTCCAGCTGGCTGTAAGGTTGTCTCACTGTCCTAGCTCCAGCCATGGCATGGGCACAGGTCGCTAAAAGCTTGGACTAGTTGTTTTCCAGTCTTTCATGACTGTCACATACAGCCCTGTCAGGATTTGGGTATTGGCATGATGCACCAATGAAGTGTTGACCAAATACAATGCTGGTTAGTAGACTCATCAGCACTGCATTGGTGCATCATAATACATTGCACAGCACCTCACTTAGGCCCCAAAGAAATTGTGTGTTTCCAGTTACATGGCTCAAAAATGTAGTGCAGGTAGGTAGGATTTTTCATTTTTAGATTTTGAGTAGAAATGTATGGCTAGATATACCTTATTCGTCAATTGCATGGTAAAACGAGTTTTCATTGTCTATGACCCTCATCATTATATCAAAAATAAGGATATCTACTCTTAAAGAAACATTCATCACAATTTACCGATTGGCTGTTACACCTTTGGTGTACTTTTAACTCACAACACAAATCATCGTTCTATCAATATTTAGGCAAAATTAGACATATTCTAAATCATTCACTTAAACACAATTCTCGCCATGCAAGATCTCATTTGAAATTGATGGTATTGTAATAGATGATACTATCTAATCCTGAGCACAAAATGAATACCAAAGCTGCAACCTCCTTTAACCTTTCAAGAAATGTTGTAGTGAGTAACTCAGGGGTCCTGCATATTTGCTTCTTTTCATCCATATAGCGTTGATAGACTCTTCAAGGGTTGGGTCTCAAGAAACAAACCGCTCTGCATCTAAGTGGTGACAAACTGCTCTGCCTCTAAGTGGTGTCAAACTGCTCTGCATCTAAGTGGTGACAAACTGCTCTGCCTGAAAGTGGTGACAAACTGCTCTGCCTCTAAGTGGTGACAAACCCGTCTGCATCTAAGTGGTGACAACCTGCTCTGACTCAAAGTGGTGACAAACTGCTCTGCATCTAAGTGGTGACAAACTGCTCTGCTTCTAAGTGATGACAAATCTAATCCTGAGCACAAAATGAATACCAAAGCTGCAACCTCCTTTAACCATTCAAGAAATGTTGTAGTGAGTAACTCAGGGGTCCTGCATATTTGCTTCTTTTCATCCTCATAGCGTTGACAGACTCTTCAAGGGTTGAGTCTCAAGAAACAAACTGCTCTGCATCTAAGTGGTGACAAACTGCTCTGCCTCTAAGTGGTGACAAACTGCTCTGCATCTAAATGGTGAGAAACTGCTCTGCCTCAAAGTGGTGACAAACAGCTCTGCATCTAAGTGGTGACAAACTGCTCTGCCTCTAAATGGTGACAAACCGCTCTGCATCTAAGTGGTGGCAAACCGCTCTGAATCTAAGTGATAACAAACTGCTCTGCCTCTAAGTGGTGACAAACTGTTCTACATCTAAGTAGTGACAACCTGCTCTGCCTCAAAGTGGTGACAAACTGCTCTGCCTCTAAGTGGTGTCAAACTGATCTACCTCTAAGTGGTGACAAACTGCTCTGCATCTAAGTGGTGACAAACTGCTCTGCATCTAAGTGGTGACAAACCGCTCTGCATCTATGTGGTGACAAATAAGCCAGACACATTGACGTATCATGTCGCCTAAAAGATTATGTACAGCCTGCAGTTCTCATAAAATGGCCGAACATATAAATGTGGCATAAAACTCCACAATGCATACATAGAGAGTTATTGGCCTATACGGGCATATGATTCATTCCCAAGAAAAACACAGTGGCTGTGATAGTGTTTATATAAAATCCCTTATCACTATATTGGCATCTTGATTTCACAAAGCACAAAAACAGACGTGTCCCTGGAAACAACTATCAAAGTGTATGAAGTATAATCATTGCCCTAGACCACCTACATCTGTCGAGCTGGGGGATGCTTTGTGAACTATAGAGTGTTACATAATAATATCTTCTCAAGTACAGTGTCAGCTTTCACATTTCCCTCTCATACATCTAGATACGTGTACCTACATTTATCTCTGTATACAAATCATTTATTACGCTCTTTTAGTGGTAGTGTCGTACAATATTCCATGTATTTTAGCTGGTGTCTGTGGCATTGAATAACTATAAGGCTGGATGGGTGCGTTTGCTCACAAAGATAGGGGCTTGCTTGGATAAAAAACACGACCTTGATTTGGGTGTATGCTACGCCTAGCGTGAGCTTTATTTGCACACAATGACAAAGGTGGAAAACACAGCGCGTCTGCTACCTTCCATACCGACAGCACCTGCTTACCAGCTTTTTTCAGGTACAGGCACACAATATCTTATTACAGCATTAGAACCTAGTATAAGTGAAATGTGTAGGGGTAGTATTAGTAATATTATCATCAAAGAAAATCGTAGCTAAGAGAGATGAATCAAATATCATTTTATTTAGCAGTTGATACCATGTAAGAGCAAAAGGCACTGGATAACGTTTGCGAGGGCAAGAAAAGCTACCTTGCTACCTTTTGAAAAAGAAATTAAGTTTTGATGGGAGGCTCTGCCCATAGCGCCTTTAACATAGACTCCAGTACAGCAATTAAGGGCCGGGTTAGCCCGTGGTGATCTAAACTTATGGAGATTGGGAATCAGTTTGGGGTTCCTCCAAGACGCCTTTCAGAAGGGCAACGGCTTCCTCTGCTCAGGGTTGAACCATTATGTAAATTGAAGTTTGGGTTCAGGGCACATTGAACCTATAGGCCTAAAGTACCCATCTAAGTTGGAAAGGGCAAGGGAAGACTCAATAAAGTCTGTAGTGATTGAGTGCCTATTTGGGCTGAGAAAGCTGAAAATACAAGCGAGTGAATGATGCGTCAGCTTCAGATATGTGCACTTTGTGTGCACCTTTAGCAAATCAGGTTTCCTCAATATAACAATGCCAATTTTGAAAATTAAGTCCTCAAAATCATGGCATAAAGTTCAAGACGGAACGTGCAATCGTGCAGGTGGCTTGGGTGAGGTTGTGACATTTGCAAACTATTGATACGCGTTGCCCATTTACACACGATGTGCCAGCAGTAAAATTCGGATTTATTTTCAACCTCCAGCATGTCTGCTAAGAATGTATCAGACCCAACTAACCTTCCCCTCCTCAACCTCTTCAGACCCTACACTGAAAGGACCCGACTGTAGAGTCTTAAAAAGAGAAGCAGGCTCTGCCAATACTGCGTACAAGACCCACAGACACAAGTCAAATTAGTTTCATTTCCCAGTAGTATTAAAGACTCCACCACCCGCTGTACACACAGATACCCCCAGTAGCACAGCTCCACTGCCAATCCAACCCTGAGTAAGGGCTAATGACCACCGACCTTCCTGACGAGGCGGCCCATTGAGCAGCTGTGAGCAGCCACCAGCTACTCGCCCCTAAAAGGAGCAGCTCACACGGGGTGCCATTCATTAGCCCCATATCAGAGCCCGGCCCAGGAGTCGTGCGGTGCCACCTAGACGACCATCCCAGAGGATCTCGATTGGGTCCCCCTGATAAGAGGCTTTGAGTCTGTTCCCCCTTTGTAATCTGGTGAGCATTTGGATCCAACTCACCCAGCACTGTGAGTGGCTCAACGAATTGGCTATGTAACACAAGCCTTCTTTGCCTTTTCCCCAGCAGCCCTCCATGTGCATAGCCGACAACCTGCTCCTGCCGGGTTATCAGGTCAGGGGTTGTTCATTGAGCTGCTACATGGGTATTTTACCAGCTAACACTGGATGAAAACACAGAAAGGGGGGATAACCTAATGAGTATGGCGATTGTTGCTATATATATGTACATCGTTTTAAAACATTTAGATTAATATTCTTGGATAATTGTCAGCATGATATTATTGTGTACTTATTATTTGTGTGTTCAGAGTTCCTCTTGGCCCTGAGTTGTCTCAATACAGGTCCCAAATACCATATTGGTGCACACATTATTTCAATATACTCCAAATTTCAAAATGTTCCTCACTTTTGTCGAATTGAATTGAATTGAATTTATTGCACGGGATTGTTCTGATGGGAAGGTTTTTCGGTGCACACATCTGTTACATCGAAGCTCTTTTCAAACATGCATAACGTAATAACTTATGATGCGAAGGGGACAAAGGCATTGAAATGTATATCGAAAAATCTCCATTTCCCTTCACTGATCAAAAGCCAAATATTATAATAGCCCTGCTTGATTTACATAAACTGCTTTTACAAACATACATCCGGGTAGGCCTATACTTGAATCTATGACAACTATACAATTTGACATTGTCAAACCATAACACGGCTACATGTGCCAATGGGAGATCTCCAATCGGATATGTAAACGGTAACATTCATAGCAGCATAGGCGTCCATTTAACTTGGCCAGGTGGTGAAGCCAGGCTGAAAAGAAGTGTTTGATTTTAATGGCGCTCCCCCATTGATCAAACTAATGGATAAATATGCCGCGGGTTGTAACAAATCACCGTGCTTTCACCTCGTCGTACTGGATGGAGTGATATAATATAGATATAAAGGGATGTGACTGGGAGGAATGGGGGTGGTAAGGACTGGGGAGGGTGGGGTTGGTGGGGTGCAGTGTCCTACATGGGGAGGGATGGAGGACAATCGGCCACAGATGGCTACACGATCCTTCATAGAACGTGACAAATGTAGCGCTATTATACAGAGGCCATCTCCCTTGTTCTTATCCCAGGCTCAGCGGATCGTCGACTTGCACCTGATGCACATCTCCTCCCCCAACCCTCTGCTCCCCCTCCCTACACACCAGAAAATGGCACTTTTAGTCACATCTATGTGTAGACATCAGATGACTTGGCAGTAGGTGGGTGCCGATGGCAATGGTCTCCAAGTTTGGATTGCTAGGTAGTTGGGTGTTGGAGAGGAGATAAAGAGATATACATATAGTGGGAAGTGTGAGCATGAGAGAGTCATGGATTTGCAAGAATTTAAGTGTGACACTGGCAGGAGGCGGGTGGAGCCTGATCACCATGGACGAGGGTGGATGGACATTAGGTAAATGTATGCTGACGATGTGTAAACAGAAACTTGTAATGGCGTCATCTTGAAATGTAAGATGCTTGAGTATAACAGATGTGGTCGCCAATAAGCAGCTAAGGTTCGTTATTCATTGTACATGTGCACAGAAATCAGATTTAATCAATCTGTGTACCTATATTTTGTACCCATATACATGTACATCTTTATTGTATGTTGGTAGTAAAGAGAGAGAGCTGAAGGTGGCAGATGGATGGGGTAGCAGGATGAATGAGTGGGTATATGATGGGTGGTGGATGTAAGGAGACAGTTGTGATGGCCATTACGGGAGGCTTGCTCATAAGTAAGAAGAGTAAAAGGGGGTTGGGATGGTGAGGTAGGGCCTGCAAGCACCTGTCTCTCTGTGAGACTGTGAAGGCATACCTGGGGGCTATCTCCCTATTCAATTACTCTCCAGGGGAGGCATCTGACGCTTAATGCCTGAATCACCTGCAGCTGCCCAGGGTGGGTGAGTACACATTGGTGCTCATATTGGTGATCAGAGTTACAGCAGGAAGAGCCAGGAAGAATCTGAGTATAAAATCAGGAGCTGTCTGAGGACAGACCTAATGATACGAGAGGGATGTGGATTACACATGCATACATATAACCATTGGGTGTGGCATCATCAGTGTTTACGACAACAATTATGGTTATATGGAAGGCAAATCGAGGGCTTGGGCCATTGGGGAAATAGCTAGGAAGCAGATGTATGTCGAAGTAAACCAACCAAATGAGGCTGGGGAATGAGACATAAGGGGATTAGATGGATTAGGAATAGTTGCCATACCGGGTAGGGCGGGGATGTGAATGTGAGGTTGGCACAGGGGTAGATATGTTGTCATACAACAGAACATTCATTAAGGGCACATCCAATATTATGCTGTGCTGTGACTGTAAAATAGATGCCAACAACTTTTATGGAGGATGGTGTAGTACTAAGATAGATGTCCATAATGCAGGGCAGTATCTTGTTCTTAGTCAGTAGTTGGGACAGGATTAAACCTCAAAGTCACACGTCTAAAGCCTTGGACGTATCATTGCTATGGATATCTATAGACAGGGGTTGGAAAAATCTGTTTTTATAGAAGACATGCCTTTAATGGGGATCCGCCTTTCGCCAGACAACTGTCAGACCACATGCAGCCACAAAGCAATGCCAGATTGCTGTAGCCTATGTATCAACCCAGGTCTACCAAAGTCTGCAAAATGATTGACACTCTAATAGTTTGCCATAACATGACATATTTTAAGGTCTATTCATAAGTTTCCACTCAGTGGTCCGTGAGTCAATATAGGTTCTTTATTTCAGGGGGTTAATAAGCTAAGTGCACTTCGAGTGGTAGAACCACTATCATAAATGAAAAAAAAATTAAGATAATCAGAGCGCACGCACCCATCTGTATACCCAACCCCCCTTCCCATACACCATCTTTCCTCCGGCCTCGCAATGCACCCTTTTTTGTTCATGTACCCAAACTTTAGTTTTTGCCCTACCTCAATCCTTCAGCCTTTGCCAAAATACACTGGGGCGGGCCATGCATGCACAAGTACCCCCGCCCTACCACATTGCCTCTGTTTAGTCTTCGATCAACCCTGAAAAAATAAAAAAGGAGCAACCATACCTAATCTCCATGACGCCATTGTTTTGATTTAAACGTTTAATCTATGACCAGTATAGTCCCTTAGGGCCTTTCTCCACTGGGCGATATTTAGTGAGAACAACGATCGTTACCGACCAGAATGGTTCTGTGGCTATCTGTCAGTGTGTGAGTGGGAGTGGGGTACCTCCCCTGTACATCTCTCGGTACCTAGGTCGGTACCAAATCGTTTGAAAAAGTCAAATATGACAGTCTTTCAGTGTTTTTATCGTGACAGCTTCGCACATCGGTCACGATAGTCGTGTAGTGGAGTTAGGTCCTTATTGGCATTGGCAACGCCTGTCGCTCTGTTGCCAAACGCCAGTGTAGTTTCCCCGTGAGTAGTATAGGGAAAGAGCACATCAGCAGGGTGTGCCTGACGATGCTGTAGGAGTAAGTGGTAGGATAGGTGGAGTGGGGAATGGAGCATCTTGCTGACACTTTGCAATTAAATCAATGGGGATCAGGGGGAGAAGCATTTGCATATAGAACAAGCCGGGATGATAGTCGGGGCGGGGCCTTGCACGGAGGGCGCTAGTTGTGTTTGTAAGGCCGGTGTCGATGACAACGTGCCCGACATCACCACTTGTTTTGTGTCTACACATTAGGAGGCTGATGAATATTTATGAAGGTAATCATCGGGCTGGCGACAGGGCTACTATCTAGCATCACTGCACAGAGATAGGAGTAGGAGTAGGCAGGGAGATAGGCAGCTGTGGATAGAAAGATGGGCAGGTTGACAGAAACCCTGATAGAGAGAACAAACTCCATGGATCCCTTTCTGAGCACGACTCCGTATCACTAAAAGCCTGTCCATTTTTACGTGGATGTCACCAGTAGCTCCACCATAATTATACACATTAGGACCACCACAGAGTGAAAAGCTCTATTTAGAGCTCAGAAAATCGATCCTTTTTTCACATGAAACTGTCAAGTGATGTCTTTATAATCAAAGGTCGGTTCGAGCCTAATGATAACACAATCGATGTGTCAATATATAATGAGTGTTGGTCCTGGCACATAAGAACACAGAAGGTGAAAAATAAAAAGGGGTTGTACGATGTGATTACACTAGGTATGCAATCAATGCATCCAGTTTCCTAGCTCGGTGTTAATTGACAATAGAAGGCTTCTTTGTTTTATTCATGGGACGTGAACAGGGCCGACAGCCTACCCCTGAAACAACAGCGGTACTGCGCCATTGAACAAAAGCAATGCAAAATTCATACATTCCTCGCTGTCACTGAAGTCATAGCGTTTTGCCGATTTAATTTGATCATGGCAGTTAATAGCCATTTTTTTCTTTTAGCTTCTCACTCCCTCTCTTCCCTCCCGTGCCCGTAATGAATATTAATAGTTATTGGATCTCCAGCCAGTCTTTCCCGACAGCCTCCGCCGCCGCTGCTCCCGACAGATAACGCCGGTGTTTACGCAGCCGTCGAAAAAATCTAATTAACGTAAAAAAGAGAACCCAGCGCGGAATTCAATTAGCTTTTATCGTTTTAACAGAATTTCAATTGCCAGGCTTTGTGCCCTGCGTGTTTTTCAGCTGTTGCCAAAGCCCCAACCTCCCCCAAAGACAACAGTAGAGGACAAACCGAAACAAGGGCAGGCGAACGCAGCTTGGACCGCCAGTCCCCCTGCGGGGTTTACACATACGGCGGCATGGGGTTCCCAGCTGCTCATTTTCCGTAAAACGCTTTGGCGTAATGAAGTGGATAGCCCACAGGAAGGGAAGGGGAAGAAAACTGGGACATAAGGTACGTCGATACACCAACTGTACCAGAGACGACCTAGACTGCGTGGTTTGAGGACGACTGAACAATCTAGGACTCTTCTCCTACAGACAGACCGACCTTCTTATTGTTATCCCTTATCAATCATTTCAGAAGTCTACCTTTTTAAATTGTCTCCCAAGGTATCTTTTGTATTTGGTATTTCTCCCTGGGGAAAAAACTAAGTTAATGTAAAAACTGTAATCTCGGTTGTCATATAGAGCTGCACTGGAGGAGAGTTGTCAGGAGGGGCTGGGCTGTTGAACCGCTTGGGTGGGTCCTCAGTCTTGGACTATAGATCGATACGTCATTTCATAAAGCAAATAAGCCATGCTTGCTAATCCTTCAGCCGGAATAACTGGGACGGGTTAACAAAAAAGTAGCAGAAGGAGATAGTAGAAACTGAGAAGGCACCCGTGTAGTTCTATCCGGTGAGCCGACTTGATGCATTACATAACGCTAGGGCGTTTTAACTGAGGACTGAAAACGGCGATGAAATATGAGAACATTAGCATTAAATTTGAATCTTTCGAATCAAATTAAATCAGGAAGAGTTTCAGCCTGTGAAATGGTGATTCACACCGTAATTGCACGTGTTTTTTTTTTCGACACCACTGAAAAGGGCATGGTGCTAATGTATATCAGTTCTCCCTATTAGCCCAAAAGTATCATAGAACGGAAGCTTAAAACTGCAGCTGCCTAACACTTCAAGCCTAATATTAAATCAAGTTTACTAGGGACATAGTATACTAGAACCCAGCACACAGACTTTCAACCCACAGGTAGAAAGGAGGACAGAGCACCGTGAGGAAGTGGAGTATGTTCGAGTCCTTTTAATATGGCTCTATTTGAATAATGTTTGGTAACGTTATGAGTAATGCCCCCCCCCCCCAAAGCAGCGATAAAACAATTCTTTGCATGGGAGTAGACAACTATCTCAAACTAGACTTATTCTGTTCTTGCTTTTTGTTCTTGTTTGTTTTCCCTCTCCCTTAACATACATAAGCATCTAAAATTCCTATATCCTCTGCCAAATGCCAACCATCATATTGATTATAACCACAATGTTCATTTGTACCTTTGAGTGAGCAGCTCCGGAGCTTCTCCCAATACAAAATGTGCTTTGAGCTGCTCCAAAAACAGGATGTTTCATGGGGCAGTACAAGCAGCACAGCACATGACACGACTCTGAGTGATTGGGTGTCCCGGTGAGCAATTTTGAGTGTCGGAAGGTTGTAACAGCTAAAGGTGATTGACCATCCGCCCGAGCTGTTCACATTGACAGGCTGCTCGTGTGAGCTACTCACTGTGCTTTACTCCCTCTCTCTCTCTCTCTCTCTCTGAGTGAGTCAAATGAATTATGTGTCTCGCCAGATGAGTGGTTATGTGATGTAGTGTCCATACCTGTTTCTTTAGGCTTTTTTTTTTTAAATTTAAACTATGTCTGCATTACCACAGTAACATGACAGGATGGTTTCAGTGTTTGTCCCCGGTGTTTGTACTTCTGCAGTTTGAACAATTCAGGAGAGGCAGAGTCCTACATTTATGACAATTGCTTGATTCTTATGACTAATATATATTCTGTAGCAAATGTGATAATTCGATATTATATAAATTTGTCAGTTGTGTCACTTCTTACTATATGTCCAGAGACATCATCATAATTATTGGGCATTCGGATAGAATCGCATATACATATATGCATGTATGTTAAGTACACATCCCTAGTATATATGATATATACAAGCTATACGTTAACAATTGATTCTATTTGTGGAACCAGTACCAGTGGTATGAATATGACTATAGTACTCGTACTTAAACCAGAGCCCACTTATGGTATTACTAGCCAATCTCGAGTCAGATTCGGGGCACGGTTCATCCACCCCTACCACTTTTTGGGGTAAAATATCTGACGTTTCGTGGCTAATCAAAGAAAATTGGCACCGTGTAATTGGCCGCTGGTCTATTCCAATCCATTTTCCGATGGGGTTACTGGCAACACCACTGCGCCAGCCGGCATATAGCCGCAGGCTATAATAACCGCTCATCCGCACCTAGGCCGAAATCTCGCTTTTTCCCGTGAGGCCACATGATTAGGGTCAGGTGCCAATGATCACGTGATCAGAACACCTTATCGGGGTGGATGGGAGTGAATATGTGTGGAGGGGTATAGTAGGGGGTAGCATGCTGAACAATCAGTCCAGGCAGGCACTGCTGAAGGCTATTCTACCGTTATTTCAGTTATGACTTTTTCCCCTCCATTTATTATTCAATGATCTCTGTCCCAAGTTATTAGACCTAGTAGGTCCTTACAGCTCTGGAGCCATGCATAGATAAGCTGATAAGCCCTTGGTAAGTGGGGAGTGGGGTTTTCACGCTGCTGATCTTTATCTGAGGGTCTAATTCTCAAATTGCCTTCACCTGAGGCGTTGGGGTGTCATATTTTAATCATGATCACGATCCCTGATCGATCACACTCTGCCACCTCCAGGGTCCCTTCCACCACGCAGAAGATAGAATCAAGCACCTTGTCTATTCTCCAGACCCATCCCTCGGGCGCCATTCTCACTCCAGGGTACCTTTCCACTGCATGTCAGCGGTCATAGATACATGTTATCCTCTAAACTCAGAGTGACATCCTTTCCATTTTCAGGTAGAGCCATCAAATGTTAACAGGGAGTTGGTCGCATTTGTTTATCCCTATGGTACCCTCATTGTTAAGAATTGATATCTGTTTCCAGGGGAAATAATTTATTGCACTTATCTATAATTCACCTGTACAAAGGTGACACAAAATCAATGGATACTGATATTAATATTGATGTCTTTGCTCTTAAAAAGCTATAATTCCTATGGCATACATATCTACCTGCTTTTCTGAGTGGTACTGGTAAAGTTTTCCGTGGGTGTTTGTAAGCCTCAGGAGGCTATGATCTGAGCAGCTCTTTGCCCCAATCAGCACGACCGGCTCTGCCATGTGTGCGATAGGCAGTTGAGGCAATTGCAAACAGTAAGGAAATCCGCAATGATAAAACCGGGGCATAGAGTCACAACCACTGCAATAAGTGTGGCTGAATAACATTGTGGTATCTCTTCGAATGGCAAGTAGCAGTCTCATATTTCAGAGCGCAGCTTCCATATGATTGCTGCCCAACTATTGGCTATAGCTCACGACTAACTAGCCTAGGAATATGTGTGTGGCTGTGAGGGAGTGTGGAGGGAGTTGGGTGTAGATTGGGGACCCTGGGAGGTCGGTACCGCCCAATAACCATGTGTAGACCCATGGTTGGATGGCTAGTGGCCTCAGGGCAGTCTGCTTTAGATCAATACCTGCTAATGAAGTTTTTACGGCGTGCTCATATTTTCGCCTTTGATTTACCCCCACCCAAAATTCTCCTACCTGTTATTCCTATAGTCAACGTCCAGAGTTGCTCTGCTCTCTTTACCTGCAGGGCCAGCCGGGGAAATGGGCGTGAGAAGGTCAACATATGGGTCGGGACTTTGTTCATAGGCCAAGTGCTCAACCTTCAAGTTCCCAGTGGAGTTCGGTTTCAAAGAGAATTGGCATGCATTGTGAATATAGCTGTATTGAATATTATATTTCGGTTTTGTGCTGAGCGTAGCGAGAAGCTATGTTATAAGGATCTTGGTGAAGAGGATAGTAGAAAATTTCATTAAAAAATTCATTGTAAGCGATCAATCTCGCACAAAACCTGCCAAGGAGTTAACAGCTTTAGTTGAAATAATATCATCATCATATGAAAAGACCAAGCAATACATTAATTTCAAAAGTTGAGTTTAAGTTTTTCTTTTGTATTAATTTAACGCAAGGACACCTTCTGAACAATGATTCAAAATGAGGAAAATGTGGGCAGACTGTTTTTAGAAATGGTGCAAAATAGTCGTTTAAACATTGTTTCCTGGTCTGTTGTTTTAACAAGTTGTGAGAGGAGAAAGAAAAAGCTCTATGAAAAACTGAACAGCTAGGGGGAAAACGTGTTGGGCACGGTGGCAGGGACGTTTTTCTGTTCACTTCTTTTTGAGGTTTTCACCAAATGTTTCCCTCCTGGGTCCATGCTGACAGGGCACCGTCCTCTCTGCAGACTGCATGGAGTTCTCCCAGGTAATATTTGCGACATTCCCAGAGTGCAGGTACCCCGTGCATGAAGCGGGGAACCAGTGTACCGGCCACATCTGATAACCAACAGAGCAGCTCTGAGCAGCTCTGAGCTGTACGACACATTGATGGCTACAGGCGCCCTTAGGGGATAGGCTAGGGGGTGATTTGGTAATGCCGGGCCCAATGGTTGGTTGGGTGGCTGGATGCTGTAGTGCAGGCCTGAGGGGGAATGGCAGGCCCCCAGACAATCCCACTCAAACCCCCTTCTCTTAAAATGCAAATTTCACACAGCACGTTCGTGTATAGATGCATATCCACAACATAGCCTCGGGCACCCTTGGGGCTAACAGAAAATGGGATCACGCCACGACAGAAACACTGGGATGTGTCATAATTGTGCTCATACTTCGCTTAATTAAATATCATGGAGGTTGGTTCTAGTCTGAGTTATGTGGTTGGGCTGCAAATGCGGAGGGGGCAGTTTTCGGTCCATTTGTGAATCAGCTCTCCCCCAAATGAAAGTAAAGTAACACCCAAGGGAGAACATAATTGCAGAGTGTTCTGCAGAAAGGCTGAAATGTGAGCACGTGCTGTAAATGCCATGAGCCATAAACTAAAACCTGGCTACAGATTTAATGTGTTTTAACTCCTTGAACCCAAACCACACTCGACTTTTACGTCCTTTTCTCGTATCACTTTCAATAACAATCATGTGCTTGGACTCACAGCCCCTGCCTCCCAAGCTCCATGTGACCTTTTGGATAAAATTCCACAAAAGTTAAAAACTTGAAGTGTACTCTCTGGACTTGCATCTTAGTCATTAAAATAATTCTGGGTCGTGCTAGGTTGTATCCTCTTTTTGGTATTTTGGATCGTCTGTTATGACATCATCTACAAAGAATGGACATTTGGACAGCGTTGAATTTCAAGAGTCTTTGATCTCTTCACGAACAGAATAATAAATATTTGGGCACAATCTACCCAATTTTCACAATGTTTACATGTCTGCTACGAAAACAATTTCAGTAGCGGCACTTTGTTTCACAAGTGATTTTGTAATCAGAATTTCTATTGTAAAATAAACACAAAAATCCATAGACCATGAGAGCGAAATGAACTGGCAGTATAGTAAACAGTGGCAGTGAATTTCTGGGGCGGTTTCTGTGTTTGTTGGGAGGGGTGGAGGGCCCTTAGTTGCAGCGCCTGAGGAGTATGGGGGATGTTGGTGGGAGGACTGTATGAGGGTGTTCATGGCCTCAGCAAGGCTTGTTTTCCCACCACCTAGGAGAGGGCTACAAGTGTGCACCCAGCACAACTTGAGACAAAGCGGTGCCGGCGGCGCAGGAAAAGCAAACCGGATGAATATCGACTGTGGGGCCACTTGTTATGGGCCAGTAATGATGCCGATGTCGCTTACAATCAGTGTCGGGCTAGACATGGAGTCTGCGCGCTGTAATTCACTCGCCCCATACTCCATATTGACCCAACTCCCTCAACCCCCCCCCCTTATACTTCTCACTACAGCAGCTAAAGAAGCTCTCTACCCCTCCCTGCTAACTCACCACCACCTCCTCCTTCTACCTCACACTTCTCTCCTTCCACCAGACCTGGACCCTGGAGAGGTCCCACTCCTGCAGATTTGGAGGAGGTGAAGACCTCAATCCAGGAGTTAAATATTTTGGCAGGGGCATATGAGTGAGCTGCTCATAGTTGTTTGGTATGCATCTTGGTGAATTCAGATGAGTTGCCTTTGCAGTATGGGAATATAGAGTGGGCCATGTGAGCATAGGGTGGGTTTAGTAGGATGAAGGATACAACCTAAACAAGACTGTACAGTATTGTAGTCTGGGTTTGGGACTGAGTGCCTTAGAGGAAGGCAGGGATATAAGGCTGACAGACAGAACCCACACTGTATATAGATACTGCCAGTTCATTTGAGAAACATATAGTTGCCTAAAGGACAGAAAAACTAAAACTGTTTTCTCGAGGAAGCAAATGCCATAGGTATAGACCATGTCACTATAAGTAAAAGTTCTGGAAGATGGTGAATCATCCATTCGGATTAACCTTGTTAACATGAACTTGGCACTAGAGGTCTTCAACGGCAAGGACATATTGCAGTCTACCCAATGGCTTTACAGCATACAAGTTCTGCAATGTCAAGCAAGTATAATCCATAAAAAGACGAAATTAGAAATGGCTGCTTGGGTTGATGGAAAGGGGAAAGGTTAATGACAGGGACCAAGAGCTAAAATATAGAGGCTAATCTATACCAAGGAGAGCTCTGTGTGTTGGGACATCATCGTTCCATATAGCTCCATCATAATTGCCTAATTTTCCTGCCTCAATTAGAAGTCACGAAGTTGAGCATATACATAAAGCTATAGCTCCACGTGGCGTGGCATTATTTAGCAAAGAGTATCCCTTCAGCCTCCAATCTTTATGAACAGTAAACATCAAAACATCAGACACCCATTGATGTAACTAAATATTTCAACCTCGTTGCAGACCTCGGAAACAGCAACTCCAATTAAAACTGTTATAACATAATTATGATAACAACTGAAAAGGTATTAGTCGCGTACAGGGAAATTACTAAAGTGATCCTTACTTAAGTTAAGAAATGATCAGGTGAATTATGATTTGAAGTAAACAGTGACCTATTTTTACTTTTTGAAGCTGTAAATCTAGATGCAAGATAACACATGGATTGATGAATCTCCTGATGTTATACCAACTATATAGCTATACATTGATATTGTTAAACAGTAAAAGAAAAGAAAAACATTTGACATTCTATAATGAGTCATCATTGTGTGCATGGTGCGTGTAGGCTGCATGGATGTGAGGGTTGTGATGAGGCCCTGAGGCTAGGCAGTAAATATAGGCTAGCAATTTGCATTGCTCGTAACTCGAAAAAAATAAAACAATAGCCTTGAGCAAGTCTAGCTTGTGGTCTGACATCAGCACTCCCTAACCCAGTTTTTGGCATCACCAAGCCACTATTCGTATAACTCCTGCCAAAACTGTGCTATTCGCACCACATTGCCCAAAAGGGCAGGAAAGTTGATACATAGATCAACATCATATACCTTCACCATTACAGGCAAAAAGCGTCTTATGGCTGCCAACCAACTGAGTCGGTACAATATTGACAATTTCTCAAAATTAACAAAACTTTGAATTGAAATACCTTTTCTTGCAAGACCCCTACATCTCCTCCTTTAGTGGCACTACAAATTCATTAAGTAATTCTGCCTCTTTTATACAAAATTTCCATCTTTTTTTAAACTTATTCGCACCACCAAAATGACTGAAAGTGCAGGGCCCCAGGGTGTCTCCTTATAACTCGCTTTTCGAGTTAATTAATCATTACAATGTTTGCTCTGGTACAAGGCAGACGTCCAATATGCACAATCTATACTTCTACACACATAATTCCAAGTTCAAGACCACACCCAAGTGCTTTTGATTATTTTTAGACTAATTCAGATAAATGAGGGGCATTAATACACAAGTCATAGCAGGGATTTAAAACCAGACATTAGATAAAATTTAGATGCTGCATCTCAGTCAAGAAAGGTGAACTTCTGTATGATGGGAAAATTCAGCATTTTTATTGCTATGCAGGGAGACCGTGTTGGTAGAATGACATCATCATACAGAGCACATCTCACAGATTCTGCTGATAATGTTATTTTCAGCTTCTCGTTCTTGCCTTAATCACATTATCCTTCAAAATCAGGTTTACCTCGGAATGTAGTCGATCTTGCACAAGGTGAGGAGGCAATGTCACTATCAACATTGACCCTTCATGATAATGATTGCACAACAGAATGGCTCATTCTAAAGGGTAATTCTCTACATGATATATGATATACTGAAGTAGCTGGTGATCAAGTATCAAAAGGGCAACATGACAATTGAAGTAGCCAATAATAGCAATGCCAAACACAAGATTGCCGAATCAACAATGGAGAGTATGAGTTACTTAACTGCAGCACAATGCGTCCAGACTTATGTGCATTGGTCGTTATGATAGACCAAGCTCGTGGATACTGTCGAGTCTATTCGGCAGCATTGCATTGGTACATCCTATTCTTAGCCTACGCGATTCTATCGCAATCACAAATCAGTACCCATGAATGCAGTTCTAGCAATCAGACAGTATCATTTAACCATGTTGTCCTTAAGGGGTTAAGCCTCCTCTGTGCCATTCCCCGCCTGCAGTGCACATCAGTGCCCACTGTAACACGCACCAATCAAATCAGAAACGAATTGCATCCCGACATCCCTGATTTAGATGCAATGTCCCAGCTGATGGTGGGGCCTCTTTGCATCAGAAACCCGAGCACAGGCGGCTATTCGCCTGCCTAATTAGGGACGTTGTCTGCCTTTTCTCCGGTATAAAGACGCCTTAACGGGGCCCCAGGTGGCCAGCAGGGCTAGAAGCGCCTGTTAGGGCGGGTTTACAGTAGGAAGGGATTCGCCATGACGACATTTACCTGCGCGCGTGACGCGTCGCCAACTCATCTGGCTTCACAACCAATCTCTACCAGAAGTCTGTGGTAAATCCGATCCCGTCTTCTCATCTGGTGGAGATAGTGGCTGTGATGGGAGGTAGGGAGAATAGTGAGTCTAGATAATGCCTTAACCAGGGAAAAGGTTGTCTGTTCTGTCTTTCCTGTCCTCCAGTGCATGTCCCTATACCCCGTGCCCTACATCCGGCAGTTTGCCACACCCAGTGAGGGGAGGGAGAGAGATTCAAAAGTACATGATAACTTTAGACGGAGGCCTCTCTTAAAATCAATTTTATTTTGTTTCTATGATCTTGATGACAACAAAATTATGGCACTTGAGACGGACCATAATATATCCCAATATTGTTAGGTACAAACCGATTCTCTATATGCTGTGTATTTATGCCCTTTTACTGAAGCAAGTCATGGTCATACATTAATCTTAAAAAGTTGTAATTTCACCTCGCCAGTTTCACTCGCAGCTTAGTCCTACAACTTAAAGTAGGCATTCAGATAAATGCTAGCCGCCCTTTTGGCCACATATACACGTACGGATGCAGTACGGCGCATACAGATATTTCAGAGAAAACCTTCCATGTTTGTAGTGACTACCCAGTTGTGAGCATCACTTATTCTGGAATGTAATTCAGGGAATTAGCTCGTGGTAATCCTCTAAAGGCAGCATGCTAATGTTATTCACTGATTCCTCTCACTCTCTAGGAATGATACATTTACATGTCATGACAACACCACTGTGAAAATGAGCTCTCTCTAAAAAAACGGGTCTAGATGTGCTTTACAATGGGTAACATATCTCAGTAACACAGGTGACCAAAGGGATCTTAATGTTCCCTTAGCTATACGATTTGAATTACAGCTTCCATGGCAAGACATAGAAACCATCAATGCTACACCATCCATAGGAGATAGAGACATATCGTATCGTCGCAATGAACCTCCAGGTTTTGATTGACCGCCGGTCTCAAATAAGCGCCAGGGGCAAGGGGGTGCTGAATTCACTCTTAAGCATTGAAAACAGACCTCAAATAAGCGGCTGCCCTGTATAAGGGCCGGGGGTAAACACCCTAGGCCGAAATACCTGCCTGCTTACAGGCAGGATCCAAGATGTATGTATTGGGATAAATGTGTGTGGAATTGTTATGATGTAACATTATATAAATTGAAACTTATATATGTGGAATCATCTATGACATTGTAAGAATACTGTATTTGATTCATATTTGGTTGTTTAATTTTTGAATGTTTGTGGTAGGCTGTGGTTACCTCAGTCTACCCTCAGTGTGTTCAAAGTGTGAAAGCAGATTACAGGGGGGCAGAATCTCCAGTAGGAATGTGCTGTGACAGGTATTGAGGGGTCAGCTTTCTATCCTTGGCAACTAGTGAAAACACAAACAGGGAAGGGGTATATATATGGGGCTGGGTCTCAGTGGAGAGACACACCCCTTACCAGAGGCAGGACAGGATATCAGGACAGCACACAGCAGCCAAGAGCACCATGGAGGAGGCATGGTTGAGGTTTGGGTGTAGCTCTGTCCTGGGCCTGGAACAGTTACATAGGTGCAGTAGTCCCAACAAAAGGACCTTAGGCAGGTATGAGGTTGAGTTACACCTTGGAACTGTGGAGGCCAGCCTGGACTGTCTCGGGTGGGTGAGGTGCTAGGAAGGCATTTTTTGCCCAATAAGGTATTGTGATCTTTACTTTGATTCTGCTTTGTATTGTATCCTTGCTCTATAGTGTTGGAACAGTTGTACTTGTACATCCACTGTGCTAATGGTTTTGTAGGTGCAGATTGGTATAATCTGAGTGATATAGCTATGTGCTATGGAGCTATTGTTTGACATTTGGAATGTAAATTAATAGTTGTACATAATTAAAACTATTGAGAATAATTTGTGACATATTGATAAAGATATCTCTCGAGATAGTGAATAACACCAATAAATGTATTATGAAACCGCATTCTAGCTCCCTTTTTATATGCAATAATACATTTAGATCCTGAGAATTTTGATAGTTATTAGTAACTGGAATATAGTATAAAGAGTAATATAAATGTTAAGGGGAAAGGACCTGTTTCCACCCCCTAATCCAAATTTATCCAAACTGGGTAGTTTCAACCTCCCCCTAACATATGTATACAAGTCTATAGTGGCACAAACACATGGCTAGTCTGAACTAAGTACTCACTGTCAGTTCCTGGAAATTGTCCCTCATATTCACAAACATGTAGTTTTCATGTACATCAGCTTATAATGACTGAAGCATGAGCTATATCCAATAAATCTGACATGTTTATCTTGAGCTTAGATATCACTACCTCAATGACCTCCATCTTCAACATGCTGGGGGTGCTACCTGGTGTTAGCCTCCTTCTGAAACATAGGGCAAACTAACCAAGAATAGTGTAGTCGCTTTGGCACTAGGTGGCTACACCTGGCTTCAAGATGGCCAACAATGTTTTGGGGTAAGTCGGGAGATTTGAAAATCACCTGGATTATTAATTATCACAAGTATTTCAAGTGCTTTGTGTATTGTGAATCTTTGGATATACATTGAGGGCAGTGTTGGTGGAAGCATTGGACCTGACAGTAAGTACTTCTGTGAGAACTGGGCACTCTGCCAATCTGGCAGAGTAGATCAGAGTAGATAGACTACCAACAGTCACCTTTGGATCCTGCCTGTAAGCAGGCAGGTATTTCGGCCTAAAACACCCTTCCAAATCTATTAGCGCCAGGGCGGTTTATCATGACGATACGGTACATGTACCTGTATTGTTGACCTGGGAGATTCAAAATGTCTCCTATGTAAATTTTGAATAAAGAGTTTTCTCAGAACATTTGTGATATTTTCTACCCGCAAATAGGGATTTTCATAGGCCCTGTTCAGTGAATTATGTATACAAGTGGCGAATTGCCCATCTTATCACTATCTTACCAACATGCATATAATGTGTACAATACCACTTTATGATAGAGATTGCACGGCCAGTTTGCGAGATAAGAAGCCCATGTTGGAGTGAGCGAACATCGTGAGCAGTCCCCCAAACATTCGTGCCATGGCTTGCCGCCCTGGTGTCAGCAGTTCTGAGCAGCTCGATGGGCCTGACAGACCCTACCACAAAGGGCTCATCCTAAATACACCCGTGTGACAGACCTGGGTAATCCTACAACACAGGGGGCGAGGGTGAAGGGGTAGAGATTGACACCCTAAGGACTGTCAGATGCCTCACTTTTCGCATTGCATTAATCAATTGCTGGGTGGTCTCTTCATCAGAGCTGCATTGTGAAGGTACCAGCCCCACACGCTCTACCATGACACGACTGCAGCCTTGGGAGTATACTCGCCAGAGCTATATCAAGAACATGATAACAATACCCATGGCATGTGTTTTAAAGCACAATTCGACCCTTAAAGGGTTAAGGAGCTCATGAGCTGCTCTGCAAGTCTAGGAGCATGTTCGGCCAGACATGCTGTATAGATGACTTATAGGTAGTTTGAATACGTAGCTTTAGGAGCTCTAAGTCATCTTGCGTTTGCTTAAAAGGTCAGAGTGCGGCTTAATTATTGTATGTACTTTTATCCACCCAATATCAGCAGAATTCTGACTCCAATGGCTTCTTTTGGGCTATACAACTGGTTATGGCAAAGTGGGATTGATTATTTGTATATATCTTTTGAAACATAAACATGAGCCAACTTAATTACTTAATGGACATTTCTCAGTCTAAAGTCAATTGGATTCTATGATTTTACAGTAGAAATATGAAAAAACGTAAGAAATGTGAAGCACATGTTAAATATATGAATGACTCTTATGAACTGTACACCGATAGATGAGGACCTAGGTAGGCTCCACGAAAAATTGATGAAAAATTATGAAAATTATGGGGAAAATGCCTAAGAATCCCCCAAAATTGTCAAAAATTCAAAAAGAAATTAAAAAAAAATTCTAGGGTCGGCCCTGTTTTGCTAGGGTCGGTCGGGTAACTGGAAACAAACCTTTTTTAGGCTTAATGGGTAACTAGGGTCGATATACAATTTGATCTTGAATGGTGTAAATCCCAAGACCATACCTCGGATATGCCATCGGCAGATTAGAGATCTACAATCCATGTGTCACCATGACTTTATCTGAATAGATAATTGAGCCTGGCTGACCTTCATGTAGCAAAAACTATTGTTCATATCTGTCTGAACTGTCTAGTATCCGGGAATAAAACAAAGGCAACACTGAAAGTACTGGAGAAATGTTAAGCACAACCTCTGCAATGAAAGGCATTTGTTCATGGTAAGTGGATAGTTATGAATCTATCGTTGATACTTTTTTGTAGGGCCTGTCTTGTTACATCAGCGCAAGTTTTCAGTAACAGTTGTATATTGGCTGCGTTATGATTTGAGTCAGTGCGAAATGAAATATCTGAAACACTGCACGCAGTCTGTGGCATTATTGTGTCACATATGGGACCCTGCTTCCATGTGGCATATTGGCTTCATTGAGACCTGCTGTCACTTGTTGAGGACTTCAGATTTAATGTGTTTTTCCTAAACTTAAATTAGTGTTCTCATTCTCAACTTCAGTAGACGTCTATCCAATGAAAATACTGTTGCATGGTATCGAATATTTAATTCAACATAATTTCAACTTGCATAACCTAAGGCATGTCCATGAGCTTGTGGTTTGGCACAGGGGGATTAAAAGCTGGCCCTGCCTGCCAGGGTATGGATATTTCAAGATTGTGGGTATCGTGAGTATTGTTTCATTCTTATAGGCATGGGCGGAAAACTAGTCGGCAGATTAGAGATCTACAATCCATGTGTCACCATGACTTTATCTGAATAGATAATTGAGCCTGGCTGACCTTCATGTAGCAAAAACTATTGTTCATATCTGTCTGAACTGTCTAGTATCCGGGAATAAAACAAAGGCAACACTGAAAGTACTGGAGAAATGTTAAGCACAACCTCTGCAATGAAAGGCATTTGTTCATGGTAAGTGGATAGTTATGAATCTATCGTTGATACTTTTTTGTAGGGCCTGTCTTGTTACATCAGCGCAAGTTTTCAGTAACAGTTGTATATTGGCTGCGTTATGATTTGAGTCAGTGCGAATTGAAATATCTGAAACACTGCACGCAGTCTGTGGCATTATTGTGTCACATATGGGACCCTGCTTCCACGTGGCATATTGGCTTCATTGAGACCTGCTGTCACTTGTTGAGGACTTCAGATTTAATGTGTTTTTCCTAAACTTAAATTAGTGTTCTCATTCTCAACTTCAGTAGACGTCTATCCAATGAAAATACTGTTGCATGGTATCGAATATTTAATTCAACATAATTTCAACTTGCATAACCTAAGGCATGTCCATGAGCTTGTGGTTTGGCACAGGGGGATTAAAAGCTGGCCCTGCCTGCCAGGGTATGGATATTTCAAGATTGTGGGTATCGTGAGTATTGTTTCATTCTTATAGGCATGGGCGGAAAACTAGTCTCAACCACATGCTCAGTGTAGTCCTCTCTAGTAGTACAGACAGGGTCTGACAGTCAGCAAAGTCCCCGGTCTCCGCTGTGTTTACACAACCCACCCAATCCACATGGCTACTTTGAACATGCATTATCCCTAGGTATCCAAACACATGCACTGTACAGATGGCTGAAGTCTATAGGGCTAAATCATTAATTGTCCTATAATTGCCCAGGTGCTGACTTTTAGCTTGAGTGTAAATTGTAGTTAGTATGGCAGTAGGCAGTCATTCCCTATAATTATGTATGACCAGGTAGCTACACCATGAGTAGACATTCCATGAGCATTTAACATATCCAAAATAAGACATTGTAAGAGCTATACAAATCTGATACTAATACATTTTCTAACTTTATTCTGAAAATGAGGAAGTTATATGATTGAGCCAAAAAAAATAGGCCTTATGATCCTATTTATCATGTGTATATGAAATGCGAGAGGGTGAGATATTGTCACCTTACCGAACACATACCCAGAGGGCAATGTAGTTAATTGGACTGTTTGCCTGAAGTGGCCTAGACAGAATCAATCATTAAGTGTTCCCTATCAGCTAGCTTAGTGTAAGAGTGCTATGGTCAGATGTTGGATACCTAGGGATAATGCATATTCAAAGTAGCCATGTGAATTGGGTGGGTTGTGTAAACACAGGGGAGACCGGGGACTTTGCTGACTGTCAGACCCTGTCTATTGGCCACTAGCTGGTTTGGAGCTGGTTCCGGTGACACATACTGATAAGATGGGACCAGCATGTCCCTGGAAGTGGGTGTTAACCAGGGACAAGGTACCCATCATGATATTTGTTATCAGTGGATGTTACCTCAACCAGCGAAATTCAAAATGGCGGCTCCACTAGCCCTCCATACTGAGTCCTATACTACTAGAGGGGACTACACTGAGCATGTGGTTGAGACTAGTTTTCCACCCACGGTGCTTATAGGTGTCAACAAAGCTATTCACACCAGATCCACTATCGTTGGTAGTGTGGTGATAAATGGACTGAACCCGTTTCCATAGACCTGCCTCCCCTGCCTCCCCCATTGTTCATGTGAAATAACAGTTTGCAGACTTCATCATTGAGAGATCAGTTCTAATCAGTGGCACCACGACCGTTCACCCTGAAAATTGCTAGTTCCCGGCATGGAAGTGTCTAGATCCCTTACCAAACGGCGAAGAGGTCGGGCACAGGCGCCCAGATGACTGAGCCACGCTCTGATTGTGAAGCAGGTCACGTGACATGACGAACGCCGGGTTTAGGCATTCGGTCACCCCTGGCGGCGTCCGCCATAACTACTGACCTGTTTGTCGGAGCAAACGGCTTTTCTCCCATTTATCACCTTGGCAACGAAAGAAAATGGCGGCAAGCGTGCGGGGAATGGAGTGTGCGGCAACGGAAGAACAACGACAAACGTGATATAGTCTGCTCACAGGGAAATTATCCAAATTCCCCCATCAATAACTCTCCTGGTCTAATACGGTGATATAGTAGAACGGTGGTCTCGTTTTCAAACGCTGAAGCAAAAGATAAAACAGCAAAGACGTGGTTTTGTCTCCTCTAATGGTCTTAAATGCAATGTTTACGACGTTGGATTTTGCTTCTACGTGACAGTGGCCATCTTCAGAGCTCGGTGTGTGATTTCTTTTGGCACCGTCCATTGAAGTTGTGGCCGCTGCCAGGTCGCTTTTCACCTCCAAATCGGTTCGGCATCAGATTCACCGACATTTGATACAACCCTGGGGTTGGGTCTGTCGTGGTGGCGCGCGATTTCCAGGGCATTTAATGCTTGGGCAGGCCTCCCTCCCACCTCCCTTTTCCTAAAAAGGCCCAAATTACAAAAGCAAAGCAAGTCAAAGACAACAGAAAACACACTGCTTGTGGCAGTCCATCACCCTCCGTGCCCATAACGGCGCATGCGCACGCGGCAGCGCGTTACTGGGAGCGCGGGCACTCAATGGAAAAATTCCCCAATTTTTGTCAAAATGAAAACCTGCTCTGGCGGAAACCCCCTCCCATGGCCACTCGCTCTTTTGTCTCTGGCCGGAAGCGACGCCATGTTCTAATGGCGTAGTCAATTTGTGCTGGGGACGGGTTTGGAGTGTTTGAAAGCCGTATTCGTCATCGTCCGGGACCGCCACTGACTCGTGTAATCACAGCCCCCACCACCCACCTACCGATGCGTCCTCTCCCACCCCACATTTAATACAGAGATCCCAGCACACACTACATCCCCACCCAGTATGCATATGTTTACCTCAACATGATGAATTGGGCGCACATAGCTGGCTGCCTGCTGTCCGCCCCAGCATAATTACATAATGGCGTTTACCTCCCGGTGCCAGCCGTCGTCCGTCATGCTTCAGTGACAAGTGTGTCTCTCAAAGGATGATATGTTGTATTATGGATGGTGCCACACCCTGTTCAAGCTAGCCTCACATTGTATGCAGGACATAGTCATTGTTCTAATATGTCTCTATCCCCTACAACAACTTTACTCGTCTTCAGGGGCAGAGAAGAAAATATACATGTTTTTGTAATTATCATCATTATCACATATCAAAGCAAATCCATACTCCATGGTGCATTTTCAATAGACTGAATTGAGTAAGAATTCACTTTGTAAGTTTTCTACAGTAAGTGCATATCCTTTGATGTAGTCGCAATATTTGCAACATTAAAATCGTTTTGTATTGCTCGTCCCGAGGGAAGAAATATCAACTGGAGCCAAGTGAATGCAGTTGTCTCATAATAGATTCCAATGAAAGAAATGAGATTTGAAGTCTCAACTGCAGCCTCCCTCCGCCACTTGTAGATGCCTCCTCTTCTGGTGAAAGTTTTAGTTACAGTAGGGGCACGCGAGACAATGGGGACCTACTTTGATCCTGTCTACTGACACCCAGCCCCTTTGAGGTAGTCAATCAGATAGGGTTCTTGTGACACTGCAAAGGTGTTGCACCTGCCTCTTTTAAAGCATCAAAGAACAAGGACACCCCTCCCTGTCATCAATTCCATTCAGCACCTCCACCACCTCCTTCTCCATGTCTAAGAACTAAACTCATTTCAAGATGTGTCTTCGCTCTGACAGCAGCCGAGAAGGGAAAAAGAGACAAAATGGGTCTTGGAGAATTAAAATCCTTGCAGATAATGTCTCCGGCTCATCGTGCCAGAAATACAATGGGTTTGAAATTCTGGAAATTTTGCCTTCGTAGTATGAGTGTTTTCATTTTCAGTGCTTTATAAAGAATGATGTGTGAGAGATGGATTTCATAATGGCCTGCTTCGCTATAGCTGTGCTCGTTGTCTTCAACTGCAGAAATTAATTTTCCTTTTCAATTGAAAACACCATGAGCGAAACCTTCAACCAAATTCTTCTTTATTTATGGTCCCTGCCTCTTTTGGGTGTTATGAACTCCAAACCTATGATAGATCTTGATAATTTCTAATTTCTGTAGGTCTTGGATTTGATCGGGAGTATTTCTTCCCATGGATTGTGTCTGTGTATAAGTCCATGTAGGAAGAGCAGTCACGGGAGCAGTCATTCCAATTTCTGACTCTCCAGGAAGAAAGCCAACTATCTGGATTCAGCCCGACCCAACACGCGACCAACTCCGACCCCGGGGTCGGGGCCACAAAGGGGTAGGATGTTAGTCATCGTTATCTTATCGGCTGATTGTCAGCCTGCTTCTTGTTGAGGACCAGCTTTCATGCTTAACAACAGAAATCAACATCTAGCGGAAAGCATGCTCTTGTAGGGAGGCCTATCTATCCTTCTCCTCCTGTTGACCCTACCTAAAAATAGTCTTTCCTCTCCCGATTCCTTATTCCTCTCCTTCTCATGGCCTTTCTTGCTCTTCTACTCCTGTTTTGGGGATTTTGTCCAACAGGGGAGGGACCTCGTAATTTATTAATAAAACTTCTACTTTATTTCTTGCTTTCATTGTTTCATATCATTTTGACTGTAGTTCCACCTCGCTCTCTTCCCATGCTAAATCGATCCCTCCTCGTTATCCCCCACAAACAGACCCTCACCATCCTGTACCTCCCACACCTCCATCCACGTGACCAACTCCGACCCCGGGGTCAGGGCCACAAAGGGGTAGGATGTTAGTCATCGTTATCTTATCGGCTGATTGTCAGCCTGCTTCTTGTTCGAGGACCAGCTTTCATGCTTAACAACAGAAATCAACATCTAGCGGAAAGCATGCTCTTGTAGGGAGGCCTATCTATCCTTCTCCTCCTGTTGACCCTACCTAAAAATAGTCTTTCCTCTCCCGATTCCTTATTCCTCTCCTTCTCATGGCCTTTCTTGCTCTTCTACTCCTGTTTTGGGGATTTTGTCCAACAGGGGGGGGGACCTTGTAATTTATTAATAAAACTTCTACTTTATTTCTTGCTTTCATTGTTTCATATCATTTTGACTGTAGTTCCACCTCTCCTCTCTTCCCATGCTAAATCGATCCCTCCTCGTTATCCCCCACAAACAGACCCTCACCATCCTGTACCTCCCACACCTCCATCCAAGACCACCCCTTCCTTCCTCCTTGACCTTTGCCTCCTACTCGGCCCTCCCCTGACTTCCCAGGAAGCCCATTTCGGTAGATCAAAGAGAATACATGGGCCTGCTGATAGGAAGGTACACAGGCCTTGGACATGGTCCAACGACCCTGCCACCTTCCCTTATGAGAGCACGTGGCACGGAGGGAGGGGCTGTAATGTGTGGTGGATCCCTGTGGGGTTTGGGGAGGGGTCGGGAAGATGTAAAGGCAGATAACACGCGGGAATAGTGACCATCAGGTGTTTTCTCACGTGAAAGGGACGCCCGAGCCAGCAAGCATACATGTCCAACTACCATCAGTCTGAAGTGCCACCTCGGGGTTGATTCACTTCCGGTTCTCACGGACATGCGCAGTCAGTGCTAGCCAGGACACGGTCCATCCGGGTCATCGGCTACATCCGCGAGTCTGGTAACGCTATCTGCTGCTCTGTTATGTTGAGGCAGTGGGGCAGTAGGCACAGGCAACTGCCGAATTTTGTTGAATATATGCTTTTGCTTTTTGTTTAGGTGTTATTACAGTTTTTGTGCCCCACCCGAGCTGCCTTTAGTCAGTCTGTCACCCACTCACTGCCTCTCCTCCTCCTCCAAATAATCACCTCACCCTCCTTCTCCCAGTCACTCGATCACTGATGCTGAAGTGCCCGTCCCTGCTGTCAGTCTCCCATAAAACGATGCCACGTTGTCAGGTTCGAGGTGCAGAAAGAAGTGGCGTCAGAAATCAAATTAAGAAGATTGAAATTTAATAAAAAGGGAGAAAAAAGTTTCCACGCCCTGTTTGCATGATTTTTGAAGGATCAAATCGTGACAAACCGGCGACAGAAATGGGGATTCGCTGAGGGGTATTACGAGCAGAAGGGAAAGAAGGGATGTTGAAGCTGGATTAAAAAAAATGGTAGAAAACAAAATTCAAAGGAGTTGACATTTCTTCGAGACTCCAACGAAAAAGTGATAAGCACAAGGACAAAGCATTAGTAAGAGATACTAAAAGCAATTTAGTTGTAAGATCAGGCAGGTCTTTGTTTAGGAGTGGTGCAGAGAGGGACGTCGCAGGTGGAAGCAGTCCCTGGACAAAACCCATGCTAATTAAAGGAGTTGAGACCATCTGTGCAATCGAAGTATGTCCACTAAAAACCTGGATCCTATTACGTTTAAAACCTACTTTTTGCACAACCAAACTACCAGGCCCTATTTCGGACACGTCACAACTGATTAAAGCTATTGTAAGGTGTTCTGATTGACCGAGTGCCAGGGGTTTCTTTAAATTGCTGTCTGTGCAAGAGACTGTCTTTTTCTCTTCTGCGATACTTTTGCAATGTAATCGCATACACAACTATAGGCCTTTATTACTGTCTTCTCTTAAAATGCTACTGCACATGTTCCTGGCAAAATTCTACTGATCACCTCCAGCAACCCCTAGAATGGACGTTACCTCTATTTGTCCGGGTATGCCTTGGGGCATGGAGCACTATTTAGGGGTATAATGCTTACCCCCCGGGATTGTATTAACCATGTATGATTGGTATGATCTATTATAAATGCAACCCTACACTCTAGCGAGTAGACCATCTAGTGTTACATATATATGTGTATCATGAAGACAATGACTAGATGGCATTAGGACAGCATTAAAGGGTTAATCGTGAATGAGTGTACAGCTCTGAGCTGCTCACACTGACAGCTATGTGTACTGGAGAAGCTCCAGGAGGCTTGTTCCTCCTGTACCTGGATGTCCAGCCTTCTAATGGATGTGCAATAGAAGCTTTCAACAATACTGCTTATCCCCCTCGCCTGGGGATGTGTGCTTTACATTTTCGCAGCTCATGCATGTAGTGGCCCCCTACCTCTTTTACCTTTGCAAATGTGTATAAAACGAGATAAAAGACAGTGTTTGCCACACCACTTTGAATTGTGTAGTTTGATTTGGAAATAGGATAAACTTGATAAAAATGGATTTCATACTTTGGATCATTCCTTTAAGAAGATAATTTCTTTTGATTAAATAGTTCATTTATGTCTTAAGCCCTAGCAAAAGCAGGTTAGTTATATTATATATCTTTAATAGATTTCTATATGCATAATGCTGTCATTTTACTTGATTTATGCACCATTCGTCTCCTATGAGAAAGATACACCCCTGAAAGCCTGCCACAATGAACCTATGCAGTTAGGAAATACGGCTCACCACAAATGCATTGGTGAAGGAAGAGGAATATGAACATTTGGGCGTCATTCCCTCCTCAACTTTCTTATACCATCTGACAACATTGGTCATAGAACGATGAAAGAATAGCTATATAGTTGAAAATACACGTCAGGCCAGGCTATAAGTGGTTAGACAATGACCTGGGACAACAAAACAGACCACAGAGTAATTGTGCTTCAAATGATGACATGCGTTGCACTCTATCATGCAGGACCCTTTCCCATGGTAGATGAGTGCAATATACTATCTCATAGGGGGCGATCTAGTATGTTCTGTTTTTGTTATTTTGCCACTTATTTTATGTGAATCCTACTTAGCTATCTCGATCTAGAGCCATACATCTATGATAATGGTTGATTATCATGACCTTTGTCTGTACGGATATGGAATACAGCAGAGGATAAGAAATTGTCATAGCCTTGACCCAGTATAATATATTATATGACAAATACTTTTAGCACAATATTATGTATATAGACATCACATGAATGTAATACCACATCAAAATGGTATCATTGTGCACATACATATATTCATAATTCTATATCAGAGTCCCTGTCATTTCCCCTTTTTCCCCTGCCAATCACCTGTTACGCCCTCGGGTCTGGGCCTCATCTTCCTTAAACTGTAAAATATAACTGTTGAATCTACCAGAGATCCTCATAAAACTTAACAGTGAACCACCATAATTGCATTACAGTGAACCAGTACAGTTTTTACAAGAAGCCCAGGCAGCAGTGCGATGGGGCACAAATGTGCAAGGGATCTCTGTGAAAATAAGAATGGATCACTGGCAACTGTAGGACAAGGTTTCCACTATTATTTCGATTTTTTTTTTAGTGTACCGTCCACCTCTTTTTACTTCAATACTAACAGCTTCAAACCCCATCCCTAGTGGCAGGTGCGCTGAGAAAACGCCTAGGGCCTCTTGGCAGACACCGTCACAGGCTGAAGGCAAACTGCCTACAATAATGCCTGACAGGGAGAGTCCCAGACATCTCCAGGCCCTTGGGAATATGTGCCATGAGGCAGATAGACATGTCATCCTGGCGACGGTGGCAATGGAAAGGGGATGGTGGGGAACATTCTCTTGGTCGAGCGCGGCATTCAAAAACACAGACTGTTAAAAGGGGGAGCCCAGGGGGCTGCAAAATGCCGAGGTAAATATTTCACTGTAACCTCTATAGAGCCCCTCCAGGGGATGGAGAGAGCTGCTAACTGAGTGTGTGCTCGGGGACTGAGAGTATGGGGAGAGTGAGTGTTTGGTGTTTGTGTCCATATGCAGTCATGCAAAAGGAGAAGAACGGCCGTCAACACTTGCTTTGTAGGACATTGATCTGAAGACACTGTTCCACAATGAATGTAAGCAGTACCACTCCCTCTTCCCTTCCACAACCTGCCTCTCCATTAGCACATACCTATGGACCAGCCTGCCCTACCCAGCCATTCCTCCTGATGCTAAGAATTACAACCACCCTTCATTGATTCTATCTTAGATAAGGCCACCTTTGATGATCTAGCCCCAATACAGACAGACAGGCATTAGTATTCTGCATCATCAGACCTGGACACAACACCTCACCCCCCCCCCTCTTTGTATTCATTACTCCTCTCTTCTAACACACATTCAGTTTAGATTTCTTCTTTCCTTTCGTAATTTCATCTGGCAGACGCTGAATAATGAATCTATCCATGAGAGAAATTCAATACAAGGGGAAAGCATTCAATGGTGTTGCATCTTCACGTTTCTAGACCTTTTCCTGAATCACTACAGACACCTTTTACCGATCATTATATCAGTAGACTCGTATCTTATTCCTCCTAGAAGGAGGTTATTCATTTAGGCGAGAAGTCTGTGTGGGCCTTTCCTCTACCAAAATCTACGTTTAGATAGTGGATTTTGGACAAGGAAAGCCTTACGGAAGAGAATTGTAACCAGTTCCTTCAAAATAACAATCAATGATCTTCAATCCAGGTAACTGGATACATAATAAACGTTTCAAGAAGTTGGGCTTTATGAAAACTGTTCAGTATGAAAGTGCAGTCACGATACGACCGTCCCAACGTACGCTTTTTATTTACCACCTATTCACTGAAGATTTGAAATTGAAACTAATTACTGAAAATAACTATCGAATCCACCAAAAACTGACAGGATAATGTATGTGAAAGCAGCCATGAGCATCAAAAACCCATTGGCTTAAGAGCACTGGAATGGAATTCAAAAACAGACAGGACCTAATTACTACATTTTTTATGTGAGTGAAGAGGAGGCTGGGGGGTTATTACCGTTAGGTTTTGAGTTGGATCCTCCATCGACCAGCAGTAAGAGGTAGATAAATGCAGACAGCACCAATCTTACTCCTTTCACCTGCTCGACTAACTCCATGGCAGCGTGGGTGACCATAGGTGAACTGCTCATACCTCTATTTGAGCTGCTCTTCCTCTTAAGGTAACCCATCCTTGTCCCTTTGGTGTCGAAGAGTAGTATCCTTCCTGTTGACAAAGAAAAGGAAATGTGATTACATTCAGAGAGAGAGAGAGAGAGAGAGAGAGAGAGAGAGAGAGAGAGAGAGGAGAGTTAGGTCTGTTAGGTCTAAAGTTGCTCTCCACTTGACAAGTAAATGTATCGATTGTCCATCAATTATGTATTACATTGCATCACGAATCTATTATCATGTATACTATTAGAGCAACCTTAACTGCTCCTGTATTATAACACCCAGTCGAACAAATTTCACTCTATTTCTGATGGTTATTCTGTTCGCCAACACCCCGCACACCCGCGGTGATTGAGTAGCTCTCATCGAACCGTTTTTATATGGTTTCCGCGCACTGTCCGAGCAGGTGCTTATCTGGACCTGGTTTTGAGCAATTCCCAAAGGTGCCAGAGGCGGCAGTTTGGGGTGAGCAACTCGGACCTGCTTGTGACGGCTCACTGGGCTGATTGACAAGAGCAGGTCTAGTCCGTCCCACGGCACACACAGAGGCGAGTAGAGGTGGGGCCCATACAGGTCTTGTTGCTCTGAGCAGAATACCTTGTGAGCTACTCATGGTATAGTGAGTAGCTCGGTACAGACCAGGGGAGCTGTAAAAGGGGCCCTTACTTCTGCTAACAGACCCATGGAGCTGTGTACAAAGCTGTGTTCATAGAGGCGAGCACTGCTCTTGGATTGGTTCAAGCCCGGGTTCAAGAGCCCACAGAGAGCTGTTTTAGACTATTCCTATTCTGTTTACACATGCCAAAAAGTTTTCTTTCCAGTTGGGTGGTTTGTAATGTGAAGTTATTTCCGTCCTTTATGTATAGTAGAGTATGCACAGACGAGAAAGATATCTGCATCAGGTACCATGTTTTACTGTACCACAGGTGCGCTAACTAATAAACCTGCTGAGAAATTTATAGAGCAGCTCAGAATACCAGTTGGTGATCCTTACTGACATGAGGTGCTCAGTGACCTGCAGCTGTTAGGGCGAGCAGCTCACCTTGGCGTTGATGCTTTAAACAGAGGCGTCGACCCCACACCTGGCCGTGCACGCTCGTTTAACCTCCACCAGAACAACTCACCTTGCCGGGCCACACCCGACGTCCCAGCTGCCCGCCAGGTACTGCTCAAACCACAGCACCAGTCCACACCCTGCCACACTGATCATGCCTCTCGGTGAGTAGCTCACCCCCAGCCGAGCTGCTCACTTCTCACTCAGATCCAGGTTTAGGACTTTGAAGTAGTGACAAGGGTTATGCGTGCCGGCTAGGGGGTCTTACAAGGAAGGCTAATTCCCTATCTCTCTATGCAGACTGTCAGATGAACAGCCTTTTGAAGACAAGCTGGGCGTGGAGCTGATTGGGAGCTGCTCAGAGTAGCTCACTGATTACTAGTCAGATATCACAGGGTCCACCTGCCGCCCAGTCATTATATTTCACTCCATCATAAGGCCCCTCAGGAAAATTAATGGCTTGTTGTATTTAAGGAGGAATGCAGGACTTCTGGGACATTTTGACTATCCGAACAGAAACAGAATGGATCAGTTACAAATGCATTGCGTTGAAGGGAGATGTTTCTTTTCAGATGAGCTAATTGACAGTGTTTGTATAAGCAGATGTGAAACATGGGCAAAGCTTACCTTGCTGGCTGGATTTCTTCTTGAGGGCCGGTGCCTGTCACAGTATCACTTAGATCCTTGAAGAAACACTATACCAGTTGTTGAACACACACTTTAGATCATATCCTCAAAAGTTCCTATTGTCCCTTTATGGAAACAAATTATGGTCCCTTAGAATGTTTTCAAATTAACACAAGGTCTCAGATTAATGTCCTTATAGTAAAGAATATATGACTGATGATGTCCGTTGGGAGGCGTCAGTGAAGTACACCCTAACCTCGTGGGGTAACGAGAAATGACGAGAATTACGTGAGCACGTGCGCGTGGTGTGCTCTGTCGGAGCGACTCCGGCTGACTGGGGCCGGGTCCCTTTGCCGCCGGGATATGAGCCTGTGTTGAAAGTGGGGGAGGAGAGTGAGTGGGTGTGTGGTGGAGAGTGAAGGTGGGCCATACTGAGGCTGCTGCCGCTGCTGCTGCTTCCGCCACAGATTCCATCCGCCACTCAACAAACCACTTTCACCACAAGGTCCTACAGCGTCTTCTACTGATGGACACATGGTTCCCTTTCGGTCAGCTCTTCAATCCGCTTTTAACCATTTATTTCCTTACTTACCTACATAATATTTTTATTTCAACCCCCCTCCCCTTCCATCAATCACATAGATCCGGTCTTGTTCCACCCCCGTTCGACCCAGATGTGTTCCACTTATCTATCTGTATCAATTTCTTATCATTTTGATTTGTCATTGTTGTCCTTCATTTTGTGACCTTCTATGGCGGTTAGCTTTGCTCCCTTTGTTTCAGCCCCTCCTGTAATAGTAAACCCAAGGATCATCCGACCCAAAGCAGGAACGATCGACCACCAGGACAGCTTGGTAATGCCACTAAAACTAGCACCACCACCAAACGACGGTCACAGCGGCTGATGGTGCACGGGCAGCTTGGGGTTGACTAGCAGTTATGATTCAACAAAGTGTGTTATTGTGTGGAAAATTGAACATGTCGTGGCGTCATTATCAATTCAAATCAGCGCCGCTCCGGCTAATGGTTTGGCGGGAGGGCGCCGATGGGAGACGGATCCTTGGCAGTGACGGCGATGGGGAGGGCTGGTGGTAGGGAGGGATGGGTTGTCTGCAGGGTGTGGAAGGGTCACTAGGCTATCCACAGTGAAACTGTATGGATTAGGGGTATCCCTCATGATTGAGGCGCTAGGGCTGACTGCGGCAGGCAGAGGCTTGTCAGTTATAACTTATACGTTGGGGAGGTATTTATGGTTATGGTGATGTGGAAGCCAATGTCAATGTGAGCCCCCTGGAGGCAGTGGTTGAGCAGCTCACTGAGATGTGAGCAGCTCAGGGGCTGGGGCAGAGGCTCTGTAAGGTGGGTGGGTGGGAGGAGTCATGTGCCGCGGGATGAGACCGCCTCAGGGTCTGGATCATTGATGCAATAATCTGAATTAGGGGTCAGGTCAGGGTTAGGAGTACAATGATCCAAAGCATGATACAACACAGGGCTCGGTCTCATGCTAGTGATTGATGATCTATCTTGTTACCATTACAAACACTCCATGGCTTACATCCTTTAAAGATACATGTTTATTTTACCCTGGATCTTCTTGCAGCATTTGGTAGGTCCTCATCAGTTCTATTATATACTGGACACACTGCGAAGAGTCCGCAGGACGCCCCAAAGCAGTGCTGATGAAATAGGGATGTATACACTTTTGCGGCATTTATATGGTCTACGGCCACAATCTAACAAACAATTAGTATTACAGTCTGAAGAAAGCGATCTTGAAGATAATACCCTCTTCATTTCTTGTGGGGGAGGGTGGGGGCCAGTCCACTGTTTCAAGTCATAAATCATTATTAGGAGTACACCATAATTATGGCCTCTTTGATTGTTTATATAGGCCATGTATTATGGATGTTGTCGGTAAAAGTCTAAACTGAAAACCTGGAAGGTCCGAAACTCGTCAGTGGTGACGACTTTAGGTCTTCAGGTTGACAATACCTAAAACTACAACTTTAGGTGGTCAAAATGACGACTGTGGGTCATCATTCTGACGACCTATGCCATCAGTATGACAACTTTGTATTGTCTGTATTTTCATACTGACGACTTAGGTCATCAGGATGATGACCTAAAGTTGCCATTTTAACCACCTAAATTTGTAGTTTTAGGTATTGTCAACCTGAGGACCTAAAGTTGTCACCACTGACTAGTTTCAGATCTTCCAGTTTTCAGGTTACATGTTTCAGAGGTGCCAGATATGTTACATCTTGTGTGGGTTATTTACCTGATGGCTAATGTGCTCATCGTCTTCTAGTGTCTAATACAAGGGTAAGGTTTACTATTGTTGGCTGTACCATCCTAAACAGCCTCCTTGGTGTATGAATGGTTTTAGTAGAACTGATGATGCAGCCATATTGCCTAATTATGGAGGTTGGACATATAGAATCAGTCTAAGTTATCCCTTTCCATCTAAACCCCATACAAAAATTGTGTATGGTGTATTCTATCTATAACCATCAATAAGAACCCTAATCACCACAGATAATTAAAAAAATTCCCACTTAAATTTTGTCCAGACAAAGGTTTGCAACATGTCAAACCTTCGTCTGGATAAAGGGTGACATTATTAAACATGGCCTAGCTTTGTATCTCGCGGCTTCAACCCATCGAAACCATTTTGTACTATGGGTTTTGGTGCATTCTATTTAAATAAAACCCCAATTCCCATAGAAAGCTTGTCAAGATTGTCACTTTTATCTTGTCAACCTTTGTCGGGACATTTGCCTCCGTCAGTCAAGAGAGTACCTGTAGTCAGATGATTTACTGACATACCACTCGATCCATAGATCAAAACAATGGTTCAAAGCCGTCATGGCATACCTTAGAACTGCTAAGTGTTACAACACTGCTTGCTGTTAAAATAACACTTAGCAGTCAGCAATCCAACTGCTAACTGTAACAAAAAAATGATATGTGTTACAAGCACCCAACAGCTATGTGTTACAATTTGTACTAACTGTAACAAAACTAAGGTCATCTTGTGAAGGGACATGGAACTGCTATCTGTTACAATAAATGCTATCTGTAGCACCAAAGAAAACCCAGTGTAGGTAAATCACATTCACAAATCAGTCTTTAGTAGAGGACCTGACTATCATATAAGCTTAATTTTTGTATAAAAGTAAATGAGGTTGTGTTCTATTGAATCAGATGTGGGCCACCATATAGATATGCGTATGTCCCTTAGGCCCATTTTCCACCACCTGATATGGCCCCTCTATCGGCCGCTAGACCCATAGTAGATGTTATTTTCGGCCGACAGAGACCATGCCTCACCATTGAACCCTATGGCAGCCCCATCGGCCAAGGTGGTTGTGTGGAGCAGCTATCGGCCGATAAAGCACTCATATCGGGTGGTGGAAAATGGCCCTTAGTGATTCTGTACATATACCATACATAATAGTATAGGGTATGAGGGGTTTTAGCTGTCAAGTGTAAAATAGCCTGAAGGAAGGAAGGAGGGTAGACACCAAGGGTATCAGTGAGGTGTAGGGGGATAAGATGCATTGGGTGAGTGGAGTAGCATGGAAACGAGAAGGTGGGGGAGTAGCAAAATAAGGGAACAGTGGGGAATAGGGCTGTAGAACTGCTAACTGTAAGGAAACGTGCTAAGTGATATTGTAACAGTTTGCAGTGTTTTAAGACTTAGCAGTTCTACACCTTACTTTTTATTAGGGAGTTCCATTTTCAACACAGACCCTATCTCATTTCCTTTTCTTTGAACTTGAACTGCCCTACATGTGTCAAGAGCTGGACCACCTTACTGTAGAAAGATATCAGCTTGGTTGACTATTTAGCTGTGATTATAAGTTGTGGTACAAGGTGAGTGTGAAAGTGTTCTAGAGTAGTCAACTTCCAGCAATCAGTAACACTTGCCGAAGCACAATATCTCGGCAAAAACACGAAAGCCTGTCCATTGAATCAGACAAAGAACCTTAGTTAATCTTAGCCAAGGCGTTATCGTCCAGTGATGGCTGGAGCCAAAGGGATGTCTGCTCTTCGTGTAGTATTTTGTAAGTGCAAATCGCAGTAAATATGTAGCACTCGACATGAGACAGCATATCATTTTCTGTGCATATTTACTATGTGTGTTATAACTTATAAACAGCTGATAAATTAAGTCAGGATTCACAACCTTATGTTATACAGGGGTTTGTTTGCTCCCGGGCATCCACTATGCAATTGACACCGCGTGGTAGATAAAATAGAGTATACTGCTGCAGCATGGCTGAGCTAGGAGCTGTTTTTAAAGTTGCACCCATCATCAATAAAAACTAAAACAAGCCATATACCAAATTAAAGTTTAGAATGTCAGGATTTCAGATATGCTTCATGTATAAAAATTCAAAAAATGTATTTTTGGTGAATGGGCCTAAAGTACACTAGTAGCACTGCAGTCAGTAGACAAGAGTTTCTTCAATGTTTACCACACATTATAGAGGTATCGCTTGTATTCTGCTAAACAGAAAAAAAAGATTAAGATAGATAGCAATTGCAGTACAAGGAGGGCAGAAAGGGACTACACTTGAACAATGTGAATTCATTGAAAAGTAAGTGTAGGATATGGCTGTGGCAGTCGGGACCTCTTCTCTTGACTTTAATGGGCTCAGGGGTCTTCATTTATGCCATATAAATGGGAGAAGTCTTCCTAGCAGTCATGATGACTTACAGCCACAATTGGTTAACTCCAATATTGATTGCTTAACAGTCTCTGAATCATGGCTTCATAACATGTTACCAAACAGTAAAGTGCATATGGATGGTTGCAACATTATCAGGCAGGACAGGTTAAATGCTTACCCCTAACAGTGGAGGGGGTCTCATGGCCTATATAAAAAATGATACAACAGTCAATACCAAATTTCAGACTGACTTCAACCATAATGATGTGGACTTGGAGATGCATGTCTTCACCATCAAAAAGGGCATGAACAAAAACTTTTTATATTAAATATATATAGGCCTCCAAATGGGAATGCAAATTTAGCAATTGATGCAGCACATAACAGAGTAGCAACAATACTCAAAATTTACAGGGGATGTGAGATTCATATTATGGGTGACTTTGATATCAACCTTTACGAAAAAGATATAGAAGAAGAGGGAAGAAAATTGAAAAGAGTGTGCAGTGCCTTGGATCTTAAGTAGTTGATTCAGGAATTCACACACGATAATCCAAAAACAGGTAAACACACATTAATTAACCACATAATTTTATATGGACTAACTCACCACAAGTTTATAACAGTGGTAACCTTTCTCCCTGCATCAGTGACCAAGAAATGGTTTATGTTACTAGACTATTCACCCCCATCCCAAAAAAAGGAGATATCATTCACAGGTAGGTCATACATCAGACATGAGACAAACAATTTCATTACAGGACTAAAAAATTTCAATTGGGTAAACTTCTGGGCCAGTGACACAGCTGAGGAAGCATGGATGGTATTTTTAGATGGAATAACATTTCCCCTTAACATTACATGTCCTATCAAGAAATTCAATTTCAAACAACCTGGATGGACACAGATAGGATAACACTAGGAAAAGATGAACACACTGCCTGGTCCAAATACAAAAAGACTAACAATATTGATTACTACAACATCTACTTCTATTTAAACAATAATCACCAAAGGAAGAAAATAAGAAAGCAAATGAAAATTTTTTTCAGGACATTTTAACTACACACCAAAAAGACCCAGCAGAATATTGGAAAACCATCAGCAACTTAGTTAATCCCAAACCTAAAGACATCAAATTTATTCTCATTGATCAGGCCTCAAACCAGGAAGTGAAGGATGAGCACACAGCAGACTTTATAAACTCATTCTTTGCTAACATAGGCAGCAATCTTGCCAAAGACATGAACCAACACTGGCAATACATAGGTACAAACACAGCTTCAGTTTTCTCATTTGAAGAATGCACCCCAAATGACATTACTCAAATTATAAAGGACATCAAAACCAATAAATCATCTGGTGTACAGGACATTGCTACAAATGTATTAAAGGATGCTATGCTTGCTCTTAAATACCACATTGCTCATATAATCAATCTATTGATTACAAGACAAAACTTTCCCAATATCTGGAAAGAGGCATAAGTCAGTCTGTTAACCCATCAAGAAAAAATCCAACTATTAGTCAATAAAAATCTCAGAACATGTCTCTGGAAATCTGGTACCACCAACACAGAAAAGCTCATGAAATTAGCCGGTTTAAACTATATATCAAAGAGAAGGGACAAGCACTTGCTCCAAAAGGCTTTTGATTTGTCATTGGACATTGAAGCTTTGGACAGGAGAAACATAAGGACTAGGAGGCATGATGAATGTTTGATAAAGGTCAAAAGACCCCTGAACCCCATATATATAGACACAGTCTTGAGTAAAGGGCAGCTGCATGCTGGAACAAATTAGACAACACCATCAGGGATATAAAAGCAAAGGAGCAGTTCAAACATTGGAACAATGGTAAGTGTAAGAAACTCCTAGCAGAGCTGCCGGACCATTTTGCTGTAGACAGGAGATGAGTGACTGCGGCTCCAGCCCACCCCTCCATCCCTCTCAGAGTTGACCCTAGTGACAGACACATATGTGTGACAAATGAAACATCCTAAGCTATTAACGCTGTATATCAAAGGACAATACCAACAAGAACAGCCCCTTGCATATATATATATATATATATATATATATATATATATATATATATACCCCTTCTACTCCCCTATCCTTATCCTCTATTTTTTCTAACCTTCTTTCTTTTTTCATTTTCTTTGCTAGTCCTCTAATGTATAGGTACCAACACTCAACTGACCTTCAGGGCAATATGTGTAGCCAAAATTACTAACACTAATATTGGCAATAGGCCCTGGAATTCTAACACAAGAACTTTTTATGGTAGGAGCATATAATATGGGATATGTATACTAGACACCATATGGATGACTCAAATATTATTTGTATGTTATTATACCACTATAATTATTTAATGACATCATAAACAGACGTCTGAATGTATTGATGATTCAAAACAGGTTCAATATCAAAAAAGGGTATCACCCTCTATAGAGCCTGTATAAATAAAAGAATAACATACAAACAAGGCAATTGTAACTGAGTACTTCTTGTTTTTTTCTTCTTATGGACAGGGACCTGTCTTGTTGTAGTATTGTAGGATGAAGGAGAGTAGGTCATCGTTAATCTCAATAACTACAGTCAAAGATTACACTCCCCTGCAAGCGTAAGCAGTTCAATCTGTCTTTTTTTTCTGTTCATCATGTTCTACTGTAACGATGCCTTTGTTTCTGTATGTGTACCCCCCCCCTCCCCATTTTCTTTTGTATTACTTATTTCCTTTAGGTCTATTTTTGTGTAAGGGGTTGTGGCTGGTTTGGTAATTTATTGCATGAAGCTGGGCGGAGGTAGGTTGGTATACTAATTGTAGGAGGACAGTAATTATAAGGGGGGGCCCCTCTCTGATGAGGATCCTAGCTATACCCATTGCATCGCGGCGGCAGTTGCAGCCGCAGCGAGTTTTTATGCATGGCAGCTAGCGACCGGAAGCCGGCCATTAATCGCCCCCAGGGGATGCAATCACTGCTCCGCAACATCAGCCTGCCCCCCACACTCATGAAAAAATAAGACGATTCATCATCAAGACAAATTTGGCGCCGAGACGGCCTACATGCGGCCAACGCCACCATGTCGGTGGAAGGGGTAAATGAGGATATGTCTATGTCTAGCCCAAAGGAGAGAGCTTCTTTTTGTGTGGGAAATAAATGGTGACTGGTGGGGGTCTTGCGTGATGTAGCTATTTGGAAGATAGGGGATATATTTCCCTGGCTGAATACATAGTTGTGCGAGGTTATTGAGTTGTATAGGAGGCGGCCACATGCTTGGTTTCACCCTCCAGTTCGATGTCAATCGCTCTGACAGGCATGAAATCGGCCCTACCTTCTCTGTGAAGTATACCCTTCATGAGCCACTGCATTCCTCCATCACCTCTCACCTCTGCAGCAAAGCCCATTTCCGGTTGGATTCCCATCTTTCCATACAACTACTCTTTCTGTGAATGTAAGCCCTGACAGTGGTGTATTGTTTTGGTGACCATCGGCCTTTGAGTTATGGAAAAAAGAGATAAAAAAGAAATGTTAGACCAAGATCACTGCCGGGATCCTAGCCCATTCCCTCATGCTGACAGACTCCAAATGTCCGAAAAAGAGGCGATTGAACAATAATAGTCATTTGAATGTTAGAGAAGCTCCGTGATTTGGTAAGAGATTGAAAGAAGAGTAAAATAAAAAAGTAATATACTTTGAAGTAAAGTGACGGGCAGCTAGGCATCGCCTTTTCTACAATGGGTAAAGTAAGACAATAGCCATAAAATAAATGACACGGTATGGATTAGTAAGACCATATATGTCTCTGGTAAGACTAATCCATCAGTTAGAGTTAATCTTTTAAGGGCCTCTCCTTGTTGTTGGGTCATTTGTAATGGGCAGAGGGTGAGTAGTAGCTTGGTGTAAGGACTAGGCCCACTCACCAGGGTTGGTACATGAGCGGCTCAGAGCAGCTCGGAAACATGTGATTTCAGGCTACGCCTGAAACTGGGTTGAGGATATGACCCTCGAGACTGGACTATTTGATGTTTAGATCCTATGTTTATTATCATCAACAGATAGGCAAATTTAGCTCATCGAAAATGTGAAGTTTCAGAAAACGGTAGAGCTGAGAGCTGATTGATAAATGGTCATATAGGCCGATGACAGGGCATTTTTTTTTGGTTGCTGTTGTTGTTGTTGTTGTTTTTATTCAAAAGATATTATGAACAAGTTCTACTTTTCACTAGGGTCAGCAGATAGAGAATGATCTCGTCATATGCTGCGAAGTACACATAGAGGTTATTTCAGGACAGCTATGGAATGGCGGTCATGCTTCATTTGTTTTGTATTGTTCGGCATGAAATAAAATGTGACTCCACTAGAGGGAGATTGTCACAGGAATCCAGAGCCATAGAAAAAGTTGTATTATATAAGTGAGACTGTAGATATAACCCTGATCATCTCTACCATTTAGGCCACAGCAATATTAGTTATTTTCAAAGTCATGCCCCAAATAGGACATGGATAAACTAGGGTAGTGTGTCATGCAGCCTACGCTATGTTTCCTCCTTTTATCGGCTGGAAAAGACTCGATCCCCGCCTCCCCCCAAGCCCCCTCTAGTCTAAACGTCCTACGCTGTTCCCTAAACCCCTACCCCCTCTCCCTGCAACCCACCCTTACCAAAACTCCGCCATGCATTGAACAACTATAATTAAGGTCCCAAAACTCCCTTTCCTCCTTCCTCCCTCCCACCCACTAATGAACATACACGCCGGTCGGATTGCATTAGGATAAGAGCCAGTGCAAAATAAAAAGCTGCCAGCGGCTACTACCAGGGATGGGTTACCAGGCGAGGCGGGAAATCAGTACAAGAGTATATCTTATTCATGGGACGTCGATGCGCCGTCGATGAGAGGTGTACTTCTGGACGGCGCGAGCTTGACCCGCGTCGAAGCCAATCAGTCGGTGCGACGTTCATCACGCCGCGACGCCGTCGTTTACATTCCACACCGATCCACTGGTGTGACACCGACGAGCAAAAACAGAACTAGCCGCTATTGGTTGCCCCTCGAGGAAAGGGTGGGATGTGGAATTTGAGTGGGGCGGGTGTGGAGTAGATGCGCATATTATTTTCTGACTTGAGGCGGCATTGTCAGCTAGAAGGTTCTGCAGGCTTTTAAATGGCAATATTTCTGTTGGATTATGTGGCTCGTGTCACACCTAGCCTAATACCTCGCGTATAAGGCACACCCCGTACTTAAGACACACCAAAGAACTCAGAGAAAGTCCCTTGTGCATTTTTAAGGCATTATACAGAGGAGTTTCATCTCCTGGACACCACCGTTAATTTTCAGGACGTTCCATCAATGTGGCACATGGCATTCAATGAGGGAAGTATATCTGTTTGAGAGTGACTCATGTGTATCACTCTCAATAAATTGGTAATTATGTGGGGCTATAACAGAAAATTTATCCTCTTGCTGTTGGTCAAAATTGAATCATGATGCATTAAATGGCTATATAGTTGCGGATCTAGGGCTGTGGGGCATATAGATGGAATCTGGGTCGTTGTATGGAATGTGTGAGAATGCAGGAAGAGTTTAAAGACGTTAATAGGTAGCGCTCAGTCAGGTCATGCAGGAAGGGCATGTATTTTAATAGGTATGAGCTGAGTCAGGTCATACAGGAAGAGCATGTACTTTAATAGGTAAAACTGAGTCAGGTCATGCAGGAAGAGCATGTACTTTAATAGGTAAAACTGAGTCAGGTCATGCAGGAAGCGCATGTACTTTAATAGGTAAAACTGAGTCAGGTCATGCAGGAAGAGCATATACTTCAATAGGTAGAGCTGAGTCACATCACATTGCAAACATACAATGGACAGAGGAAGGAAGAAAGTGGATAGTGCTTTTGTTAGAGTATACTTGAGATACGCTGGGGGAGCGACTCGTCCGTTGAGTTTTATATTGGGAAAGAAGATATGACGATAAAAGAAGTGGGATTGTGGATACATTGGGTCGTTCAGTAACGGAACACTGAAGATGAATGCCCTCATGAAGGTCATGCATGGACGGGCTGCCAACTTCAAGCATCGTAACCATATATCGCAAAGTATACGGGACAGAGCCATTGCTAGTACCAAACAAATTTCCTAGGTGGCTCATGTAGTCGGGGGCTAGATAAGCAGTTGGACTCTTTGTACAGTTTACTTTGGTTGGCCCTCCCTAACAGTCTATACATGAAGGTATATTCTAAATATCTATACCTTTAGATAGCAAATACTTTAAACTTGAACAATTTTAGCTTTATACAGACTTAGTACTCCAAATACAAGAGAAATTAAACTTTAAAAGTTTTCTTAAAGGGCACATATAATCCAGGCTGAGTAAAACCAAGCCATTGTCTCCCTATCAGGCTAACCCCCTCCATTCACACCTAAAACAATGGACAGGTACTTAAGGTGATTAAGATAGAGGCAGGGACAGCTTATCAGTCTTATCAATTCCCATTGTTTTCTGTGGGTGGAGAGGAAGATAAGAGATTACCCACAATCCTCTGCCAGATCCAAGATGGCTGTCGGGGGCCAGTTACATAACTAATTTCAAGATGGCCACCTCCATACAGGAATAGCTCTGTTCCCTTATACCGCTCCAAATATCCATACTAACAACCTTATTATTTTATCATCATAATTCCCTGTCTCCACCCAAAGGAAAAAAGAAAATAATGTGTCCTGGCGAATACAAGTTCTAGAGCTATCCATAGGGAGTTTTGAAACAATATCTATACATGAGAGAGAATTAAACGAAAACATTTTCATTTTGAAACAACGAGCATTATTATTTCCGATGGTTAAGAAACTACCCTAATACATGTACAAGAGGAGAAACTCATCATCTTCTGTGTTATACTGTGAGAAATAACTGTTGAATCTGCCATCATCATCGTAAAAACTGAAGAATGAATCACCGTGATTGTAATGCAGTGAAGCAGTGTAGTTTCTACAATGAAGCCCCAGATGGCAGTACAAGAAGCACTATGGTACAAAGTATCTCTGTGAAAATGACAGTGAAATCCTTATCCTTAAGTTGCCAGAGATCTGTCGTTATTTCAACACCATTTTCTGTTTTATTTTTACAATGTAGTTCAGATATGCCCATAGTCCACTGGGCCTCTTCGGCCGACTTTTGTGCAGGAAATGTATGGCCAAAGTTGGCCCAAGAGGCCCAGTGGACTATGGGTATTACCACACCAAGGTATGACATGGATGTTGTTGACCACCATGTGTAATTATGTTTAAAGCTGTCAACCCTTCAGAGTATGGATCACTTTACAAGGATCATAATACACCATAATGAGAGTAGTTGGAGGTATTCTTGGGATGGCTTTCAGCCTGACTCATTGTATGACAAATTGAGGCACGGTTTGGCTGTATGTGACAGATCCGATTCAGGTTTCTGTCCATCTGAAGTCTGCTCTGAGATATGACACAAAGATATCACCAATTCAGTATTGCACGGAGCACGAATCTGCCATTTGATACTTGTACAAACTTTCCATCTATTCGGTCATGATTAAAAAGGGAATAGAGTTCATGTTGTCTTTGCCTATAAATATGAAGCAAATCTTCACATGCTATAGCTCTCATCAGTAGGGTCAGGTCTAAAGTCAATGACCAACAATAATATTGTGAAATTGATAGAATTGATGAGGAATAGCTGAAAAGATTATCTTTGGTTCACCTATACCAATAGGCCACTGGGCCTCTTCGGCCGACTTTTGTGTAGGAAATGCATGGCCAAACTCGGATGAAGGGGCCCTGTAGACAATTGGTCTTACCATCGTCTCCAGTTTTAATGCAATACACTTACCATGAACCACCTTTGAATTCAAAAAGAAAGACATTCGTGTGAGAAGATATGGATAAAGATAATTGTGTAGACTTTTTCATTTTAATTTTCCCACTTCCCTGGGTATAGGAGGTAAGGAGCACTCACAGAGAGTCTTAAATGATTCCCACCTGCATCCAAATGCAGACTGTTCTTGGATATCATGAGCTCCTCTTTCAAACCTCTTCTGTCTCACAGAGCAATTTGGTGAACGATTAAAGGCAAGGATTCAAATCTTAATTCAAAGCACACTTTATGCAATTGCTGTTTAGATGTGATACCAGGTATGTGCTGACGCCTATGGGTGTTTTCAGGTCGAGAACAATGCTAATAAGCGAAGTCACATGTTGTTCTATAATTACTTCTCTTATTTAAGCTCAACCTCTTCAGATACAATCCAAATCTGTCATATATTTTCAAAACACATTCTAAAAAAAAAAAGTTCTGTACTGTTCCGGCATTGTTCTGCGCTTTCGTTAATTATACATGATAATGATGTGGTGCTATATGCCCCATTATACCACGATTTCGGCACTTCCGGTGGGTTTATATGCAGTTTAGCCGTGCATTATTCTGCATATACCACCCTTGTGCATTTTTGAAATTTTTGGTATATACTTTTTCGAGGTCACGTTGGACTTAGAATATTTTTGGAGACGCTGGCGGACATAGAAATTTAGCCTCGCCATTGCTTCAAGGTGAAAAATCGTCCCAACTCGTATCAGGATTGAACCCCGGCCGCAGTGGTGGTAGGCGAAGGCCTTAGCCATAGCGCCACACTGAACGGTGATGAAACACAATGCCAAAATAAATAAGTTCTAACCTGACATCCTAGTGGTATTTTTGCAGTCAGATTTCGTCTTGATTCCAAGCTTGTCATGTTATTATATTAAAATCCTAAGAAGTATTCGATCCATAGACGAGGAATGCGTGCTAATTGTCTCCATTTTCTTCGATATAAATAAGAATCCAATGATTTTTCTATCGTAAGCGAGTCGCGGCCCGGCCATTCCCACCCGCCTCCTTGTCCGGCGAAAGTGTGTCAGTGGCCCGGATGTAGATATAGGTCAACTGCTCGTTGTACAAGAAAGACGCCGAAAATTTCGGACCCGTTTGGAAAATCAATGGATTCTTATTTATTTTGAATTTATCCGACATATCAAGCATGGAGTACTCATCTAGGATGTCTAAGGATATGTATGTTTTAATTTGAAAACTTGTCATGGTTGGATTCGATACGAAAAATGAGTGTGAACACGGCGGTACCCCTCCCGGCCAGAACAAAAACAATGGCTTCGCGCAGAGCGGACACGGGCCGTATCGCTTGCACTTACAAAATATCTTCTCCTGGCTGTATTCTGTGGAAATCAGGTAAGAAATTGATACAAAATGGAGGAAATGGTGGTATAAACCTATTAGGTCATGGATATGGGGGCCCCACGGGCTGTATATGCTGTATATACCCTCGCCGCTTCGCGGCTCAGGTATATACAGCATATACAGCCCTAGGGCCCCCATATCCATGATCTATTAGCTTAATATGTAGTAATTGCTTTGGGCACACTTCCTCTAGTGTCCGAATACTGTGCACGGTACTGTATTATGTACATATATGGGAATGTATGGTGCTAGTTTAAGAACATTCTCTCTATGTCTCCAGACTAAAACATCCAAACGGCACAGGAGGGTACAGCTTCAAAATCACGCTGCAAATACATGCTGTAAATGAAGCCATCGGACAAATTGAAAATGTTTTACTTTTATCCATGCTGACTATCACCAAGAGGAAATTAAATGACTTTTCCTTTTTCTTGAGTATCGGTACATATTATTTAAATCTCTGATTCATGAGCTTGTGCTGATAAGGTATGACTTGTGCATTGTTTTTGGGTTGCATTCACCACACACTTTTTTTATTGCGTTGGCTGCCTCTGCCTCCTGATCACATTGTTTACCGCCCCTCCCCCTCCCCCTCCCCCTCCCCCTCCCCTACACCCGCCTTCCCCAACCCTCTCCCGTGCCCTTCCTCCATATGCTGACCCAGTATCATTGGCCCATTTTCGGGTAAAGCATATCTGGTACTATTTGGCGAATGTACTGCCATCAAGTATACAAGAATGATCACACTGGAGCTACCCTTCCACAAAGCTAAGTTTTCTTTTTACAAGTTTCAAAGTTCACTAAGGACATTAAGTCCTGATTAGAGACTCCCTGCTATGTCTCTCTGAAAGATTATGAAGGACTGAATTTAATGATTTATCACTGCAGCGATTCACATGCTATCCTCTAGGACATTTTAGTTTATATTTATCAAGTACTTGAGATGGGTATCGGGAGCTAACAGGTTAATCCATCCAAGTCGTCTCCCAGAAATTCTGTACATCATTTAAGGACACCAGGCACGCCGACAGAGGGCGCGCGCGTGGTGGCGGGAAAACATGGCGTGAATTATCGTCAGTCGACGTGGAGGGACGCGGTGTCGTCGTTAGTAGGGCTGATGGGGAGAGACAAGACAATTTGCTGTCATAACCCTTCTCTTCACCCCCGTGTGGTGGCGCTGTCATCCCTGATCATGGCCGTTACAGCACGACAAAGGGTGGGAGGGTGGTCCTTTGTCTCTGACACACTGCCACCTTGGTGCCTCATCCCATGCCCGATCCCATGCTACCACCCTGACTCTACTAGGCGCAGTCACCCAGAAGGGTGAGAAGGGCGGGTAGGTAAGGGCGCATGTGTAGGTGAAGCCACTATAGTATATTCAGATCGCCTGTTCAGTTAGAACTTACTCAACATTACATTTGGTAATTTTGTTCTTTCAGCTTCAAAAGGTGAAGACCAAATATATTACATGGCGTCTTAAAGGTTTTCCGTTTGGAATCCTCCGTGTTCAATTCACCCCGGTATTGAAGGTAATACGGGGAATATGTATATAAATTTTATCAGAAAAAGAAAATATTTCATTTTATATTTTATGAAGAGGTGGTTTGGCGGATTTTGAGTAGGGGAAATGTGAACCTAAAATGCAATAACCTTAGATTAAAGGTGTTTTTTATTCATAGCAGGTCAGATAGACCAAGTTCTACTCCGAGGGTATATACGCTTCTGCATTGCAATAATAATCATGTCGCCTTTCCACTATAAATGAGTGGCACATCAACCTTCACTGAACCTGTTATTACGTAAGTTGATATGTTCTGCTTCTCAAATATCACTTTATTTCCGAGTTCAAGCCAGATATCAAACAGTTTGATATCCACTAGCTTGCCGAAGTTTGCAAATGCACGTTGCATTAAAACAGAATATATTATCCTGAAACTTGGAGGCTCCTGCCTGGAGGTGGAAAATACCTTCTATTTTGTAGTTTTCATTATAGAACCGAATGATAAACCAAACATGGTTGCAGAATGAAGGGTTGGTCACACTAATATGTTGCTACATGTGACCCAACTGTACCCAAGTGTCTGTGATTCAAATTCTATTTTCATTTCTGCTTAAATAAATTAATTGTGACAATCCTCCAGGGGATTGGTTAGAAAAAATCTAATAGAGAATAATAGGAAGCCCATCTGCAGCCATGGGATCATATTAGCCAGCTTACCTGTCCTGTCCAGTCCTGGGATTCAAATACAGGTGATAGAGATAACCATCTCTGTATCAGGCAGAAGCTGGTAGAAAGAAACAGCAACCAAATAGAACGAGCAGCATGACAGGCGCATGACGGTTTCCATGAGATATTGTAGGTATCAGTAGCACCTAATCTCATTTGAACCCTCATATATAGTATTTCTGGTTAAGTGTTTCTTGTATAAGCTTTGGCAAGAATCGTCATAGTATACTGTTGAAAGAGCTGGCATTCGAGAAACAGAATATCATGGACCTCTTTTCTTTGACGTATCTCAACAATATATGACCAATAGCCATGGATCATTATCAAGTAGCTGGTCAGAGGGGTCCAAAATAAATTTTGCAGTATGGTTAAATCCTTTTGTGTGCATAAGGTACATATATTGGGCTATGGTGCCCATTTATGAGGGAAGGTTAAATATACATATTAGGATGACTACAGTACAATGCCTTATTACATGGTTGTAGATGTGACCACACACTTTCTATTCAATGCCATAGCTCAGAGTTGCAGTCAGGCAGAATATCCTAACTAATATGCAAGGTTCCTTTCATATCAAGGAACAACTAACATATATTGGTTATACTTAAATGTCAAGCCCTTTGCAGTATGACTGCATATAAGGTTGTAGACGTGACCACGGTCGTAGACGTGACCACGGTCGTAGACGTGACCACGGTCGTAGACGTGACCACGGTCATAGATGTGACCACAGTCGTAGATGTGACCACGCATTTGTATCCAATACCATAGCTCAGAGTTGCAATAAAATAGAATAATCTCATTAACCCTTATTGTTCCTTTCATAATAAGGTATGATTAACACATAATACTGATACCCAAGTATCAAGTACCTTGTAAGAAAACTGAAGACATGTCCAAGGTCATAGATGTGACCATGATCGTAGATGTGACCACACATATACTTTTCTTATGATATCTCTGGTAGTATGCGGAATGTAATAACCAAACTTACAGGGCTTATTGCTTTCATATGGAGGTATAAGGGACACATAGTAAGATTAGTTAAATATGAAACAATTAGCAGCATGGCTGCATGTATGGTCATAGACGTGACCACGGGTAAACTACACCAAAATGAGATTGTAGCCTCTGGGCCATACACTTCTAGAGGTAGGTTCAATTTTTTTGTGCTACATAGGTACATGTAAGGTCTCTGCATGGTCCATTTAATTAGTCCATATACTTTGTCTTTCCTAGTGAAAGGGAACCTGAAAAAGGTAGTAGATGTGACCACCCATCAACTACACAAAATATTTTATACACCCATTCACCACAAAAGATTATCCATGGATCTCCAACTGTTACTAAAAAAAGTCTCTACCCTAGGGGAATATACCAGGTGTAATGGATAAGCATTTGGCCCTTTGTTTATTTATTTTTTAACGAGGGGAAAAAATTAGTTCCTCTTTTTTACCCCAAAAATTACCCTTTTTGGCTGTTCTGACCCCTATAGATCTCTTATTATGCTTCACAGATAGACAAAACCATAGTTCCTCTTCAAGCCCTAAGCCTTGACGACTGGAATACATGATTAACACAACTACATGTATCATTTTGAAGAATGTATTGAAAGGGAGCCAAAGACAACCTAGTTGGCGACGATTCATGGCTATTGGTCATATTTGATTAGCAATAGCTAGGTCACTGGCTAATTACATGTGTATGGATCGAGGGAGACAAACACGAATGTAAGGAAAGGACGTGTGTGAAATAGACAGACGGACAGATAGACAGATGGATGAGCGGACGGACCGAATGACTAGTTTCGTTCACTTTATCATGGAATAGATAAATCAATAGATGGATTGATCGATCAATGAGAGTGGTATAATAAGAAGGAGATATCAATCATATTGATGGTTCGCAATCAAACATATTTCATATACACCACGGCTAACTTTACCTTTTTTAAGTACATGGATACATAGGTCTACTTATCTCAACTAAACAGGTATAACACAAACCTGAGAACCCCCGTCTACACCTGCGTGAATTGATTAACCCTCTCCCATGACATTTATAAACGTTTATTCATCGAGCACATTCTAAGTCCATTAACCAGTCTTTGCCTCGCATGCACCAAATGCTGCCTTTTTACACAACCCCAATTCTTTCTCACACTCTTATATTCAAGCTGCGGTAACATAAGTGCTTGGCAAACTGGCTGTGATTTGTTGAAGGTGTCTGCAAATGCTCATGGCAAGCTTGCAAAGTGGCATTCACGGTGATAAGGATAAAAAGAGGATTCCTACATGAGATTGCTGCTACAACCCTCCCCTCCGTGATTACATCAGTAATATTCCCGTCATGTTTCCATAATGAATACTAATATGAAATGCTATGGTGTAAACTACCCTGCCGGCCTTTTGCCATACCACCGGCGGCGAATTAATCAATTAAACACACCTCCTATATTAGCCTATTAAAATTCCATTACACAATCAATAAATTACAGTTTCAATGGGGGGGGGGGTAGGGAAGTAGAAAAAAGATGGAGGCTGGATGGGGTGGGTAGGTCTGAGCCAACAATGGTGTGCGTCTCCCTGAAGCAAGGGGCCATATTGTTTTTATAGGCAGGAGGAGAAAGGCACAGTGAATATCTGCGCCGATCCGCCAATGTCATTTGCATAGACATTAAAGCGGATTTAGTAATTCAGCAGTTTCGATGAGGTGACTAATGCAAAGTTGAATTGGTGGAATTTGATGTGTTTAATGCTTAAATAGCCCTCTTAAAGGGGCGGTGCCGACACTGTAGACTACCAGGCGTGTATTTAGCATAGACTACATCGGCAGCAGCAAAGGACGTCATCTATTACAGTAATTAGAGTGTCATCTTCCAAGTGTGTGAACAAAGTGTCATGTAATTATCTCATGCGCTCTGAATCTAATTCTCCAACACACCTGTATGAGGTAAATTTCTGCAATTATTTATAAGCACATTATCAGAGACCTATTTGAATATTGCACCTGTCTGTCTCTTTCAACAGTTCTTTTTGATAAGTAAAGAAAATGGTTGAAGCAATTGGTAACACCCGATGTGTAGTTTTGCATTACTCGATGGTGCTAAAACTATAATACTTTTTCATCCATGTATTAAGATACTTATTTGTATGTATTGCATCCGCTTCTACACTTCGCTTTATTGGTGTTTCTTTTTGTGTGTGTTTTTTTTTTGTGTGTGCTAAAGGGGCGATGGAGGAAACAATTTTTCAGGGGATTCAATGGATGGCCAGATGTGTAGTGTTACTTCATAGCAATCTCCACAGTCAGTTGCTCTCTATACAAGCATTGTTCTACGCCAATATGACTCAAGTAGAGACCGGCATTAAATACATCTGGAATATCCCTTGGGTCTCTTTCAAAGAATAACCTATGTGCTGTACTGAAAGATACAATCTATGGAGATTCGAAGGGAATCATTAAGGACATTCCTTTTTGTATATCCGCCTTCTTGGTTACTGTATATATTCTTTTTTAGATATATGTATGACGTACCTAACCAAAACAGAAATACTTGTACACGACGGTGCAAATAATTTTGGTATGAGATTTTTAGGCAACACGTGGGTGTCCCTGTCCCCTTCTTATTCTCATGTACAGACTATCAAATCTTGTACCTGCAAGGCCGGAGGCTATACCCAGTCGTACGCAGAATGAGAGACGCACCCCATCACCTACGTCACCTAACACACGTCACAGTCGGTACGTCACCTCAGGAGCTACATCCCTGGACGACCTCTGCTGCCCTCTAGTGAGCGTGGACCGCACCAACCCGTATCACCTACCCGTTATAAATATGGATGGCACGTGCAGTCGGCCGCGTGTTTTATCGATCATAGCGCCCCCAGCGGGAGCTTTGTGAAGCTCGCTGATAAGCCTCCATCTGCCCCCTCTACTTGCCGATGGTATCGTGGTTGCTAGGTGACAGTAGCTTGTCTGTGAGACAGTGAGAGGTGTCTTCCCCTCTCTACTCCCCGCCCCACTATCCTTGTCATATCTTACCTCTCTCCTCATCCTACCATAACTATCACCAACCCTTCATCATCTCAAATCACATCCTTCTCTCTAACAGAAACCTGCTCCTCTGAACCTCCAATATAGAAATCATAGCCATCTCCTGCACACAGCTCAAGCCTACCCCCTGTTGCCGTCCTTATCCCATACTCCATCCTTAACCCATTAAGGGTTGCTAATGCATAAATTTCATCATGCCCAGCCGTGGCGAGTAACTCCCAAGGGCTATATTCCTGCATCATGCCGACCCTACCGGGTTGATACATCCTCGGAGGGTCGGCATGATGCATCAATGAAGTGCTGACGAGCAAACTCGCCAGCACTTCATTGGTGCATCATGCCGACCAATACCAGCTGCATCTACCACAGCAGCACCCACGGGTTTCCTCACACAGAGCTCCTTTACCTGCCATCAATCCCGCTCCACCAAATGCTGATAATGATATCCATTCGCCAGTCCGGATTCAGACAGGCGAGAAGCGCCCCGAATAATGATAATAGGAATACAGTGCCTTCTCCATGTACCTAAATGACTCGGCCATGCTGAACTATCGGCCTTGTGTTGAGAATTAGGGTCCTGTTCTCACCCCTTCCTTGTCTGCAGGATTATACATGCTGCTGTCCTCCTATCTTTTAGAATAAAAGGGTGCCCTTCTAGCGAATGTTGAGTTGTATGTTACATAAAATCTAAATTCCATAGGGCACAGAATTCATCATTCAATATCATAAGCTATGAGCATGTAGGTAAAAAGGGATATCCGAGGGGAAATCAAAGTTCATCCCATGATTTCTAAAATGAGACATGGTTGGCTAAAGTATCCCACATGGCGAAAAATAGCTCAAATATCTCTGCGATTTTGAATCTGTTGCGATTGTGGGGCCTATCCCAAACTCGCAAGAGGTATAGCTACATAATCCACTGTGGGACTCAGAATGAGTTGATCAATCCTTGCGTTTTATGGCCCCAACAAGGGTAATACAATTCATCAGACAAATTCGCAGAGATATTGAAGCTATTTCGCCATGTGGGATTCGACCTATAACAGTGAGGGGAAGACACTAACGCTGGTCCTGGAGCAAGTAGCCCGCAGTTTTTGCTGCGGACCCGTGAGTTTCTACCTTCTTGAAGTTCTTGTGGGTCCGTGATGGCCCACATGTTTTCATAGAGAGAGGTATAGAAGTTAATTCATTTGAGTATAGGGGTGTTATATAGCAGTGGAAAGAGACAAGCAGCAGGAATCTAGCCATTCTTGCTAAACCACTGGCCCTATAGATTTAAAAAGTTGTGGGCCCGCTTGGCCAGTGTTAAAAGCAGTCACTAAAATTGCAATCGTTGAGACCTTTTCATGTACAAAAAATGGTGGCTTATACCATAGATTTACATCCAGGAGGAATTTTCACTTTTTTTTCAGTTTTGAGTTCTTAATGATAATTATCCTCAAAAAAGTTAGCAAACAAATCTCTAAAATCAGATTCAGAGAATGGTAACCAGAAACCGGTATGTCAACCAATTTTGCAAGGAAAACGCTCTTTTTCCTTTCCAAACATGACATGCTCCAGCCAAATTGGAACGTTTAGAATTGGACGAATTCTGCCATGAGAAGCTTGACTCACCTTTGTCGTATGGCGAGAATAATTGTCCTAATATTTGATGGTGCATGATCATTTCCCATAAGCTGGAGTTCACCTTTTTACAAATCTGCATGATCGGAAGCTAAATATATTTGTTGCAAAGGGTACTGATGACTAAGCTTTCAGTGGGTCTAGCCCAACATGAGTGAGCTTTGTATCTGTTGGTGTTTAAATGTCGATGTTGTCGTTGGTAAGCTCAAACAGACGTCAACCCTTTTTAGCAGAGTTCACACCTGTTTCATGTTAGCACAGAAAGGCCGTGAAGATGACAATTCAAAGGCATTCACAATGCTACCACTTTGATTTTGATCTCACATTCGCCATCTGCAGGCTTAAATGGATTGTTGAGATAAGATAGACCTGTGTGGTTTTCATTCAATGTGAAATGTAATGAATCATAGGAGAATGGTCATATCACCACCATATGTTATTTTGAAATGGTGCCTTCCTTGTATGTTCTTTGTGATGTGCTATCCTACTTTGCTGCCCAGCATGTCAACACAATTCCAAAACGAAGTGAGGGCCCACAAAATAGATATTCTCTCTTAGCCCATTCTTCTCTGCTCAGTATAAAACATCACGAAGTTTGCAATGTAGTTTTACACTGAAAGTAAGTGCGTAATTATGGAGCCCTGGGGCAGATATTGCACAAAATATATGGTATGTTCTTGCACCCGCAAGAACGTTTTTGCGTTTGCAAATATCTTTCTTGCACCAGCAAAAATCATTATTGCACCCACAAAAACCCATTCGCACCTTCAAGAATAACTCTCCCATAATATTTCAAATTGATTTCTATCCATCGATTGTTTTAATCAATGCATTTTCAAAACTTCAAAACACATAATATGCTACAGCCTCCCTCCACAACCTAACATGTTAGAAACCTTTTTGCGGAAGAAAGATTTTTTTTGGCCGCGAGACTGTTTTTGCGGGTGCAAAAATGCTTTTGCAGATGGAAGAACGTTCTTGCGAGTGCAAAAACATAAAATAGGGCTCCTACAGAAATGATTTTACCTCCACTCATAGTCAGCTCAATATACCAAACATCATTATCAGAAAATCAACAACTAAGAACCCCTCTTTGCCTCATTGACCGTGTGTATGTTCTCGACAAGACTGGTGCGCCCTCTGTAGTGTTGCTAGGTAATATGTGTCTGTCATGCCTAGTGCCAAATTACTATATCACAGTTGCACATTTGAATGTTTGATACTTGAGCAATTTTTTGTTGGATTTACTTTAAAATCATGTTACCCTCCAACACTGATCTACCATCTAGTCGCCCAGCTAAGAGGTTATAGATGCATCAGCTCTTCGGCTTCAATAGAGAGAGGAGAAGATCACTTTATAGACAACGCCATACATATAATATCTGACAGGGCCTATACTATAGATAAACATTCTGTTCCCTGACACATTGCTCTGGCAATTTTACCAAAACTAGGAAAAGTGCCCATGGGTGTACACCTAATGAGAGAAGATATATCTGAAATAACAAGTATCACCGACCATTTCTGGATCGTGTAGGTGTCAGACGTTTCCTCACGGCCAACAGTGATTGCAGCCGGGAGGGGAGTGATAATGATGCTCACAGTCTTATTGTATCTCGGCCAAGGCTCCCAGGGCCTCCTGGAATACATGTTATGTTTGATATTAACCAGCTGGACTGTAGGATTAGATCTATATTTAGTCACCTCATTACATTGTATCGAGGGGGGTGGGCCATGCTCGATTAGGTAATATTCTTACCAAATCCCTTGAATCGTTATGTTCTGCAATCAGGAAGATAGTGAAATGATAACAACAGATTATCTTCCTGGTTATGTGGAATCATTTGTTATATTTGTTATCTGCCAAATGAGGAAAGTCAACACGATTCCAAGACAGTCTTTGAAAAGACTGAAGCCATCCATTCCAATCACTTCGTGTTCATTACTATGATTGAGTATAATATCTGTATAATATCTGATGTTGCCCTTTTTCAGAAATTGCACATGTGATAACTGAAAATTTATCATTTGAACTGTATCGCAAATATTTCCTTGTGATCACTGGTGATGGGAAAATGTGTCAGTGGACCCCCTGTTAAGTGCGTCGTATTATGATTACATGACAGGAGGTGTCACATGACCGTTCATTGTTAACCGTGCTGTTTGGGTTGGGTGTGTTTGAACGTTATTGGGAAGGCTCGTGACGGATCAGATGTCTTGTACTTTTAAGAATGTTTGTCTTTGTCCAAACGTGACAGCTTGTCTGTCCTGAGACAATCTGACATGACGGTTTTATTGATTTCAATCATTATCTCGGTCGGATGCTGTGGTTATGTTTGAAGGCTCTGAATGTCCTCAAAGGACTATCATTGGTGTTATATTCTGTGTCAGGTTCTCCTAGATGCATTCTATTTTGAACAATCGTTCACACAGGGTTCATGGATAGAAAGTCTCATGGATTTTAATGATGAGTATCGCCCTCTCATAAGTGGGTTGGGTCGCCAGAAACCATCACATTTGGTGGCTTTTAGGTTCTTTCTGAGTTTATGACCTAAGCTGGTCTTCCATGATCCTGTTAGGCCAGGCACAGGTAGGGCAAAAAGAAAAAATGTAAATTGTTATCATGTCACGTCCAAGTGATTTATCCACAAAACTGAATTTGGCTGCTGTGAATGTACCTAGGATAAGGTTGTCTTTATCATTATTTGAATAGAAATGAGTGCTATGCACAAAAAGCCCACTATGGATGGGTGTCAAACCTTGCAATCTGAACAAGACACAGCAGCATGCTGCAACAACAACTCTATTCCTATAATATCTTTTGATACATCATGAATTTAAAAAAAAAAAAATTTTCAAAGTGATGACAGTTATGTCCCAGTATCAATTATCATAAGGAGTGGTCCTATGCTGAGTGGGCAACTGCCTTTCAGTACCTTACCTACCTGTTTGTGGATAACTGCCACATAAAATGCCTTTATTTGCTGCCCTCAACTTCTCTTTTGGCAAACTTGTAACTCTTCTTGCTAGGATATGTACCAAATAAACCAATTTAGCAATCTTTAATAAAAAATTTAGAAAGTGATCCATGCTGTTTAGAATTTTGTGAAAAGTAATCTTTTAGTTTTATGGCAATGGCCTTCATAAGTATGCAGGTTATTTGCAAACCAGGACAGGGATTGGACAAGAATCTCCCACTTCGTCTTGAGGATCAAAGGTAAAAACTGGTGGTAGGACGCTGTGGACATTTTGAGAACTTTTACCTGCACACCAACTCCACCTTATGTTTAGTTCCTTACACACTTACTCCACCTGGTGTGTGGCACCTTTGAGAAAAACCTTCAGTTGAAAGTTCCAAGAGAGACTAAAAATCTCAACTTCCAGATTTGGAGTCAGCCACTCAACCAACTGAGCAAACCATGCAGGTGCTAGAAAGGCATATTGATATAGCAGTCAATGCCACATGACTGCTGTAGAGAGACTTATTGTTTTGATTATCATAGAAATACTATGACAAACCATTCTGTTCCTGTGATATGTTATGAAAGAGACTTAACCCTAAAATGTGAGTGACTTTGGTGTGGGTTCTATAGAGCATTCATTAGAAAATAATATGTCATGTGATAAACACTGTCAATTCCTACATAAAAATCCTAATGGACAGCTATAATTTCAATACCACATGGTCAATCATCTCCATTTTCGGTTTGGGTACTTGGTATGGACTGTAGATGACCTGTAATGAGTTTCATGAGGTTTCCATTTGATTTTGAGATAGTATCAATGATATTTAAGTGGCAGACACTCTACTACTGCACAATATACCATAGATACTGTTGAATATTAACCCAATATACATCAAAATACATCCAATATAGATCTTAGCCTTGGTAACCATATTAAAGAGCTTATGCCTTAGAAATATAACATTGACAGTCGTTTAGTAAATAGTTAGTATGGTAAAATGCGTGTCGATACGTATGACTATGTCCTATCATCCTTAATAATATTTTCATTGCCGAAGTGTTAAGAAGCAACTGTCTTCTTTTTAACAAAATGCACCAAAATCCAGACCTGTATAAGTTCCGCCACGTACTTTAATACCTCGTGCATAATGTATTGGCCACTAGCTGGTCTGGATCTGGTTCCGGCGACACACACTGATAAGATGGGACCAGCATGTCCCTGGAAGTGGGTGTTAACCAAGGACAACATACCCATCATGGTATGTCTTATCAGTGGGGTTTACCTCAACCAGCAAAATTCAAAATGGCGGCTCCACTAGGCATCAAAACTGAGTCCTATAAGGCACATCCCCGCATAAGATGTACGCTTATTTCAACAATCGATTAGGCGCATCCTGACTCATATTTGCTTGAAACCTCATATTTCGATACATTTACTATTGCTCTATAGTTATAACTCCTCACGTTTAAGGCAAAGCCCTAAATTTGCCTGCCTCTAAAGGCACAGTGGGGATCTATGCTCGTATGTACATAGAGGTATTACGGTAGGTAGAACGCAGACAGACCGGCCTCCAGTCGAATCCCATTGATTGGATTTGCCCTGCCACCGTGCGGCCTTGAGATGAACTATGAGGTAATTAAATTAGGATTGGACTGAAAAAAAATCTCCCGGTCGCTCATCCAAATAGGCATTTGCAGGACTATCTAGCTTGATTTATAACTCATGAGCAGGTAGAAAAATTGAAAGAGACAAACGGTGGTGCTATTTTTAATTGAGCTCCTAATCAATATTGTTAATCTCCTGTTTCATTTTGTTATTTAAACGGAAATGTCATAAATGATTTACCAGATACAGAGTTATTAGGCTACCGTATAATTGACAACAGCTACTGTGTGATTTTTTTTCTGACTGAGCCCACAGCAAATCTTATCGCAATTATTAACGCTCCCTCTTATTTTCCCCGCTACTATCAATTTTATGAAAATGTTGCACAGCCATGTGGAAGTGCTGTAGGTTATCAATATTTCATATAGAAAGAAGAATATATACATGAACTGTACAGTAGAAAAAAAATCTTGGCTGCAGGGATAATGTTCTTGGTATGTCATCCTAAGAACTTCTATGGGAATCCTCAGAAAGCTACCGCAAAGAAAGAGATGAATAAATAAATGAATCCAAAAATTGGCATCTATGAGTCCCCCACAGACCATACAACACTTCTAGTCGGCAGGAATTTGAATAGGTACATATTTTCTAAGCAGCGCCCTCATTTTCTTTTTAGATATGAAAGATCTGCTTGGACAATGCCAAATTCAGGGGCATGGCTACTGCAATAAAGATTACCCCAGTGTGAGTCCCAGGATTAACTGCAGTGGTGATATAACTATTACATGTGTAGCTTATACATGCTGCCCTCTTTTGTAATTTGTTGTAACCACACGGGTCAGTTACACTGCATTTAGTCCCTGCTACAGCTTATCTCATACTTCTCATTGAGATTGCTGGTGTGTATTGAGATCTACATGGCAATGCTCAAACACGTACCAGAACAAAAGCGGTGGTATAAGAGCTAAGGCACATCTTGGATTGTTGAGACAGATAATGTCTTTACACCTAGCTATCTTTAGTATTTTGGAGAGATTCTAGTTTGGGATTTGTTCACTTCAGCTGAAGAAAATGTCCATCTATGAGTCTCCCTACAGATTATAACAGTTCTAGTCAGCAGGAATTAGAACAAGGCTACATTAATCTTTCTAAGCAGTGCCTTCATTTTTCATTTTAGATGGGAAAGATCTGCTGGGACAATTCCAAATTCAGGGTTATGGCTATTACCATAGAAAAGTGATGTCAGAACTTAGTATGAGTCCCAGAAGAAACTGATCTGTTGTTGTAACTGGTCCATGTATAGCTAATACATGCTGCCCTCTGGTGTAAATTGTTGTAACTACACGAGTCGGTCAGACTACACGTGATCATGCTCCAGCTCATTTCATACTTCCGATTCGGTTTGCTGTTGTATGATGATATCTACATGGCATTGCTCAAATACATACCAGAATAAACCAATGTATAAGAGCTTAGGCACATCCTTGATTGTTGAGACAGATAAATTTAAGACAGGATGTCATGGTTAATCACAGAGATAAAAATAGATGAAAGGGGAACAATACGTTTCTGATGCACACAAAATGTATAGTTAGTCAAGAAACATGAAAATGTCCATTTAGCATCCTATATATGATTACTTTGTACTGCCCACATCCTCTTTCAGGCATGATTCATAGTTCTCCCATAATAATAGTAGTATGGAGCTGGGCACGGTGATCCCATTGAAGCCTATGCAACCGAGAATGAGACACTTGGCGGGTGATCTGCCAGATTGCCTGCCAAGTGGTAGAAATACTCTCAAACCAGAATGCTTATCTCAAGACTGTGCATAGAAATAGTGTTCAATTTTCCGTCTTTATAAATGACATATGGTAGTGATCAGTAAGACCTATTCCTCCAGGTGCTATACTCTCTGCATGCATGTATACTCGTTTAGGGTAGAAATATGGCAGTGGAACCATAATTATGATTTAACATGAATGTCATATGTCTTTAAACCTGGCTATCTTAAGTATTTTGGAGAGATTCTAGTTTGGGATCTTTTCACTCAGCCTCAGCAGAAACCACTTATTTTAGGTCCCTGTGCATTTGCTTGAATATTCACGTCACCCTTCATATATTAGCCTACCAAAGGAAAATCAGCCATGAGACCCAAATCTTTAATTCCTACATTGGTTGCCTGTAGCGCCCCACGCACTTAATATTTGGTAGAATTGTTAACTAAATCTAATGTAAAAGACATTGAAGTCCCTTTGCCATTTCGATGAAATGCATTGGTTTATAAGTGAGAATTTTAGTACCGGTAAGTAATGGAACCTAAACGCTATTGCATCAAGTGGGCAAAATCACGTGAACCTATGTTCCGTTTTAGAATATTGGATATATTTACATTAATCATTACTTATGGAAACAAAGGTTGATACTAATTTGGTGGTCTTTGCATCAGATATTTACCAAGTTGGTGTACTTTGCATCAGCTATCACATCAAATGACTACAATAATTCGGTCCTTTAATCATTCATAGGTTCTTATCAGCTTGGCTTGGTGAGTAGATGTACTTTATTCTTTCGGGGAATAAGGCTTTGAAAGACTAACATTATATTCTGACATATTCTTCCTCAGATAACCATGGTACGCGATTCAGAAGCTAACATCAACGGGCATTGTTAAAGCAACTATGGTGCTACCACCTGGTGTAGGGTACTGTAACTAAAGGCATAGGGTTTAAGAGGTTATTTTGCAGTTTGGGGGCCAATTGAGGACTATAGCTCCTCTGGCGGCTACTGGAGAAGATGCTGCGAACATCCCACCCCTTTCACCATGCCATTACAGGCATTAAATAGTGACTACTAATAATTTTTCAGCTCTGATAGCACTTCCAAACCCTATGGGGTCACAAAAGACCCTGTCAATGATGCAAAGCAATTTTACGTCATGCATTGCGGTTGCAGCAGGGTCACTGTTTCTTAATGATGGTGAAATTTGTGATCTTAACGTGTTCTAAAATGCGCCAAAATGGAAATTATACACTATTGCATTGGTCCCATATTCCCAAGTCATATCTATTCAACTTAAGTAGATCTGGGGTGAGTGTCATAATCAATGAGAGTCTGAGATGATATAAATGAAGACATTGTTTATTTTCCTTCATCGATCATGTCCAAATAGAATGTAAATCCATGATTACATACAGGGTAAAAATGTCTAATCATGTATGCAGCCAATTTACATCTTAACCTGGGAAGTCTCTCTTGGCATGCCCAATAGGTATCGATCAAAATCAGTGTAGACTTAGAACAATTATTCTGACGAGAAAAATATATTGTACCACTCAGTAGAGATTCAGTATGCTGTTAAATCATGTTATGTTTATTTCATTTTTCTTCAATGTCAATTGCATACATTGGAAACTTAAGATAATAATGGGCTAATGGAGACACTATAAATCAAATCATGTAGGACAATGAACACTACCGATCACTTGACTCTATAATGCCCATAACAATGTATCGAAAAGGTAAAATGTGGGTCGTTGGCTATTCGAAAATATTCTATGCGCTGAACACTCCCAGAATGACATATAATTGTAGTAACAATAACATCATCAACATAAACATTGCTCCATCTCTCATAAAAGGCATTCAACGATGGGATTACCTATGCACAATTTAACTGACATTTATGTATTCATAAATGCACAATTATACCTATGAATTAGAAAAGAAATGACATGATTTATATCGATTTTATCTAGCACAGGTAGCTATGTACATATGATATATGATACAAGCCTCAGGCCTTATGATTAGACACCTTGATACAGAGTCGTTCATCACTTCACTTTTTTATGTATCTGTGATTTGGCCTTCGGTAACACCATACATAGAACGCCCCTCGCCAAGTCTACGCCCATCACCAATTCATCCCAACAGTTTGATATCAGTAAAATGTACACGTATGAAAATATACATATTTAAACATATTGAAATCACATCACAATGCTTGCGCTTCCAGCTCGAAATACCTAGGAGGGTCCAGCACGCCTTCAGGCGTTTGGCAGCGAGATAAAGTCCTGGGGTAGGCGTCCACAGTAGTGACCACCACCTCACTCCCTCTGTTATCACTAGCCTCGCTGCTAGCCCCATTATAAGTGGCCAGCATCTGATTCCGCCTCATGGCATAATCACATACAAGGTCGCAGCCCTCATGTGCCGGGGGTACATCCCACATGTGTGAACAGGCATAACGCTCTATCTTCAGATTACGGTGGTGCTGGAGATAAGTGTCTAGGTTCTCCACAGGTTCCACCTCGTACACAGTCTGTTTCACAGAGTCGTAGATGTCTGTTGATGGTTTTGATATTGCATTGGTCGGACAGCCATTCCGACGGTTTCTTGGAGACCTCTTGGGCCTGCAAATGAGTTGGATATGTTAAATGTTGGCTAAATTGTGTTATTGCCTATATGTCGTAATAAAGGAAACACTATGATTATTAGAACCGAATGATATGCGATTCATGTAAGGGTATTGCATCATTATCAAGACTTAGTTCAAAGGGCTTTAGATCGACCAATAACACGCTGATAGAAACGTAGATGTGATAATAATGTGAGGAAGAAATGACAAAATAGCTGTAGCTCTGCATCAATAGCCATTATAAAAGTATAAAAATAAAACAGTATATGATTAAATCTATACAACCTACCATTTCCAGATCAGCATACCAAGACCTAGGACAGACACTCCGACTATGAGAGCCACAATGACTATGATAACTACTGCTGTACCTGAAAATAGAATATGGATTTCAGTTAATGTATTATTGATCATATACGAAATTAATAAAACTTTAATTATAAGCTAGTTTAGTATGAGGCATACATAAACTATAAATCAGGATCAGCTCATAAAATCTACACGTGTGTCTAACCATAAGTTTTTCAATAAGAAAAAAGCTGTTCCATAATAGAATACTACCTTTAACAGCATGATCTTTCTAAATCTAAAGTCACAGCATAGTATATTGTCCAATCTTGAGTGACACATTTAACACTCTAAAACTGTTAGCTCGACAATCACAGACTATTTCATAGGTAAATACTGAAGGCAAACGATGATACTGTCCACATCGTACATTGGCTTTCACAGAAAGCATAGGCTGAGCTCGGGAAAACAAAGGCAGTTTGCTAAGCTAATGCCAGGGACTGTGTGAGCAGCGTGGCACATGTGGCGACGCCTAGAGGGAGTTGGTGGAAGCTCCCTTATTGCTCTGAGCTGATGGATATAGCTATGTTTGCTGAGACTGAGGTGTTTACAACACCAGAAATAAGCTTCTCGCTTTATAAGTACTCATTGCTGTGGAAACTGATCGGGCAATGTGTACATAGGCCTATAGTTTCATTCCACATAGCCTGCTCATAACAAGCACTTTTATATACTACTTGCAGACTGGGACGGCGTATGAGTAGTATATTGGAATGGTAATTTAACACAGGATCTGTTGTGTACACTGTAGTAAGTTTAGTTCATATAAACGTAGTGAGTAAGTGAGTAGTATGTGTTTAACACCATTTCGACAACTAAGGTCATATTCATGGTGAGAACTACATTACACAATTTCACAGAGAATTGTGTCAGTGCCCGAACATTATGTTCACCACACACATCCGAGGGGATAGGAAAGAGGAGATATAGACCCCCTTTTAAGTGGGCTAGGGAAGCCCGTGTATTGAGTCTAGTTCATATTATACTAGATCTGTACTAGACAACTGAAAATAGGAAGTGGGTAAGGTTAGAAGGTGTATTGGCTTTACCATACATATGCCTCTTACGATCTTTCCATACTTCTACCAGGGGAAACCATCAGAACCCATGTGGTTATAGTCTCCAGCATAGGCTCGTCCATGACCCTTTCCAGACCCCTCCCTGAGCGCTAATAAAAGAGTCCAAGGAGTCCCCCTAGCGCCGTGCCCCTGTCGACCTCTGATGGTGCCTCCATACCCACCCCTGTCACAGTCAGTCAGTGTATAACGCCCATATTGCTCAGGGGGATGGTGCTTCAGTAGACCAAAGGTAAACACAGACATGCTTAGTGACAATGCGCCACGCTAGCCACTACCATCCACCCCCAGTTTACTATTGCTAGCTCCTCCTCCACCCTAGCCCTGATACAAGGCCTTTTGTTTGGTGTAGGACCATAGACAATATAGGGAGACTTCATTCCAACAATTGCCACCCTCCTTGCTATGGACAGAGCCTTACTCTGCAAACCTACGAATATCTCTCATAAGTACCCAGAAGGGCAAACAGGACAGGGACACTACAAGACCACAGTATTTACCTCCATAGACAAGGAGGGCTGAGCAGCATTCAATAAAGAGGGGGGAATAGGGCAGGATGGAGAACTATACTCACTGTAGGCTATTGATATTCCTCCCACCATGATATGGGCAGTCTCCGATATCTCAGCTGAAATAACAAAAAGGGTGTAACAGTCAGGTATGAACAATATTATTATTATATGTAACACTTATTTTCATCATTGTCATTGATACCAAAAATTGACTAGTATGAATTTAGGCAGTCATTCATAGTAAGAGTTCTTATGGCGCCCGCATTGTGTCCTAAATCATCCAACCCATTTCCCGACAACTAAACAATTTCATATTATTTCAGAGTATAGCATAACAATATATGCCTTTTTCAAAAAGGGCAGGTCAGACGTTGTTTTAGATAAATGACTATGTATCAGTACACACAGACGCGGAATGATAAATATACACAATGAATTACACTGAAAGGAATCTAGAAACACAGATGGACAATACAGTGAAAATAGACAAATGAAAATGGCTAAAGAGAATGATGGCTTATGGATCCTCTTGTGACTAATAAATCAGTGAAACCCATTGCTCCTGTATCTAAAGAACATGAGTGTGCATATGATATCGTCTATGAAGCCTTTTTTGGTGCGGAGACCAGCAGCAGAAACCATACACTGGAGGCAGGGATGGGGGGGAGGGGTACTGGAGTACTATGCATGTCACACACAGGACAGACACCAGTGTGACAGGACTGATTCACTGCTCCTGTATTCTAGAAATGTCTGAGAACTGATGTCACTGCTGGGGAACATAACCAATAGGAAAGAGGGTCCCTGGAGGGCTTTAATGATAGGGTCATACTGGTTATCTCAATATTAAGAACACCCAAGTGAACTGAACAGCCCATGGTCTCCAGATGGTTCAAATAGAATATATGTCAACCACGGTTAACCGTGATGTGGATTTCTACCCTTGAGGCCTTTTCATAAAACTGAGGACAATACTGATGGCGGCGTATACAGTATTTAACGGATACGAGTTCATTGTTTTCTTAGAGTCGGGGTGGTAGAATTGATGAAGTGCCAAAAGGACATTCCCATTCCCTGCTGCTGTGTAATGAAAGCATGTACGTTATCACAGTTTAAAGAGGACGGGTAAGACATAATTGTTCTGCCACAGAGAAGGAGTAAGACTAAAAGAGTACCTGTGTGTTCGCATTATATTCACCGAGCTCATTCAGAACCCCTTATTTTCAAATAATGGCATGCACTTTCCTGTTACCCGATGAAAATATGCTCTTGGATTTTACGTATCAAACGTATTAGGGTGTTTGTAGTTGTGTAACCAAATCAAAAGTACACTCAACATGAGTTTCAAACACGACTAGGCCCAAAAAAGAATATTGTGTGTTTCCAGTAACATGGCCCGAAGATCTAGGGTCGGTAGATCGGATTTTTTTTATTAATATTTTGTATAGAAATGTGTTGGTAGATTTGCCAGATTCTTTGCTTTTTACGGTAGAACATATGAAAAGCATATGAGAAATGTGAAAAAATGTGTTAAAATATGTATAAGCAAACTATTGACTCAAGGCCCAGAGAAAATGGAAGAAAATCTAAAAAAAAAATTATGGAAAAAAACACGGAAAAATAGCTAAAAACTTATGAAAATTATCAAAAAATTATTAAAAAATCTTAAAAAAAAAGAAGTTTAGGGTCGACCCTGTTTTGCTAGGGGCGGTCAGGTTACTGGAAACACACCTCTTTTTTAGGCACTAGTAATTAAAATGAGAAAAAAAATACAAAATATCACAAGATCAACACTAATCAGATAATGAACATAATTGTGTTATTGGTTATGATAACCATATCTCAATATGATAGTAATATTATGCATGATAAGCATAGGGATTCAGTTCACTAAGAATCCACAAGGGACTAAAATGCACTGAATCTTTATGGTTTCTCTTATCTCAACTAGATATTTAAGACACCGACACAGTGTAGAAAGGCAGAGTGATAAAATAGTCAACATTACACATACAACACTGAAACAAACTAAGAGGAAGCATGTATAAGGCAACATGGGACTGACCCTGCGGCTCACCCTTGGTGCAGTTGCCGACCTCCCCTAACCAGTTGTCACCCATACAGGTGAGGGTCCACACCTGGTCGGAGCTGACACACCCCACCACGGCCGTCAGACCGTCAGCTTCCCGCCGGAACCACGCGTCCTCAGCCGGCACCACGTCAGGACACCCCACAACTGTTAATGTATAAAAGAAGGAATCATGTAAGATGTGTAAGTCCTTGACAATCTTGAGCAGTTAATAGGTTTAATGCGTTAGGTCCAACGGGTATATACAGCCTGAGGTAGGGTTCATGCATCATGCCAACCCTCTGGTATTCAAAATAAGGGTCGGCATAGTGTATAGTAATGCACTGCATTGATGCATCTCGACGGCCAAGGAACATGATTCATCAATGCAGTTATGAAAGAAGGTATCAGGACAACTACCACATAGTCATGTCCACACTAGACTTTCCTTCGATTCCATAAAGTATGGACACTATGTTAGGGTTAGGAGTGAGTGAGTAATAGGTGTTTAACGCCATTTCGACAGCTGAGGTCATATTCATGGCGAGAAAGACATTACACAATTTTACTGAGGAATGTGTTGGTGTCCGCGCATATGTGCACCACACATATCCTTAGGGGATAGAAAAGAAGAGATATAGACCCTTTTAAGTGGGCTAGGGAGGCCCAAGTTAGGGTTAGGGTTGGGGTTAGCAATTGAGATAGGATTAATGTTAGGGTTAGGGTTAGGACTAAGATTAGGGTTAGGGATAGGGTTTAGGTTAGGGATAGGTTAAGGGTTAAGGATAGGGTTAGGATTAGAAATAGGATTAGAGTTAGGAATAGCGATAGATTTAGGGATAGGGTGAGGGATAGGGTTAGGGTTAGGGCAGGGTCAGGGTTAGGATCAGGGTTATATTAGGGATAGGGATGTGGTTAGGGATATGGTTAGGGCTCATACATACCTCAGAGCCTGGGGGTAAATGACATAGGGGGTAGATGTCCTGGGGGGAAATGTCCTAAGGGGGGAAATATCCTATGGGGGGATGTCCAGGGGGGAGATGGCAGCGGAGAGATTTCCAGGGGGCCATGCCCAGGGGGAGATGGCAGGGGGGAGATGTCCAGGGGAGCATGCCCAGGGGGGTATACTTTATTACTAATATCAGGTTTACTCTTCGCTCATACGGTGTTTGGGAGGAGACGATAACGACCAAGCACCATGAATCTCTAACGTTTGGGTTCGGACTAGTGAAAATCTATTAATGCTCATGTTCATGTGCAGTCACGTGTGGGTTGATAACGTCAAACGGCACGGGCCATTTGCATGGTGATTACTTTGGTGCATATTAGAAATGTTCTACCGTTGTAATTCGGTTACTAAACGCCATACCGCCATTTTGCAAAAGAAGAGACAGTGGTAGAGAGACAGTTCGAATTAGTTGTAGTCCACACATAATTTCATTCACATTATCGTATTCACCAGATATTATTTTGAAAAAAAGCTGCTGGTAACCAGTAACCTTAGGCCATCGTTCCGAGAATGGCCATGCCTTCTGGAATGTATTCGTTTTGCGACTAAAATCTTTGATTGGTTGTTCTAAACTCAAACATAACCGTACTATCGTTTACTCAATATATTTCTCGGTCCAAGTATCTGGTTCTATAAATGGTTACACTATAACCCTTCAACTTGTAATGTCAAAGGAATTTTAACTGACAATCTCTCTTACTTTGAACCCTCCTGCGTGGTGTTCAAACATGTTTAGGTTAATGCACCGGAGGACCGTGTTCCACATATCAACCTTTTCAGTCCATTAGGTTTAATCTCCTAAAAGTCGAATCCCACATGGCATCCAAAGCCTCCAAATTATCTGCGTTTTTTGGTTTGGTGCGTTCAATGGCCATAGGACGCAAGGAATGTTCAACTTCCCCCGAAGCCCAGAGTAAATCTTAGCCCATTATGCATAGGTCTTGCGTACTTCGATCTCATCAGGGTCATAGAACGTAACATACCAAATTGTACAGTTTTTAAAGTCATAGAACGCCAAGTTGACTCGATCATAGCATTTCGGCTGATATTCAAGTTATTCCTACGCTAAATACCAAGAGCTGACGTTATTTTCACTTCATTACAACATTTTCCGACCATTGCTCTCGGCGTAAGGATTTCCTCTCCTTTTTATATACTTTTCTTTGGATGGCCGGGGCAGGAATTAAATCAATCATAAAAAGAAAATACGAATGGAATGAATTACGGCAAAATCTTATTTGATTCAAGAGAAATTGGTCATTGACATGATGTGATTGGACTTAATGGCCGCAAGGTAAGGATTACTCTACTTTGATCTTGAAATGGAGAGGGCCACTCACATGTGAGGAAGGTTAATGGGTTTCTATTCTGCTTGTTAAAATCTGGATCTATAGTCAGTAGCAGAAGACAAGATTTGGGTAAATAACCTTGGGGCCTGGTTGGCTCTATAAGGATCACATGTAGTGACATAGTAAGTTATGTCCCCTGGAAGGTCTTGCCAAAAGTTAAACATGAACCAAAAATTAAAACATGCACGTTTTCATATTGCCAAAAGTATTCTCGTCATATAAAAAAGTGAAAACGTGCATGGATGCTTGCTCCTCAAAGAGTGTATGCATGCTCTAATGTAGTCTTATATGGAGGGATTATTTGTCAATACAGTGAAAACGAGTTAGACAATTCTCTTCCAAATCAGTGCTCTCTGAAAGTCTTTAGCAGGTATTTCCTCGTTTTCGTTTGGCAAGACCCTCCTGGTCGCCATGATGCCTCACTATAAACCTGTCGAGTCTACTCACTAGAGCTGCATCAATACAACATGCCAAACCTACTGGGTTCACAATAATACTCGAGGCGGTCGGCATGATGCCCAAAATTAATGCACTGCAACAGTGCTTGCAGGCAAACTCACAAGTAGAACACGATCAGCATCGCCTAAATGGTTAAACAATAGGCGGGTGATTCACGTGGTGATAAAACAAAACCCTGGCATCGTGCCACCGTCGATGGTGGTCCCTTAGATCATGCATGATATTTGTATCAAATTTTGCCATCTTTATATTTATTACTGTATTGGGTCTAAGAGGGTGTAAGGAGGTGTAGAAGATCATTATTGGATTCCTGAATCTGAAAGATGTCAAACTTTTAAAACGATATATGGAGACATTTTAACACGCGAATACTCCATCTGTAAGGCATGAAGTAATGTATTCCTTTGAGTTGACACATTAACAGCTCAAGCTACTTCAGGCTAAATAACACCGGCGTGAGAACTACCCTTGTATTCCTTTCAAATGTTATCTTGAATTATTTTATCTATGGTACAGGGTTTACCAATCTGAATAAGCATCACTCTTGAAATTGAGCTTGCTCTAGCCCATTTCTCACTTAAAGATACAAGATAGTGAATTTCACCGTAATGAGTGAATTCATCAAAAATGGTTCTCATTTGGTAGTGTTCAAAGGTGGAGATCTCCCTGTCTGAAAAAAAGATGAATGGATGAGGAATCAGATGAAAATAGAAAATAAAACGGAGAGTGAACAACTTTGGAACCATCGACTCTCAAGCATACTGTTTGATCACTTTTTAAATTAATGTCCCATGGCGATCACAAAAAAAATCATCGTTTTCCCATGTCAACTTAATGATGATATACTGAATACTTACTTTCATAGTAAAGAAGGAAGTGTCCCTTATTTTGGCGCTGCACAGCAGTTCCTATGGTTATAGATACTCTATGTTTTATCGTCATATATACGTGTTTACGGCGTCGGTTGCCTCCACAAACACCAACACTCTTTCCCTCCCTGTCCTCCTTTAGAAACACATAGTCGTTGAACTGGGCGCAGTCCTCTATTGCCACACCCAACTCTGGCATGGCCGGTGCCGTGAAGTCAAGCATGGTAAGGTTGATCCTCTGTCCTGGTTTTCCCTCCAAGATCCACGGACAAAAGGCGGAGCCACATCCACTCTCGTCCGTTACAACGCTGGCGATATAGCCGCTCTGCGCTGTCACTTTTACCGAGTCACATGATCGGCAGATGGAGTGGTCGACTGTAGCCACTGTAAGAAAAAAAAATTGATTGAACACAAAAAGATAAATATACAGGGATGGGGTTCTGTATGGCTATAGCATAGACACAATGAACGAATAGAGGCTGTAGAACTGCTAAGTGTTACAACACTGCTAACTGTTACAATAACACTTAGCAGTCACCCATCCAACTCCTAACTGTAACAAAAATGCTAAGTGTTGTTATAACAGTTAGCAGTGTTGTAACACTTAGCAGTTCTACACCCCTATTCCCTTATTTTGCTACTCCCACACTTTTTCATTTCCATGCTACTCCACTCCCCCAATGCCTCTTATCCCCCTACACCTCACTGATACCCTTGGCATCTACCCTCCATCCTTCCCTCAGGCTATTTTTATACTTGACAGCTAAAACCCCTCAATCTCTATATTACCATGTATACATGTATGTGCAGAATCACTAAGGGACATAGGTACGTCTATATGGTGGCCCACATTTGATTCATTTGAACTCAACCACATTTACTTTTATACAAAAACAAAGCTTATATATGATAGTCAGGTCCTCTACTAAAGACTGCTTTTTGAATGTAATTCACCTACGCTGGGTTTTGTTTGGTGCTACAGATAGCATTTATTGTAACAGATAGCAGTTCCATGTCCCTTCACAAGATGACCCTAGTTTTGTTACAGTTAGCAGCAATTGTAACACATAGCAGTTGGATGCTTGTAACAGATAGCAACGTTTTGTTACAGTAAGCAGTTGGATGGGTGACTGCTATGTTTTTGTAACTGTTAGCAGTGTTGTAACACTTAGCAGTTCTACAGAGACCTTATGGAGCTTTAAACAATCTATTTTCTTTCTCCCAGTTTTTTTCTATTTCTAAGGGATATGATACATCTATATGGTCGTCTATCTTCGTCCATTGTCAGTGAAATGGTTTTATCTTGTGGTCCGATAACTTGGATCAAACATCCTTCTGGGGGAATGGCTCCCCGACTGGACAGGACAGAGATTGATTGTTAATGATGCATAAAGCAGGCTGAAATACCGCTGGGCCTATCTGTGTAAGAACCTAAATTGATATATCATTGCTTTCCGAGCACAGAACTGACTTGATCTGTAGAGAATTCGCGACAGAATATCTATTTTGTAAATGTGATTGAGTCATAACTGGTGAGTGAGGTATAAATTGACTAGCCTCCGCGTTATTTAGCAGAATACTCTAGCATATAATTGTAAGACTGTAGCATGTAGTGATAACCACTGATAATGTGCCTCAGCTCAGATTTGAGGGGGTATAACATACCTATGAGCGGGGTATGAATAACTCCATTTCGGCTGTAAGGTCATATTTATAGAGAGAAAGCTACATTATATTGTATAAATTTGATAGATAAAACATGTGTCCCGAGTCGATGAAGATACGGACATAGCTCCCTAAAAGGGAGCAGACACAAAGAGGAGCCAATATGTCATAGATGGTGTAGTGAAGTGCAGGGAGGAAGGATAAGTGCTAAGAGAGAAGCTACATGTAGACAAGGAGTGAGTGAGTGAGTAATAGATGTTTAACGCCATTTCGACAGCTGTGGTCATATTCATGGTGAGAAGTACATTACACAATTTCACAGGGAAATGTGTCAGTGCCCGCGCATATGTGCACCACACACATCCCGAGGGGATAGGAAAGTGGAGAAATAGACCCTTTTAAGTGGGCTAGGGAAGCCCTTTGTAGACAAGGAAGGCATAATCCCCTTTATGGGTGAGTTATGATAAACCCCTTCACCACCTCCGAATAATAAGGATGGTAGCACTTGGTATTAAAAGTGAACAACCAAAGCCAACATATTTCAAAAAAGAAAATGATATAAATTCCATTATAGGCTACATAGAGCCCCGCTTGCTTTTCCAATTGGTACTGTAATCATCCTTAAATCATATCATATATGCATAACCTATGGTTTAGAAACTACCAAGGATGATATAGGTCCCCTATCCTTGATACTACTGCAACCCACGAAGGTTCACATATATGTACCCATATTGTTAGAAGTGATATCATTATAGTCATTGTTATGACTCATTGGATCATATACATCTACGGTGCACTGTCAAGATTGGCATCTTATCTTTCATCACTCAGTCTTATCTCTGAATATGAGCGCTCAGATATAATATAATAATTATTATAATGGATGACATCAAGTCGTGCTATATAGGCAATGTCTATAATGTCTAGATGTGATGGCAATACCTTATTAAAGGTAAATACTAGGGGGTGGGCGTTATAGAAGTTGTGTTGCTATTTGCCTAAAACCCTGAATACTGTTAGTTTTGTATATATGGATGTGAAAATGAAAAGAAATTGGTGTGTTACCGAGCTCAATTCTCTGGGAAGTCTTTGCAATTGTGGTCTATGACAAAGTTTTTTGGTCTTCATTTCATTCTAATTTCACCTATATGTTATGTTGCTATTTACAAATACTTTTGGAATGTGATAGATCGATATGTATAGAAGTGGAAAATGCAAAATAAAATATATATGTGATCGACCGCATTTTAGAGTATGGGCCAGATGAAGTAAATAAGCTGTATTATTATAGCTGCTGTCCATGGGAAACCCTAGGCATATTATATCAATTGGATAGTTTAGCTGATATACTATATATACGATTACAGCTACATTCTCCTGTTATCTGTTAGCTACCTAAATTACAATTCAAGATATACTAAGATGTCAATATAATTGGCTAACAAAGGTTTCTGTGTACATTTTCTACCTGGACCAATCAACTGCACAGACAGTGTTAGAGGGAATATATTACACAAGGGAAACTAGTAGTACGACCTCTGTGGTGTAGTGGTAGTGTGTGTGACTCTTAATCCCAAGGTCGAGCATTCTAGTCAGTATTAGAGCAATATATATAATTTTATGATACACAATCCATTATTTAGAAGAAAATAAGTACTAATCTACTGGACTATAACTCCCAACCTACACATTTAGAGTCCAGCATTCTACTTCTGTTCCATAGAGGCTGTGTTAATAATCCACCTCTACATATATGTACCTTATGCTAGACATCATGGTGTTATTCCTTCAATACCAAGGTGGAGTTCCCAATTGAAACACTAGGGGTCCCCACCAAAAGCTGCATATCTTCTCTTTAATTAAAGGTGGTCATACAAATGTGAATCCTTTTGTCGATGGCAAAAGTAATCTATTATGTCCTGAAATGGATTACCATCAACCCTATCGATCACGGTGTACAGAAGTTATGTTTGCTTCTGTCCACATCATATCAATATTGAGCTTAGAGATTTATAGGACATGGATCGATGTTAGTCCAAAAAGGGGAAAAGAGACGTGTTTCAAGCTACATGATCGGAAATGCCAGGGACGTTTTCTGATACTAGTTCTGTGGTCAGCCATATTTATAAGGGAGGCACCGTAGGGGGAACCAAATAATGTTCGGCGCACACAGACGGGAATCCAGCAACTCTTGGTCATTATTTATGAACGGGTGCTGGTGGGTTTGAGGGGGAGGTGGGGGGCATACAAATTAAGACCCCTCCTGAGTGGGGACGTAAAAGAACTTGATCCCTCTTGAGTGGGGGGGGGGTGGGTGTAAAAAATTTACCCTCTTTTTAGCAAAAAAGCCCGAGCGCTACTATAGATTAAAGAGGGAAGCAAAAAATCTCCACGCCTCTGGTGCGGTGTCTCAATAATTTTACTGTGGCCGAGGGGGGGCGTAAAAGATTTTTAACACATCACCACTAGCCCCATGTTGAAAAATAATTACCACTCCCTTAGCACGCTGTATTTAGAAAGTGACCGGTCCTTATGATTAACAGCTGTGAATATGGTATGTTGTTAAGGGGCCCTCTTTTACACATCCATGTGGTTAGGCTGTACATATATGCAATACACTGATACACCATTTTCTTTTGGGACTATAGGAATACATTAACATCCTTCAGTCCAATTTGCTGATTCATCATTCAGCTCCACCCATGTGTGTATGTGCGTAGCACTGGACAAGATACTGCTTAGTCTCTACATCATATCCCACTCTTAAAATAATTAATGGCGGCACCCATACGCCCCATAGAGGCCGCCATCTTATGGCACCTGGATGCCCCCGAGCCAAACCAACCTCTCGAAAATATAATCGCAGCTGCATAAAAAGCAGAAAGGAAGAGAAAGAGGAAAAATAACAAAAATTCTTTGCGAAATTGTGGCGTGAAGTTAAGACACAGGGGAGCCTCTAGGGGAATGCCAGGCTCTGGTACAGGATAATTTAATTTCCTTAAACGAGTTAGCCGTGGGGTGATTAATTGATGATGCATGTTACTTGTCATAAATCAGGCCCCATGTGTGCATCTCTCTGCCTAGCCTAACTGATTAGCGACTGTCCCCCTTTTTCCCTTCCCTCTCCCCCTCCACCCTTATCTCCCCAGCCGGCCTCTGCCCATTTTCGGCGCCACCTCGGTTTCTTTGACCAGATCGTTTACGTGTGTTAGCCTTGTGCACAATGCCTTGACTTGGCAATGCTGATTGTTGGCAGCCTTCTCCTGTGTTAACCCCTCACCCTTCCATTCCCTTGACATCCCTCACTACTAAAGGGAATCTGTTTCTTTAAACTCCCATGTAAGCAGAATACCCGGCCCCTGCACTCAAACAGCATATATATGAAACCATCATCGTTCTGGGTTTTCAAGATGACCCCCTTTTCTGCGGATTTCAGGCTGAAAACTACCCCTTTATATGTGAAAAACGCGGATTTTTTAGGGTCCAAAAGCACCCCTTTATTTGAGAAAACACTGATCTATTGAACAAACCACCCTTTTTCTTAAAAACACCGATTTATAAGCCCTTAGAACTGTCACTTTTGCAGCAAAAACACACTTCACTCTTTCATCATCAACCTGTCCAGATGAAAACACCCCCCTTTACTTCAATTTTCACGGATTTTTCTATTTCTGAAAAATCAAGGACATTGCTGATGATCACCAAGCACCCCTTTTCCGTGTTTTTCATAATGATGATGGTGTCACTTATGCTGTCTGAGTGCAGGGACCGGGGCAGAATATCAGTTCAGTGCTAGTTAATTGCTGGACAAATCCCTTGTCTTGCCCCTGTGCATTATACAAAAGTAAACATGTTTTTTTTCCGATCTTAGGTCTGTAATCTTAATTCCTTATTTTCACTGAAAGACCTAAGGTCGTACAAATCTATAACCCACAATTGTCACACTGTAAAAAATAACTGTTTTAATCTACCGGGGATTGTAAAACTGAACAGTGAACCAATTTGATTATATAGCAGGGAGCCAGTGTAGGTGGCAGTATGCTGGTACAAAGAATCTATGAACATAACGACATCTCTGTGAAAATTATTTTGATGACCTTTTTTTTTTACAGTGCATCATCGGGTTGTCGTGTTTGGCACCTAAGTTATTCAGTATGTACGACAGGTCGTACCTCTGGGAAGTTACCCTGATTCTAAATAACAGTCCAGAACTGAGGCACCTATAGCTATTTGTAACCCAATGACACTGTTTTTATTACAACAACCTTGTGTTACGATGATGACGACCATATACTTTTTATCAAATAGGAAACAATCTGCCAAGTAATTGGAGTGACATAACACCGGGACAACTCAGTGATAAGAACAATAGATAACAACATATTATCATTACTCCGAACTTTAATTGTAGGAAATGACTCCAGGTGTTCCACCAAATGCATTACGTGGGAGTAAAATCTTTCTAACATAATTTGGAGAGAAGAAGTCAAGGTGGATAAAGTAATGTATGGGCGGACATAGTATAGAGCGTAGCATAATGTCTAAATGGCAGTGTGGATTTTGCCTCATGTGTAGAAAGCACCAGTTGTTCAGATATAAAGCAATGCCTCCTCTGTGCTGACAGTAACTGATGGGGAGCCGACAGGAATCTATAAATAACCTATAATGATGACTAGATCTGACATGATGTTTGATGGTGTGGCTGGGATGAGGGAGGAGGGTGAGGGGCGGTATGGGGCAGGGATTTGATGGCCCATAGGGGGATATGGGGATAACAGGGGGTGCGTTTTGCACGGCTATGTGGTGCCCCTTGGGGTGAGCCTCTAACACCATGAAAACTAATCCACTAGAAGGGAAGGTGTTATTCCAACCAACCTTCAAACCATACTACCCCCCCCCCATCCTCAATACTCTGCCTTACTCTCCCACCCACCAGGCTACCACATCAACCAGTCAGCATCCTCTATATGAGCAACTAATCCATCTTTCTGTTATCTCTCCAGCAAACCAATGAATTATTAATACACCATAATTGATCTATAAATGAGATTACTTCCAACGCATTTTTGCCTCTGTTAAGCTGCTTAGGCCAAATGAGTGGGTACTGTTTGCTTGGCAATGTGTTCACACAGAGAACAATGCACTAAAAGTGTGAAGGCATGCTCCACTTTGCCGTGCTTTATTGGATAGCTTGGTGAATGGGCGAATATGAGGAGGACTCTATTTAGTGTGACTATTCATCCTTTTTTATACTCAATTGCAAGTGCTAATTTCTGCATCTCCAGAATCATTTCTCTCCATCGACAGCTCACAACGAAATCATATTACTATGGCGAACCATTCGCCCCCGGCCCGAATTTTACACTTGGTCTCTTCTCTGGATGATGGCTTTCAGCTTTGTGGGAGGACCAAGATCTCATTGTTGCAAACTGGTCCATTCTGAATTTACAATGTTAATTCTGACATTCCTGATTAAATGGGAAGCCATGTGGAGAGAAAAAGAGAAAGAAGACACTTGAAATGGCCTCCACTCGATACATGAAGTGGATGAGTTGGCTGTGAGTGGGAAATGATGTGAGCAGTGGGATGGGAATTGATTATTGTTGTAGTACATGGATCTAGGCCTTGTTTAAGCCCTAATATGACACAATGCTTGTCTACAATGACAGAATACCATTTATATATAATATCGTTCAATATCAGCTGGACATAATTCACTACTTCCACGTGACCATTGTAATGGCATAAATAGAACATAATTATAAAGACTGACGATGTTTTCCTATAGAAAGCAAACCTTTGGGAACTCAGTCTAAATTGCATTGCCTGCATTGTAGAACTGTATAATTTATTGATTAAATAGCATCTTACGATGGGTGATATCTTGATCACTCTAGTGTACATAATTATTTTCATCTGAACACTCATCAAATTAGGTTCATTTACACTTGGGACTTTCTGCATCACACATCTGGAAAGCTTCAAATCGTAGTGAGACTCTATGGGGCTGCCTATATCTCCCCAAATTAATGGTTGTACTGGTATAACCGCTCTACAAAATATCATGAACCGTTAGGCCATACTTTAGCTATAAATCATTTAGTTTGGCAGTGATATTTGGGAATCTGAGGTTTCAATTATGTTAGAACAAGGATCATCATTTGCTTGATGATCCTTGTTCGACCCTAAGGCTATACACAACATCCAACGAATCAGAGTAACCCAATAAACGTGTTCTGATCACGGAAAGTGATGATCAGTAAGAGCCTTCTCTTTGACTCAGGACCAAACTCTGAGCTTTAGACAGGGTTTAAGTTTGAAGCCATGAAATGCAGAAAGAGTGCTCCATTAGCCCTGAGGATCTCTTGAAAATCGTCTCTATCTGTTGATGCTTAAAACCAGCCAGATTGCCAAGACGCATCGCGGTCATTATGGGCCTCCCGAATTAGTCCCCAAAGATTACTTCAATGAGTTTATCTTCATTATGCCCAAACTGGGATTTGTGCACATGCGTGGGTAGTTGTGAGTGCCTCCAGAGCCATCTGGTGAGAATGATACAGGAAGGCAATAGTCAGGGGAGGGCTTATCTTTTGGTGACGACCTATACGGCTAAGTATATCTATCATAGGATAGCCCTATCAGTAGAAGGCAATTCTATTGGCCTGTGTTTTGATGTGATAGCAGGTTGAGGTTGTTTGATTTAAAGCTTTCTTTTATAGACCAATTCTGGTGCAGATACTTATATGGAGAAGCAAGTTTTGTTTCGTCATTTATAAACGGCCAGACCAGAAGAGAGCCCAAACCTCAAGATTTCTTCTATTGGTTTCTTGATTTGGTCCTACTAGGGTCAGCTATTTAACCCCAGAACACATCTTTTGTTTGTCTTAGCAGTGATTCTAGCTTACATTCTAATAGCTATATACCATCAATTGAAAGGGTGTTGTTATCAAGCTGTATGCAGAAAATGCCAACAAATGCAACAACCTTTAGAATAGATTTGTGTTTTACATTGTCAGGCCATGTTATGAGGATTGGCATATATGTGCACACATGCTGATAGAGCTAAGGGAGTGGTCATTTTATATCAACAGGGGGGGTTGGTGGGGGACAAACAAAAATTCAGACCCCTTTTAGGGGGGACAAAATATTTTCGCCCCTTTTGAGCGAAAAAGCCTGCGCGCCACTAAAGAATAAAAGGGGGGACGGAAAATTTCAGACCCCTTGGAGGGGGGGAGCGGAAAATATTTTCGTCGCCCGCACATGGAATTTCACCAACCCCCCTGTTGTTAATAAATGACCACTCCCTAAAGGTAAAATGATTGAGTGTATCAAGCAATGTGTCCTACACACTAAATACAAATCCAATCTTTTCGTATGATAAAAACAGCATTTCAGCTGTGAATACTTTAGGAGATGATTCAATCCCTTTGCTACCCCCAAGGTATTCTAAGACGAATGGTGATAAAGGAATAGGTCTCCTTTGTACCCTAGGGACTATCATGGTCTGCTACACTTTACCTATCTAATTTAGTTTTCATAATAAAAGATAGCGTAATTAGAATTGATATATTCCTTGTTCAATAATGCACAGCGTTACAGCAGAGTATAGCATCTCATAGAGGCTTTATGTTACATTATATGTTCACCCTTTACGTTAACTGTATGCTATAAATGTATTATATTCTATTTCTGATAACTCAATTAAGTATCGCATGAAGCTAGCTGGCCTATAGTGTTTCACTTTTGCGATTATACGACTACTCATACTACCGGAATACATTAGTTTCCATGGCAACAGCATGTCTTCTGGACGAACAGATATATGAGCATAGCTGTAGAGGTGAAAGTTCACAAAATTAAGAGAAAATCATATCACATTAGGCTGAGATGAATACAATTATCTGCAAGTGTGAAAAGACACTAGTACTGTGAAGAAGAGAGAAGGTACAATAATTGTTGGTCTCCGAGGTTCACCATATCCTTCCTTCTGACCTATTTACAAATCACTTCCCAGCAAATTGTCGTCATCTGTCGCCATGATTGGTCATCAATGGTGACTCCTTTTTGAGTGATAACTCATTCCGTCATCTATCGCCACTGTCTGTTAGACTCACGTGGCATAGCAATTGCTATTCCTGGTGATCTTGTGCTATAACGACGTCGTGTTCCATCTAGCGACATGTGTGAGCCACTTCACACAGGTTGACGAGGACTCACTACAATTTGCTGGGTTGTAGAACATTTCCATCTGAACACTGTGTATACATGACAAACAGAAATAAATGAATGAGTTATTCAGTTATCCATCCACGTAGTACTATTAGATTTGAAACCATTAGGAATCTTGGATGTGCCTTTTGTAGTATAATATGTATTTCAAATAATAGTATCAATACTTTTGCTTTTTCATACAATGTTACATAATTAGGTGCATGTATGAGGTTTTGGGAAAAGGAACACAGCGACCCTCAGGGTTATTTCAACATTTCTAGGTCCCATTTCACCAGAACCTGAAACAGCTTTCTACACAGTTGCAACATCATCGACGACATACCTAATTTCGACATTTTGTCACATTTCCATCCTAAACTGATGCAACGTACCTCTCATCTATTTCTTATTTTATTGAAAATGTATTCCAACCTGAGTAGTACTTTCTCCGAAATAGCTTAGTTAGTTAGTGCCCTGTGTCATTCTTTGAAGACATATATCTTTAGCCCCATGGGCTACAAACCACGGCATGGAGGTTAAGTCAAAAGGTCCTGGGATCACTATCTCAGTGATCTTAGGAATTATTCTGCCCTATCCAATTAAGTGATCTTAAGATTAGACTGTCTTGCCTTTTCACAGCCAGCACTAAGATCGCAGTGATCTTAGCCTCAGCCCTCCTACACCATTCCAGGTAGAACACACTGTGCACAGGGGCAAGAGGCCCATAGTGAAAGAATAGCAGTAGAAACACTCCTTCTCACAAGAGTGATTACACAAGTGCCCCCCCCTATATGAGCTACTTAGAGAGTATAGGGTGCAGTTAACCTCATACAGTATTCAAGTGCACTTCATGCCTGAGTAGCCTGAAGAGCCCTCAATGACTCTCAACGTCCTCCCTCCCCTCTATATATATACAGCAGGGACATTCACTCTTGGGAGCAGGAGTTTTCCCTGTGAGGGCTCTTGTACTCGGGTGAAACCACTATGCAATTATTTCAATAAGATTGCAGTGATCTTATGGCTGGAAAGGGTATAGTGAAGGGATCTCAGGACTTGCTGTGCCTGACTGGCCTGCAACCACTACATTAGATAAGGTAGACCGGCTAGGTCTTATGATATGTGCCTACGCTAAGATCGCAGAGGTAGAAATCCCAGGACCTTTTGAATTAACCTCCTGGCTTCATGATCTGACTGTAGCACATAATATATACCAAACCCTGACACACCTCAGCCCTGCATACAGTCATTAGGAACAATAGGTGTAGGTATAAATTAGCTGTGCTTCCATCTTTTAGAGGGCATCTCAGAATACAAAAGACCTATCCTACTTTAAATTTCATACATGGTGCTGCTGGCTAATGACGTTGAAAAGGTGGAGTATGGTACATCTTGTTCTCCAGTTAAATTGAATCGTACACATGGCACACTGCATCCTAACAACCTACAGACAATGTTCAGCATCATAAATACATTCCCTGCCTGTGAGCCTCCACCCATTCTAATTAACATAGTTACTATCCTCTGACGGTTTTCTATCTGGCTCAGAGACAATGTTATTGCTTTTGCATGCAATACAGGTTCTTTATGTTCTGCCAGGGATTAAAGAGTAGGCCTATACCATTCCACTTTGGGTGTAGATATCTTACTGCCTTCATGTGTCACATTCACTATCAGAAATATCGAAAAGGAAATTGGCTTCGTCAGATTGGTCTTGGTGGTATATCTCCCATCTAACGTCAAATCAAATAAATGCTCCCCAGCTTATTTTTCTCTCCCCCCCCCCTTTTATAAAGTGTGATGAATGTGTCATGATTGTACCAGGTTCGGCGTCTTTAGCACGCAGATGCCCTCATTTTCTGTTGATGTCTATCAAATACTGTTTTTAATGTTCTTCTACAGCAACTATAACTTAAGAAGTGACTCTTCCTACCACCTTGGTTCTTAATGTGTACCTGCGATTCTCAAGTGACTTTAAGTAGAAAGAACATGCACTGGCATATTTGTAATGTGAGTCACAATTTACCAGGGCAGTAATGGTGTAACCATAGATCATCATTAGTTTCCTTCTCTAATGTGAAGTCCGGGATTTAGGATAGACCTGCAGAGAAGAAAAAACTGGCCTTATTTCCCTCCCATGAGGCTCCAACTCCCATTTGACTATGGGTATTTCAGGTATCGATAAATAAGACCCCCATGAGATCTCACCCAGCCGATGTGACATTAGATTGGCATCAATCGTCACAGTTTCATGGGCTGGTGGCAGAGTGCTTAGGAATACCGATAGGCTGCAGTGGTAGAAGTGCTATGGTTGTGAGCCGGTTGCTGGAAACTGGGAGCTAGTGATGGATGTAAGAAGAGGGACCTAAGGGGTGTTTTGGATGCTGGACGACAACATAGCTATGGAGTAACCTTGGTAGTAAAGGCAGTTTGGCCCCTGTAGTAGACATGGTGTCTCTCTGGTGGGTGGTGGTGTTTGACACTTAGAACCAGGCCCATTCTCTTCTTGTAAAGAAGCTAAGGTTGTAGACAGAAGGCCGTGACGCGTATTTAACCTTACACAATATATATCGGCAGTTATGTCTATAAGCACAAATGGCTTTACAGTCATCTTCTGATAATCTAGCAACGATTCTACCAGGCAATTCGCCATCTTATCTATGATCAGTTCCGAATCCCTTTTCTCTTTTTTTTTGATAACGTAAGTGATAACATGTGGCATGTGGTAAGTGATACAGTGGAGCATCACTGCCTTCAATATGGTCCACAGCCTCCATATGATGGTACCAGTGAATGGAGTTAGCCCTGGGCAGGAGACAATCCCAATGTGATGATAGACGTTAATCACATCAGGGTTCAGCACCCAAGGAGTGGGCGGCGTGATGGAGTGGTGTCAGTCCTGCACAAGTCGGTAATCTAATGGTGGTTTGGTGCGGGATGTTTACTGACAGTGCTCAGTGTAGGCTGCCTACACTACACTGACAGATATCAGTGATAATTCTATTGTGTCACTCTTTGCCTTCTTGTAGCCCTCATTCTTCTTATAAGGTAAAAATTGGATTTATTATTCATAATAATTGTGAATAACTGAATACTATATCTTAATCTTAAAATGATAGATTTGAATGTGATCTGCATTGCACACGGCATGAAGGTGTACACAAAACTGATCTTGCTTCATTCACCATTCCCATCTGTTATCATCAGGTACTCTTCCTTTGGTCTCAGTTAGACATGTAATTGATACTTGAAGGCAAGCTTAGAGCCTCCCATTGTATTGTGTACCTTGTATTAATGGTAGTCCTCATAACTACAGGCTGTGGTGGGTGTAGGATGCCGTATTGATGACATATTCATACCTGTGTTTACAGTTTCCTACTCGTTCCGATATAACTGGGGTATGTGTACATTTACTGTTAACACATAATTACATAAATTCAGACGGGAAGCGATATTCGCACGGGAATCTCGTGAGAACAACACTCTTATTCACATGGGATTTTCTAGTACATAGAACTTGAACATTCTGGGAAACAAGACTAGTTATTTGAGAAACAGGACAGATATTTTGGAAACAGGACAACATGACTAGTTATTTGGGAAACGGAACATCTTCAGCACACAGGATATATAACTAATAAATACGGGACTATGTGAACAGGACAAGAAATTCTGGGAAACGGGACTGCAAAAAATGGGGGGAAATTTACATGTGTCTAGGAAAATTTACATGTATCCCATTTCCTAGACACACTGGTCCGGTTTCTTGGTTTCCCATTTCTCAAATGTCCTGTTTCCAAAATTTATTGGTTTTTGTCCCGTTTCTCAAATGTGTTGTCCCATTTCTCAAATGTCCTGTTTCCAAAATTTATTGTTTTTTGTCCTGTTTCTCAAATATTTTGTCCTGTTTCTCAAATGTCCTGTTTCCTAGAAAATCTCGTGCAAATAAGAATCTTACTTGCACGAGATACCCATGCCATTATCATCGCCCCATTCAGGCTAACTTTGTGTCCTATATAATATCCTCAACCACCTGGGTATTCAACCATTGTATACCTTTGTGCTCTCCCATAGGATATCATACACAAGCTACTTTCTACTCTACCACTATCCGGTCATTCACGTTCACTGAGGCTTTCAGGCCATCCTGAGCCTATTTAAGGCAGAGCAGCCACCCTATGGTCTGAGGTCAATAAGTTGGTGTAACCCTGCTAAGCCACCAAGATGTGATGGTGCCCTCCTTATACATAACAGCATGGCTTACGTTCCTGCCCCTCAGGCACTGGAGGAGTGGCCCTGTGGTGGGGAGGGGCTGTTAGTGGTAGGTGGGTGGACGGAGGAGCAGAATAGGGTAGGGGAAGGCAGCAGGGCCTTCTGGCTGCAACTGGCCAGCCCAGGGCTAGGCTGACCACAGGATCGATAGCACATCTGGCCACTGGTCCTGGACATCTGTGGAGTTTCGTTGGGCATTGATCCAGTGGGGTGCACCTTCTGTCCGCCAACGCCCAACTCCTCATGCCCACCTAAAGCATCCGTCTTCATGCTGTAACTCTTTCACCTTCCTCACATGTACCCTTCCTACACGTACAATACCCTGTATAGATATATTACACTGTTGTTGATATAACTCTTGCTTCCTCAGATTAGAGTGCTCATCCCTCCAGCGTCATGTTCTGGTGCTGAGTCATGCCTTTATAATCTAGTCTTCATAATCCTCCCTGTCATGCTCTGACATGTTTAAGAATTTGTCAATCCCACCTTAACACAGGCGCTGGTTCTTTTGGTATTCCTTTGATATTGAGGAAAAGAAAACAGATATTTCAAAATAGATCAGCCATGATATCCCACCAGTTCCACCAGACTGAATATCTCATTGGAATATGACTTTTTGAAAGGCTCGTCCGAAATGAGTCAGGTTCTACTTTATAATATATCATTGAATAGCTTATAAATACCCCTTTGAACATGATATTGCCAGCTAGTTCCAGTTTTAAAAAGTTTTGGTAAGGTGATCAGTTTGTATAACTTTGGGTTATCATGTTTATTCCACTTTAGTTCCACAGACGCAACTACAGACCCCATCCTGCACCAGCACTTCTTCTTTATCCTACCCCTTGTTTCTCGAATATCTACTCTGCCAACCACCATCAAAGTATCCACATATCAAACTACTCCCTTACCAGCTAGGAGACTTGCTCCGTAAATTGCTCCACCAGGCTATTGCCGAGCTGCTCAGGGGCGGCCACACGAGCCGTTGGTGGCGCCACTAAAAAGACAAATGCTCCCATACAGGCCGTGGCGAGGTCTCTGGGAACCAAACGCTACTCAATCTTGTCAATTTGGCCCATACTTCAGCTGCGGGGAGGCATACAACTGTGGCTGACAGAGCGATTTACGATCGCCAAGGCTTTCAGCAACAGAAAGGCAGCCAGACAAGCAAAGGGAACGACTCTGCTTCCACAATCTTTGATATGAATGTAGAAGAACATATTTGCAGTATATTGTAAATGGATATAGAGAGGTTGAATAGGTGGAGTGATTCGGTAATTAGGATATTATACCATAAATCAACCTATTTCTCCCCTATAAGTATATCTAGTAGGATAGATTCACCTGAAGTCGGCCATATACCTGGAGTTGACCACCCCTCCAGGGAGCATAGGAATTGTTATATTAATGAATGTACAGTGCCAACAAGTTGAATCGATGCTATTCATCTAGTTAGCAATGTCCCTCAATATATTCATGAATTTAAGCTCCTTGAGGGGTGGCCGTCTCCATGTATGTGGCCGACTTAAGGTGAATCATAGTAATCACATTTTATTCTCTGCACCATGGCTTTAATCTCCTGCAACTGGTAGCAGAACCTTACTGTCTAGGAATCACCTGATCACATTCATGACCACACCCACTAATGAACAAATATATGGGCACACAGATAGCATAGACCAATGCCCATATCCCCTTTCCTTGTCATGACTACTACAGCCCTATAAAATACATGCTACCATGTCCTTTTCAGTATTGACACTACATACACTATTCAGATGTCTACCTGTCAAAGGGTCTCCTGTGGAACCATGCAAGGTGATCCTAATGCTGTTTGGATGTTGTGCATAGCTCCCACCAGACGGCTCTGCAGTGTTGAGCCCATCCTGTGACCTATACCAGACCATGTGAGCAGCTCCTACTTCTGGTTCACCCCTTAACCTTTTAAGGACAACCGAGTACAGTATTGCTTCATGCTCTTCTCGGGCCTCCCTAGCCCACTTAAAAGGGTCTATATCTCTTCTTTCCTATCCCCTCAGGATGTGCGTGGTGCACATATGCGCAGGCACTGACACATTCCTCTGTGAAATTGTAATGTCGTTCTCGCCATGAATATGACCTTAAGATGTCGAAATGGCGTTAAACATCTATTACTCACTCACTCACTCATGCTCTTCTATGTAGTTATTATGACCAGTGCATCCAGGCATGCATCATGCAGATCTTCCGCTTACGCGCCAGCATGATACACCAGCATGATACATCAATACAATTGATGCATCATGGCGACGAAGGAAGATAAAGCAGGAGATCAGCATCATGCAACCCTTAGAGGGTCAGCACGAGCTGCTAAGAGCAGGGAGTGAGCTGTTAGGGTTGGCCATGGTTTCACATGGAAATAGATCATTCAGCCTTTATCTGGGTATAATGTGGGTTGTGCAGTTGGTGATGGGGTATCGTCAGTAGGTTCAGGGCCTAGAGATAAATAAATGGCTATAAGAGGTTATGGGATATGGGTTGAGCGATATGGGTTTAGCCTATGGCCTAAGATAAGCTGCCATTGTCCATGTTATGCTTGCCTCTGACTTCATTAGACAAAAAAACATACGTTATCAATTCCTTACTAGAGTCAATTGTCCAACAGACCTTCCTTACAGGTTATCAAAGAGGTCTAAACTAGAATGTTATTATTCATGGAAGTAGTTCAGATTGTGCTAGGAAATGCACGGGGATCGCAGTATGGAGGAGAATAGAAGTTGAAGAATCAGAGATCTCTTTCAAGTCATAGGTTTAAAGATATAGGCACTATCAACTATGACATTTATATTGTCAAAATTTGTATTACCAATATAAAAAAGGTGACCAGTCACGGTGTCTGGCAGGGATTATTAAGATAATAGTGATAAGAATAAGATACCCTGCCAATAGTCTTCGTGCAAAAGACCATACGCCAATAGTCCATTTGGCCTATTCGGCCGACTTATGTTTCACAAATGTATAAGTATTATGAGGATATTGTGAAGGGCAAATCAAGAAGGACTCTCGTAGCAGAGCAAATATTAGTATAGGCTATGGAGCACACAACCCCCAGTGCTATCTGAAGAAGCTCTGTTGCTAGGTAGAATAATTCTGTTGATAGGCAACCTCTGGCCACTGAACGATGTACATCTCATGATTATCTTACTTAAGGACAATGCAAAATCCCATATCTAACTTCCCTATGCATTGCTACTGTAACTGGCACTTCTGCTATGTGAAAACCACAGAATTAGCCTGTTGCTAGGCAACTGTTGCTAATATCAAATGATAGACAACACTCCAGATTCCCTGCAGCAGATTTAATGGGGGGGGGGAGGTGCTGCTTTATTGATGCAGTCCCATCCGTTTGGAAGAGAATGTCTCAGGAAGGTGTAATAAGTCTAATTTACACAATTGGCCTAGAAATAGGCCAAAATGCAAAAATCAAAATTGGAGCGGTATCCTATCTTTTTCAGCACCCTTCAAACTATAGATTCCACCTCGGAAACTACCATAAACACAAAATTCCTACGGAAAGTACTTTTCTTTATTGTTGCTCCTCTACTATATTATTAGTATTATGAGGGTATCGTGAAGGGCAAATCAAGAAGGACTATCGTATCAGAGCAAATATTTGTATGGGCTATGGAGCACACAACCCCCAGTGCCATCTGAAGAATAGGTGTCGTAGCAGCTGTTGTGATAAGATCCAAATAATCAACCTTTACGGCCGTAAAAGTGCACTGCTGGTGCTTACGATAGAGATATTGCAAAATATGCAATCATCTGCCTATTGACGTAAATGGTGTTGGCCCAAGGCATTTACTAGGTTAGATCTTCAGGACAATAAACTTAAATCAGTGAAATACTACCATGCCATTTCCTCGTGCTTCGTTATGGAAACCCCAAGGTTATTCGATTACCCTCCATAATCTCTGCTTAAAACAATTCCAGAAACCTAACGAGATTACCTGGTCCACCCTAACCTCATCCAATGTACTTTCCATCGTCTTTTTCCTCCATCTTATGTATTGCTAGCCTTTCAAAGTGCATTGTCTAGAATGTCAATTGGATCAAGGAGTTGCAGCTGCCCTAAGCAAATCCCATCCCACAGTACTTTGAGTGCCTCTTGAGCTGAAAAGCTAACCCCATTTAAGAGGCTAATCCATGGCTTAATAGTGAAAATTCAGTGGCGACCACTCTTGGCCTATACCTCTACCCAGTGTCCTCCTGCCCCGTTCATCAGATCAATCGGTTCAGTTCCCTGCCCAGACATGCCTGGGTAAAAGATTACCACAGGGCCGTCCCGCCACTCGGCGTTTTGTTTCTAATCAGCATGACCTTTCCCCTGGAGGAGGGCAGCCCCTGATGTCCCTTACCTGTCCGTCAATCAGCTACCAGTGCCAGGCGCCAGGGGCTCCTGGATCAATGTGTGCCTTTTCAGCCACAGGAGAAAGGTGGACAGGGAGGGAGATGAAGCGTAGGGGGAGAGTTGTGAAAGGAGGTAGGATGAAGCGGAGTGGGGGATGGGGGAGAGTCTGGGAGGAGAGGGCACAGGGTGCTAGCGGTGAAGGAGCACCACACAGATAATTAGACATTGAGAGGGACATACAGGGAGACGCAGAAGCATACCTGGAAGAAGAAGTACTAAGGCAATAACCTGCACTAAATAGGAAGTGAATTGTATGGAGAGAGGGTGGTAGAGGGTAAAGCATTTATAACTGATATGACCAAATAAGTATAGGAAAACAAGTGGAATGAATGAGGGTATAATCTAGTCGCGACAAAGTTACAGGGCATAAATAGTTGGAAGAAAGTTCACCAAAATAGATAGGGTGGGAAGAGAAAATGTGGTTATTGTGGAAAGGGAAATGATCTTGGGAGGGGGCAACAGGGTGGGAGGGGAGGGCGTGCAGATAGGTAGGACACAGCACGATTACAGACGCTGCCCGGACACGACACAACCAAGATGGATGACGCTCTGGGCCCACGTGATTATCGGCGAGACTCCCACGAGACCTCGCGGGGCCAGCCCCGAGATTTAACCCGGCGGTCGTTTTCGGTCTCCAGCGTTGAAGAGCTGCAAACCAATGACAGATCGGCGCTGGCGGTCGGTGGCAGTTTCTATTTCATTAAGGTAATTATCCCGTGAATGCCCTCATCACCCTAATATATAGCGCAGGTGGTGTGGAGCTCTTCTGCCATTGTTGTAAAGGAGATACACTATGTGGGCAATAAAATATGTTTGGGATTCCCTTTTAAAGGTCGGAGTGGTGGGCCCAATCCTAGCTTAAATTCTGGACTATGGGGCTAGAGCTTGCACCGGGAGCCTGCAACATTACTGCCTGTCATTCTATTCTAATCATTATGAAAGATCTAAGCTTTAAGTCATTAATTTGACCTAGCCGTGGCTATCTGTAAATGAGAGAGAGTGATATGGCATCTTACTGCATAATGCATACCATTGACTACTTGCACAGAGCAGCGTGACAATGAAGTTTGATTTGCAGTATGAAAAGTGCATGCCATTTCTTTGTCCAGTGTAATAATCTCCATGATTCAAAGGGTATTTTATACTACGGCTTTATTGCATTTTTAGAACTGAAATTCGACTAAAATGTCCCGAGCCCATGCGCAATGTGGTCACATTCAGTAAAAATATTTATAAAACACATCAGCCTCAAACATTTTGACCCACAAACAAAACGCAGGATTTCTTAGTCTCTCTAGAGTTTTGACCGTTTCCAATGTTAATACATTATGGGAATCGATAAGGCTTGTCGAAATAACACACAGAGAAAAGAACACTGATCGGTTTGACGCATACTGCACAGGTCACAATTTGTCTCCCACATGACATGTATGAAGGCATGTCAAATGAGGTTGACCCTCTCATATTTGGTTCGTCAACTCCATTTGACATGCATAATGAAGACATGTCACATATTTCTGATCCATTCACCTGAGTGCTAGGTAATACTGTGAGACAATTATGTAGGGGTCAAGAGCAGTCAATAACTATGTACCAATGGTTCAATCAAGGGAGGCCCTATAATAGAAGGCAGGGGATATCATAGTCCCACAGGCCTGCAACACTAAGGCACTTTTTCCTATCTACAGAACTCCTACTTGACTGAGGACCTCTATGCAGTCCATAAGACAAGGGCATAGAGGTGCATGGCAATGCCATATGTCTCCCTGTACTGTAGATACTAAGATTATAGATTGTGGGTTAGAATACAGTCCTTTGGTATTTTCACTGACCCACACATAAGGTGTCTAACATCTCCAGTTGGAGTATTCAGGATGGTGGGTGTCTATTTTGATATTCAATAACAAATGCAGATTTAACAATGAAATAGAATTCACTACCATTCATTGATAGTATTTACAGACCTTAATGATCTATTCTTCATGAAAACAAAATGACACAGATACATCAAATGTCTCAAGTGTTGTAGTACTTCTTGGTAGTGATTAGTCCTGGTACCAAAATGGTTGTTTGCTCAATCTAGTGGAATATCCTAGAACAATTATGTATGTCAAACCATCACATGTCAAGTGCCTTTGACATGGCCGTGACCCTAGTCAACTCACAGATGACATGGCATTTTAAGGCATGTCAAATCATATGAGGATTACTGTGTGCTACAGTTGTCATGGTGCCATATGTGCACATGTCCCAATGATGTGTGCTCTCTGTGTCAAATCAAGTTGACATGGGTATACATGTCATTTTGTCAGGAAGACTTTTTTTCAGTGCAGACAGAGCACATAATATTGGCTGGCTCTACATGAAGGAAGGAAGAGAAGATTTCTGTACTCACAAAGTAAAATTGAACCTAATGCAAATCACTATACCATAGTGAGATCTCTAGTGTTAACCAGCTTTATATAAAGCAGCACTCATAATTATCTTCTACGGGTAGTTAACTTAAGGGAGGGTGTATGTGCAGCCCGGTGCTACAGGCATTGCTGAAGGGCGATATACAAGGAAAAACTCACTCAAGTTGCTTTGGCTGCACTAATGGCCTGCTTGGCTTTTAGCCATTAAATGGCAAGAGTAAAAAAGGAACGTAATAATAAACTGCCAGATCTTTGTGTGTAAATCCTGTAGGGCTGAGAGAAGAGAAATGTTATTTGGATAGTATCAGGTGTTTTCTTAACATTTCGCCAAGGGTACCTCAGTGTTTCTTTTTTATCTATCTTGTCGATTTTCTCATAACCCATCACTCAAATGCAGGGAACGCGAGGCTTTATTTCCAAATTGAAACGGAAGTTGAATGACGTCCATCAGTTTTCATTATCAGTCCCGAGTGTCTTACAATCTTTGTAAGCATGTCTTCTTAAAGGCTTGTTCTTATTCTATTTTACATTTTTGTATGTCTTTTCCATAGTGATAACACTTAATTTTATGTGCATGACTAAGTGGGCCTCAAGTCATGAGTGTGTACAGACTGGAGGACTTATACTCGGACTTAGAATAGTTAGCTGCATTATATCGAAATAACAAAGAGCAAAACTCTTCATTTCTTTTAATACAATTTTATCTAGGTGAGATATGAGACTGTCACCCATAATCTGTACTTTGATGTTTAATATAATGACTGCTCATCTTTTGAATACCAAGCCAGTGTTGGATGATGTGAAAAAGACATCAGGGACAAGATGTCTATAATCTATCAATTCACTTCATGGATTTGACCCCCTCTTTCACCATTTGAAAGCCTTGAACTGCTAGAATCATTAATGCAACCTATCTACATTTGTGACACGATCCGCGAATAATACCCTTGGTGCAGGGTGCATTAAGGTCCCTATTCTCGGTACATGTCACAATTCCGTCTCCTCCTGCAGCAAATATCTACCAAGATGGTAAAGATCCGATCATGATTATTGGTTCCATCATCCTGGAGCACCTGGGTGGTTGTATGCGCTGTGATACGTCCTCACTACTACCTTGTAGTATAGCTTTAGTGCTCTAGAGTATGACTGAAATTGGAATTGTCACATAAACCCCTCTGCAAGTAACTTCCAAATTGACATCTCCCTCAACGTACTCCAGATTATTGGTACATAAAGTTTTAAAACATGCAGGCCAATGGATACTTATGATTCTCCAAGGATTGTGTTCCCCACAGGACTACTGGATTTATCCTATACCAGGGATACCAGACACCCAGATCTAAAGCGATAACGCCACCTTTGTCCTATCAGCCAAGTATTATATTATTCCTGTATACTATCTATCCTTTCTCATGCAACTTGGGAGACCATACTACACTATTTCTTCCCACAAACTGTATACTTTACATTTCCTCATTTATCAGTTTTACGTTTCTGGCTGGGGCTGTCTTACCTCTCTGGTATTCAGGTCCATATCCCAGTGGGGCACCTCCATATGCATTTATACAAAATGAATAATTATCATACTTCTCCGCATTCACTTTGCTAGATTTACTATGTTAATTCCCCTTTTCCCCATATGACCCTTTAATATTGTCAGCAAGAACCCCATTCTTAACCATTAGGCATCTCTTCCAGAATGCTCAGTTTCCCATCTTCTTCCTTTCTGTAGATTCCCTCATACAAGAGGCCATACATTTTAGAGTCCTTAAGTCCTTCCTCTACACCTTCCCCTTTCTTTCCTCCCTGTCACCCTGGAGGACTGCATGTAGAGGGTTTGTATTGCCTCCCTGGTTCCCAGGGCGCGGGCTGCGAGACGCCCTAATAGTGTTTAAGGCCGCGGTCGGACAAACGACGACCAAGCGCGCCCATAATTACTGTTTACTGCCGCTCGACCCGCCATCTGCCGGCATTCCCTGGAGCACATAGGCCCTGGAGGAGGAAGACGCAGGCACAGAAGTAAGGTTGACCCTATATCAGGTGACTAGACAATGGGAAGTGTAGGGCAAGGGGGTAATAGGGAGGTTATACGGCGCAGTGGTAGGGTAGTGGAAGGTAGTTGGTGGTTGAAGCAAGACTGATTTGGGAGAAGCCAAAGAGAAATCTGGTACTAAGGAATTGAATATAGACATAGTGGACTCTGCTTTCAGATCGCAGGCTGTGGGATTTAGCCGCCACACCGAGACACAGGGCGCCTTTAAGAAAAGTATATTGCATGTTACTTACTGGTATTTGGTATGGATTAGGAATAATTGAGAAGCACTGTTATCATAATTGCCGCACTGCTTATCTTTCCACGCAGGCCTCCCCTCCGGCCGTCCTAGCTGATGAACTGTATAGATCTATATGCCCAGTATACTGCCGTACAGTATACTTTGTCATTCAAATGCTAAAGATTGTGTTCCTCAGATTTATACTGTTGAAGTTGATAATACTATTTCATGTACAAACTGTTTTGTGAACAGTCATTTCTGCCTAGGATACCCCCTGAAACCCATAATTATGTATAATTTCTAAGGGAAATTTTAAATTTGAAAGATATTGATGACATTTTCCATTCCAACTATAGTAAGCATTTGAAAATTGATATGCATCGCGATCTCAAATACGCCATTCCTAACTGAAATTTTAGTAACTCAATCTGTAGTGATGTCATTCCTTTTAAAACAATATGCACTTCCCTTGGTGTAAATCATATTACCAAAGTACTATTATTTCCTACAACGGCAATTTTACATACACGTGCAGAATTGTAATCATTATTGTAGTGAGGATATGTCTACAGAACTGCAACCTCTACACCAACAATATATACATATTATGTATACAGTTGTATGTAAAACCTAGCAGTTCACAATGGCCATTATATGGTTTTTACCACTGCGGGGAAACTGGCACGGCTATAAAAAAACCACAATAGTCTGGTTTCCAAAGCTGTGCCTACACAGTCTATCTGTAGAGCAATGATCTTCTAGTCGATGGCATTTCCGTCAAGACACACTGATCTGATCCTGGCTGGGTCCACTAAGTCATATTGACACAAAACTGTGGTTCCCCTTCTGTCATATCACTGTTAGATCCACATTGGTATATCTCATATTCCAACTCACATTCCAACTGATTTCATTGGAATACTGGTTTTCTTTATCTCTATACATAAAATTATATGCTCTACTTGCTGATAAGTACACAAATGTACAAATCTAAAAGAAATACTTAGAACAGACGAGAGACTATAGCAATTGCCTTTGAGTAGGTTCCATCTCATGCCATACGTCAATTAAGGCAATTTGCTTTACAGGGTAAGATATAGAGATGGAATCAGTTATACTCTGAGGATTCCTCTTTATGACAACACCTGCCCCATACACTTACAATACAGTTGAACAGCACCGTTTTATTGAATTCTATTGGCACACAAGTGGGCCGTGGGAATATACACCTGGCTCTATAATACCTCAAAGGATATAGTGCATGTAAAACACAAAGTGTAGAGTAAGTACAAGCGACCTTTATCTGCCTACGTGATAATTATTAAAGCATCCTTTGGAAAATGCTCTAAATCAATATTTTACCCTTCTCCCCTTTGATTATGAAAACTTTTAAGTGTTACTACATTCATGTTACCTTTATTCTTTTATGTTATGTTTTGTCCTGTTTGCCAAAATACTTCGATATATTATTGATTCAAAATATGGAAAGATACAAGATGTCTGTGACATACAGTTATATATATGTGGATGAGTATTGCTCATCAGACATTCAATGTTGTTATACTTGTAGACCTGTTCCACACTGTGGTCCCCCAAAACGCATTATGCTGCCCTGAGATAGTCCTGCTACCAACGGTTTCCCTTTTAGATGGTAACATACACACGAGGGTTGTTCTAAAATCCTGATCTGATCCGATTACTTGGTTATAGTGTCTGAAATGCCATGGTTCCCCTGCTGACTCTATTCAGAGATGATGTAAAATAGCCTTTCCCCATCTTGACTTTCGCCGAGTACACCACGTCTGCATTCGGTGCTTGAAATAGCCCAAGAGAACAACATGGAAAATGTGCTTCACAAAAACGGTCAATATGTAATTACTGTTTCCCATACACTGCCTTTCTATTCTGTGACTATAGAGTAGGGACTTGGTGTAGCACTGTTGACATGCTATATCACTACAGAGGATGGTATCACAAGAGGAACCATCTCTGTGAACTGTGGCAGGACAGGGTAACTAAAGGGACACAGTTCGGTGCAAACTCAGTCTGACCATTATAAGGACGCGCATTGCGTGCAGCCTTATGTTGCCAAGGTCTTTGTTCTATTCGTTATATAGCACCATTGCATATTCTCTTCCAACATTTTCAGAGAATGTACACTTCAAGCTCGGGCAAATTAGAAATGTGGATATCAACAGTATCATGAGAGGTAATGACGATAGACTGTCTATAGGTTGAGTTGGAATCCCTCTCTACCCTACCCACGTCGTAAGAAACTCTTTTTTTTATAATAGGGACAGCGATCGTTACATATTTTCAACTAACGGCGTCTTCTGGTTCTTTGATGGGTAGACACTTCGCGTAAAGCATGTCGTATCAAATTCTGACAGGTATACCCTTTGTCTGTAGGCTCGTGTATGTAGGTAGGTACATGAGATGTATGGGCATAGGCTGACTGCCATAGTTACCCTGTGCGGAACAGATTCTCTCAACACCAAACTATCATTCGTTATTATCTTAACCCTACATAGTAGGGTAGAGACAAGCGTGCAGTATCTACTCCTTCAACGGTTAAACACTGCTTAGTACACCGTGCATTATTCATTGTCATGGAATATAGATGAAGCCCTTCTAACTAACTCACCAGTACAGCCTTCATGCATCTTGCTAACCCTAAAGGGATGATCTCCGGTGCATCGCTTATGTGCCCGGGGGGACACTTCATATTTTTTGCTAACAAATGTGTGCGGCTGACAAGGGCACTTTTTCATCAAAATCCCCCTAACAAGGGCCCTATTTTCAGCCTAAAATCCCCCTAACAAGGGTCAAATTTGACCAAAATCTCCCTAACAAGAGTCAACATTTAACCAAAATACCAGAAATCTCATGGAGATTCCCATATTTTGGTAGCAATTCTCTAGGTTTTCAGGAATTTTCTCAAATCTAAGGGCGGGCTTCCCTAGCCCACTTAAAAGGGTCTATATCTCATCTTTCCTATCCCCTCGGATGTGTGTGGTGCACATATGCGTGGGCACCGACACATTCCTCTGTCAAATTGTGTAATGTCGTTCTTGCCATGAATATGACCTTAGCTGTCGAAATGGCATTAAACACCTATTACTCACTCACTCACTCAAATCTAAGGGAATATTCTCAGTCAATTTGCACTAGCAAAGTTTATTGTGCCCTAAGAAGGGTACAGTTTTGGATGTGAAATCCCCCTAAGAAGGGTAAGGGCTGTCAAAGGTCCAGCCGCACACCTGTGTCAGAAATCAGGGAAGTGTCCCCCCAGGCTTATGTGTACACCCGCCAGCGCTGCCTTGATGCACCATGACCACAAAAGGTACATGTACCTGGAGGCATTATGCGGCCCAGGGGTAACATGGATTTATTCTGATAAATCACACCTAATTCTGAATGGGAAAAGACCACAAAAGGCACATGTACCTGGAGGCATTATGCAGCCCACGGATAACATGGATTTATTCTGATAAATCACACCTAATTCTGAATGGGAAAAGACCACAAAAGGCACATGTACCTGGAGGCATTATGCGGCCCAGAGGTAACACGGATTTATTCTGATAAATCACACCTAATTCTGAATGGGAAAAGACCACAAAAGGCACATGTACCTGCAGGCATTATGCGGCCCAGGGGTACACTGTAAGAAATGTGTGTTGCATTTACACGCTTTGTAACACACTTCTTTGCAGCATATTTTTACTCACTTATTTTTTTAACACACAACACGCTTTTGCCAAAAGTGTGTTAAGAAGTGTGTTCATGTCAAAAGGGTGTTACAATAAAAGTGTGTTGCAAAAAGTGTGTTCATGCATATAGTGTGCTCATAGAAAGTGTGTTGCTTCATAAAGTGTTTAGATATGAAAGTGAGTTAATATTTCTACAATGAAGGGGGTGGGTGGGGGGCATTTAGCCTTTATTTCTTCATATTTTCATTTTGGTATACTTGTTATTGTCCTGAGATGACGTGAGGAAGGTAACCATGAGGCACACATACTTAATCTGGAAAGGAATAACAATATATTTTTGTAAGACCATAATTATGATATGTTGATTTAGTGCATAAATTGTCCTAATATCAATTAAACTTCTACATTGAAATATACTAATACATCAATAACATATCTTCTGATTTCTCTGTCTAGAATTTAGAATGGTGACTGAGTCTAGGCTCCCATATGTAAAAAAGTCATTATGTAGGTACATCATAATAATAAAGAATTATATTCAAAATGCAGAATAGTCCCATTTACCTATTCCTGGTATTGTGTAAATCATAAATCAGCATGAAAACTTGTCAGTGACTGGAGCAAGCAGTTTTCTGAAACAGAAGAATTGGTGAATGAACACTGTATGCTACACTGGATAGGATGTAAGGCAGCATATTGATACAGCTTTTAGAGAATTTCTTTATGTGAGTGTAAATCTATGAGAAACCAACTTACTACACTCTTTTACAGCTTGTATAGCACTAGAGTAGAGGATGATATATAAGATTATACTTACCAGAAATAAGCAGAGAAGTGAAGACACTCCTCTCTCCAGCAGGTGCAGATTCAAACTGACTGTGTGTAACTGTTATAACTGACCTTTGGTTAGGTTAGGGGCAATTAAAGGGTTGCATAATACCACTGATAAGACTGAAGGATTAATAAAATGTGTGTTGATTTAACACACTTTTCAGTACCTAAACACTTTTGAGAAAAAAGTGTGTAAGTGTGTTAGAAAAAGTGTGCTGATGCCCTCAAAGTGAGTAAACTGTTCAAAGTGGGTTGAATATTCATGTGTGTTACAATCTTGTGTGTTCCCACAACACACATTATTTACAGTGTAACATGGATTGATTCTGATAAATCACACCTAATTCTGAATGGGAAAAGACCACAGAGGTACACGTGTAAAATGTCGTCTGCCCATATCAGATTCTCCTCACAACCTGCCTGTAACTCAAGATGGCGGCAGTCACTGGAGGTGAGCGATAATGTGTGCAAACTCCACATTGTTATCGGCGTTGTTGTCATTCCCTGATGTCCGTGGCACACTCCGCGTTTGTCGGGCGTTCACGACCGGTTTGGCACTTTAGAGGATGGGGAGAATGGCTGGGATGGAAAGGAGAGGAACTGTGTGGGCGTACGTAATAGGTAGTTAGGTGTAAATAATACCACGATAGAATAGCAGATGATGTGCACTCTTTATCTCAGATATAAATATCATACTTTATTTTCAAACTGAATATAAATAGTTTAACAATGATAGAGTAATGGATCTATTGGTGGTTATGCATTACACAAGCATGTTTTTCTAAGGTTATGCCGGTTAAGTTTCATTTAGACCTCAAAGAGACACTGGTCAAATACAGTGCTGACATTCAGGAGCTCTATTTTCTTTGAGTCATTTCAAACAAGAGTATAAGCAGGAATGGGGTATAAAACTTGAAGGCGCGAATAGGGTGGCACAGAGGAGAACTTAGTTGAGGGATTTCGAATTCCATATCATATGAGCCACAATCGGAAACAACATAAGACACTAGGCTGGTGATTGAATATGTCGGGTATAATGGTGAAGGCAAGATACTCTGGTCTGGGACAATTTGTACCACAGTAGGTTACCCTAGTGTCCGTGCAAGAGCCTATGCACAGTGGTGTTGCCGAGTGCTGCAAAGATGATGGTGGATATCCACCATCACCCTTACACACTCAGTGTCGAGGAGTAAAAGCACACACAACGGTACCACCTACTGTGATGCATAATTTGACTATGTACCGTATTTCCTCGAATATAAGCCTGGCCTCAAATAGAAGCCTGCCCCGTTTATAAGCCTGGTCAAAACGGTCACTGGGTCCAATAGAAGCCGGGCCCCGAATAGAAGCCTGGGTATGGTGTGGGAACACAATTTAGATCAATTAATTTGTCATAATTTTGCCTTCAAGTGAAATGTTTTCACATACCTTTCACAGGTTAATTGTAAAATGACCACTGAGACATATTTAAATGGGCATAAACTTATAGTTTGTGCTTTAGTATCAGGGGATTCCAGCAAATTTGTTTTATATCATGGATTAAAACTCAGCAATATGTCAAAGAAACAGAGTTAATTTTTGAGTGAAATTAATACAAGCCTGCCTCAAATATAAGCCTGGCCCGAATATAAGCCTGGTCAATTTGCCACTTGAAATCATTATAAGCCCGGGCTTTTAATTGAGGAAATACGGTATGTCGTTTCAGCCTGTGATATGAACCACCCATCTAGTGTTTTCTGATTTAGAATAGCTGGTGTTTTAGGAGTCAACAGAAACCCATCTATGCCTACACAAGGATACAGGAAGGCACTGTCAGCTGACATCTGAATTTGGTGTCGGGTTCTCAACAAGAGAGGAAAAAAGACGATAGAAGTATGGCTCAGTAAGTCCCCATGGTGGGTGGCCGTGGAAGCTTCATAGGCTATGGGTGTGGGTTTAAAGGCATTGGCAGAGCACCGCCATAGCATACCAGGATCAGGTTAAGGCATCAGACTGGGGGTGTCTCCGGGCACACCGGACGTCTAATCCGGACCAGGATTCAGTTAGCCGGTCGAGCTGCTCACCCCTACATGAGCTGCTCCTGCTCTTTGAAGTGCTCCAGCGACAGGCGCAACGGCAAAAAGCCACCCTAAACGGTTTAGGTTGTAACGGGCACCGCCAATTAGGTGAGCCTCCCCGCGTGCACAAACAGTCAATTGATCCCCTGCTTTTGTGTAGGGCTGTTTTAGGGGATTGTATAAAGACGGTGTATGGATAGGTAGTGACTGAGGGTGGGTGAGAAATTCATAGTAGGGGATGAGGGAGGTCGGTGTCATAAGGAGAGTACCATTTTAGAATAATGGTACAATGATGGGGGGAGGGGCATAAAGATTCAAAAATGATATGGGATTTTTTTTTCTTCATAAAAATGAGTATTGTGGTATCGTATTCATTCCCAGACCGTTACCCATTATTAAAGAAAATATCATATTTTGGCCTAACAGTTTTGTGATATTGTAAATGGATTAGTCCATTGTTGTATGGATATAAGTCATATCACTTTGAGACATTGTTTTAGCAAACCTGCTGATGTACAAACGGCCGTATGCACAAATATAGCGATAACAAGGATGGGTAAAATTGATATTGAATGTGAAGTAGCTCAAGAGGGGTCAAAAGGTGATAAATAATGACCACTCCCTTACCCAAAAGGAAAAGGATATCAAGGACAGACGTGGGTGAAGAATTCAAGACGTTAAACTACCTATAATGATAGTGAAAGGATCGTTGTTGCTAGCATTGGTTGTACTGGTTCAGGTTCAGCTTAGTGTAGCCCCAATAGGGATGTAGATCGCGTGCTCTACCTCTCCCCTCCTATGAACCCCCTCCTTCTACTCCGTCCATTGAAGTACCCGGGCACTATCGGGTGGCTGTCATTTGGGGCTGAGGACAGCTCTGTTCCCTCCATTTACCACTATGGAGTCCTTTGGGCAGTGCCGATCTTGTGTCAGACCATCCAGCATTATGGAACATATTCCCCACAAACAATAAGATTACATGTTTTCAGGGCCTTTAACAACTACTCTCTGACATGTCACACTCTCTGCACATAGCGTGCCCTGTCGGCTTCCTATTAGGAGACAACATGTGCTAATTTTCTTTGTGCCAATGTCGACACTGCAGGGGGGATGCGGTATTCCTGCTAGAATTGACTGTAGCGTGCAGACGGCCAAGGTCAACGTAGACCTCTTTGTAGGTTTCAGCCTTGTACCCACGAACACAATGCCCCGGTATACATATCACATGATATCTGATATAAAGAAAAAAATCATGGTAAACCGATTTAGCCTCTCACTGTGAATGCATTTGTATCTTTTGGATGTATAGGCCTACCTTTTTTTATTAACCTGCAAGTAGCCATGTAAATTTCTGATAAGCACATTAACATGTAACGTATTATAGATCGTTCTTAGCCTTTGTTAAATGATTACTGTTCATGTATATACGTCTCAACCCCACTATTTTTGTGATTTTGTGAGAGAATCCTAGGCATAGAAGCCGTGATTAGTAAATGGTGCTGGCCTGCCTACTGTCAGTAGTATATGAGATGTTGGCTATATAACATATATGAGTAGTACATGGTGCTGGCTTACCTACTGTGAGTAGTATATGGAATTCGGACTGTATAGCATACACAAGTAGTACATGGTGCTGGCTTACCTACTGTGTGTAGTATATGAAATGTTGGCTGTATAGCATACATGAGAAGTATGTATGGGGCTGGGCTATCTAATGTGAGTAGTACATGGAATGTTGACTATATGACTGTAAGACTGTACATGTTACATAAGTAGTACATGAAATGTTGGCTGCACAGCATACATGAGTAGCACATGGTGTTGGCCTACCTAATGTGAGTATTATATAAAATGCTGGCGCTACAGTATACATAAGAAGTACATGGTACTGGCCTACCTACTGTGAGTAGTATATGAAATGTTGGCTGCATAGCATACACAAGTAGTACATGGTACTGGCCTACCTACTGTGAGTAGTATATGAAATGTTGGCTGCATAGCATACACAAGTAGTACATGGTACTGGCCTACCTACTGTCAGTAGTATATGAAATGTTGGCTGCATAGCATACACTAGTAGTACATGGTACTGGCTTACCTACTGTGAGTAGTATTATGTATAACATACATAAGAAGTACATGGTGCTGTGAGTAGTAGATAAAATGCTGGCTCTATGACTGTACACGTTACATGAGTAGTACATGGTGGTTGGAGTAGTATATAAACCGTTGACTGTATGGCTGATTGGCGGTACTTTGTATGTGGGTAGTACCTGGTGATTGCAAGACTACTGTGAATAATACGTGAAATTCTATGTAGGTACACAGAACACTGAGTATTTACAGTCAAAGCTATATCCCCTTACATTATCTTATTACACACTGTCACTCAACATAAATTTTCACCAGTTCCACAGGGTGTAACTCAAAAGATGCAAATCTATAGATGCTAGTGCCACTGGCTGAGTTCAATAGATAGCACGTTGGTCTTGAATGCTTCACACTATGATAGCTAACATGCTAGTATCCCATAAATGCCAAATTCCCACACTAAAACGGCGAGGGGAGGGGGGTCACAATACGAGGCATTAGTACTGTATTGTGACCCCACACGATTATCTGTTCCTAGAAAAGTGGTCTAGGATTCAGAATGCCCTCAGTCTATCCTGACATGAAGTTAGAGGATTTGCACTCTCTGAAAGACGCCAGAGGGATTCAGCCCAAGCCTACATTACCATTTAAAAGAGTACATCATTGATCGACCCTGGTCTCTAGGCCTGCTTTTCTCTGACGGCAGATACTGTAATAATGCAGTGATAAGTGACATGGACCTAGCATGTGGTATTACATCTAGACCGAGGCGTCATAGAACTGTTTAAAAAACAAGTCAGCCTGAAAGGGGGGGGGGAACGACATGGGTAAAACATGCGGACAGGTTTTAACGCTTCAGCTTGATCACCATGCAACTGGCTGCGCAAAAAAAGTGTGGACACTTTTTATGTTATTAAAAGAGCGAGGATAATATAAGGGACCTTGGGAATGGCCTTTAATTAAGAAGAGCACGGTGACATGGGCGCCAGTAGTATGACAGAATATGAGTCAGGGCATCGACCCAGACACTCTACACTGTGGTCCTACAATGTCAGGGGCACGTAAAAGGCGTATACTCTACTCTAACTTAAAGGACATTCCTCATTTCAGGCACGAATTACAATGTACCATTTACCTTTGATCTTTACTGGATAACATTAGCTATACACTAGCAATGAGACATCAACATTATGTTTCCTATGATGTAGGAATAATTTTTCTTTTCAAAATGAACTACAGTTCTAAAGTAGCAGTTCATTGGTAATTCATGACCCACTTTCTCTATTGCTGCCTCATATCTTAGGCCATCTGCTATACTTATGGGATTGGTGCTGACGTCATTAAATGCCTGTCATGGCTATTGGTGCTTTATGAAAATCAAAGAGGACATACATTAGCCTGCTTCTGAGGCATTTTTCATCAATCAATTTGAAAAAAAGAAATGTAGATATTAAGTATTTACATCAAGTTGTATGCATGGACGCTCCAGAATGGCAGCTATTTGATTCACTGATAACTCTTGTCATCAAAACAACCTTACTATTACTATCTTTTCTAACGGAATTACGAATCACTATTACTAATTGCATATCACCAAATACTACCTTATCTAAGCTAGAGGGTGGATTCAAATACAGAGCACCTCTACACAGTATACATTTTCTTCGTCCGAGAAAGTCTATTAGACTTTGGTGGAAAAATAAGTGCCCAGCAGATGGGGTATGGACAGCGCCCATCCTTAGATGGTTAAAGTGACCTTGTTCTCTGGCCAGCCCTCCAGTGACTACCTATTTGTAAGCATCTAGTTGAGGACCCCCTCCTCAAGGCACATTTACCAGTTGGCAGGCCAAATGGGCTCGCACCGTTTTGCCTCTATGGGAACAGTGACATCTCCGCTCTATCACCCCCTGAGCGTTATTTACGGTGGTTGGCCGACCCAGATGGCGTGTAGACGCAGTCGGCAACCTCCAACTGTAATGGTTGTTAACTTTTTTTAGGATCTTTTGTAGCGGAGATGTTTATATAAGAAATCCCATTTGCGTGATGCTTGAACGATAGAGTTATGATCTGAATGGTACTTTACATTCCAAAAATCTGATTCTATCCCCAACTGTATTCAGTAAGTCCATTTGGCATCTACATCAGCGTCATCTTTAGATAGAACTAATTTCATGGTGCAATGCTTATAAACAGCATGCCCTTTTGATATGCCACGAAAACCATCAGGTGAGAGGAATACCAGGACTTCTTTTTCACTTGACATTTAAAGTGAAATCAGGAGATCTGGAAACATTTGAAAGTAACCTTTATTCATAATTGCAATATGTTGATATTTAATATCGCCATCGGCCTAATTACCCATCCCCACGTGGCCCTTTAATTATTCCTTTATGTTAAATTGCTAAGTATATATCATATTCCAGTACAATATCTGAGGGAAAGATGGAAATCCCTAATCAGAAGTGTGGTATGAATTGAGAAATAGCCTTCAATGGAGAGTTTAGACCGAGGACGCAGGAGCGCGCTCTCCCTGTTGCCAGTTAACCCAGATAGCCCTACTGTCCTACATGTAGGACGCCTAAGTGACATCATGGGAAGAGTTCTATATCTGCAAGTATACTTAACAGATATGGAAGTAAAATGTTGCATCCTATAATTCTAGGCCCAAGGCTTCCAAAAATGCTCCATACGGGTATTCTTAGATACTTTTATGACATTACACACATGTCCCAAAACACCTACTACTTAGAAAATTACCCTCTGGTAAAGATTTGGACCTTTTCAGAGGAGACAGACACCCAAAGTCCTACTGTCCTACATGTAGGACGGTGCTGATCTCTGGATCCGCTATAGCTAAAGCATTGAAATTTCTTGTATGGCATAAATGGCCATATATAAGCTTATTTGCCAGTTTCCGACACTCTCATATAGGAAGTGTGGTTTCCATGGCAACCAAAAGAACACAAATTTCAAAAGACAGTAGTCCTAAGTCCTACTGCCCTACATGTAGGACGGTAAGCAATCCCTCATATCTCTGGACATGGTGCAGATAAAGGTCCAAGATTTTGAACAGGGCATATTTGGTCATATATTAGTCTACTTATCAATTGTTATCACTCTATGACAAAAAATTGCCACTTTAGGGTTATTTGGGTTAAGGGTTTTTTTTCCTCTAAATTTAACTAAAAGAAAAATATAGGCTAAATAACACGCTCCCTCCTTTTCCAACCCATGGACACACCACTAGTCTTTACCAAGCTGTTATGAGATAGGTTAAGACCTCCCATTAACGCCGAGCATTTATGCCATACATATAACAGACAAAAAAGTTACCAATCTCGCAGATTCAATATAAATGCATGCACTACTCCAGGAATGATTATGAGGTCACTCGCCTCAAATAAATTAAATCCCTCACCAATATTGGTTATATCAGAAATATTCACATAATCTTACCGGCAAATCATTCTGTTCAATGTACTCAAGAGATTAATGCATTCATTGTGCAGTCATAACTCAATTAGGTGAAATGATAACACGAAATGTATGAACCTATAACTGTGATGAGAAAGGGAACATTCTGGGATTTCAAATTATGCCAGCCTAATTAGGCTGGTCCTGGAAGTCATTTCTCAGACACTAAGTTTTGGGCATCCTGAAATCGTACTGACCTGGCCAGGATCGGAAGGGAATTCTTCATTGTACAGAGTCAATCACTACGATTACAGCAGATACAGAGGGAAAAGGCATGCACCTGAATAGGCAATCGTAGGTAATACATGATCACCAAGGGTCAATCACTACGATTGGACTGGATCGTACGGGTGGTTGAAATCGGAGGGAGAGGGGTAGGATCGTAGTGTTTGAGAAATGGCTAGCTGGTGGCATAGGAATTGGAGGAAATGGACGATGACGAAGGTTGCCGTGTAACTATCCATTGGAATACAGCTGTTGATAAGTTATAGCACTTTTGCAAGGCACCACTTCACTTGGTTGGGTTGCAGACAGAAGTAGCTGCAAGTATCTCTCCACAGATAGCATGATGCATTAACACTCGAATGAGATGAATGTCTAAATACTCATAGAAAACAAAGGAAAACATAGAAAACACTCCCTTTGCTATGTACATTGTAGCCCCTCACCTCTCCAGCAAGAATACCTACTTCAAGCAGCACTACTTCTACTGCTAACGCCACTACTAGCCAATAGGGCTCCATTAAGTACCCTTTGGGCCCATTAAACCTTGTGCCCTGGGGCAGTCCCCTACTCACCCTTGACGCAGTGATACTGGGCCTCAAAGTAGGACTTGAGCTCCATGTAGCACGGCTTGGTCCTCTCAAACTCCTCATTGGGGATCCTGATCTCACAGCGATGACGTCCAGAGCACTTCCGGTCCGTGACATCAAGTACGTCAGCCGAGCAACCTATGTACCCCAGGTCTCCCTTGACACAACGTCCTAGACGCATGCGTCCATAGTGTGCCCCCTCCATGGCTATTACCTCGTCAGGGTCACAGGAAGCGACGAATGTCTCCAGTTGGCAGTACTCGCGACTCCCTGTAGGTGACAATAGAAGAAAGAGACATTAAATCATGGTTACGGAGATAAGGAACAACAGTAGAAAGAGTCAACATAAAAGTGGATAAATACGCTCTATAGGCCGCGTATGTCCACAATGAATTATTCCTTTTACCCACATTCAAACATCATGCCAGGCTAAAGGAATGGGTCATTACTAGAGGGCCGTCATGATGCCCCAATTGGCTAGGTTACTGCATTGGTGCATCGTGACGACCAAGTACCATTACCCTGGAGGTACCATGAGAACCTCAAAGCGTTAAGTGCTTAGTAATCTTTGGAATCGTTCCTCTTATCACAAAGATATAGGCAAAAAAAGGGGGGAATACAATAGAAAATCTGAATTATCAATGATGATAACTCTATGAGTCTATCAGCATTATATGTGGGCTTAAAGGGACTCTTTTTTTTTTGCACACAGCACCATTGAGAAAGGAATATAGCATATGAGTCTCGTAATTGTTTGATATGAAAAAAAAAACCATTCGGTTGAATAATGATACAATTTCCCAATGCAGGCTAACATGCTGAAATATCCGAGTGCACTCATGTCTCCTCCTATTTGAACACGGGCAATCTTTCCACCGGTATCTAATTCTGATAGAACACGAGCAATTAGTGAATAGGTAGCAGCATAAGCATCTTATAGCTCATGAATATTTCCTTATATAAAGTAGTGGCAGGACAAGGCAGGACTTCAGTTAGTCTTCTAGTCTAAGTCTAATTCCCACCCAAGGGATATGTAGTCGAGTAGAGCCTCTTTGTATTTGCTTATAGAAACCAGAGCAGGCAATTGATCATTTTAGCCTCTCTACACTGACTGAACCTCCCTCTATATGCACCACATAGACTTTGTGATGTGGATCCTATTTGGTCGGATGGATGCACCAGTGAAATATTCATTATATAGACATGTTTGTGGCATTTCCCTCTGATTCCTAGTACTCATCTGATCCTTGTGTCCACATACGAAATATGTACCTCATACGTACGTAAAAGATGAGAATATCCAACTACTTTTTCATAGTTATGCCTATAGCAGTTGCAAGAGTAATAATGTTTTTATCATCACGATAACCACCATATGGAGAATATAATGGTATTACAGTAAATAAGGGGGGTCTCTCACGAAACATACCGAGACATGTTTTAGCGTTCATATAAATCACACCGCAAAAGGTTTTTACCCTAATCATGGCCCCGGGGGGCAGCTAGGAGAGACAAATTAACCAATAAAGCGTGTCTATCACCCTGTCATAAGTGCATATACATGGACAAAGGGGCGCCCTGTGGCGTCCACTACCGGTGTATGATGAGCTCCTGCCGGCGTTGAACTGCCCTGTCCCGGTGTTGCTATGGTGAATAATCAGGGCTGAACGCTGGATGGAGGGGCGCGTTAAGGGGAGAGCCAGGTAATGCATTGAGGGAGGGCCATTGTTAAGCCAATAAGGGCCGTACAGTGCATCAATGCATTAAGCCCGTTTTTTTTTTGGTTCAATAGGCACTCAGCGTACCAATTTATTTAACGAAAGGTGAAAACATATGACAATGTGGTGGTTTCCGTTATCAAAACAAAAAATGTGTTGTACATCATACTGCCAATGACAGAGCTTAAACATTTTGCTGCTTGTATCAGTATATCTGCGGAATTCAGTTCACAGAGTCCTTTTATCGTCCATCAAGAGGATACTGACATATCCCAGCTTTATCTCAGTAATGCGATAATTATATCACAAAGTCTTATCATCATCAATCATAGGGAAACACATAGATCAATGGCTGTTTCATATGAATAATGGTAATAATCGCAATCAATACAGAATACAAATGGCGTTCAATTAGGAGAAGAAACAGGTCACAGTTTACTAAGTAGGTTCACAAAATACATTTGTACTGGCAACGATACCGCACAGGGCTTTGTTCACTTATAACTACCCAATGTATCATAGAAATACATGTCTTAGTCAGAATTAATCCCACTGTTGGGGTCTCTCACAACTTAATGTACACACAACATAATTATTTGCACGCTGGTTTTCCACTCTTCCCATTTTACATTTGAACTGCATCTTATGTTCACTTTCTTTCAGCCATGTGGGCTGTGCGTTCCACAAACCTTGTCCCCGGTACACAGGGGAACGCCAGTAGCTCTCACTCCTTGGTATCACGAGGGGGGAAGAGATGAGCAGCTGTAGATGCTCTGACTCTATCATTTTGACTGTTCTCATAGGTGGGAGCACCGTATCTTTTTCTGTATTCCTTATACATGAGGGCCAGCATCAGCTTGTCCCAGCGTCGCGAAAACCAAGGCACACCGCTGATGGCATGCAACTCATCCCTACTGTAGGTATGAAGACCAGTATTGGGACATATTCTGAGGCCCCTCTTCCGCAGTCTCTGCAACTTTTCAAGCCGAGCATCACTGGCTCCCATATAAAAGATGGAGCCATAATCCATAGAGTGAGGATGCATGATTTGTAGATGGTTACAGCAGATTCTCCAGTGATCAAGTGTCTAATCTTGGCCAAATTAAACAACCTTGCATTGATACGGCATACTAGATCTTTTAACGCCCTGTCAAAGTTGAGCTTAGCATCAAGTGGTACACCCAGATAGGTGTAACAATCAACACATTCTGGCTTATCCTGGCCAGCTTTGAGATACCCCACGCACAGCTGACATACACTATGCTCTTACTCTTCTTGGTGTTTTATGTTAGCTTAGATTTTTTTAGCCTATTGGTAACCTCAACTAGTCCCCGCTGCAACCTTTCCTCCACAACTCGTACCTGTTTGTGGCTAGTGGAGAGGGCCACATCATCAGCATACATAATTATCTCACACTCTCCACGGTGATTCTCTAGCTCATTCAGGTACAGGATAATGAACAGGGGCCCCAGAACAGAGCCCTGTGGAACTCCGAAGCTGATATCAGCTTTTCTAAACTCGATTCCCCCAATACGAGTACTCTGAGTCCTTCCATTCAGGTAATCACACAGCCACGCCAAGTTGCTTTCAGTCATACCTAGGCGCTTTACGATAATTAGAAGCCGACCATGGGGGACGGAATCAAATGCCTTTTTCAGGTCTAAGTATACCACGCCAGTAAACTGACCATAGTCTTTGGCGGTGTTGTTAACTAACTTGTAAGCAGCATCAATTGTCCCCAATCCCTGTCTGTAGCCAAACTGATGCTCACTCATACCTCCAGCCTGCTCGATACACATAAGCAAATGGCTATGCAGGACTTTCTCGGCAATCTTAGAAGGCATTGGTAGTAGTGATATAGGTCGCCAATTCGAGACATCAGTTTTTGCTCCAGTTTTGAGAATCAGGGTCACTCAAGCTTCTTTCCATGATTTGGGGAACACCCCAATGTCGAAAGAGCATTGTAAGAGTGCGGTGAATTGCGTCACAATAAAGCTAATTTCAGTACATCAGCTCTAATGTTTGGTATGCCCGAGGTCTTTGAGGGCGATACCTCTTAGAGCAAAATCTCAACCAATTCAAACAGTTAGCCTCTGACAATCATCGAGAGGCTAACGAGAGGTTAATGCACAGACACAACATTTCAACGTAATCAAGAAATAGTGACACCTGGCCCTTTAGAGCTCGATACAGAGTTGAGATAGACATAGGTTTACATCCATCCACTCTGCAACTAATAACCAAATTTTTCCGGCCATTGCAAAAATAAAGGTGTGTTTCCAGTAACATGACCTGAAAGGGTAGGGTCGGTAGGTCGGATTATTCTTGTTTTTCTTTCATATTTATAAAGGAAATGTTAGGGCACATATCAATGGATGTATAAAATTCTTTGATTTAATTGTAAAATAATTATGGGAAAATGACAAATGTGAGATAGGGGAAGAACACATAAAGGATACAGGAAAAATCATCAAACATTAATGAAAAACTTCTTTAACATTTTGAAGAAAGAGACAGAATTCTGCCCCTGTTTTGCTAGGGTCGGTCGGGTTACTGGAAACAAACTTTTGTTTTTTTATTTGGCCTTAGCAACCTTATGACTATCAACTGAACTAATCACAAACAACTTAACTAGCAAAAGTACAGATAATAATCAGAGAAGCAAAGACAATCAAAGAGTGATTAATCTAATCCACACTATATTTAATATGGGTTAGATGAGCGTGAACAACATATTTACTGTAGCCCTATACTACAGACTGAGTAAAACATCACAATTGATTTGGTGTTTGATTAATCCAAGTAAGTAGCAGATAAACCTATTATCTTAATCGTCCGTTAATTTACCTTAGGTCTGTCTTTCATACAAGGAAAGGGGGAATAATGCTCTGCAGTCAAACTGCATTGATGCTATCCAATGCTCCTGTCATGGACACGGTAGAAATGGGGCTATAAACTTTATTTCTCATTGTTTTTACCATTAATACTTTTGTGTAGACTTGCACCATAACGAATAATAATGATCATATTTTGATATTGACATTGATATTAATATTAGTATTAATCCTAATCTTAATCAGGTGATCTCAACGCAGCTCTAACTATACTACACTGAACTCCGTTGGTCATCATGCTGCATCTTTCGATGTTGATACACTTCCTAAGAGTCGAGATGATGCCAGAATTCCCGCCACCACTGCATAGGTACATCATGAATACCAGGGGACATAGACATGGGGGGGAGCATCATGCCAGTTCGACCTTTAAAAGGTTAAGGGGAGTGACAGGCAATGCATTGTTAACGGTGAGCATGATGGCTGCATGACTTCAAGTACCGCCCCCATCCTCTACTTGCCATTACACAATCTGTCCATTTATAGGTTCACTTAGCGGCGAGCACACGGACCCTACCACACGGAGGGTCTCCACCAGACTATTTAAGTTCCTAACTTACTATGTGTTGTATGTGGTATCGACCTTTGTAGTTATGACAATACTTTCCTCGACCATTATGCGGTGCTATTGTATGTAGATTTGCAGATAGGAAGCTGGGGTAGCTGTAATCTACCATTGATATTTTCACCCATAAACGGACATTGTACCAAAAAAAAAACATACAAATAATTATAATTTGAATCTTTGCCATACCCTCCTATTCAGACAGCATTATTATTCTGTGAGTGTTTTATACCCAGCTGCAACTTTTAATACAACTGTCTCATTGGCCTCTGCAGGTCTTGCCTCCTCTTACCTACCCATGTCAATTATCTCTCTCCTCCATGTTTCTCAGTATTCTGCGATTAGACCCCTGCTATATATTTCATGATCTCGAACTAATGACTAATATTCAGAGTCCACTTAGCCTCTGTTGTCGGCTAGGGCAACTGCCAATGACAGAGGCCAAGTGGATTATGGGTATTAGCACTCATAAAACCCTCGGTATTGTACGGTGTACCTTAAGTGAGAAATGGCCTCCAGGCCGTATCAACTGATCATGTTTTCTTCTCCTGTTCCTCCCCCACCACATGCATCCGCTTGCCGACCTGTGCCTCCTATGGAGATATCTGCTCTTTCTCGGTGCATTATTGAACAGGGCCCTGTCAGTACCGTCCGATTTAAGGGTCTCATTTGTTAGCGTGAATAAAACACGACAACCATCCATAAGCACACGGTCAGAAAACACCTGACGCACACTGAAAACTTATACATATATAAAAGTAATCATTGAAGATGACTTTTGTTCATCATTTGAAAATGATGACCCTATCTCATCAAAGTGATGACACAGAGTCATCATTTTGATGACATACTTCTGCCACTAGGGGCCTCCACTATACAAAAATACAGAATAGGAACTATCTAAAGGTAATCTATGAATCAATAGTTGCATTATTCCAGACAATAAATGTCTGTGAAATGAAAGGTTATCATAAAACCATCTCATAGGGACTCAATTGATTCAAGAAAGAAAAAAATGGCAAAAATTCCAATGACATTAAATGATTTAGCAATTGTTTACACATAGACACCTCTCCTGTCTCTGAAATGATAGTAACAACTGGGGGAATAAATTCTTGCTTGTTATACATATTGATATATATTATGTGACCAATCATGATGCTTAGGAGGGTCAAGGTTAAAGACCTACCAGTACCAGGAGGGGGGGGAGGTAATTATAAACATATTTGAAACCTGACAAAATGCCCAATTGGGCTGTACACCTAGCAATCTGAGCATGTAAGCTATATTGTAAAAGGTAATCAATATGATGACCCTTTGTAATCACATATGATTACCCAAATGATGACAAGGTGCTCCCCCCAGACGGCATCAAACTGAGCACACTAAAGTGATCTACACTGATTAGTTTATACAGCTATAAGTTTTCAGTGCACCCAAATCCTCCAGCTTACCATGGGCTGTGGGCGTACAATTACATGCTTTTATATTTGTAGTTATTTGGGACAAGGTGAAAAGGGGAAGTGTTAATTACTTAGTTTGTCATATTTGCTTTGCTCCTGGGGAAATGGTGAATAGAAAGTGTTGCAAAATGGGCGAATTGGGCTCAGCTAAAACAAAGCAAATAGCTGACCTGGGTATTCAAAGGTGATGACCAGTAATCCGATTGTATACAGTTGATATATTCCCCTATAGCTGATGAGGGTGTAATAATACAGAAAACTGCATGAGAAACTTATTATATCGAATGTCTGTACTTTTAGAGGGAAATTGCTGATAAGTAGGCCATATTCAGAGGGATTATGGATATGGTCATGGAAATAACCCAATTACTACCACCCTCCCCACCCGCCATCCCATCGTCTGCGATTTATTAGTCTTATTACTTGACCCTTTGGTCTTTCCCATACCTCTCTCTCTCACAACCTCCGTCCTAGCTGTGCATTACCTGCATGTCCTGGCCCATTATTAGACCCAGACTATCATATTTGGAATAGGTCAGGCCTAGATAAGGATATGTTAAAACAAATTTTTAGTTGATTTGGAGGTGCAGGTGCAATGGTGTGTGGGTCATTTTTAGGCCTTGATTATCATAATACTCATGCCCGACCCACTACCAATCTCTGTTATAGCTCACCGTGCACCTAAACACTTAGAAGGAGGTAGTATATCTCAGCATCCCTCCCAAATACCTACCAACCATTCACCTATCTTATGCCGGATCCTCTTTCCAGGGTTCCGCGCTGTGACACGTGACATGACGGTACTTCCGCCGCCGACATAGGTAATCAGATTGGAGGTCCATGACTGCCCCCTTCCCTGGGGTCGGTCCGCCTGACATTCATTCGCTTTTACGTCGACAGGCGGTGCGCAGATCGTATGGCGGCACTGCGGCGACTTGTGACCGTGACGTCGTCTCAGCTGACCCCAGCTGCTCGTGGAGCTGCTCAGGGAGAGGACAAGGGGAGCAGCTCGTTCACTGACACCAGGGGGCGCCAGAAGTGTCCCGATACTGACAGTTACAGCCCATGAAAACTTGGAGAACCTCGTCCCCAAAACTCAAATATTTCGCTTTATAAAGTACCCTTCCTCAGGTTTCTGTTCTCAGTGACCCTTAGAAGCTCTATGTATGTAGGCAGTACTTGGGAAAGTTGATGGAAGATTATGGTCTTGTTGTTCAGGGGTAGTATCTATGCACTTGACCATGTTGATTCGTTGATATTTGAGGACCCACCCAGCACTTTATATTGAGATATGAAAACTATGTCCGAGAGTGAATTGAAAAGGTCCGTAGGTTTGCTCACAATTTGCATGTGAGGTTGTTAATAATAAGGCTGTGGTGAATATGTTTAGGAGATCGATGTGCGGGAGGGGAGAGCGTTGAGACCCTGAGTGTGGAGGTGGGAGGGGGGGGGGCTAGGATGAAGGGTTTCAGATGGGCTGCAAGCCAAGCTGAGGCCCTGGTTAGTCTAATGAGCACACAACCTTTGCAGGCTCTCCTCCCTTCCTCCATCTTTCCCCAAAAAGGACAGGATGCCATCAGTGCCTACTTCAGCCCCTCTCAACACAAACTGAATGATTTACACCCGATACCCAACTCCTCTGATAACGTTTAGGAAAGGATCAGGGACTGATTTACATCACACCCACCCATCAAGCAGTGAATCTACCGACACGGGGTAAGTTTACTCTAAATAGAGAAGGGATTTTTCAGCACAGCTTAGTTAACAGAAAATCTGGCTTTGATCGTGAGAGACTTAGAGGGAATCGTTGTATTTATAGTGAGGAGTCGCTGTGAATATGCAAATAGTATTTTATCAAGTCAGTACCTAGCACAGAAGCAGTCCCAAGTAGTCTCTGGAAGAGAGATTTTTAATTCCATATCAGATAGTACATTCACCACGTATCAAGTTTCAGAGGAGGGACATTTGGATACCTCCTAATACTGCAGGGGATGCCCCCTGTCAACTGAATCGATTAGAAACTCCTTTTAATGACGGGATTATTTATTTTTGCCTTCAAACAGAACAGAAAAAGAAAGTAATTAGTCAAATGAAAAGCTTTCTTTGACTTTGGTCACAACCAATCGGACTGATAAAAAATTGTATCGGATTGTTCTTTGAAGCCTGTGCTATATCAGCCGCTAGTCAATACACTTGACATTTTCCTCCAACGCAGGCTTTCCAATAGAGATAGAGCACAATCTTTGTTGCCCCCATAACTAATTAAGGTATAAAAACGTCCATAGGGCACCACGCAGGGTCTGCAGTTATTGGCATGTGTACAGAAAGACCAGCAAACTGTGCAGGTAATATATGCACTTTTTCAGTAACTCTACACCTTTATTACACAGGCAGAGAGGACACCCATCTTGCGATTTGCCATAATGGCGTGGCTGTTTCGCCCACCTTCATGTTCAGTATGAGGCCTGTCGGGCTTATAATATATGCATACAGCCAACATGTGTATGTACAACATAAGTACAACACTGCTAGGTTATAATTTCAGCTGTCGGCGTCTCTGGTGGTGCTCAAAGCTTTACTCTGATAGTGTTTAAAAATGTAATAACACCACTTGATGAAAAGCAAAGACAAGATAGCAATAACAGGCATCATCTGCGAAGGTCATCATAATGAATCTGATAATTCTATACCGAAGTGATATCACGTGGATATCTTAGATTGCCAATCTTGCCAAAGCTAAGTTACTGTTGGCGGCAGTCCCATTAAAGGAGGACATATTGTCATGTATTTATAAGTGCGATGTATACCAGTAAATATAACGCATTCATGTATGAGTTTTTGGGTGAATCATGCCAATGTAAGGTCACATGTGATATATCCCTTATAATTCACCCTGTTGATGGGTAGCTAATATTCAACCCTCGATCTACTCCCAGTACCTACAATACCACTATGTACACCATTATTATTAGCAATTTAGCGTCGTTTTTTTTTCACTAGAGCAGTATGAGTAGTATATGAAAAGGGCGGGCATGTGGGAGTGAGACAGGTGGCGCATCAGGCGGCGTCCCTGTGAACTAGCAATGAGCAACTCGCATGATGATGACGTAGGTGGATGGTGAAGAGTCGGCGCCGAATAGATCCGTTTCCGGTATGTTTACCGGCGATTGTCAGCCCCCTACCCACCAGGCGTGGTAAATTATGACGCATGTCAACATGGGTGGTCGCCCAGGCAGGGGGGGGGGGCTGAGGGGTCCCACAAGATGGCGCTGGTAGTAGAGGTGTGGGATATTATTTCATGATGTAGACTGGGGGAGCGTGAAGGGACTGGAAGCTGTCGATGAACAATCAATGTCTAGCGGCCCAGCGGATTTCAACTCGCGTTCCTACTGCAAACATCTTGGGCTGGCATACATGGACATCCATGAAATCAGAGACGGGATGTGAGGGTGTGAGTCGGCAGATTACACCGGCATATGGGCTGGGATGGGGAGTGCAGAATGGGCAGGATTTTAGGGTAAAGCTCCATGAATGACAGATTTAATAGTGTTTGATTTCATTCTGTGGATCGATTATGAGTTGGGACGCTGCACGTTTGTCCTGAAATCACTAATTTGTATTGATAATATGCATCTTTTGCCTCCGCATTAAACCCTACCAGCAATAAAATAATGGATTGAGATGATATTGAGTCTAGCTTAACTGTGAAGTCCGAATCTAGAACTTATTGGTGGACTTAACTATATATCCACCCGTCGGCCTTATTAGTGTTGTGTCGTATCAGCAAATTCGGTCATGGTGTTTCTTCAATCTGACAGTGTTATGCGTGTCGATGGCACCTGACAATGCCGATACCACCCCCACCCTCTAACCTTCCACACATATTCGCTAATTTATTCCCAAACTATCCACTGAATCATACCCTGATTAGATATAGTTTATATTGAAATTACTGTGACCTTTATCGTTTCAACTAACAGTGACACCCCTCTCCTAACATCTCTCACACAAGACGTCCCCATTGAAAAAATGTAATTATATTCTTTTCTATATGTATTCTGCCTACCCCCAAACACGTACACGCAGTGTCACACAAAGGGACACAGACACACACTTCCAGTAGGTCCTGTAGAACATCAGTCTGCAGAGACACTGAGCAGTACGCCCTGGGTAAAAGAGCAACTCGACCTAACAAGATTAACATGTTGATGTTCCGACCTGGTCTGTGTGGTGTGGGAGGTGGTGGTGGTAGTATGTATGGCCGTTGGATATATTACATGTAGGCATACTACTATGGGCTTGAAATATAATTCTTCCTTTGTGACCTCTGACTGGCCAAGGTCAACTACCCTTGCAATAAGAATCCAATGTTCTTGCACTCAAGTGACCTGCATTCATAAATTGACATTAAAGTGACATCACCAACTACCCCACTCTTTTCACTGGACTCCCCTTTTCTCGTCCCCATCTTTCTCAGACCCAAACCCCACACCACCCCCATCCCCGCCTATAGATTGTCTTCCTTTCGACACGGTATCTCTAACCTTAACCGGCGGCCAATACATCAGGTAGTGGTGGAGCAAGCCCAGGCCCCCTATCAGCCCCTATCCTACAGTCACCCCATGGAGTGGGACTTTGATAAGGTCACCTGACTGCCATAGATACTCCCACAATGTCACCTTGCCTTAGCTGCAAAGTTGATGACGTCATCAGAAATGACATCACGGATGACATTGTGAAGCGTCATGTGCATAGGGTATGTACATACGGCAACAGTTTCAGACCACCGTATTTTGAAGCCTCATCATACTAATATTGATCAATATTATAAGATAGGGTCCTATTTTTAGTATTTAAATATCCTAGAATTCCATTTGGTATATATGAGGTGTGCATACTAAGTATGAGGATACCATAGAGGCCTGAAGGTCCAATAGAACCTGAACAGCACATGATATATGGCTCACCGTACTAGGTGTAGATTAACTTTATCATTATCATGGGTTGAGACGCAAAAGGGATGTTCCCCCGCAGATGAACCTAAATCCTAACGGCTTCTAATGAGTAGACTGTTCTTATATTCTGACGTCTGTCCATGTGGTATGAATAAACGGTATGGCATGATATGCCTTTATTAAGGGGATAATTATGTTCTTTGTGAGAAATATGATGACGTGGTAGCTGTGATATCTGAGCTAGACTGCAATACCTGTGCCTTGAGGGATGGACATGGAGGATGTTTAAATGGTTAATTACTCTGGAAGTCAGAGGTTAATGGAATAATTATTAAAATGGCCTGCATTAACTCCAGAGATTAATTTTAATGGCTTTTGCGGTGGCGTCTAAGCACACTGTTTCATTGAAATATCTAAGCTGCTGTGTCATTTCTTAATCTTAGCTGGGATCTAACTCCTCCTCTCATTAAATCATCACTGGGCTCCTGAGACTTGAACATAGATAGATTCAGATGTATTTTGCTAATGACGCAGGCAGGGAACATTTCTCATTACTAATATCCTCATTTAACTAACATCCTCAACATAAAAGATAAAACATATGTCGTCAAATATAGATCTACGAGTGAGTGAGTGAGTAATAGATGTTTAATGCCATTTCGACAGCTAAGGTCATATCCATGGCAATTACAACATTACATAATCTCAGAGGAATGTGTCAGTGCCCGCACATAATATTATGTGCACCACACACATCCGAGGGGATAGGAAAGAGGAGAAATAAGACCCTTTTAAGTAGGCTAGGGAAGCCTATAGATCTACGACCACATTATTATACACTAATAGTCTTAGCAGAGATAATAAGGTAGAACTCCATGTACATCCTTGCATCAAGGAATAACTTCATAGATTGGCGATATTGAAGCCTGGGTACTGAAGGCAGAGGAACAGGATATAGATAATGGAGCTTCACAAACACTGCACATGTTTTAGTAATCCGCTTTACATTCAGCTGACTTGTGAAGGTTCGGTAATGTACTTATATAGGCAGCCAGGTTGAAGTACGTAGTCCAAAGGTTCATGGCTAAGTGATACAAAATTAGTATGATAACCATACCTTGTCCTGTATTGGACCCCTGTATTGCTCAACATGTATCTCGCCGCGACGAAAACCCCATAAAGTTGCCGACAGTGATGACGGTGATGCACTTCCCACGCGGATCCCTTTTTAGCCCATTGAGCGAACTTTCAATAATATCAACATTGATTAAATCGAGCTGGCATTGCGTCCATTACCCCACTGTAAGGTATCATCAATCAGTAATGTGATACGGCACAGCAGCCAATGTCTCAGCACTTTATGGACAATGGCAGCTCATATTACCCAACTGCTGCATTTATACGCAGGTAATTATGTTCACAATACAACGTGGCGGTTTCTTAATGGTGCACACGTAAAGTATACTTGACTTCTACATTGCCATATGACCTTTATCTGCAGTGCTTATGTGTGCTGCTTCTGTTGGTGGCCAGATTGAATTTCAAATTGAAGCAGAGATAATGAGAAAGTGGATGTGTTTTCATACATGTAGATGCTGAATGTCCATCGTATTCATATTCAACAATAATGTATTGTGTTCCGTGTAAAGAAAGATAGTATGAAACCATATATATTGTACATTATCTCATGATTCAGGCCCAACAGCGTGCTTTTTTGGTCATAACCCTGTTCCGTTATCAGGGTTTAACCTCACTCTGAGACATTTTCTTCGTCTTCAAGAAGGTGCTGGTTTCAACATGGACATGTTAATAAATTGGAGAAGGATACAAAGTCACCCTTGCCATACATTTCCAGTTAAAACTGTTTATGGCTCTATGGGGAATCAGTCCCCGGCCGGTGTGGTAGAAGGCGAACTCGCTGTCCACTATACCAAGCTGAACGGTACTAGAAACCAATGTACATGAAGTATTTGAAAAGTGAGTACGATATACCTGATGTTTGCACACCTCGTTAGTATAGAATCCAATGGTGTCAGGTGGAGTTATTAACAGGGAAACATCCTTAGATATCCTAGATGAAGATGCCATGCCAAAGGACTCGATAACATTAAAAATAAATAATAATCCAATGGTTTTCCATAGAGATACGTCTTGGCACCCACCATTGCGGCTTGCTGACCTCTGACCCATAACTAGGTCAGGCACTGACATCCGGTCTACTTTTACAGTGTCAACACAGCCCAGCTTGGTTTTCACTTTGATTTATAAAGAATCTGTTGGCTTTTGGCCTCTATATAGGCCAGAATGGCATTAAAACATGGCAAGAATAATCCTAGGCACCATATAGTGTAGAATAGATATGTTAAAAGGTTAATATCATAATATTTCAATGTAAGAAATTGATTATCCACATGCCTGGGCCCTGCCGCAAAGAGGCCCGGCAATGTGGACAAGAAAGCACAGGACGACTTCCGCTAACAACATGGCGAGGATTATTTTTCTACCGCTTGACCCAACAAAATCTGGGTGAGGTTAGCTGGAAATATTCGCCCTCCCGCTGCGCGGTCGGGCGAATATTTCCAGCAAACCTCACCTCGTCCTACGTTATCAATATATTAATACCTTAATATAATAACTAAGTAATGTATGGGCTAACAGGCACCGAATTGCTTGTATCGTAGGATATTGTAACGAGTGGCCGTAGTGGACGATTAATCAATAAAAAACCAATAGAATATCAATAAAAACAAGTTGAAAACAAAAATCCTTCCCCGGGACTTAAAGCCTGCCATAGTGTGTGTACACGACCGGTACACACAGCTCAGCACCCGGCAGCCGTTGATTTGCTCTGAACACGTCCCGCAGTACCATATATCCTCGTGTAAAGGCCTGGTCAATTTGCCACTTAGTAAGGAGGTTTAAGAAGTAGACCGTACTAATACAAGCCTGGGCGTATAAACGGGGAAATATTGTATGTAGATACCCACCCCTAAGTGCCCGTCTCGGCTTGGGTTGATTTGAACGCGTCCCGCGGTTATGGCAGCGGACAGCCCGCAGTCGGCGCCTCGCCGTTATGCGAGCAGTAGCGACAAAGCTTGGGGGGTCACAACCCAGACTGCTGGGGATTTTCACACTTTCAATGTATAGTAGTTATATGTGAGTGACCTCCCCGGGCTTTGTATCATATCAAGACCTGGTTCTAGCCAACCACTTCTCGTCAGTCACTGTGGCACAATACATAGGGAGTTGGACTTGGGATCTCAGACTGCAGGTTCGAGCCCAACCCTGGCCATGAAAATTTCGTGGGTTTTAACATGTAACATATGACATGTTAGGAGTGCTGATATCCACCCCAAACTGTGCGATATCCACCCCAAACCGTGCGATATCCACCCTAAACCGTGCAATATCCACCTTGCATATGTTCACATTACAGTGCAAATTATGCAGGAATAACAGCACGGGATATCCACAAAAAAGCACCCAAAATCACAGAAGTCGTGTAATAATACAATACTATATTGTAGTTCAATTTTGATTTGAGGCCTCTTTTACGCACGGGGGTTTCTATACATTTACGCATAATGCTTCCTTACTAGGTCACCAATTGTTGAATACACATTCTTTGTATGTATTTATATCGATATCGACCCCATTCGGCAGGCATTTAGCACGAAGGCAGCTGGTAAGAGATGACACCCAAGTTAACATGAGATTGGAACGATTTGTACTTTTAGTACTCACCGGTATCGTCACTTTAGTTGCAAAGGCTTGATATTATTGAATCCATTTGTTGTTCGGTAATAAAACCCAAGTCGGAATGGAAAGTAGATAGTGCATGTTAACCGAGTGCAAAGAGCTCTGCGGCCAGGAGATATCCCACTAAATTGAGATATCCAACTGGGATGGAGTATTTTGTTTTACTCCCCCTTCCAGGTGCCCTAGCATTAAACATGAGGAGAAGCAGCATTTGGGGATTAGAAAAGTAAATATGGCTGACTGAGAGCGGATGTGGAGGAACTAGACCTGGGCCAGGACTAAAATGATGCCTGGCTGGCAGTGCTAAATCACCTCGGTAGGGCTTCATTAATTTAAGCGACTTTAATTACCGACAGGCAGCAGCTCGAGATTTCCCAGGGTTTCGTGTTGAGGAGAACACTCCCATGCCCTCTATCTGTGCAAGACACAAATAAATCCCTATGATTCCTCATCGATTTTGAACGAAGGCATACTGATGATCAAGGGAGGGAGAATCAGCAGCCCCCGACTTTATTAAAGCAAAGAAGCTCACAAGAATGTTTCCAATTACTCCCTGGCGCTTATGATACCCAGACTAATCAATGGAAGCATTAGTTTTGTAAAGGGAAAGGGGAGCAGATCAGGTTGGGTGGGAGGGATTAAATGGGAGGCCCAAATAGCTGCTAATGGCACTTGGGAATGATTTTTCATTGTTGTTTCGCTTCGAATGGTTCCATTCCTGCAGTGGGCCTTCATCCAGTTGCTTTCAAGCTTACAGTGTTTTATTGTCACAAACTGTAAATAAATTCTAGAGTCAGTTTTATTCTTTACTAAATTGTGATGACTGTACCACCCACACTTCTGTCCCATTATTGATCTCTACATGGGGAAGTACTATTTCTCTTTTTATCGCCTTTGCCTAAAGTACTTTAGACGGTGCACATCGTTAGTAGCTATAGCTAAGTGGGCGTAAGTACATATTCATGACACTGTATGAATGCAAAGAGTGAGCATGGTCCGCGTGGGTGCCTACATGACAGGCGAGGGCTTTACTATACAATAAATGTAGAGTGAGCCTATAACGATATACGTAAATATTTTATATTAGCGGAGCTATAACTGATTTTAACATCGGATGTAACACTCATAACAAATGCAAAGGCTCAAGGAGCTTGTGATTGTTCTCCTTCAGTATTGCCTTTTCAATGTTTGTTTGGTTTTCTTTTCATCTATTTGGGACTATTTGTATGAAAGATTGCTCTCTGGAAATAATATCCCCCTTGAGAATAAAAGTAGACAGAACAAAAGCGATGGCCGCGCATCCGTGATAGATCCCGGAGCAATCTAATAGATGCATACTTGCAACATATTGAATGGCTCCAGGGCCCATAAACAGCAGACTGTCATTGGCAATACTAATTGCAAAATTTTAAAATATGAATCCTCATTAAATCCAGTGTTAATCACAGCCACCACTACCCTTCCTCTAACTGCATGGCCACGTGACCATTTGTTCCTTCCATCTAGGCATGCGCAGTGTCTCTAAGTGACAGGTTGGCTGGAGGGTGTGTGTGTTAGCAAGTCGCATTCAGGTTTTTTGACGTCACGCCCTGAGCCATGACGTGTGCCTACACCTAGTCCCCTCCATGACGTCTGGCACCTTGTGTGTGCCCCTGGCGGCTTACTGTGGAACTACTCCCCATTTCTCCTTCTTCTTGCCGTCCTTAGACACAGTGGCTGTCAGTCAAACTACTAATGATCGTCCAGTTTTGCTCCAATTTACTCCTCCAGGGCTATCAGTCAATCTTACCTCCTGGGGTGGCATAAAGTTGGTGGCACAGCAGTTACAAATCTATAAAGGTAACCACAATATCATAATGAAAAAGAAATTTACCTGAAGCAGCTTTCTTTCTCCATGATTTCACCGTGAGATACATTGATGATTATCGCACACTCTACAAATCAGTATTACTGTCGACCCTGTCCAGTTGTATCCCTTTCTCATGATTTAGGCTCCAATTACCAGTTATCATAGAAGGTACAGCTTCACTGAAATATTCCTATACAAGCACAGATTCATCACATTGTATCATAGCTGGTACAATGCATGCATGGATAAAGCAGAAGATCTTCAGTTTTGCATGTCGCAGTGGCACAGTCGTGATTTCCAACGGTCCGAGCTCCTGAAAACATGACTACCATACAAACATCTTCCTCTGAATGGTCAGCGAATCTAGGTCAGAAGTTAGCTCATTATAGCATCAGTGATATGCTCCAAAGGGGTTTGTGGATAGATGACTGGCAGGCTTAAACGCCGGCAGCAGCAAATGAAAAGCTAGGGCGGCATCTCATCTGCGTCTGTAGCCATCGGGTTCACCCGACTGGCTCGAAAGTGAAGGCCACTTTTAGCCACAAAAGGCTGCAAGGCCTTGATGTCCTGGGCAGCGTTTACTACTACTATGCCCAGTTGGCAGGGTGCCTAGGGGTTGTGTACAGGGTAAGCTGGAGGTAGGGAGGGTATGTCAGACTGTGGTTAGAAAGATCAACACTGTTGGTCAATATGGGCCTGTGTTGTACCAAGGCCCTAGTATGGGTTTTGATGAGCATGGGGACTGTAAAGTTCAAAGACCGCGTAGGTTAATTGGCGAGCTTTTGTATTGAATACACGATTCAGTACAACCATAATGGTGTAATATGATAGACAGCGTAGTTAATTGGAATGATAGTTTATGGGAAGTCAAACAAACGACAAATCCTCATGGCCAGGTAAAGTGGTTGTCAGCCTCTATTGAAAGTATACATTTTCCCAGTCACTTCAATTAAAACAATCACAATGCTATGAGTGACATGGGCTATACCAAGTCTGTTATCTTTGGAATGGACCTACATGAATGGGTACAACTGCAGTAACCTGAGAGCGACCTCCAAATTATTCAGTATGATGGTAGATATCCTGTAGAGTCACCTTTGCCGAATTCAAATATAGACAAATGGAATCTCTCTGCGCTGTAGTGTGATAGTCTTATTATTTCAAATAAAAGGTGACTCTTTAATTTTCTTCCCTGGATCTACGATCTGTTCATTTCTCTTTCTTCTATTAATTATCTTTTCTTTCTGACATAAAACGATCAATATCCTGATTGACATCTATTCAGCCTTACACTTGAGAGAGTTTCCATCAGCAAAATTAAAATGTCAAGGGACTCTTCTCCACTGGCAGTCTCATTGAAGGGGGATTAATGTTCATAAAATCAGACATAATGCTGACTAAAAATGACGCGTCTAATCAATATGTTTTATCCAAATGCCAAAACCTGTTTCATCACTATAATTGTGTCACCTTTTTGTAATAATCACAAGTAATGTTTCATCATTTCATAGATTTAATTCTAGCTGAAGGTCTACATACAGATATCGGTGACAGCCGGACAATTCTACTGATTATCTGCACATCCTATCGAATGCTGAGCTGAAATAACATTTGTTTGTTATAGAGGTTAATTAGGCATAGTAGATGAAATATCATCTCATTTTGGGTGGAGCTCATGAGTATGGCACAGACTACATACAAGAGGATGTCACAAAGGTGTAGGTTAAATATGAATATGAAAATTCCATAAGAATTAATGCTAGCTCAATTAAGATTCATAATGGAGAGTAAAGTTCATAATTATACCATCCCAACTGTATAATCAAAGATTATTTATTACATTTTCTTGATTTTTCTGTGTTTTCCAGAAAAATGCATCATGAAAACAAATATAATAATCCTCGATAACTTTTTATCTAAGAAAATTTATTAAAAATATAAAGAAGAGAGAAACCTCAGTGGGAACGATACAGAACGATAGAAGATTTCCGTTAGATGCAAATTTCCATCTTTAGGGGTTAAAAATGTGGATTTTCAGCAAATCTATAGAGGCTGGAAGTCAATGTCACAAAACGACCATGTTGAGGACGTCCGTTACGCGTCCATTACGCCATATGGGGTCATATGAGGTCATATGGGGACATATGAAGTATAGGAAATTCAGGTACATTTTAGGCTCTAGCTTTGGCAGTTTTAATCCTATGAAACATCTAAGTGTACCTACCCCCCCTAAATCGATACCAAGGAATCTAATGGTGCTATCCATTTTCTTCTATCTCAAATGGTTGCGAAGCAACGAGCCCTTTTGTAAGAAAATATTTCGTGACAACCATGAATTAAATAATTTAATTTTACAATATATTTTCAGAGTAATGATTTCCTGAGAAATAATCATAGCTATATCATAAAACTTTATGTGCATGTTCCTAAATACATATATTTTCCATTGCAATTGAGAAATTACCCAAAAAGAAAGATATATTTTTCACGAATTTTTCACTTTCATTTGTTGCAAACTCATGAGTTTGAGCCTTTTATGTCAAAGTATCTACCATGCTAAATTGGCAGAGCCTATAAGGTAAAGAGCAGAAGAGCATGATTCCGCATCTCCTTGTGTTTAGTATGTATACATATTTGGAATATTGATCCAATGTCGTAAATATATCTTGTACCTTAAACATACAAACCCTGCTCTCGTTGGTTGAAAATAAAGGATTCATACTTCAAATGTCTGATTCTTATTAATCATCTGGTGGTTAAGAATCGGGGGGGCTTCTAAGGAGTTAGTGTGGGGTTGCAGGAATTATACCGTAGGCCCCCTTGGAGATGCTGATTGATGCACGCTTTAGTAGAGGGAGGTACCAGAGCTCGAAATCTTGGAACCTCAATAGTATTTAAATAACCTCCAGAGGATACTAAACCTAATACTGTAATTAGATTTAAGAAGACTGGTGACAGGGACCGGTGATGATAGTCAGTTCTAGAGCTTCTTTGGGGACAAATCAATGAGGAGCCCTTCCTGCTTTCGATAGATATAGTTTGTATGTACCTGGATTAAATTACAGTCTGAATCGAAAGCACAGACTCACCTGACATTGAGGATGGAAAGACCCCCCCTCCCCCAAGAAAGAAAGAAAGAAAGAAAGAAAGAAAGAAAAGAAAAGAAGGAAAAAAGCAAATCTGCTGTCCAAAATAGCACCATTACCTCATACTTTGGACGCTGAAGTTGGAGAGTACTTTTGGGTGCACGCACAATGGTAATGCACCGTCTTGTACACCACAGTCCACTTTAGACCAGATAATACTATGGTTATCAATTTTCGGCACTGATTTGCAGTGCCCAAACGTGATAAGTCCATGTATTTAGCATGCACTAAAGGCACCGTGGAAAATTCTGATACAAGTTGTTAAGTTGGCATATGATCTGAGGTCATGCCGGTAGCCGCGCACACTCCTTACCAGCAGTTCTACTATGAAAATGCCCCTGGGACACACATTGACGTAACATTTTGCATCTGCGCTGTCCAGTCCACTTGCTGAGGAAGACGCCGTGTTTTGATTTGAATCGTAGTGATGTTGTCGACGGAAAATGACTAAATTGAGAAGAAAAACATATCCCATCATGGCCTATACACCTGTGAGACTTAAAGATAGCTGTATACGGACGTTATCTTCACGACAGCCCCAACTTTGCTGTATTCACAGTGTAAATGGATTATATATATATGTGGTCCCATACCGATGACTTGACAAGAAACCAATATGGCGTAGGACCAGCCCCTTCACATCGACTCCCAACAAAAATCAGTATATTTCATGGCTTAATAAAGTACAATAATTAATTTAATGGTTGAGACCATGGTATCAAGGCCATAATGGATTGTTAGGCTTCCATTTGGTCCTTTTATCCCCTAGAAAAAGAAACTCGCCCTACGGGCTTGGTCCTTCTTCAGGGGATAAAAGGACCGACGGGAAGCCCAGCAATCCATTATGCCCTAATTACAGGACTGACCGGACCTCTCCTTAGAGGTAGGTCGTTTAACCTTGTCGATTGTGAGCCTGATGTGACACGTAGTAATGAGAGACTGATGCCTGTCTGACACATCTCCTATTTATATAGGTGCAGCTAGCCAACCAGATGTGCTCATGTCAAGTTGCTAAAACACCAGTTGTTTATTTCTTGTGGAGTCTTTACAAGTTATAATATGGCCCCCTAAGCTTAAGAAATATCATTACTCCTTTGGATGGGGAAAACTGCATTACATCCTCGATGATCCATTCTTTACCCTGACTATTGATTTGCATATCTCTTCATTCAGTATCCCCCCAGGCTGTACTTTACTCAGCAAGGTAACACTTACTTCGGAGCAATTCTAAGCGTCTGTCTATTTGTATTCTAAATAGAAATGAGAGATAGCGATAGGTGATATGATGTACAGCACCACCACTCTTACCTGTCAAATTGGTACCAGGCAATTGAAACTGCGTATTTTTTTTTCTTTCTGCACCGTAGTCAGCTAAAGCGATTTAACGTTGTACTTACTGCCTCACTCAACTACAATTGAATTCCTGATACCACCAATCCAGGTTGCTACACATTGCTTTCTGCCACCCACCATGTCATCACTCCTTTACCACCCGTAGAGCACAGCTCTCCTTCTACTCTCACACAGCCCCACCATTGTTCTGCCTTTCTCTGGGGCGTTTATCCGCCAATTCCCGGGCAAAGATCCGGGTAGGGCCAGGCCCGTCATCCCCTAGTCAGGGGGTGGGGGGGGGGTGCTAATACCGATTGGCCGTTTTGTATGGCCATTTCTGCCGAGTGCTCGATCCATCAGGAGCTGAGACTAGAGCTGCTCGGAGCTGCTCTGCCGCCGGCCGGAGGTCTCCTGTTACGGACGGGACGTGCAGGTAGGCCCGGCAGTAGCCTCACGTCTCTCAGCCCCTGCTAGATTAGGCACCGAGCCAGATGATAATGGCAGGTGGAATAGAATTACCGTGGGAGGTGGCTGAAGTGCTGCTGATGGTTAGTCTGACTAGGCATGGTGCCTGCCGCTTGGTTTTGCCGCTCCTATTTTGTCGCTTTGCTCTATGTTGCCCGCTTCTGCTCAGCCATGGAGTGTTTCAGTATTGTTTGCAATTGCCACTGTCTCACTAAAATATCAGATGGCTGACTATGCCATGATAGGTCGTCTGCTTTTTCTAACCTTTCTCTCTTATTACTGTCAAATAATCCTCCAACAAACAGTTGATGGCCTCATCATTTTTTTTTTACCATCTTGTCAGCAGTTATAAAGACCCAATTATCTGCCCCGCTATTCTGAAGGTTTCAGTTCTCAAATTGGAGTTCAGTAGCATCCTGTTTTTGTCTGTTCAGAAAATGACTCGCTCTAACTACAATCATAACATAGGGCAGGTTAAGCATGGATCGTCCCTATGGGCAGTACCCCCCCCCCCCATATAATCTAAGAAAGATGGCAATGCACTCTTCTCTGTACTAGATCTACTGGTATTTCATGTTAGACCAAGGTGGGCACGGAGAACAGAAAGCTAGAAAATATATACCCAGGTGATGCCCAACCTCTCTAAGTTACATTGACCGGGGTATACGCCCATGTATTTTTAGGATCTAAGTTATAAAGTTTCTTTTGAGAGATCGGAATTAGAAACTAATTTCCCACCAACACCTGATTGTGTGAGTGGTAGACTGGGGGTGAACTCTGGAACACAACATTCCTGTTACATGGCACATGTCTGGTAATCTGCGTGCATCCGGTCATGTTCCTGTAGGTGTGAGGTAAAGAGACACCATGGCTATAACAGTAGAAGAGAGCAGAGCTGTCCCCATGAGGCGTGAATAAAAAGCTTGTAGGGTGAGGCGTGCTACAGGAGCACGTCTGCACCCCTCCCCTCCTCCTGTACCTGTCTGACATGGACCTGTCTATTTGTAATAGCAGCCTCCAGCCCTGGTTTCTCTCATCTACCTGGTCATGCTGTCTACCCACTCAGCCATCACTAACCACAACCACATTTCTTTCCTTCCCAAATTTGAATACTAAAAGGACTTGAGAACACTGACTAAAAGATCCAGAAGCTGGTTGCACGTTGTTGGAGACTGAGGAGTGGTAGGGAGGTAAGAGGGGCGCAGGCTGAGAGGTGAAAGATAGATGAGGTAGTGTTAAGCTTTTGACTTGAGTTGTTTGAAAACCAGGCACGGTTGCGCAATGCTTGGATGGCGTTATTGACAGATACCACGCTGATTACTTAAGCAACGACATCAATCTGTCAAATTAACTCAGCGTTGTAATAAGTTAGGCTGGCCCAGTATTAGGCCGGATCTAACATCAAAGGACCCTGGTGGGTTGGGGTTGTGCTTTACGCCTTGGTAGCCTTGATGCCAGGATCATTAATTGAACAAGTGGGAGGCACTCAATTAAGCCCCGTCCATGGTCCTAGCCTCTCCCCCTGGGCATACACCCCACGTCTATATACTAGCATTAATATATCAAATCAGAAGGCATCAAAGGCCCAGTAAGTCCTACCTGCGTGCAATTAAGTACTTGACTCTATCATAGAAAGAAAGGCTTGTGGATAGTGTGCGCGGTGTATATTGGGGAAGAATGAGCTTGTCTTTTTGCTGTTGAATAATGTCCCTCCCTTGTGTGTGGTACGGCAGGTCCCTTTTAAACTGGGCTTGTCTTTTTAAGGGTTGAATAGAGATTAATGAGAATAACAAGAGCTGGTAACCACTAATAATTCATGTGATGTCCACTACCACCAGAGTGATAGCTACGCACTAATTGGAAATCGTAATGTTATTGTGCTTTTCTTTATTCTGTGTTTTATTCCCCTGTCTTTTTTCTTTTTTTAAAACGATTCATGTTTTCTCACGAGCCAATGTGCTGTACAAACATGTCTACACAACGGAACTCATCATCATTCTGATAGAATCTAAATGTCTCTTGTGGATTCAATTGTCCAGCATTGTCTTAAAGCATTAGTCTCTCTCCAATGTTATCGAGGATTAAACCACATTTTAATACCAAAAACGTCCGAGGTGTTTGAACAGTCACAAGAGACAGATACAGATTACACAGGTACAAATGAATTCCATGGTCGTGGGCTTATGGTCAAATATCTCTTTCGAATATATCGATACATATTAACTCTCATTCAACAGCAAATAACCCTGGTACCTTATACCAGGCGTTCATTGGTCATGGGTAGACAATAGGACTAAACTAAGAGAGACGGTGCCTACATCCGAAACAAAAGGAACTCATTAATACAATGCTGTAAGTTCAAATATAGCCCTGAAGTAAAACCCCTGGTATTGTGAGAGGTCCCTATTCCTATCAGATGGATGTGCATGGGTGTTGGTAGTTAAATATATTAAAGAGTTGTGTGGTTTGGGGAGGGGATGTGCTGTCAGTCGTGTCTGTGTAAGACATGAGGGTCTGACAGCGTCAGATCGATGACCAAAGCCCCTACTGCTCCCCATGTAAGCTCCACCGGTGTCACGTTCCTATGTTTCATGCTCCTGCCGACTCACTCCCTCCCTAAAGTTTGCCATATCCCCTCCCCACCCCATTCCCTGACAATATTTGAGTCGGAAAGAGCGACACTCGGCCCTTGATCTATATGTACAAAGTATTGATCGCCCTGAGCTGCTCCCCTTGGTGTGCACGTGTGTGAGATGGATGAGCTGGTTGTGAGCAGTTTGTGAGCTGTTCAGAGTTGTTGGTGATGTGCCATGAACGCCGGGACCAGTTTGCATACTTCCCCTTGCCGCTTGTCCCTACAGCAGAAACTTTAGGTGGACTGGACACTTCACGCATGCACACCAAGCAAAGCGGAACAGAAATTTTACAGGGAGTTGCTCATGAACAAATTGAGCTGCTCGCCTGACCAGGACTGGGATATGAACTGCTCAAGGTTGTCATGTCTCCTTGTGTTGTGACAAGAGGCCCATGTCTGGGTGCTAAACTACTTAGTATACAGGCCGCCTACAGGATCCCAGTTCGTGTACACTCTTCACACGCCATGTTCCGGCAGAGGGCGTGCCAGCGAACACTGTCTCCAGGGATGGATTGCTACATCATATATAATTGATATCAGTTTTTCAATCCTGCCCGGATGCGTCGTGCAGCTAATGGGTTTGTCATTGTTTCCTGACTCAATTAGCGATAGGCCTCTGCCACAATGGGCCCTCCTTGTGTCCTGCACTCACAACGGCTGAATTTTTTTCAATGGGTGCAATTTCTTAAACCCATCAATTATCCTGTGCCCTTTTCTCTGAAGTAGTGCTTTGTTAGGGGTTTAAAGGTTAAGGGGTGGCCGATGGACCGACAGTAGGGGACAGTTTTGTAAGTCTTAACTGATTATGATAATTCTCAACCAGGAGCGATAATGGGGGACGTCGCCTGATAAGCACATAACCAATTTGCGTAGAGATGATAATCATATCAGATTCAATCCATCTTTACTAAGACAGTCACGAGGTCACAAATGGTGATGGATAATAGAACTTAGAAAGCAATATGATAATGAACGTATGTAGTTGTCTGTGTGCGAAGTCATTCAATTGATTTATTAGAATGAACACACCTTTATTTTGTTGTTTCCTATTTTTTTATTTCGAAAAAAAAATCTAAAAAAAAGGGGGGTGTCCATTATTTATCAATAAAAACAATACAACAACCAGATAATTAGCTCAGATACACAAATTTATTATTGTATCAACTGGAGAGGTTTCAGATCTTCAATTGCATTGGGAGTTAATGTGTGTGGATGATGATTTTGACCTCTTACAATATAATCTCACCTTCTCACTGTGGGAGTGACTCACGGACAGCTCGTGATCTGCCCATTGAGCTACTCCCACAACCATCTCAACAGTCGTCTCTGATAGCTCGTCTAATCTCGTCCCGACACGCGAGACCCGCGCGAAGCTCCCCACGATGACTGCTGTTATTCCCAGGTTGTTAGCGCGACCGGTCACAATAGGCTACAGCGAACTTGGGGCATCATGCATGTATATATGGTTCCCGGCGGAACGAAGGGAGGTAGATACAATAGATGCTTCCTATAGTTCACCCTCTCATTCTCTAACTGCTGCGATGTTCGCGTGAGCTACACCATTTCCGCAATTTATGTTCCGACAGGAGTTTAACCTCCCCCAGCCCCTCTCGGAGCTCGGTATTCTTGCCGACGACGCAGGGTCACCCGACCCGACAACTACTTCCACCGGAAATTTCTCTTCGACGCATGTGTAGACCACCCGGTAACATTGGCCATTGGTCGAAAGCAATTAGTGTAGGGCATCCCATGGGACGTTAGCGGTCGGCAGGAAAAATAAGGGAAAACATTGTGTATTGCACGTCGTGTGTTGTGTGTACCGTAGTCCCGCCTGGTGTTTTGCACTGTATGATAAATGTGTTCGATATGAACAAACCATAGCAGTCGACAGTTGATGCTTAGTAGGATCTGAGCAGAAGAGAGAAGCGAAAGGAGGGGATGGACCATTCAGATGACCGTTATAGAATAATATACAATATGCAATCGCACACAGTGTGTGGCATTAACGCAGGTGTAATTCATATGGAACCTAGAAAGAAAAGGTATTTTGGGCAGCATTAGCCAAATAATGAGAGAAAACAGAGGGGAAAGTGTTTGAATCAGAGATAGAAAACACAGTCAGAATTCCACAGTCCCTGGGAGGGGTAGCTGTTTACTGTTCAAAGGTTACAGGGAAAACTCCCAACTGTTAAAGCGCAAACACGCGAAGGGCGATGTCCCTGAGGGAGATAGTTGGGCCGAGTATATGTTAGGGGAGAGGGTACAGAGAGACAGGGTGGGGGGGGGGGGGGTGGCGAGGGCGACCTCGTTGGAGGAAAGTATACGCTGTTAATTTACTTGGGAAATGGATGGATCTCAGGGCGCGCGGGTTGGGATCGAATTTCGCAGGAGTTGCCGGTTGCTATATAGACAATGCCCTGCCCCTTCTACCCCATCTTCATGTCATACCTCTTTAACTCAGCATACGTCTCTTTAGATAACAGCTGTACCATTTCAGTCGTATTCTAATGTATTAACGTTGTATGTGATAACCAAATTAGAGTGAATTATTAAAGAAATCCATGGTCACACTTTTTTCTGTGGCAGGATCTGGCAACCCGATCATAGCTTTCTCCTGTTCCGATAGAAACGATGACACCGTGTGTGCTTGAACAGAAGCCGACCAAACCATCATTGTGTAAAATGTCATTTCAAAAAGCCGTTTCTTGTGTCTGCACTGCAAAAATGGTGTTTAGATCCTAAACACAATTCTAAACATATTCTTGCAATGTTTTTGTAATCACATTAATTTCCTAAACATGTTTAGCCAAACAATGTGCTTAGCTCAAGTGTTTAGAAATCTAGGTGTTTAGGTTCAAAATTTGTGTTTAGATGTCTAAGTGATTTGGTGGGAAGTAAGGGTTTGCAGGCATGTATCTATTAAAAAAATAGAGGAATATCTTTTGTTTGTTTTCTCATTTACTGCAGGACATCACCAGGTATTTACACTGCAAAGTCTCCAAAGATGTCAGCCGCAGCTATATACACATATATGTACACTCTGCATTAGAAGTACAACAGGTTGGCAGGAAGGACATATTGCTTCATACTTTACAAAATAACATGACATAGGTGTAAGTCATGGAGCTCATTGATTATTTTATGGTAATGATGATGGTGTAAGTTGAATTTAGTTAATTTTCTATTGTTGTGTCTATTTTCATAACATTTAATGAAATGCCATTATGATAAACAAGGAGTTTGGGGATATTTGTCACAACAATTGATTATAAGTGTGTGCAGATAGTCCATTCAGAGGTAGTGCTGGTACCTGGTATGGATTTGACATCCAAGTATCTAAACATATTGATGTTTAAATTTAAACACCTAATATTCAACTGTTTAAAGTCTAAACATCTAAACATGTTTATCAAAAATGTTTATGTATTTAGAATAAAAGTGTTGTTTTCCTAAATGTGTAGTCAATGATATGCCTAACTAACTGTTTAGGTTTTAAACATGTTTAGACCTAAACATGTTTAAAAACTAAACTCCATTTTTGCAGTGTGGTATTGGCTTCAAAGGGTCGGGAGATGTTTTACATGACTCATGGTATTAATGACCATTTCTCGCTCTCAACACATGTCCTTGTCATCAAACTCGATATAGACATTGTGACGGCAGAGAGCATATTATTATTACCTTCATCTAGAGGTTTCTCTCTCTCTCTACCCTATTTATTTGTGTATTTGTTTATTTATTTGTTTTGATTTGTATATATTTTTGTCTTGTCTACTACTACGAGAGTGAATGAATTTCTGAATTATGAGGGTTTCAAACTGGTACATTTAAATACACGAAGTATGTACAATAAACGCCAATAAATATTTGATAAGTTAGAGGAAACATATATAGTAACCATGAGTGAAACTTGGCTTCATGAGGACTATGATGATGATATGATAAACTGGGAGGGGATGAAACGTTTTAGGTTGGATAGGAAAAAAAGAAAGGGGGTGGCCTAGCATTATATATTAGAGATGGCATTTGTGTAAATATTATTATTGTTATTAGTTTGAGCTGTTCTAATAAGGATATTGAATGTTTAGTTATCGACAAGTGTTTTGATGCAATTCGCATTGTAACCTTGTACAGGCCACCTAGAGGCAAAATGGACCCTTTCTTTGAACATTTGTTGAAAAGGTTATAAAGATAAAGTTGAACAATGGGTCCTTGGTGACATTACTATTAATGTATTAAGGGAAATACTGCCCAGCGCCGTGAGATTGTCTGATTTATGTCGCTTTGAAGGCTATCACAAATTGATACACCAGTGTACCAGACCGTTTAAAAAACACTGTCATTTCTTGATAACATTTTGACTAACTATAATGGTGATGACATCATATCTGGAGTTTTGAATTTTATGGTCAGTGACCATTTGCCTGTGTTTGTAGCCAAAAGCAAAACAAAAATAGTGTATGAAAAAAAGAAAATTTGGGTTAGGCAATATAAATATTTTGACGAAGTAATCTTTAAAGATTGGTTATGTATCCTTGATTGGGACAGTTTCTATGGAAGTTATGATCTCCGCACAAGAAAGGACTCATTTCTGGTTTGAGCTAGAGCATTGCACTGCAGGATAAATAAAGCTATTAAATATTCAAAAGCCCACCAGGTGTCTCTGGCCCTGGAGGATAGCAAAAATAATCCCCCAAAAAAATTGGAGAACAGTTAATGGTGTTCTCAAACCTGAAGTTGATGTAAGCCCTCCTGAAATATTTAACAATGATGGGTACCTTTGTTCTGAACAGGACTGTGTAGACTACATGAACAGCTATTTTTCTAGTATTGGCATTGTTTTGTCTGATAAAATGACTTCAAATGGGTATCCTGAACGAGTTGTTTTTTAAGAAACAGCTGACTGTGTCAGTGATTTCCTCAAAGTGGACAAGACACTAGTAGGACTGTTGATAGATGATATTAATGTAAATAAAACTTCTGGTATTGAGGGAATTAGGTGTAATGTATTAAAAATTGCCCTGAAGGAAATGGTTATACCCATGACCAGATTGTTCCAATTCAGCTTTGACACTGGGATATTTGCTGAGAGATGGAAAACTGCCAGGGTCAGTCCCATTCCTAAAAAGGGTAATGTTAAACTAGTTAAGAATTGGCGACCTATTTCATTGCTACCTGTACCCTCGAAAATTATTGAAAAGCTCATGCACATCCACTTAAGTGACATATTAGATAAACAACATATTTTTCTCCCAAACAATATGGTTATAGAAAGGGTGTTGGTGCGGGTGATGCTAGTTTCACTTTCTTGAATGGACTGTATGAAAATAGGGATAGAGGCCATCTAACAGCTGCTTGTGTTTTTTTTTTATCTAACGAAAACCTTCAATTGTGTTCACCACTCTTATTTAGTCGAAATCGAAGATTTTACTTTTTAAGGCCTTTTGAGCACGAAACCTGGGCTACAATATACCTCCGATGTACAGATGAAGTCTGATGTGGAACAACTTGAGTAGTTGGCACCAGAAGCGTAAAGACAAATTATCTTTTAAATCTAGAATAGCCTCTATCACTGATTTCACAAAGCCTATACCGTCACCGGGAACTAATTAGATACTCGAGGGAGCTGTTGTAATGATTACACCTTCGAGTTGTTGGTCTGGGAGCTGTTGTAATGACTACTACGAGTCCAACAGGGGGCGCTGTTGTGATGACTCCATCCCCAGGGAAACAGTTTGTACCACTTCAAATGTTGCATGTTGCCACATATTGCCAATTGATTTAATTAAGGCTGATTACTTGTTGCTTAAACGTTTAATGTTATTCTTTGTGTATTTCTCCGCCCGATGGAGTTTAATAATTTTCTCAGCGAACCCCATTCAGAATCAGTATAAGTGAGTATAATGCTCAATAATCAGTTGCTTGTTTGATTGTTTCTTTTTTGTATATAGAACATATTCTCTTGGTTGCTCATCTCATCCTTGTACAGTCATCTTGTTCATTATGTGATAACAATGTAATTGTTACACAGAACAACGAGAATTCACCTTATTGCTTGCTACCACTTTTTATACATCGTGTTCAGCAATAAAAACACTTTTCAAACCTCAAAAAAAACTGTTAATGCTTAGACATTTGGACTATCCCACCTCTGCAGGCTATTTCTTCAGGCACTAGACAGCCACTACGATTTGAAACTCCCAAAAATAAGATAGGTAATCATAGGTACTGCCTGCAACTGCTCTATACGATTAACGTCTAAGCAGTAAACGTTTGCACAAGACGTCGTAGAGCAGTCCCTCTGGTGCAGGCATTAGTAACAGCAAGTGTATGAAGCTATATGTGACCTGCACTAGGAAAAGGGACCTTATTCACCCTGAAATAAGGTCCCTTTTCGCAGATCGTGTCACATATGGGCAATATTCTTAGGCTTCTCTCTACGTTGTGATTTGAACTAGAGCAGTCGTAGTGTGTTAAGAAATGACCTCCAGATCAAAAATACTGTCTCATGACGTCAAGATGTGCTTCATCATTATGCACAGTCATGATGCTGCCCATTGAACAAGGTATCCTCCAGCACGTACCTTGTGAACACACATTCCGAAAGCATTCGGCTTTCTAACAGATGCCTTCTTTTAGTTTTCATTGATCTCTTAAATTTGGGTTCCCTCATAGAGTTTTGTAAAAGTCACTTACTATTACTGGAATCTTCAAAGTCTAGAGTGTTTCATGAAAATGCGTCGGCAGGAAAGGTTTTTGTAAATTAGGATCATCATGCCAATGGAGTCCATCCATCGAGCTCAGGTATCCTTGTCATTGTAAGAATTACATGAACAAAGTAGTGTGGACTATAGAATAAATGTTATTCTAACATTGAAGTAATTGTGACAATGGGCTTCATTGGGTACTTTTTCGAATAGTATCAACATCGGGCCCAATTCTATGATTTTTGTAGCGAAACATGTCCTTAAATCTAATTTCATACTTTTCCAGGATCAGTTCTGTACAAGTAATTATTTTAGATCAAATAAGAGTTATATCAAGCAGAAGTAGGCCACCTGGACACTGCTGGATGATGAGTATCGTAATGAAAAGCCAAGACCATTGCCTATAATAATACTTTCTACCTACATATTATTGTCTAGATTTGATCAACTCAAAGTAATATTGCAAACTACCATAACTATAATAATGGTAATTTATCACTTTCTTGTGCTCACAATCGAAGGTCTAAATTTGACATGTGGGGGAGGGGGCTGATGAGGGGTTTTATGTTGGGATCCGAAGTAGGCCTTAGTTTAGGGTTAAAGGCAATCTATGAAAGTTCAATGGGATACAGAATAGCCTAGAGCCCCCTCATCCATTGGAGCAGGACCAATTAGCTGCTAGGTTTGATAAATGAGCAACTCGGAGCCATTATGTAAATAGACTGCTGAAATTCCCGTCCTTGCTTACCCACTCTGTGCTGCACGGTTTTGCCTGTGGTTTTAATGATGAATTGGATGCTCATTGTGCGTGTCACAATACAGTTTGATGGACATACTCTGGTTAAGTTGAAGATCTGTTAAAAATAAACAGGCTCCACTCATAATTAATCTCACAGAGTGTCAGGGTCTGTGGAGACTGCTATTTCAACCCGCCAGTCTGCCCATAAAAGGCACTTAGAGCTCGTGGACGCATTACTGGAAGATGTGATGTATTGGAAGATAGATTTGAGATAATCCCGATGAATGATCTAGAATCGCCCTATGTGGGATGCTATTTGTAATTTAGGTCGCTGGAAGATATCAACGTTCCTATATCATCGTCTAGTAGGTTATAGTGGCTTTACATTGACTTGTGCATAAAACCTTTGACAGAGCATGGGAGGACGTCAGCGGTTTTGATAGGTATCAAGTTGGTTTTCAATTTGGGGCCTGTGTTTAACATATTATATAGGTATATAGCGATGTAACAGTAATTCATCTCGTTGTTTTGTATTCAGAAAATTAGAAGGGGATGTCAAAGATATGTAGGGAGTAGTCTGGAGAAAGATGTCCTAACCCTAATTAGAGATATAAAGATAAACACACACTATAATTACACGTAACCTATATCGAACCCGGTGTTTTAACCTGATATAGATGTTTCCTACTTTTCATGTCAGTTATTGATGCCTGTATGCCATTTACACATATTGTGTCAGTCTCCCCACCAACAATTACACAAATGGAGACTACTCATCTTTTTTTCTCTCATAGAACATAACAAAAACAGTGAATGGCGCGATGACATCACCATGCCTTTTACATTTTTTGTTGTTTGTGTAACCTAGTTGCCTGTGACAAGATCTATAAGTGCATTGGGCGTGAATGTGAATGGTCGGGGGTTGGAAGTTCCCTTCATGTATGATTAGGTTAAGTAAGGAAAGAGAAACTGTTGATACAAAGAGTGCTCATGTATGTCAGTTGCAGTTACCGTTACAAGTCTGCATTTTGAGCTGCTCCCAGAGCAACTCAGTTTGAGGGGGCAACTCATTGTGAAGCAGCGTGTCGGAGGGAAATGGAGCGTGTCAGGAGCAGCTCAGAATCTCGTTAGGTCTCTAGTCTAGGCTACTGTTACATGTTGCTCAACTATAGAAATAGAAATAGCTGTAAAAACAGTTCGACGGAGGCTGTCGTTAGATGGTAGATTTGTCACTGGTTTGAGATTGACACTGATTGAAGGCAGAGGGAAGGTACACTGAACCGCCAAACCCTGTTCATGTATAGAAGCGTTTATAGATAATGCTTCCTCCAATACAGCGAAGAATTTCACTTTCACTCACTATTCATATGAATGTAATCCATGTTCATCTCAGTATCAATCTCGAAAGGATGGCTCTGAATTAAGGATCTTGTTAAATTATCGATGAGGTTCGGCTGTACCTGAGTACGTCTTCATTACACTCCTAAACTCATATCTAATGGCAATGCATTAGTGACTGTATATATTAGTTAGGTAAAAACTAACCGGGAAGCATCCATAAATACACTATCTATAGATAGTGCTGTAAATTACCCTTCGGAGATACCTATTATGTCATTTCAGGGCCTACTTCATGAATATCCGTGCAACATCAAATATGGTATGGATACCCTTCCTGCAGTGTACCGCTGGGATGTAGCTGGTATTTACATACGGCCTGTTTATACACTTAATTTAGCAGCTCTCATTTCCAAAAAAGGTGTTGTATATATATATATATATATATATATATATATATATATATATATATATATATATATATATATGGTGTATCTATATAGATATTTACTTTATTACAGGTCAGGTGTATCCATAGGTTAGTTAAGATTATTTCAACATATGTATTGACCAGAATACAGGGCCTTATATGAGCCCTCCGCTGACACTTTTGACATTGTGAGAAAATAAAGTGTTTCATAGCTGACCAATTGTGTCAGATATGAACAACAACTATTTAAGAAACATGATGTCCTGTGTCGCTTCAATAAAGAGAATATTTTCCCTGAGAAGGGTATATTTTATTGTATCATGCCAATGCTTTTACTCACGCACACTGTTCTCTAAATTCACATCCTTTCAATTGACTGTCGAATAATCATCAGTCCAGTCAAAATTAGTGAGCCTCGTAAAACCTTCGTGCATAGAACCAATGTAATCTTAGTCACTGGGAGTGGCAAAAGGCAAAAGAGACACTTTCTATCAGCGGTCCCCACTTTTAGGCCCAGGCCATGAAAGCTACATTGGAATTTCGCATGTCTCACAGGTATTAAACTCTTCTCAGTTATAGAGGGACGAATTCAAACCCCCTCTTTCCGCTAAATCCATGTTGGGGATCCATAAATAGCGGCTTTTATTTTGCTTTGCATCTTTCTTTGTTGCTGATCTGGTTGGGGATCTAGTTTAGTGCTCTCCACAACCGCTTTTAGTCATCGTGTTTCGGACGTGTAAAAACGCAAAACGTGTGTCTGCCAGAATAACCCCTGCCCATTAGACAAAATTAATGTTTGGACATAAAGGCATTCAAGAACAGGGGATCGGGACATGATTTCTGAATTTATAGTCTTATTCATTTGTCTGTTGATGGTTTGATAGTATGACTGCTCATAGCGTGGCTAGTGGCGAAATCAGATTGTTGTTCATAATCAGTTATTCATTGAATTCTTACTCACTGTGAAAACCAACTATTTTCTGCTTTTACAAGAGTGCTTCGTCTAAAGTGGCATGAAATAATAAAGCCACACCTAGTTAGTTACTTTGATTCCCTCGCGGCATAAACTGAGTATAAGTAGTATAACGGAAGCGGAAACTGCGTCAGGCAGATACAGAGTAGTATATGGAAATGCGAAACATTCCCTGGTTCTTTAATACCTCTAGAAATTCAAATCCTGTATGAAAGCACCAGGGATTAAACATTTGAATCCAATTGCTGTATATGTACAGATTCCTGTCTTTGCTTTTCTCTTTATTATTTTGTTGCTGTTTGTGTATAGAAAACAATGGGTATATCTTACATGACAGATAACACATTATCACAGGCTAAATTCCCAGCTGATAACCATCTGTGGCATGATTTTGTGTTATCATGGTGTCTCTATCCTTCATAGATCTACATTACTCTCTCGGATCCATATGGATACGATGTCAGATTCCGGTAGTACATTCCCCGGCGATTTTCAATACTTAATACCAAATGTCAGTTTCGGTTTCCAGTTTACATATTTTAGCAGCTTCTTCAACTAACACCATTCACTGGAGGCATCAATTAATAAATTAATTAGGGGCTGTATACTGCCATGTTGTGTAATAGGGCCTCAAGGACAGACCTTAGATTATCTTCTATGTAATATACCTGATGAAAGAAAGACACGGACAGTGTTCACCCTTCAGTCCTAGGTTTTCTGTGCCAAGCGTACGCTGTGTATCACATATCTCCTTTCATGTAAACTCTGATAATTAATTGATGGAAGTAATAACCATGCCTCTCCTAATTAACAGTTTATTAATCATATAGAGTGACAGCAATAATTACGATTTGATATTCGACACACCGTGAGATTAGGATGGCTGTGACTTGATTTAATATTGTAGCTGACAATAAGCACAATTACTTTCAAAGGCATGCCACTCTTATAATGAATCTGATTATGTAGTATTTTCATCTGTCATGCCTATGTACAGTGCGCATATTTAATATCTCAAACCTTCAATCGTGGTCTCTACTATGCAAGAAATAATTAATTAATCCAACTTTTACCTTAGGGTAGATGAGCTTCAAATTATGGTAAATGCTAACTATCTTGAAATCTGATTAGTATCGATTCAAGGAAGTTAAATTAAGGACTTTTGTTACATAGCCAATGAAGATAACTAATTTAAATAGAAGTACAAAGCAAGTGTACCCTATTGTATCTGCCAAGGCTATTCTCTGATATCTCCGTATGATGACTAGCTTAAGAAGATTAACTATTTGTCAAGATTGCTGGTTGAAAAAATATATCTTGAATTTAACTCCTATACGTATACATAGCAACCGTGCTGTCAATTAGAATGTTATAAGTACACCATGATGGACGACGCTGCATACATGACCTAGAAAGTCACCCCCCCCCCAATGGCATAGACCTACAGATGTCCACCCTAGAATCAGCCACTTACTAATAATCTATAAAGAGGGCCTCCCTAGCCCACTTAAAAGGGTCTATTTCTCCTCTTTCCTATCCCCTCAGGATGTGTGTGGTGCACATATGCGCGGGCACTGACACATTCCTCTGAGAAATTGTGTAATGTAGTTCTCGCCATGAATATGACCTTAGCTGTCGAAATGGCGTTAAACCTCTATTACTAACTCCAATAATCTATAAAGATGTGACCCATCAAGGGAGAACACCCCTCCGCGGGGGATTTTTAATTCCCCATTTGGCCACCAGGGGGCATTGGAGGGCAAAATTACTCTAAAATCATTATAAAAATACATTAAGGTAATTTTTAATGCAAAATTCAATGATTTCATTTAAAATGCACCATTTTTGGTAGAAATGGCCCATATTTGGATGGTAAAATGAACATTTTTCATGAGAAATCAACCTATTTGCCTGTTCCTGGTTGCCATGGCAACCATTCCAATAATCAAAATTTGCAGATTTTTATGCCAGTTTTTGGGGATAATCACCAGAAACCCAAAACTGAAAACAGAAATGGAAAATTCCTTCTAATTCAAAATCTGTGATAAAAAGCACCATATCATTATGAATTTTTTATGAAAGAGGCTGATTTATTGTGTTTTTAGACATTATATGGTTTATAATGAATTTAGAGCTTATTCATCGATTTCAGATATGAATAACAACCTATATTCAAGGAGGGGTTCTGAAATAACTACTAGGAATATTTAACCCAATGATGTCTCATTTTAAAGATCTTGAGATGAACTTTGATAATGAATTTCCCTGCAGAGGGGTGTTTTGGCTTGACTGGTCACAGATGTATAGCAAAACCGGTATTCTCTATTCATCCACCTTAAGGTATTGTGATAAAAGAATATGGGTTGCCGGATGTAATACACCCTTTCAGTTACTTCTATTCATACAATAAATAAGGTATATCTTGCCATCTGGTCTATATCTCCTCTTTCCTATCCCCTCAGAATGTATGAGGTGCACATATGCACGGTCACCGACACACTCCTCTGTTAAATTGTGTAATATATTTCTCGCCAAGAATATTCATTGACCTTAGCTGTCAAGTTGGCGTTAAAATCTATTACTCACCCACTCATTCCAGTGGTTAACATTAGGTACTGATTTAGTGCGTGGTCGTGTCTTGGTCGGTCTACCCTGCATCTACAATATAGAGCATGCTGGCGTCCCAGTAAGTGTTATAGATCCATGTTTTCCGGATCAGTACACTACACTCACCGACCTGAACAGCAACGTAAGCCTTTCCCTGTACACTGTCAGGATTATCCCCTGTGGGGCTTTCTGCCTACCTTTTTGTTCTGCAGATTAAGGGTTAGCGCACGGGACTAGAGAAGAAGTGTTGTTTTGTTGCACCTCACAATGTCTGATATAAGCTGCGACAAGTGGAGCTAGTATATTCTCACTAAATATTGAAGCTAAAGTTGTCTTCTGGCAAAGGTTTTGTTTTTGCACATTGAAAGATCAGGCCATTGGTACAGAAGAATTTCAACTGTTTATGTAAAAGGTCCTGCCAAATTGATTCATTTTGAATCAATTCATAGGTAAAGGTAGTATTTTTTTTCTACAGGAAAGTGAAAAAAATGGGGCATACTTCAGGTTAAACTTTGATGAACAATGTTTAAGCTACAAAAGGATGGGGGGTTGGTCGTTTGCCCTTTTAAATCTTCCTCTTTTATATCAGTGTAAAGGTAGAAATGTAAGTGAATGTGATATGGCGTTAAGATGTAAGGTTAAAATGCCAGTTCAGTGCATTGTATTGTGTATTGAAAGCGGCAGGGTTCAGTATATACACTGTAAGAAATAACTGTTGAATCTTCAAGGGGTCCTTGTAAAAAGTAAACAATTAACCACTGTAGTTACACAACAGGGAGCCAGTGTTTAATCTCCAGGTGGTAGTGTGGTGGTATAAGGAATCTTTGTGAAAACGGTGTGAAAATAACGAAGTATCTCTGGCACTGGAGATTCTTGGTTATTTCGACAACATTTTTTTACAGTGCAGGTTACAGACTGCCTGAGTGTTTGTATAGGTTTATATACAGACTCTATGGATTCTAGCCATTCATCGTTATGGTTTCCACATAGACCTCGGTACATGCTAACCACCTCATTGTCTCGGCCATGATAGATCGGCCAACCTGAACCGTGCGAAGATTAAACTGGCTGCCCTTGGTCATAATCAGCAAAGCGGCAGGGGAGGCGTTGAGCGGACCGATTGCGTTGGGTCTTCCCAGCCTAATAAACAACAGCGTTGGGAATACAGCACTAACTAACCGGCCTTCCTTCTCCATTCCTCCACAGAGGAACAACCAATCGGCCGGGCCTGCAGCTGACCAGCCTAGCCCTAACTACCTGCCACCCTCTGATTCCTCCAGGTCCCTAAGGCCTACGTTTGCAGACTGCAGGTCTGGCAACCCTAACCCCTAACCGGTCCTTCAAGCTACTTAAGGGGAAATACACAGAACATTTCTTTTGCAGCTTAAAGCGTGGCCAAGAAAAAGTATGTTTTGGGGCTTACTGTATATATGGTCTGACACTATTTAACCATAGAACCTATGGAGGCATTTACTCATTTAAAATCAGGAAAAGCTACATATATGCATGTATATTTATATGTTATGTACAGAGACCTTGTAGGTTGAAAACAGCCTGTCTCTTATACTGTCAATATCCCCTAACTATGCTCTCATCTCTCCTTAGCTCCGGAATATCCGCTTGTCCTTACACTTCATGCCACCCTCTTCTTCCACCAATCTGCAACCCTCCTCTGTACCCATCTCCTGGCCCATCAGAATATACGAGACAGGATCAGACCAGCAAATCTGCCACTTCTAATACATTATGCTGCCCTGCGCGATGTCATGGGCACTAAGAAATTAACAATTCAAAAGGAACCCTCTATTAAGTCCGCATACTGATTAATTAGCCGTAGGAAGCGCGCCAACGAAGATATAAGGCGAGTTGGCAAGGCCCTATTCCAGATTCCCCCCACGTAGCTCCTAATTTCCTGGACCGACGCGTGTAAATCCTACTGTTTCCCATTTGTTTTAATTTCCTTAGCCTTGTTCTGTTTTGATCCCCGGGTATTGCACAGGGACCATGTTCTCCCTTTTTGCTGTCTCTGTAGTTCCACAGTTAGCTTCTGGTAATCCCGCCTCGACTTATGCCATGTCTGTTTTACATCGGACGAGCAGCTCATAATGAACTGAGGGAGGTCCTCATTATCTGCTCATGTGGAGGCAGTGTGAGAGTATTAAACTGGTGCTAGCCGACATTAAGGAGTCTGAATGGGAAGTTAGAGAAAGACCATCAAAGAGGTCTCTAACCTGCAGTTTCAGAACGTTCCCATCTTATTGAATTCATTTGAGAATCGGTGTGTACTTTTGGGCTGGTACTTTTGGCGTCAGCTGCCTTTTGGTTTTAATTTGAATGGTACAAGATAGGATATGGAGATTATACATAGTAGCTACGTCGTCTCAAGTTTAGTTTGGTCCTTTTCTATAGAAAGTGTGCAGAGCCATACAGAAGAGAGTACAGTAGGAGGTAGCAATTATTCAACAACTGCCTTCAAGTGCTCAACCCGTGGAAGGAGAAGATGGGAGCAATAAAGTTCAATTCCCTACGAAATCAAATTGGCAGCGGTGCAGTTGAATTTGGCATCTCTGCCAAAGGAGTTGTAATTAGCAATTAACGGAAAGAAGATTTGGCTGTTTAGTGTGGGAAGTGGGAAGCAGACTGTTCCCAGTATTCAGCCCTTATTACATCTACGATTTGCCCTTCACCTCCCAGCTCCCTTCCCCCAACGCTGTGCTTGCAAACCGGGCTAACATCGGTGCCAATGCCACTTCTCCCCCATCACTTCAATGACCTGATTTCGCCTGGTTTTTGTATACGTGCATGTGTATTGAATTGCACTGTTTCAACACATGTCCACATGTCCTCTGCATAAGCTATATTCAGCAGCTAGAACACCTAGATCTAGACCCCAGTTGTCCACATTCTAGTCTTGGCTATGTTTTTTCACATTAAGTTCCAGTATAAACATCTCCGTGCTAGTCTCATCTATACCTTTTTGGCACTGCCCTACAGTAACTCCCCACTCAGTGCCATTTCTTTATATTCACGACCTCAATCTGTCAGATTGACTACTAATATCTTTTTCTGCCTCTTTCGTTGTTCTATTTTTAAATGTTACACTACAACATTTGCGGCTCCTCGTTCTTCTCTTTTGTCGAGCTCTCCTATCACGTTCCACCTTTTCCCAGTACTTTGGGTACCTACCTCCATCGGCCAATCCTACATTTCCCTTTACTATCCTCCATCCTACCATGCCCCTCCCTCATACCCCCTCCCCCACCTAGCACCCCTCACCAATCTTCTCCCCTTTCTGCCTCTCTTGTCCAGTGGTGCCAACTGGCGGTGGCTGCTGTCCGGCGGGCTAGTGTTTAAATGGACTCTGACGCCCAGCACCAACGTGCGTCCAGCGTCCCTTCGGGGTTAGGGGACGCCTGGAAGAGGGCCAGGGGGCGCTGGTGGGCGGTAGTGTGAGGGGGAGGGCAGGGCTGGGGGTGGGGTGGGGTGGCAGGTGCAGGAGGATAGAGTGGAGACACTGGAGTAGGCGCCGGGTAGGGCCCCTCCTGCTGCAAGACAGTTGGGGAATGTGTCGCAAGGCTGTAGGTGGACTGCATCCTAAAGAGCACTTTTCAATAGACACCAAGGGGTGTAGGGGAAGTTTAGGAAGGTGTTTCTGGATACCGAAGGAGGTATAGTGGTGAGGTAGGGTGTCGGTCCCAGTGAAAGCGGGGATGTGAAAGGGATGCAGCATTGTATAGGAAACAGTACAAGACTCGCTGACACAGATGCCGAGGAAGCTGAGGAAAGGATAGACTGGCACAATCAGCAAACTGTAGCCTCTTCCAGCAGAATGTGAGAAGGATAGAGCAGAGGGATCATTCAATTGACACCGGAGGGAGAGTCAGTACTGGAAGCTGTTGGTGTTTGGATCGTTACTAATATGCATTATTCCTCGAGGCATTTTTAGCTGTTTACTCCTCGACATCGAGTTAGAGCCAAATAATTGTGAGATTAATTAGATATGCATCAGGCCAGTCTTCTCTGATTAAATTAATGGTTCCTCACTCTTCCACATCGATATTCCTGTTAGCACACAAGGTAATAGATGTCAATCTGTTTTTAAAATGTTCCCTTATTGAAGATCCTACATACCCCTCATCCTCACCTGATCTACCATATCCCCCACCAGCCCCTGTCAGCCCCTCCATCCCTATAACCAATAATACTAACCTTGCTACACGCGTGTGGCCGCTTAGCCCTCCTGATCAAAGCCTTCCCTAATGGTCCCGGCCTACACAGGTGTAGAACGTAGTCTGCACCACGTTGCATGATCAAAGGACCCTTGGGACAGAGGTGTCTTTGGTATTACCACTCAAGACCAATACCAGGGCTAAAACCAACCGCCACGCACAACACCCACAAAGCAGACACATCCTGCAAAAAGACACCAGTTGGCAGAACGACCAAGTAGAAAAAGGGATGAAAAGGTTCCTAGGGGATCCACTTAAACAATGTCGTTAGGTTATAGCAATTAAGACATCCCTGATCATTTCATACCCGGGCACATGGAGGATTTATCTTTTCCCATTACTGTGGCTCCTCTCTCTCTGGGTGCACCCCATGCGTCTACAGTCAGCGTATTCCTTACGGTGACAGAGGGGCGGCAGTCAGCGCTTTGGATACGCTGACTTTTCGGTCACTGGTCACTGGTAACATCATTGTCAGCCTATCAAATAGTATTGCACAACCCATAACCTTAAAAACCCTTCTGTGACTTGTACCCTGGGTGTAGTATATAAAGGCTGGAGGTGCATTTCTCCTATATAAGCTTCTATCCTATTCCTATATATAGAATAGAATTCTATACTATATTCCACGTATAGAAAAAAAGCTTGCCCCACAGGGCTACTAATGAAGGACAGAATAGAAGGTTGCCCCACAGGGCTGTTTTTGAAATTGATACTTATAGGGAAAAGAATAGAATTTTGCCCCGCAGGGCTATCAATTTCAAACCTTCTATCATCTATTTGAGATTAATAGCCCTGCGGGGCAAAATTCTATTCTACTCCTTAAAAGTATCAATTTTGAATTAATAGCCCTGTGGGGCAACCTTCTACTCTATTCCTTATAAGCATCAATTTTAATATAATAGCCCTGCCGGGCAACCTTCTTTTCTATTCCTTATGAGGACCAATTTTGAATTAATAGTCCTGCGGGGCAACTTTCTTGTCTATTCCGTATAAGGAACAATTTCAAATATAGCCCTGCGGGCAAAATTCTATTCTAATCCAAATTGAATAAAAACCCTGTATACAACTGATAGGGACAGTATCATTAGGGTTTAGGGCTGTTACTCTAGTTATATTAGAAGAGAGGGATATTATCATGGTTTGAATAAACCACAATATATTTTTTCATAGAAATTGTGGTTTATTCAAACCATGATAATATCCCTCTTCTAATAGAACTAAAGGAACAGCCCTAGACCCTAATGATACTGTCCCTTTTGGTTGTATCAGGGTGGGTGACCAGTGACATGTAAGTCAGCCTATCCAATAGGCTGACCGTGGGTTCACTTTCATCGTATGGGATGTGCTGACCGCAGATGGGTGGGGTGCACCTGAAGAGAGTTAACTAGCATTGGATGTGTGCTATTTTTGGGCAAGGGGGTCTACCTACCCTCACAAAGGGCTTGGCAGGGAGGCAGTCGTTCTCTGCATGCTATCTATTACAGTGATAGTAATCAGTAGAGCTGGTTCATCTTTGTCCCCTGCTTATCAGGTTTCACATTGTCAAAGGGAATTAGGCGGGCTAGGTGGCCGACGGAGGACAATCCCTCCTGGGACCTGGGACCTTGGGCTGCCGCCGCTTGATTTGTCACTGGGCGACGTGAATAGCGTCTCTTCTGAGACCCGCCATCCCCTCATTCCCCTTCCCTTCACCAACCACGCCACAGCAGCCTGGTCAGCATGGTTTGCCTTTTTAGAGGATCCCATCTGGGTCCACCACCACCCAACCCCCAACGACACCTTCCATCATCACCTACCACTGACCAGTCACCATCACCTTATTTGGAAGCCAAACCACTAGGTTCTACGCCCACACAGTGTCAAGACCATTGCTGTTCATCTGAATCATTCAGCAGCGGTATCAAAATAACGCCATTTCAAAAAAGTCTAATGCACCCCTACCCTCAAATTGTTTTCTCATCAGTGCCTCCATTTTCACTGTGTGATCTTTGACATCAGTAGCACATGGCACTTCTACAGTGTAAATCAACTCTCCTCTATAAACCACCCACAAGTATAACCTAGCCGCACTGTCGTGGACATTTATCATTTGTCAGTGAGCCTCTCGTGGACATAGGCATTTCCTTACCCAGGACTCCATTCCTGGTTTCCTCACAGCTCCTCCACAACACCCCCTTCCCAATCACCCTGTCCCACCCTTCCCCCACCCACCCACCCACCTAGCCATTGATGTCTTCCTTATCGGGTCCAATTCGGCCCGCTGCGGTATCCGAGGCCTGAATCAGGCGCGGCGCGCGCCAAATAAACGGCCAGCGTCTCTTTATCGGACCAGACACAATTTGTACAATTTGGGCGTCGTATCGGGGCTGCATTCTTGTCGGTCGGATAGTAAAATTACCCCAGGTGACACCCGGCCTTTGACTGGAGTAACAGGCCGCCCTGCTTTGAAGTTGATTTATTCCGCCGTATTAGGCGCGCCATGGAAGATAGCGGCCCGTCCCGACCCGCTTCCATCCCCGACTGCGCGGGAGGTGCGGCCTACCGCCCATCTAACTACCCATATCATTGACATTCTTCAAGCAGAGGCCACCCCTGCCCAACAAAGCGAGCTGCTCACTGTGATTTACTCACCACTGCTTGGAGCTGTTCAGAGCAGTTCAGAGTTGAGTTGCTCAGAAGGCCTGTTCCGCATTGACTAACCTACCCCGCCCACCATAATGGTCTCTACTCCAACCCCCGATCCTCCACTACCCCCTTGCTCCACCCAACTCTATCTACACGCTCTCTGACTGCCAGCGTTGCTGGTTTTGCCTAATTTTCGCCTGAGGCAAGAAAGAGCTCCATCACTACAAGTCAGTAGGCACTTTGCTGTGAGATTAACATGCGGCCGATGTGAGCGATTGGCTACTTTTTACACTCACTCTTAGACCAATATTTGCCGGTCTGAAATCTGGAGAAAAACTCCACCACGCTTTGGCTCTGCTGGTGGCTTATTTTCAGCAACACTATGCACTGTCACAAGTAGTGAATGGAGATGTTGATCGCTAGGGTTTGAGGTTTGGTTCAGCTTTCTTATTCACTACATTATCATGCATACTACGATTGGCAATGTTTGTTTACTTTCAATATTAAAACACTGGTAAGATTTACTGCTCCTGAATTTGCTACAAGAGTCGTCCCTTAAGTATATTTGTGTCCTCGTTAGGTATCTCAAAGCACACAGATAACTGTGTCTGATCTTAGACACCATGGTCGATATGAGCCTCTTAGATCCCCTGAGCCTGGAACGGTATAGATTTCTCCATTGCAGTACTGATATAAGTACTCTTATATGAATACCACCCTCCAGCGAGATGTCTCAGATGTCTTATATATGTTACATGTGCATATCTATGTTGTATAGATCTGTATATTCCGTGTGCAACTGGACACTCAGTGAATAGGAGCTCACAATACAAACCTAGGTATACATAATACGCAATGGTATTTTAACTATACACAGGGGATTTCTATGAATGGTTTGATCTTTATATCAAGTATATCATAAGAAATGCATTTACAATTATCTTCATCCTGTACTGCAATGCCAGTGACGGAGAAAGTAGTATACATATGGAGCGTAGTGTAAAAGGAGGGGTCAGATATCGCCCCGCCCCATTCCCGCCCCCGTACAAATCCGCCACTGATTATCAGAGAAAACTTCAGAGAAAACCTTATTGGGGAGGTTTAGCAACAACGACGTTCATCCCCCGTACCTCATTTAACGCAGACGTACCAGTGCTGTAGGTATGCTGTACGTCTGCGTTTTATTGCCCACGTAGTCGGCGCTAAACCTCTGTATTACTGCTTACTTAAACACATAACCGCTCACAACGATACATCCCTAGTTCCGCATACCCTATCAGCCAGGAAATCTCACCAAGCAGAATCACAAACAATACACAAAAGTCGCCATATAAACAAGGGAGAGATGCACACAGCCCCAAAACACAATAAGCAGTTACTATCTGAGCCTACAGAGAGGACCCACCCCACCATCGATCCCCTCCCCTCCCCCTTATAGCTGGACTAACGCCCACCCCGGCCGCTGTCGGTATACTTAGGAGAGCGGAGGTAGGTGATATAGGTGCCCCAGAGGCAGGGCAGGGTAACAGAGGTCGTCCAGTGCATGCTCCTCGCTGTAAGGCATACTTCAGCTCTGATCTAGAATTTGCCAAGTGCATTTTTGTTTGGTAGGTGCAATCTGCAGCAGGTACATTGTGTGTTGTGCCTAATGCATCGCAGCCTATTCACCATGGTGTATCTGTGGTTGCCAAGTGTACCTTATAATCTTTGTACTGTGCTTAATGTGGTCTGTTAAGCAAAGATAATATGCTATTTAAACAATTCGATGAAATGAGCTCTGATGCACCTACCCTCATTACACGCCATATAGTTATAAAAAGACCTGTGCATTTCTATATAGGGCCCATTCAATCCTTCAGGGTCAGACTATATATTTATACATTGAATAGCGCATCACCTACACAGATAGAAGCATTCTTTGACACAGAATATATAGTGAGTGATATATATATATATATATATATATATATATATATATATATATATATATATATATATATATATAGACCTGTCCGTATAAAGTGTATTTTAAGGTGCCAATTCGTGCAGACACTATTTATATTCTACTCTACCTTTCCTGTAGTATTACAGATCCGGTGCATCTATCCTCTATTGACATATAACCCTTTTACACCCAGCCGCAACACATTTTGTTCAGCGGGTACACTTCTATGGAATACATAACAATGACTTAAATAAGTCCTTGTACTCCAGCCACTAAATACCAGTGTCATTAGACACTCCCTATGACATTGACTTATAGCCAATGTTGCGGCCGTTTGTAAGTACCGTCAAATACCTAAGATTATGTGATGTAAGGAGAACGTACAGTTTAATGTGAGTAGTATGTAGAAAGTGCAGTTTGTGTCAGTGAGTGAAGTGAGTAATATGTAGAATGTACAGTTTGTGTCAGTGAGTGAAGTGAGTAATATGTAGAATGTACAGTATGTATCAGTGATTGATGTGGATAGTATGTGGAAAATACAGTATGTCGGTGACTGATGTGGATAGTATGTGGGAAGTAGAGTCTGTGTCAGTAAATGATGTGAGTAGTATGTAGAGAGTACAGTTTGTGTGGGTGAGTAATGTAAGTAGTATGTAGAAAGTACAGTTTGTGTCAGTGAGTGAAGTGAGTAGTATGGAGAAAGTAGTGTGTGTAAGTGAGTAAAGTGAGTAGTATGTAGAAAGTAGTTTGTGTCAGTGAGTGAAGTGAGTAGTATGTAGTAAGTACAGTTTGTGTCAGTGAGTAAAGTGAGTAGTATGGAGAAAGTACAGTTTGTGTTAGTGAGTGAAGTGTGTTGTATGGAGAAAGTACAGTTTGTGTTAGTGAGTGAAGTGTGTTGTATGGAGAAAGTACAGTTTGTGTCAGTGAGTGAAGTGAGTATTATGTAGAAAGTACAGTTTGTGTCAGTGAGTGAAGTGAGTAGTATGGAGAAAGTAGTTTGTGTCAGTGAGTGAAGTGAGTAGTATGTAGAAAGTACAGTTTGTGTCAGTGAATGAAGTGAGTAGTATGGAGAAAGTAGTTTGTGTCAGTGAGTAAAGTGAGTAGTATGGAGAAAGTACAGTTAGTGTCAGTGAGTGAAGTGAGTAGTATGGAGAAAGTACAGTCTGTGTCAGTGACTGAAGTGAGTAGTATGGAGAAAGTAGTTTGTGTCAATGAGTGAAGTGAGTATTATGTAAAAAGTACAGTTTGTGTCAGTCAGTGAAGTGAGTAGTATGGAGAAAGTAGTTTGTGTAAGTGAGTAAAGTGAGTAGTATGTAGAAAGTAGTTTGTGTAAGTGAGTAAAGTGAGTAGTATGTAGAAAGTAGTTTGTGTCAGTAAGTGAAGTGAGTAGTATGTAGAAAGTAGTTTGTGTCAGTGAGTGAAGTGAGTAGTATGTAGAAAGTGCAGTTTGTGTCGGTGAGTGATGTAAGTACTGTAAACCCTGACATAGAACCCATACCCTGAGTTTGTGGAATGCTCCGAAATTTTTTAAATTCTCAACTTTTTTCTACCTAGTGAATTTTCAAAATTCAGGAGGCAATGGGGTCAAGGATACTACAGCTTTTTGATGGGGTCCTGAGAGATATCCTCACCCTCCTTTGCCTAAAATGAAGTTGGGGAAGCCCTGAGAATGTGACACGGCTACCTACCTCCAACCCTTTCTTCCCTTTCTCTGAGATGGTCTATAAGCTGCGGTTTATATGCAGGGTTTATTGTAGTATGTAGAGGGTACAGTATATGTAAGAAAGTACAGTTTGTGTGTACTCTAGGGTACCACCAAACACCTAAGTTTAGGTAATGTGAATGGTATGTAGAAAATTAAGTTTGGTTCAGTGAGTGATGGTGAGTACTATGAAGAAAATGCCATTTAATCTGAGTGGTGAGTAGTATATAGAAGGTACAATTTGTGTCAGGGAATGATGTGAGTAATAGGTAGAAAATGTAGTTTGTATTGATCAGTGAGTGATGTAAGTAGTATGTACAAAGTGAAGTTTGTATCAGTGAGTCGTGTGTGTAGAATGTAGAAAGTACATTTTTGTCATTAAGTCATGTGGCAGCGGCCCAGTTCTACATTATAGTAAGTTTTAGATGGGGGAGGGGCTTCTCTAAAATCTCCTCAAAGCTCTCCTGCCCCCGCAGGGTGGCATATGGGGGCCTCCGAATTGCCCATAGTTTTTTTTTGTTTTTTTTTTTATCATTTTATTTTGAAAGTTCTTTGATTAGAACATAAGATATGTCTTTTTCTTTTCCCTAGCATATTCATAAGTTGTGACTGTGTCTCAAACATGAGGTCGCCTTATACCTGGGGTACTACGGTAGGTTTTAAACATGATGTATGATGTAACAGCACCCTCTATGTATAGACAAATTAGATATAAGTTATGATTTGGGTAGAGTAGAAAGCGCAAATTATCTAATTATGTGCTGTGTTTAAAACATGTGTACACTGAAATTGTTACTACAGCACTCTGCCTATCTGATGACCATGGTCGTGTTTTTTATACGAGTATTAAATTTCCCTAACCCTGTTGAACAGTGTCTCAAGTGTGTGCACATGGGAAACTGTAGGAAAGGGCAGAGTGAAAAAGACGCCAGTCACTGCGTAACTGATATCCGAAATTTAATCACCCTGGGATGACGTCATTGTGCGCGTAATTTCAGTTGTGAAAGGCCAATAATGTTTTGCCTGATATAACGTCAAAGGGCAGCCATGAAATGCAAACAGAGCGCCCAGTAACACAGCTACACAGAAAACATGCCGCCGCCTAAAACTCGTCAATATAGACGAGTTTAGGGTAGTCAAGGTCAAATGACCACCTAAACTCCTCAAATTGACAATAGAAAGTTGTCATATTGATGACTACGGTGGTCAGGATGACAACCTAAAGTCGTCACTTTGATGACCTAAAGCTGTAGTTTTAGGTATCGTCAACCTGAGGACTTAAAGTCATCTGCACTGACTAGTTTCGTGCCTCTCAGTTTTTCAGTGTACTGCTATATATGGCGACAGAGCTCTGTTTGCTTACGGCCCTTGCCATACGACCGTTTGGTAAATTAAATATCCTTTAATGAATGGTAAATGACCTTCGTGACTTTGGACATGTATTGAAGATAGGTTTGAGAAGATTGGTACTAATCAGATCTGGGTGTGATCTTTCAAGACAGTGACTAGTGAGTTTCAGTTCTAAGGGCCTATTAATGCTCTTTCAAATGAAACCTTTATAAATGCTCTTGTGGGTTTAGTGAATGGTTGTTGACATCAGATCCCGTTTCTTTATCTTATCACCATTTGCCTCTGAGCTACACATGGAGTAATTCCCTTATTGCTCTTTTAACAGTCAACACAACAAACATCTCAACTTCCCACGGATGATCCGTCTGTGTCCCTTCATCCACATTTCCCATACAAAAAAAGGGAAACGAAAAGGATTGAATTCAGAGATGGACCAGCCAAGATAAATGAGAATGAGTTCAGTGCATATCTATGGCGTCAGTCTGTAAATACAGAATGTTTAGGCAGTGCAACAGCATTTATAAGACAAAACGCATATTCTTATAGGGATGCCCCCCTTTCCCAGCTAACCATGCAAATCTAAGTTATCCATATCCGGATACATTATATGCACATGACAATGTCTAATTTCATAAGAAGGAAAATATTAGAGTGTTTGATACCAGATATACAAAGTCTGTATTCACATATCACAGGTGACTCATCCTCAAATGTCAAAACCTGTACAGGTGTATGTCACTCTGCATGTCTTGATGTATCCTTTCAGGCAGATTCACAGCAGCTGTGCTATATAGGACAGCATTTCTCACTGCCGGCCATGTATAGGTAATACCCCCTCCTACCCCACGGCCTGACTATCATCACCCTGGAGAATGTCAGACAATAGATGACCAATGTTTGCTGGCTGCATGGGTCAGTATTCAACCCACACTGGACAGCACTTGGTCCAGCGCACATGGCCATGCTCTCTACCAGAAGGCCGGCTAGTGGCTACCAGATGGCCTGGCCAAGTGTCAGGACTGTATCAACTCCTGTGGCCTGGGTGGCTAACCCCTAGGCCTACCTCCACTGGGCACTTTACTGTGGAATTGGTTTCCCTCTACATAATGTATAAGTGTGGCCAGTAGTATTCATAGGACAAACCCTTGGGTTCAGTACAGGGTGTGTACAGAGGCAGGTGGATGGAGACAATATTGATATCAGAGAGGAGACATCTGGTGTGTTCCTAATACACTGTTTGTGTAGGGTGTTTCGATAACATTACCTGTTAGATATTAACCATAGCAATACGTCATTGGTATCTCTAAAACCCGTTCTTTGAGGGGGGATAGTATGGAATCAGAACCAGTGTGCACTTTAAGACACCAGATTCGCCAAGAGAAAAAAGGAAATGAGGGTATTGATTATGAGAACACACCTGCTAAGGACTACATACACCCCACACATGACTAGAAATAGATGGGCCGTGTGCAAAGAGTGAAATGTTAAACTAACAATCAATGAGAGAATTAGAAATCCGCAGTACTATGAACTAAACCAACAAAAGGGTTTCTGTTGGTATCATCGAGGATTGAAATATAGGTGGGGGATTGGAATAGTTGAAGGGCTAGATAGAATATCAAGACTTGAAATAAAAAGTATCGATATATATATCTTCCGCAGTTTTTGTAATATAAAAGAATTTTCTATGTATCTGACAATATTGTTGATAAGATAAGAACTACAACACCTGCATAATGGCAGATGGTTTGGATGTCCCAGGAGACACAGAAATGCATTTAGTGGTTAATCGACATTGGCAAGACAACCGATTGTCTAACGTTCATCAACCAGTTGGAAATGGATGTAGATCACCAAACTGTATTTGACACGTGTATGGGGAAGAAGGGAAAGTATTTAAGTGAAATCACCAGAATTGGGAAGATTTTTGTGCATTATACTGAGAGGTAAAAACATTGAGATGTAAAGGAGATACAACGGTGCAATCCAGAGGTAATCAAAATATTTCCATGGTATCATATTTCGGTATATGTTTACCAAGGCCAACTTTGTGGAGTATCTATAGTCATCAATAAAAGAATTCATTAAGATAGGGGCCATGATTGACTGTCACAGTAATGGAATGACTGCCCAACCAACATGACATAAATTGAATCTATCTATTTTGCATAGCTATGTGGCTATTAGTGGCACCAACAGTTACATAATTCTCCGTGTACTACCTCGGCACTTGAGTACTGATATAAGCTGATAAGACAGAGGGGTTTGACAGCTACATGTAATGCCTTGGGGATTCGGAATGATGGCAGGAGAGCATAAGGGTCATGAAGAGATGTAGAATCATCAGGCCGCCCGATGGACCAACAACATTCATTGCGCCCACTCTCCCGCCCCTATCTGTCCCGTCAGTTATTCATAGCATGGTAACATACAGGGGGCATGTGGCGCCCCGTCGCGGCCACTTGGCGAATGAACGCTGAGCCGGCCTTATCTGATTTGTCGACTGCTTGCCACCCAAATGTATTTCTCACCACGGCGCCCTCTTGTTTTACATCGCACCCATCCTGTGTAAATATGCGCGCCCCTAGACAGTCATAAAGCTCCCATCACCCCTCCTGCACCACCCAGATCATCGTCCTGCTCCCGGCTGTCAGTAATATTAACGGCACCTGCCCCAAACCACGACGGCCGCCAGAGATGCTTCTGGTCCAGACAGGAAGTCTACTCTCACTTCCGGCGGTCACGCGCACGCGCCCTAGCAGCGGAACTGCTCTTCTATGGAAATATTCAGCTGGGACCCCCGAGAGGAATCCCCCTGTATGCCGGAGGTCGGAGGAGTTGTGAAAGGAGTGTAGGGCGGGTGGGATATGGCAGGAGGGGGGACCAGGTGACATAACGGCTCTATCATTGTCATCAGGACCCAGCAGGAGTGCTGCTGGTGGCGAGCTGCAGCCAATCAGCGAACACTATCTGCTGATACGGCTGGCGGGGAGGCTGCCACAGATGTCGTGGTGCTGGGTGAGAGCCATTTGTTGTGGTCAGCGCCCCATCAGTCGTGCTGTATAAAACCTCTGCCAACTCCTTCAGGGAATGGTCACCCCCCCCCACACACACACACACACACCCGCTATAATATAGTGTCTATGTTAAGAACCCGGTTTGTTGTCTTATCTTTGGAAATGGATCTTATCATCCACATAATATATGTCATGAATTAAAAACTTGATGAATGGCTACTTGGAATGTCCCCATCTAACATAATTATCTTTTTACACAAAAGGAATTATCTGAATCAATTAGCAGACTGTCAGTCTAGGACTATTGGGAGAATAATTCTGCATGACATATCTATGTTATGACATGTCTGATGTTGAATATAATGATGGAATCAGGACACCACACTCACTTGTCTATTTGCTAGAAGCAAATGCTCATATGGCAGTTCAATCATCAGAATATAGACTACATGCAGGAGGAAATGAGGCAGAATCATATATGAGATGTATAGTGGGGGGGGGGGTGTTAGTCAGGTAAATGCTCAGCAGGGGTGGTATTTGTCTCAAAGAGAGAAGGAGCTGATAAGGTGATATGACGGGGACGGATGGCACCCAGCCAATACAATTATGTCCCACAAGGTGGCGGATCACCAGGCTCTTCCCTCCCGCCACTCCACTGCCTCCTATCTCCTCCCTCTCCATACCCAATTTAACCCTTTATGGCCCGCATGGTGATCAAATATATTATTACCATTGGTTAGGCTAGCCGCATACATACGGGCTTCCCTAGCCCACTTAAAAGGGTCTATATCTCCTCTTTCCTATCCCCTCAGGATGTGTGTGGTGCACATATGCGCGGGCACTGACACATTCCTCTGTTAAATTATCAACCTGTGAAGCACGGGATAGCCACTTAGTGCCGCTAAAGTGCTGTAAAACACAAATCAATCAATCAATAGCCGCATACATGCATATGCTTTAATCATGCATTATGATGATCATGCAGGATTAATAATCATATCCCCTCTGGGGCGATATGATTCACCAGCATTGTAATGGCGCATCATGACGACAAAGGGACATAGACCCGAAGGCAGTATGTGGCACTTATAGAGTCCGTGGTGCATGGTCCTCCAGGGCGGACAGCGTCCACAAACATATCGTCTGTAGGTACGGGGAGCTGGACTGGATGGGTGCGGCCCCTAGGGACTGCAGCCAAACAGACTTTGTGTGTTCCTGCTGAGTGGGGCGGGTGGAGTTACAGTATTGTATGACAAAGGAGCGTGTGCTTCCCAACCTCTACCACCCCTCACTCTCCCTTCTTCCTGTACTGTCCATGCTTATAGCACCTCTCACCACCCCTACCTCTGTTCACCCACCCTCCTTTCCTCCTCCTACCCCCATGGCATCTTCAAGCAATCTGACATTAGGGTCTGTCAGCAATCGCCTTGTCTCGGCTCCTCCCCCATGTCACCTTGTACCATTTAATGACCTCCTATCCAACCTCCACCCACCTCCTCCACCAATCTCATAAGGACTTATGTCCAGTGCTTCTGGTGTGACTTGCAAAGCCTATCAATGATGGAGTGATAATACAATTAAAGATGAGAGGTGGGAAATCCTTCTTAGGTTTAAGTTTCCACCGACCCCCTGAAGCCCATCTAAATCAAACGAACCACCAAAATGAGTGGGGTGAATCACATAGGTCACCACCCAACGGGGAGATTGTGAACTATCTCATAAAAGGGATTACTTTGTTTTAAAAAGGCTTGGGCATGGCATGTCACCTTTATGTGCTGTGACGGTCCCCAGAGCCCTCTCATAATGAGCTTAAACGTGGTCAGAGGTTTTGGGCAGGGGCCTCTCCTCGGCCTTTGTAAAGTACCTTTATTGATTTTTCCTGGGGGCCAATCAAAACATGAGAGGCGTGGGGGATAACGATGTAAGTTTATCCCTGGGAAAGCTCTCGTTAAAGTTATGTTTGTTCCTGATCCTTATCTTGTCCCTTGGGAGCCCTGCTGGTAATGCTTGGAAATTAACCAAGTCTCTCGGTTTGCAGCTGAAGTTGTTAAATGCCAAATGTTTGCCTTCGAGGTTGTGAGGAATGATCAGGCAAACTTGACTGATTGATACCAGAGCTATCATTCTGACAACTGTGGTTTAGTTGTAGAGTCAATATTTTACAAATGTGACGCGATCTGCGAAAGGGGACCTTATTTCAGGGGAATAAGGTCCCCTTTCCCAGTACAGGTCACAAATGACTTTGGACAGATCGCATGATACGGCTTTTGATAGTTACAAAACTATGGGGGCTTTTAAATCTTAAATGCTTGAAAACGCCAGGATCAATGACAGACTAATTGCGTTGGAATGTTGATGCAAGGGTTTTAACCCTCAAGCAAAAAGTTGACAGCACGAACGCTTGCATGATTTTGTACCTTTTTGATGCATGAGCCAATTGAGAATAAACTAAATTACTCGAAAGCCACTGTCCCTTACCAGAAGGTTAATTCAAAACATCCTGGGATCGCATCCCCAGCGATCTTAGGAATTATTCTACCTTATCCTATTAAGCGATCTTAAGATTAGACTGCATTCACGTTTCCTAGCCAGCACTAAGATCGCATCGATCTTAGCCTCAGCCCTCCTACACTATTCCAAGAAGAACTGACTAGGCACAGGGGTAAGAGTCCCAAAACAAAGGAATAGCTGTGGAGTCACTCTTCTTCACAAGAGTGCTTATACCATCGTTCCCCGTCCCCATATGGGCTAACAAAAGAGCACAGGGTGCAGTTGACCCCCGTACAGCATTCAAGAGTTGTTCTGATGAATGTTTGATTTATGCTTGCCTATTAGAAGCATTGTGCCCTCCCCCCAGGACAAAGAGAGAGAAGAGAGGAATTACCTTACAGTGCACTTAACGCATGAGTAGCCCTAAGAGCCCTCAAGGACACTCAGCAAACGTCCTCCCTCCCCTCTATATATGTATGCAGCAGGCTATTCACTCTTTCGATCAGGAGTGTTCGCTGTAAGTGCTCTTGTACTCAGATGAAACCACTATGCAATTCTTTCACTAAGATTGCAGTGATCTTAGTGCTGGAGAGGGAATAGTGAAGTGATCCCAGGACTTGCTATTCCTGAGAGACCTGCAACCATTAGATAGGGTAGACCGGCCAGGTCTTATGATATGTGCCTACGCTAAGATCGCTGGGGTTGTGATCCCAGGATGTTTTGAATTAAGCTCCAGGATTGGCATTGTAATTTGCGGGGGTGGTGTTGAGCAATGAGGAAAATCACTAACAATATGTTTGAAAACGGGGGAATCATTAGCATCTCACCTCAGTTATCCATCCTCTTGGCTTCTGATATGTTGAAATTGATTTCCCTGCCCGGTTGTCTATCAACAGGGACGAGTTGGGTAACGTCACTGTAATTGGAGTTAAGGAACTGTGTCCGTTGTGCCACAAAAGGAAAAAAAAACACGTATTCAAAGGCACAAAGTTGGGTAGTATCCCATATTTTTGCTCGTGTGACCCTACCTACCCTACTAGTAGCTATTCAACTTGTAATCCCACATAATAGTTACTGTTGGGATCCATTGAACATGCCTCCATAGTTTTTCCCACGCCATATTCCATTTACTGTTCCTGCTGTCCACATGCACAATCCAAGCTGGATTTACATCAAATTTCTATGTTTCATTTTAAGTTGACTTTCTGGAATATTGTCTGTCAGCCAGACACAAGCAAGAACAACGTCAAGGTTGTTTTGTTCATACAACCAGCAGTTGGTGAAGGAAAAAGCAGTCAACAAATGGATTTCAGCGGAGCGAGTTGTGCCACCATCCCACCACTATGAATAAAAGAGTAGGACCTGTGGAGTATGGTGGGGAATAATTAGGAAACAAGCACGCCTCGGCAAAATGAAGTGCATTTTACATGCTCTGGGCCCATTCCTCAGAAGACACATGTTCCTTGCCCTTAAAAGGACAAAGCCAAGCGAAGGCAGGGCAGCGCATGGAAAACAGTGTTGTCTTGACAAAATTTGACGTGGATAGTGTGGCGGTAACTAAAATCTTCAATGCAATTATAATAAAGAGTAAGGAAAAGACACCATCATTAATACACAGGTTGCACATTGGTGTTGCATGGGTATTGACACAGGCTAGGGTCAGTGCTGGGGGCAATCTGTAGTCTACCTTGCTTAGCCTTATGCCATTTTTGTTCTTCTGTTCTTCTAATACAGTAACATGATATATAATGACATTGAGCTTTTGTATAATGATGTGAAGGCCCATGTTAAGACACAGTGATAACATTGACTCAATTCACCACGCCCATATTTATTCAAAGTGTAAGTACAAAAGATAAAGTAGAAGAGGTGGGGTGTCCACAATTACTTGGCAGCAATGATAAACGGAATGTGTGGCTTCATTGATATTGATATCCTATTACAAACATATATCACCCCCTCTGGAGGTTAATTCAAAAGGCTCTGCCATCGCTACCTATGAAATGTTAGCATAGGCATGTCTGTTACCATCTCATGAGACCTAGTATTACTACAATAAAATAGCTGGTGGTGTTAGGCCAGTAACAAATAGGAAGTACTATGCAGTCCTTCACTATTTCACTTCAGTACTAACACCACCCCTTATTTTATACTGAGAAACGATAGTGGTTTCCCCCCAGTGCAAGTGCACCTGTGTGAGGGAACATTCCTCGTCACAAAAGTGAATGCACCTGCGGGTAGTCCTTGGGGGCTCTTGAGGCTGCTCATGAGTTAAGGGCATTTAAATGCATTTTCTCAGACTGCTTGAGGGCTCTTGAGTCTACTCATGTGTTAAGGGCATAGTAATGTCATGCTTCCCTTCTCTCTGTTAGTTGGTGTACGGGGGGACACTGTACTTCTAAAATACAAGCTATAATTTCATGGTAACTCCTGGTAGATTTATTTTCCTCCTGTATATATAGGTAGGAATTGACTTAAACGTACATGCACATTAACATTTGGAAGAGCTGTGTTACATGTCATATGGTGTTCTCAAAACATTCTTTCTTTCTAGACTATACATCATATATAGAAAGCTTTCCCCCCTTTTAAAACGGCTTCTCTATTTCCCTTGCCTCATAAATTTCTTTCTTTGTCCCCCTTCCTGGCTTACATTTGGTATTTATTTTATATTTCAATGTTTTCCGCTGAAATAGCCAAATCTCGCATTTCCTGTAGCCTACCAACAGCAGTGAAGGTTTTTAAGGAAGCCCCCCCCCCCACCCCGACCTTGGGATTCCCTTGATGCAAGCGTGGTATTTCAACAGTCTGACTTCAGGTGAGATATTTATCCTTTAACCCTCTAATACTTGAAGACATTTCAGGGTCAAGTGCACCCGACAGGGTGTATATGATTAGCAGAACCCCAGTGTAGCCACTCTTGAGAGAACAAGTTTTTCCTCTGCTATTTTTTACCTTCCACTGCTATTTTTTTCTCTCTGGACCTGTTATCACTCTGCACAGTTGTTAGCTGCTTGGAAAAGTGAAAGGAAGGCTGAGGCTAACATAGCTCACTAAAAAGTAGCTGGCTATCAAAAAGGAAGGCAGGCCTACCTTACCATAGCAGTATAGAATATGGGAGGGAAATCACTAACATCTCATAGGTAGCGATGGCAGAGCCTTTTGAATTAAGCTCCAGGTCTCCCACTCTAACACATTAAAAACTTTAAGGGCCACATAGGGCATTAATGCTCTATGCTCAGTGGTCAGCAGCCCTCCACTCGACAGGCAGGCATTAATGCACCATATGAACTTGACTGGATTGATGGACAACCAATAGTGCTAAAAACTGCTTTGGTGGATTATGACAGTATCCAATAAAATAATCAACAAAATTAAAGACACCACGTAGCCCTTAATGTAGAGCCCAGTTGTACATGAATTCATCATAATACTATCATAGAAAAATACATAACGTGTAAAACCGATTATTCTCCTATCTCCTTTATCGCGGCAAAGCTAGGACATTACCAGCCCTGCCTCCAGTTTATGAGCGTTGTCTGTTATCCTTGGGTGATGGCTCATTACATTTATGTGTCTAGTACGAATTGGCCAACACCCAAGCAATTACTGTCTAACATCTGCGTAGTATTAGAGTGGCAGTCTATAGCATAGTCCCTAATAGTTCCATCTTTTAGTCTCTCCATTATTTTATATTAGAACAATTTTAAAATATTCAATTGAAACTCAAATGAAATATTTCTCTTCAATGATCGTTACACAAGGAAAATAATTGCAATTTTACCCGGGTCATGTAACTTGTAAGATGTTATCATTGAGGGTTTTATGAAGTGGTTTCCAAGACCCATCTGTCAGAAGAGCAAAAAGATTAATGCTGGTCTTTTCTCCCAAACTCTTAAATCTTCTCATTTTTCTTTTGGCCCTATTGGAAACAACCTAAAAACTAGCCATCCGCCCTCCTCTTCTGATACATGCACCTTTCTCATCCACAGTCCCCCCAGTGCAAGTACCTAGCCTACTTGTCTAGGAGCTGTGCCGGGGACAATCTGTTTTCTGACCAAACACTGGAGCGTGCTTTGAGACGCTTGATCCATTACAGGGCTCTTTGTTTTGCCAAGGCTCCAGTTTCTTCATGTAATCGATGGGGTTTACTCCTTCCCATAGCCTGGTGGCCCCACCTTCCCTCTCGATGTCTATAATTGATCTGTACAATGTCCCCAATGTCCTCCAGGTCACCTGTTGAACAGGTGAGTAAGTGGGGACCAGGAGAGTGTTGCTCCTATGGTATATATACCTGTCAGCATGTGCCCTATTTTCAAAACAAGTCATGCTCTGTTTCACCAATCAACCTGCAGGGTGTTGCTCCTACAGTGAAAGGAAGAGCTGGCTAAAAATGCCCTCGTTTCCAGTCCTTTCTTTTCATGTAGCTATAACTTGTCCCTTTTGTTGCTCACAAGTGGTCATTCAAGTATGGTGCTAAAAAAGGGGGATTTGAGTCGTTACCTATTTTGGAGAAGTCAGTCAGTATAATATACTATAGAGTGTGTGACATGAGTAGGTACCTGATAGTGCAGCTCTCTCTGTTTTAAACAAGGCAGGTGACTTTTCAGACTAATGTGGTGAGTGCAAGTTGAATGGTGAAGCAGAGCGTGACTTCTTTTGAAAAGAGGGTACCTACTGACAGCTCTTTTTACCATAGGAGCAACATGCTCCAGCACTCACAACATCAGTCTGAAAAGTCACCTGCCTTGTTTAAAATAGAGAGAGCTGCACTATCAGGTACTTACTTGTATCACACACTCTATACTATAATATCCTGACTGACTTCTCCGAACTTGGTACCTACTCAAATCACCATTTCCTAGCACCATGCAAGCATGACCACTTGTGAGCAACACAAGTGAAAAATTATTACTACATGGAAAGCTAGTTCTGCAGAAGAGGCACTTCGTAACCAGTACTACCTTTCCCCATAGAAGCAACACCCTCCAGTACTTCTTTTGTATTGTACAAGGTATGGGTATTGACACAGACTATGAACGATATGGTCTCTATGTATTAGCCCTTCTGTCAACGTCATACAATATACTGAAATGCATCTATTGCATGTAGAAAATGGAATGATTGAATATGTGGATGATATGTGAACCATATACAATACAATTCTGATATTTCTCTTCAACCTACAAGCTAAAATTTTGTTCAAGAGTATCACCGTTAGTATACTAACGTGTCTAGTCCAAGACCTATTACTTAGGTTACAAACACTGCAATGATTCCTACTTGGTAACTTCCCTTTCAGTATCCGTATAAGAACTTCTGTTCCAGCAGACTCAGCATCATGCGGTTAGTGCCCCTTAAGTACCCCGGAAATAGTATTCCAGCATGACATGTCAGTCAGTCATTACCTACTGTATACCCCTGCAATGTGTCCATCTGAATCAGGGTCAGTTGTTGTAACCCTGCCCAGCCCTGCCCCAAGTCAGCAGGCCCACAGCTAGGTACACTGTAAAAAATAACTGTTGAATCTACCAGGGATCCTCATAAAACTAAACAGTGAACCACCGTAAATGAAAAGCATTGCACCAGTGTGGTTTTTACAAGAAGCCCCAGGGGGCAGTACAGTGCTACACAAATGCACAAGGAATCTCTGTAAAAATAACAACAGATCTCTGGCAACTTTGGGACGAGGAATTCGCCATTATTTTGATGACATTCTTTTTTACAGTGTAACCTATAGGTGGTGCTGATCAAAGGGAAATGCACTGCCAATGAGGCAATCCCCTTATGAAAAGCATTGCACCAGTGTGAGCATGATGTAATACCTGGGACTTTATGTATGGAGAGCCTCCTGGGTAGACTAAGCTTCTGTCAGCTGATGCACACCTGATTTTATTATCACCAGGTTTGAAGTCCAGTTAGACTGGATATGATTTTAATCTGTATGAATTGGTTTCCTCCTAAAATAGGCTGGATGTATTAACTGCACAGGTATTTAGGTGACTTGTATATGCACTTAGCTGGAGCTATTCCACAATAAGAATAGTTCATAGGGTTTATTGTTGATGGTTTATGATCACATTGGTGCGTGTGTCCCGTGGAACATCATCTGGAGTGTTCATTACTGTATAGACATACCTGGTTAAGGTCACACACAAACAACTCAGCAACAACTCTTTATTCTACCAATCTTAAAAAGAGATTCCTCTGTCGAAGCACCGTTCGCCAAGTGTGTGATTTTGGCATCTATTATCAAGTATACATCTCTCCTGGAAACCTTATCATTCATTAGCATGATCAGTCGTATCCATTTAGTCCCTTTGTGGATCCTACAGAGAACCAGGCATCAGGCACTGGATGGTTTTGATCCCCTGAGAGGAAAGAACCTTTAACAATGATTCCCAGGCAAAGGTTAGCTAGAGACTCCGGAAATCGGAGCCGTCAGCTGCAGAATGATGACAGTCATTGTTCTTGGTCTTCCACCAACCACACCTGTACCACTGACTTTCCCACGCCATACGTGGGGCTCACACCAATAAGGGGATTGCCTCTTATACCAATACTCCACTGGGCCTCTTTGGCCGACTTTGGCCATAGATTTCCTATACAAAAGTTGACCGAAGCCCACAGTGGACTGTCGGTATAACGCTGCGCTACTTTGTCTCCTGTGTTCCAGGAAATGTAGGTAATGTAGGTTCAAGCTAAGCCCAGACAATTGCTGCTATTAGTGTATGGGATGTACAATATTAAGACTATATTTTTCCTACTAAGCTTTCATAATTGGTACTTTTCCTGTAGGTTCTACTGTTCGAAAGCATTTGTATCCATCATGGTGGAAATGTAGTAATTATTCATTGGTGAGAATATGAATATGTTAATTCCATATCCACTCACTCAGCATAAGTTTTGACGCTGTCTCTATCTCACAGGGACGCTTATGGAACATTGCAGAACAATATATCAAAGGTGATATGTTTAGGGACGTGACGTAATGGATGACTTGACGTGTATAACGGTCGATTGTCTTGATGGATGAGGACAAGGGGCCATGCATTATTCCATCAGTAAACTCTCCCCTGTAGGACCATCAAGCGCAACCTGCCCTCACTGAGCGGCCACCTTCAGTGTTGGCAAACTTCTCCCATGCCACATTATCTCAGAGGGTATGCGCGAGTGGACCTTATGTTTTTGTTTCGGTGCAAGAGTCCCATTTCTTGCATCTACCAATTTGCATTAAGGCCAATAGTAAACCATACCCATTGCAGTACTATCTGAAACAATCTGATTATCAAGTAGTTAATAAACTCCAGTACTACCAATTGTACCTGCACCTAAACATAAGATAAATGGTGAAGAAACCTGCTGCCTGAGGCTCTCATAGTCTAATTTACACTACAAAACAAACTAGAAACTCTTTAAATGGCAATAAACGTTTTTGAATTCTCGAGAGGGGCATTATCAATGGTATTACGGTTTTCAAACCTGAAATCCCTTGAGGCAATTCAGGTGTGGAAATACCGAAATGGTGGTAGTGGTTGTGTGAGAGGGTGAGTGGTGGATGGGAGTGGTCCCTGAGTGGTTTAATCACCTCAGGGTTTTAGTTCTGTTGGCTGAACGTGCTTTTCGCGGCCGGAAACCCTAGCCTTCAATCTCTGTGTTGGTCTAACAAAGTTTGGATTCCCCTAAAACTGACAATCCCAGGCCAGATCCCAACTCCCGTTTCTAATCAAGTTACCTGTTTCATTACACGTTGTTAGGCTGTGATGGCGAACGCCCGCGACCCTGGAAATATTTATGTGAATAGCCGCTGTGGCTATTAACTTTACAGTTTATGTGAACTGAACAACGCTACATCACACCCACCTCTAATCACTACAAAAAAAAAACACTTTACACAGGTGCTCCTGTGGTTAACACTACCATCCACCATCTTGAAATTGGCTTCATGATGGGATTATTAAACAAGGGCCGCGATGCCGGGCCATGAATCTATTAGATTTTGGATTCAAAATGAAAACCGAAAAACGTTGGCCTTGCCACTGTCTTGTCTTGAATTGCAGTCATTAAATCTAACCACATGTAGCAGCATGGGACAAACATAGTGACATGCGCACTACAATCAATGGGTACACATGGAGGAGGCACATGAACTGAATGTGTATGCATATTTAAATAGAACCATTCGGATAGGCCTTTTTCACTGAAATACTGAGAGGCACGAAACTAGTCAGTGCAGACGAATTTTAGTCCTCAGGTTGACGATAACTAAAACTACAGCTTTAGGTCGTCAAAGTGGCGACTTTAGATCGTCATTCTGACCACCTAATTCGTCAGGATGCCGACTTTCTATTGTCAGTATGACGAGTTTATGTCGGCATTTTACCTTGACTACCCTAAACTCATCTGTATTGACGAGTTTTAGGCGTCGGCATGTTTTCTGTGTTGGGAACCTCCCCATCAGGTTCTTGTGAATACCTATTAAATTTGGACTTCCATTTAGTACCATGGATATGCTGCCATATCCCTGGATATTAATGTGATTCTATAGCAATAGCATCTACCCGATTTTGCTATATCCGCTTCAGTAACTTCGCAGAGACATTCGCATAAATTAGTATATACAAAATGGCCTACGCTCTGCTAAAATGACGTATTATTAGATCGCTTAAGAACATAGGTAATGATGGATATCTCAACAATGGCGGCATGTAATTAATAAGCCATCCCTGTCAGCAGGTTTCTATTTTAGTAAACCAGAGAGGCGTTTAGGCAGTGACAGGTGTCTATCTATTGATCAATATTGCTTCCTTCTATCTGTCATAAAAGGCAGAGGTCCCAAACTAATCTAGTTATCAAAGTGGAATGTCTCTACCAGGCCCTGTGTCTTCCCCTTTTAATTAACAAGTTGAGATTCCGGCATGGAGGTGCAGCTATTGGCCAGTCATGAACTTGACATTAAGGTCTCTAAAGAGGTAAGGACATCGCTCATCCTACCTCTTACAAAAAATGAGCCTTCATCTTTGTTTTGCATTCATGTTGTTGGTCACAATAGAGGTTCTCTTTGTGCAAAGAATGTGGACACTGTGGCAAAGTGGGTATAAGGTTTTCCCTGATTATCTAAAACAAAAGGAAATGTGTAATGATACAATAATATGTATATGATATATACCTCTTATTAGTTTAGAAAAAGCCCATTCTTGGGGGACTACTAGGCTTGGCTATTTCAGACATTTATAACAATAAAGTTATGGACAGTGGTGGATCCGGGAGCGCGCCCTTTATTCAGTCTCTATTTTTAGCTAATTTTGAAGCTTAAAAGAGGAAAATAAACTGGTAATTATCATATTTATTACAGGCAAAAAGCAGGGGGGCGCACGCCCCCGCGCCCTTCATCTAAATCCGCCACTGATTACAAGAAAGAAAGTCAGTAAGACTATGATCATGATGCACATATATGTAACCTTGACGAGGAGCCCCAAATATTGACTATAAGACTATATATCTGTACTCTATGAGAGGTTTAATGACGGAGAAAATAAGCTTCCTGCCAAATTCGTCACTTGTATTGGCTCTTTTATTACATTTCATGCATTTTTATCATCACATATCTCAGAAATAAGAAGAAACCCAGCAATTCTGTCATGGTTTCTGAATTCAGCACCCTTAAATTGACCAAGATCAGTTGGTTTTACCCCAGTTGTTCTTTGGTGGTTCCTCAGTATTAGAGGAGCGAGATGATGAGAGGATGTATAAGAGAGAGGAAGGTAGACACATGTTCCTGGAAGGTGATAGAGTGGAGCCCAGGTTCGACAGGTGCCTGGTCAGGTGGGGTGGGGTAGAGTGGTGGACAGAGGGAGCTGACATTGACTAGGAGCATCTAACAGCCAGACTACACTCAGCCCTTCATCACATATTGATCACTGCTTTTACTACTGACGAGTCCCTAGCCAAAAGTCGACATCAAACGCCGCCAGAAATACACCTAGATTAAGCATCGGGAACGCCACCTTGCTGCAGCTTCTGGCTGTGACGTCACAACTAGAGCCATTCAGGAGGCATTTGACTCTTCAAACCTTAAAATCCCTTTGTTTCCCTTATTTGGTAGTACAATAGTTAATAGTATGCAGTACAGGGAGTTAAAGGGTATTAATGAATTATGTCCACTATTGAATGAATAAATATACAGTACAATTGAATAAATCACTAGTGCGACATGCAATGTCAGCGAATATACTCACTAGCGCTGCATTCGAGAATATGAATTAGCAAGCTGCATTCAGCCCTCGAAGGGATAATTAATAATAATTCGCTTATCAAAGACGATATCATGTGGGAATTGTGCCCACTGTTTCTCATTTAAGCACTGATTTGTTACAGCAGGGCGCCAGTGTGTTTTTGGGGCTCACTCAAGGTTTGATCTTATCTGAGTGATTCTCAGTCCTCTCCCCGCTGCTTGCAATTAAAATATCCCCATGTGTTTTAGTCATGTGAGGGGCTATTTCTGTAGATTTTAGGGCTTAACTATTGTTTGAATTATCACGTCCCTCAGCAACAGATCAGAGAGGACAATGGGCCTCTCCCTCCTCTCATTTGTCAGCTTGAAATGGATAGTCATGATCGGATCCTCGGCCATTCAACCTCGAAGTAGAACAAAGCACAAAGTCTCTCTGTTTGAACTGTGTGTTTCACAAGGACCTAATCATGTTGGCTGAACGATTTGATGTTGCAGATTTTAATGGGTTATCTCGTTAAAAGCCACAGAATGCTTTCGTATTGCCCATCTTCCCTGAATGTCACGATGCACCAGTGGGAAGGCTCGCCAGCACTGCATTCGTGTATCAATCCAACCCGTTGAGAATGGTCAATACCACAGAAACAGCACGATGTATGTATACATGCAACCCTGAGAAGTAGACTTGCCAGCACTGCATTCATGCATAAAAGCTACCACAGGGAATTATGCATTAGTGCGAATATGCGACCATTAAAGAGTTGATTAAGAAAGTCAATCAAATTGGCCTGGTCTTCTCTGTCGGGGTCCCCTGGTCCCTTGTCCTGCGGCGCGGCTCCTTGTCGGAGGAGAATCAGATAGGAGGCCGTTTCACACAGATAGACAATTGATTTATTTACCCTCGTGTTAATGAAGAGTTATCTCGTTATGCCGAGAGCAGCTCTTCTTATGAGCTGCTCTCCACGTTAAGTGTTTGAGCAGACCCAAGCGATTCCCACCGAGGAGTCAGGCCATTCTGCCATGATATGTATTTCATTGAGGTCGTGTTATCTATATTGACTGGTTTGTTGACCTTGCACGTTACGCTGTTTGATAATAACGATTCTGTTATTATTTGCCTCATATCTGATAATGATTTCAAATAGTAAATTCACTATTTCGGAATGACATTACACGCATAAGATATGAATGCTGCAATTGGGCTACAAAATGATATCTTGAAATAGAATTTTAAAGTTACATATGGCCAGAAGAAACTCAAATTTCCAAAACTGATTAAAGACCGAATGAAAACATGACTCTCAATAACCTGCCATTCTCAGCAACCACATGTATACAGAAACACTATACTCACTGAACGGGTTCTTTAAATCACTGCCTGCCTTCAGGGAATACCTTCATGTAGGGAGGCAATCTAGAAGGAAATTACCTCACACAGCCACGCACCCTGTCTGTACAGCTTCGTATGCGTTAACTACATACCCGTCCAGAAACACACATCTCCCTCTCCGACTGCTTCCAGTGGCAAACCCCAAAAGTGTCTCCTATTGAGGGCAACTTTAAAACCACACCTCCAGTTCCGATTTGCAAGCAGGCCAAGACCGCCACTATCAGACCACCTCCCCATTCCTCCAGTGCCTCCTGATACGGCTAGTCTTTGCCATCCTAAGCTTCCTGGCTTAGTCAGGATTTTCCGCTGGGATCGGAGAACAAGCGGCCCATGCCACATGGCACGTTAGCGATCCGACAAGCCTGGCCATCCCCCTGCACCTCCCGCCTTATCCCCCAGCACCTCGTCCCGCCCACAGCCCAGGTTAGGTGTCACTGATAAGGCAAATTGCCTCGACAAAATCACTACCTCTTTTTGTACATTTTTGTGTAATGGGAGGTTGGGGGATTATTAACCTCCATCTTGTTTCTGGTTGTGATGCTGGTATGGTATAGTTGCTAAAGTTGCAATATGACATTAGTTTATGGTCTAATCATAACACGCACTGCATATTATGCCAGATGATGTTCTCCTTCTTGCAAAAAGTAGAAGCACATTATTCTTTCACAAAAGGGTAATATGAGAGGATGACATATTTGTCCCACTGTTTAATGCCCGATTCCCTCAAAGTGCCTCTGACGTTTCAATTTCCCCTGCGTGTACCTTGATAAATAGCATGACAGTGTATTGTAGCATCGGACTTGAAACGGCTTTATCGTCCCATTCTAATCTGACAGTTCCAATAAAAGTAATAAAATTAATTTCTCTCATGCAAATTATGATTATTGTTAAGGCACTGGTTCTAATTGTACATTAATTCAGTTTGTCATCTGGATGACATTGTCGTGAGCCTTTCTGTTCTAATTGCGTCACACTATCCTAAAGTATTTCTTACTTGATTGGAAAGATAGGATAACTGTGTCTTGCTTTGCTATCTGGAAATTGAAAGAATAAAACCTTTATGGCTTCTCCACGTAGTAGTTATCACCATGCTACTCTTTCATTTATGTAGACCATTGATGTATTTTGATTGCTAGACGTGTACTTGATTTCTATACAACAATGGTTCTGTAGCAGTTTTGCAATGAATTCGTAAATACTATGTGTAATTTTCATGCCAGATGGGTCATTTTGTTCCCGGTAGAAATGATCATGGTTGGAAATTAAATAAGTTACACCGATTTTATTCTGATATCTCCTTATTTCTGCGATTTTCCATTCAAAGCTTTGATCAATGTGGTGATATTTTACTCCAGGGGTTGAAGGACGAGATTCAGTGCAGTGTAGACAGTTGTCTAGCTAGTGTGGGTTACTATACTGCCCTTTTGGTCGTGTATAGGCAGGTTGGCCTGGCCTTAGACTGGTAGGGGATGAATAAGGCATGGGGGTCGTATCTGGGGAACATATTGGTGCTGATCGTGTGCCGCCCTGACCATCAACCTCGACAACCCCCTCATCCCCCGACTCCTCCAGGGTCTGGGGTCCTAATAACGCCCACCATCCCTGATGATCATACCCAAGACCCCAAGCCCACCCTCACACTCCCTCTGACTCCCCCTCCACTCCCCTACCCCCAGGGGAGCCTTATGAGGGTTCACAGGGGGCAGGAAGTGTTTGACAAATAAGAAAATAACAAAGAGACCGATAAAAATGCAAGGAAAGAGACACCAGGAGTGTCAACTGGCAACGTTTTATCAAATACATATCTCCACGAATTCACCAATGGGGTTGCTTTTTACATTAACTGATCTCGATCCCTGCTGAATACCTTGCCTCCTGGGTTCTCTATGTGATGTTTTCCTTTCCCCCCTTTTTTGTGATCCTTGCTGCCTTTTCTTAGGACTGACCCCCTTTTTTGTGTTTTATTTTTACAATCATCCTGTCCATGTCAGTTTTTGTCCTTGTTGCAAAAATGTCATCACTGTGCTGTGAGTCAGGGAACAGTTTCAACTGTTGGTTTGCATGTAAGCATGTAAGGCTGAGTGCCAGCAACCCTCAACCCCTACTGCCTCATCCCAGATCAATCCACAAAGCGCCACAGCTGGATGCACAAGGTCCTGGGTTCGATCCCTAGCGTTGGTTGTCTTCTAGATTCCTATGTTGGGCAAAGCTCACAGCGTCATTTAACGACAGACACAGGTGTCTGAAGATGGGTATCAGTTGTGTATTAGTTTTAATCAGCTCGGAATATTGGTAAATGTCTCCACTGAGGAGACTCAAGGTCTGGGATTTGCTCAGTGTTATTGTGCAATATTCAGTGGTGAATATATTGTCTAGACCACCATAGGGTGAGTAAAAGAAGGCAAACAGTTGTCTGAAATCTCACATCATAATTATGAAGTTAAAACAATCCTTATCTGTGTACCTCTTTAATTAGATTTAAGCAGTGCTAATAAAGATGCACTACATGTGTTCAGATGCAGCAGAGGAGTTGATATAGGACCAGTTAATGCAATCCATTCATAGACCTGAGCTCGGAAACAACATGGGGAATTTAGATTAACTCGGCAGTAATATAGTCGATCCTTCCTTGATCCAAAACCCAGCTTGTATATAGCACATAGGCCTAGTGACAAGAAGCACAATACACTCATAATGTCCCCACCATGGATTAATAGTACAATGAATGAGGGCTTCATTCAGGTCGATGTAATGGAGTTAGACACCTTTGCAGTGTGGCCATTTCTACACACGTAAATGGTGATTGCTGGAGACGTAACGCCATTTGCCTATCGGGAATTGGATTAAAGTAGCTATAGATAAAAGCACGCCTAGGCGACTGGCGAGGGCTTTTGGTGGTTGAAAAGTGCAGGGGTGTCCCTAACACGTAGTGGTTGGAAACTGTTCAATATGGACCAGGGTCTAGGTGACGTCATGCAATGACATGTTATAGGTTAATAGGATGACGTCAGGTGACGTTCTCCCAGCGTCCTGTCGCACCTTAATCATGTCACACATGATGACGTTACCCTGGACCAATTAGATGTCCCTCTGTAGAGACGTGACGTCATCTTCTGACATTCACCATTAGACAGTGACTACTTTGATGTGCAGGAATCACATCCTAATGGGGTTTGCGATGACTGAGGACATATTAAAGGCAGATTCTCTAGTCTTAGCATCCTTGTATACATACATGTAGGGTAATGACTCCTTTCAAGTTAGGTTCCCCATCAGCTGGAAGGTTGTGGTGTTTTGTTGAACGCCATTGTCTCATTAGGCTGGGGAACTAATGTAATGTTCCATCCAGGGTACCGGCCCTTAAACTTGACTTCACTTTGAAATAGAATTATTTCAACATTTTGCCATCCAAAAAAAAAACGGTTATTTCAATTTGAAATAGGCAAAAATAGGTGAAGTAAGGCCCTATTTCTGTGTTGGGAGGCTCTCCTGACGTAAGTTATTTCATTCATGAAGTAATCTATGATACCCAGGAAAATTGGTAGATGAAAGTCCTTTTATTTGAGAAACCATAATTCTACTTCTTATTTCATCCTTATTTCTTATTTCACTCAATTCTTTATGGGCCGCACCCATGATAGGCAAAGTATATTACCCACTGTAGAATTTGAATTAGTGAACCAGAAGCCAGGCACTATCATTTTCTTCTACTCACCCAGACAGGATGTATTATCTTTCAAGATCACGCCATGTCTCAAGGTCTAATGTAGCACAATATTTTCTTTAAAGAAAAAAGGAAATTTTGCCTCGCGGCAACCTCCTTTAGAATGTGCCAATGTATTAATATTGTACCATTCATCTGGGACCATACACACATATCAGGAGTATGTATAGTTTTTTTTACTCTGATAAGAAATTACTTCAGAGGCCATCCTGTAACTGGTCATCCTGTAACATTGTATCCTTAGGACAGGGGCTACTAGATATGCAATAGTCTAGTATTCATATTTATAGATATCATATCTATGTGCGTAGTCCCACTGTTTCATACATTGACAAGCTACAATTATTTATATAATATTCATTGTTAAAAACAATTGTCATAAAATGAGTCATACAGCATGCCTTCATAGTTTTGTTAGTGGCAATGCTTGCGGAATATGGATTATTTAGAAGAGCCCTCTTGCACACTAGGTTGCCCCTCTCTTATGACGTATAATAGCTTATATGTTGTTTATGGGAGAAACCATTGTCTTGCTACCACTGTATCATCTTGCAGGTTGTAGAAATGAGCTCCTAGCGTGCCCCGCTGGCACAATCATTTATATAACATCCTCTATAGTGATATAAATGCACTGCAATTGTTTATTACTGCTTGTTTTGTTACAGTTGGTTCCCGTTTTTCCAGTTTTGAATAGGTGATATATTCAAGATGATATTAGTGGAGGTTTACTCTAATATTAAAGGGTCACGATCATCTTAAGATCCCATGTCCAGAATTACATATTTCCTTTGAATTTAAGATAGTCTATGCATGTGCATTTAAAAATTTATAGAAAATTCAATGTTTCTGGTTTAGTTTGTCCATAGCAGAACTCTAATCACGGGGACATTGGGAACAAACTATTGAATTCACTCCATTTTGAATGCAGCCCCTTTCCCATGATTTTAAAAGCTGCTTTTCCTACCATACTGGTTTGATTATGAATGGGGATGTGTGCACTTTGAAGGAAAGTGTAAACTTTGAATCAGTTGATAGTTTTAATTTTGTTTTGAAATTACTAAATCCAGCTGATATAGCTAAATTTTCATCATATGAACCTAAAATTAATCGAGATCCCATATCCAGATCATGATTATATTTCACTGACATGACGCCTATACACTATAGCTTTACAGTATAAAAGAAGAAAATATATCGGTTAGGATGCCATTTTTCCACAATGATCAATTGTCTGAAATTTGACTTATTCAGAAGATGCTTCAGTTTTGTTAGTGATTTTAACTATATGAATTCATCTTGCAAATGTTAAATTTAGGTTTATTTCATGCCTAGGGCATAGAAAACATGATTGATGGAATGAAAAATAGTATACTGTAATTAGAATAAGTCCAGATCACTCTGAAAATGACCACTTTAGGTCACTCCCACTGTCAATCTGCTGGGGCTGCCTGTGGTATGGCACAGGTGCCCAGTAGAATACTCTACTCAATAACAAAACAGGCTGCTCAGGCTGTATGTGCGTTGGCAAGACATTCTAGTTTCTTTGAAGGCGAAATCCTATGCCTGTCTAGGAAGGTGTTGGAAGGTGTTGGATTTACTGGTGATTCGGTACCAGCATATCAATGTAAACTGAAGTATTGTGCTTATATACCAATTTAAGGGTCAACTAATGATGAATTTAAAGCTGGTTCATGACAAATCCACATAAATGTTACCTGATCAAAATAGACATACACTGTAGTATAATGTCTTTGAAATAACGGCACATTCCCTGTCCCCAGGTTGCCAGAGATTCATCTATATTTTACAGAGATTCCTTGTACATTTGTGTACCACCCTACTGCTACCTTGGGCCTCTTGTAAAAACTACACTGGTGCAATGCTTTTCAACTACGTTGGTGCTCTGTTCAGTTTTATGAGGGTCCCTGGTAGATTCAATAGTTATTTTTTATAGTGTAGCCATGTACTTTCTGTGCAATGCCATCTCCTCAGATTTACCAAACAGAATTGTACTATTCTCAAACCCTCCCCATAGTGTGTGTTTCGTGAACTTTCATGGCTGCGATAGATCAAAGCCATGGATTTCTTCTCATCTTTCGTGTCTGACGAGTGGCTTGTATTATGTTGCCTTCATGTAAAATGTTTCCTCCAATGCACTACACCCCGTTAACGTGCATAGTGTTTAAATAAGTTCCCCGGTCTGAATCTCACTGTCTGCACATAACATGTATTGCATGCAAAATATGAAATAAATGGAACAGCAAGTAGTGATAGATAAGGATATCTCCTACTGACTTTATAATGACATCATTAAATTTTCCTTTCCTTTGAGATATCAGTCGGAATACCAATTTTTATCTTTTAACATTAGATAAGGCCATAACGTTGCAATACTTCATTCGTGCACCCAATTCAAATGACATGTCTGCAGAAACATTCTGCTACGAAACACGACAATTTTAATTTGAAACCTGAAAACATGCATCATCTTGTTGCCAATGTGTGGAATTCCATCGTGTATTGGGCATCTGATCCTGCATTTTAAGGTGGCATAGTGCATGCAGAGATAATGTGGTGTGGCGTCATTCCCGAAACAGAGCCTTAAAAAGCAATTTCAAATGAAACACCAAATAATATTACTCATTCGTATAAAACCAAAACGTAAATTCACATCTAAATTCACATCTATACCCCAGAGACAATCCAGGAATGAATTTCAAAAATAATGTTGACTAATATTGGTGTGCAATGCTCTACAAATAGTGCAAGGTTCTATCAAAACATCTTCAGTAAACCTTTTTAGAATAATTCATGAAGATAAAGAGAACTTTTACTTTTGATAGATATCATAATTCTCAACAACAAAAAAAACTGTAGGTTTTGAGGAGTTAGAACCTCTTGTAGCATGATATATTTTCATGAAGCCACCACACAGGAATGGGCCCTAGGGCGGATGGTGTCCTAAATCTACCGATGCGGAACACAATTATCTGTAAGGCACTGGGTATTGTCAATGCTGTTCCGACCCACAATACGTGCAATGTACTATGCCACAATATTAAGGAGAAACCAATTCACCTTATTGAACATAAGAAGAAAGGGATTTATTTACGACAGTGAATCAAGCTGGACCACTAGATTAAATGAGTATCTCTAGACTTGCAATCTAGAAACATGGTGGCGAACAAGTGAACAAAAACGACGTTAAGCCATTTAAACCCCTCCCCATTGCTGTTTGACAAGTAAACAACCTAGTTTTATAGATGGAAACCGACGGTGGATTTGCATTATAATGATCCCGTTGCGGAGAACCCTGCAGCCAAGTACACCCTGTTTGCTTCATTATCATCTTCCAACGCCAGAAGTGCAAGCAATTCCTTCTAGGAAGTCCCTAGAAAGTGCAGGCTGCGTTCACACGAAGACAGCGTTAGAGGGCTACAGGATAGATATCGACTATTCCACCGCGTACTAGAACAAGAAGTGGCTATCTGACTTGCACTGTGGCAAGAATGAACATTCAGCTAATTGAGGGAAGCGTCTCTAGGTACCTCCCCCCAGACCTCCCCATGCTTAGCATTCCAATCCACCTACCCAGCCATTTTGTTAATTAATTGGATTGTGTTTTGCACGTTTCTACGAAGAGTGGTTACCTTACCCTTTATAATAGACCGTGGTCATGCGGGAATGGCATCGGTGTCGATGGTACATTTGAGTAATAAATTATACAGTATTTCTGTAGTTGGCTTAAACTGACGAGAGGGATGGGAATTCTCTATGTGTCTGACTTGGTTCTCTATCAGCATTTGGAAGCCGCTAGCAAAGCCTGAGGGGTGTATAAAAGGAAGGCCGCTTCAGTAGCACCTTGATCCTAGGATCTAGTATCTGGGAGGTAGGGATGTGACAGAGGGAGGCTGGAGATCATGACAGGGAACCTCAGCTGAATCCTTACATGGTCTTGAAGGTTTCAGTACTCCACACAACCGTTGTGTTTGTGGACCACTGCTCTCTATGCACATACAGAGCCAACATTAATATTTGAAGAAGAGACGCGGAATTAATTCTCTCATGATCCTCGTCCGCCCATTGAATTTCTGCGATATGCCGAGTTTTCTTTCCATTTTCTGAATATGAAGTAAAAGATCAGGGACTGAGGTTACACTGTCAGTCTGAGGGATAGAAAAATGAGATCCAGGAAAGGTCATACAGTGTTACTTTTATCATGGACAATATTACTTGTCTCTGGTTGAATATTGCAAGGGTTAGATCACTGCGCGGTGTATTCAGATTTTGTCAGAATAATATAATAATGATCAACTACAAACATGCTCCAGTTTTATATGTTCTTGACTGTTTAGAACAAAATCTAAATGACACTCTCCCCTTCTGTGCAATCTAGAACGATATCCTTATCCACAAACCCTATTGGTTTATACCCTATTGAAGCAAACAGTGGATTATTGTTAAAACTGTCTACTCTATTAAATACCAGAAGACATTAATTATAACTGGCATATTGATGTCGTACATGAAGATCTCCCGGATCATTCACCAGTATTTAAAAAGACAGAGGAAAGCTGTCGTTATGGAAGGTGAGAGGCGAGTACCGGGAGCGAGTGAGACCTTTCATAGACTTTGTATTATGGGTGGAGAAGAGAAGCAAAGATCGACGAGACATGCTGACCTAAGGTGACCCAGGGCATCCTGACGTCTCCCGACGTATTCACGTCACGCTGCCGTCACAGTGTGTGCTCCTAGTCCCACTGCACAGAGGGGAAGGTGGGAAGGGGTGAGGGGATGGTGGGGGGGGGGTAACCTCCATATCCTCCATCCCCCCCTCGACACCTCCCTGTGCGCTCACAAATTAACACCTTCCCTCCGTCAACACCCGCCGCCCTGTATTGATATTTTGCCCTGCCAAATGGGCCCCATGGGACCAGGAAAGTCGGCAGCAAGGTGCGTCGGCCCTCCCCTGGAGAATGCCCCCAGGGAAAGGTTGGAGAGGAGGAGGTAGCTTTAAAAAAAAAAGGCATGACAAGAGCTTGTTGGCAAAGGGATTTACAGAGATTAGAAAAGAGACCTTGTAAAGCAGAGGCCCTCGCTATACGGTTTGGAAAAGCAGGCTTTGGATGGCGGTGACATTGTAAGTTCAAATAAATTAAGATGTATTACACTTATAAATTGTTTGAAATAGCTATAGGATCTAGATAATATACATATGATAGGACGGGGCCATTTACCAGGGATGTACAAGGCATGAGGGTCTGATTGACAGGGAGCATGTGCAGTCTATTAAAAGGATGAATACGAACAGCAACTGTCTAAGAGGTGCCGTAGCTGCACAGCTACAGACTTGATGCAGAAGAATGGCGAACAAAATGTTAGTGTTAAATCCACTTACAGAATTACCATAGGACTCTGGGTAATAAAGATGTTAATGTGGATACCATCATGCACCCCAGGATACTGGAGCAGGTGGGGTCTGAGGCAACACGGATGTCAGACACAACGGGATGGCGTTTTTTAGGGTTTGGTGGTCTCCAGGGCCCAAAACAATGACTCTAGTACAATGCATGCCGACCCCTTGATGTCCAATTCCACTTAGCCATCAATGGATCTTTACTGACGTATTTCTTGGAAGCTCCGTTTCCAATGTTTTAACAGCCCTGATGATGGAAAAGGAGACAAATGAAGTGGGGATCGCAATAGTGATAGAGCAGGGGATATTGGAAAATGGCAGGAAATCAGGGTTTTCAATATTTTTTAATAGTTCCCGTGTCCTTGAGTCCCCAAACCTTTGGAGTCATGAAAAGATATCTTTTAAGAGTTCATGTGAAGCTTTGTTTGTCAACATGATGGACCAATACATTGCTATACGGACTGCACTGCACTGATCCTTCATGCCTACCATTGGCGCATGCCAACCATTCTGGAATGTTTTAAACCACACAGGTGAGCATGATGGCTTTAATTTCTATATGTAGGTGTCATGTCTACAGATGGGCACTAATGTGCTCAGGAGGCCATTTCTTAAGGTACTACGACTACATACCACCACTACGACTTGAGACCCCCAGGAATAGTGCAGGTGATCGTAGTCACTGCACTACGACTGCTCTGTACGATCACCACCTATGCAATAATTACATAAGGTTTGGTAGAGCAGTCGTACTGGTGCAGGCATTAGTACCCACTAATGCATGATACTGTAACGGCATTATTTTAAGGTCTGCCACTACAACTTGAAGTACAGCAGTCGTAGTGTGTTATGAAATGACCTCCTGTTACAGTAGCACCATGAGGGTAAAGGTTTCGGTCTCATTGGGACAACAGAGAAGGGAAAGTACGTGTGTGTAAACTATGAGAAGGAGGTCAATGACCTGTCAAGAAGGCCACTGGGTAGTAGTATAGTGCATGTCGCTCTGTGTCAGGTAGCAGTGGGCATTCACTGGGTAGTAGTATAGTGCATGTCGCTCTGTGTCAGGTAGCAGTGGGTATTTACTGGGTGGTAGTGGTAAAGTACATGTCACTCTGTGTCAGGTAGCAGTGGATATTTACTGGGTAGTAGTATAGTACATGCCACTATGTGTCAGGTAGCAGTGGGTATTTACTGGGTGGTAGTATAGTACATGCCACTATGTGTCAGGTAGCAGTGGATATTTACTGGGTAGTAGTATAGAACATGCCACTATGTGTCAGGTAGCAGTGGGTATTTACTGGGTGGTAGTATAGTGCATGTCACTCTGTGTCAGGTAGCAGTGGGTATTTACTGGGTGGTAGTATAGTGCATGTCACTCTATGTTAGGTAGCAGTGGGCATAACATTTACTGGGTGGTAGTATAGTGCATGGATCTAACTCTCGAGCCTATCTTCATGGTCATACTGAAGAACTTATTGTTATAAATATGATTTTTGACCAATAAAAAGCTTTTTCAACTCAACTCATGCTGTATCACGTTGGCGTGCAAAAATGCTATGTGACATTCTATTCAATTTCAGAGAATATGGTTACTGTTTCCTGTTTTAGCTCAAATTGATTATGGATCATCCCATCACCACGGCATCATTTAACAATAAATTATATTCATGAGGACACGATAAAGCAGCAGACTTAAATTAATGCTGATATTCTGTTCACAGTGATGATCTATCTTTAACCCATTAAAGGCCGGGCCACATGATGTGTCAAAGTTTTTATTTTTTGTATTTATTTGTTATTTGTTGTCATGAAGCACTACATCGCTGCATCTGGCTTGCCCGTCATCAGTGAATAATTACCGTATGATCGGTAGGATGCATGTACGAGTTATTCGCCAAGCCTGCAATTATGCACAATGACCGAGAATTTAAAATGCATTAATGCATAGCACTGCACTTAAAGGATTGATGCCCTTAGCCTTTATTCACAACCCCATCCTACACCAGCTTTACAGCATGAAGCACTCACTGACTCAGGACCCATTATACAACTACTCCACATGGTCCATAAAGGGGGAATTACTGAATATGGTCGCCATAACCATCGTCCCTAATGCCTGCAACCCGGCCGCACCCTGGGCCACTTCTAAGTAATATCGTGTTGTCAAAATACGATTTTATACGCACTTACATCCTTTGGCGGGTCCCAAGTGAATTGGTTGGTGCGTGGGACACGGGAGGTAGGCGCTTAACACGGTCGTCACTGAATCTCCAATGTCGGGCTTGGTCACAGCAAATGTGGGCGATAGAAGCTATTTTGGTTTTCTGCATTTAGGATGAGGTGGCCCTTTATAGTCACAATTCCAGCCTCTATAAGCCCTTGTTGTGCCATTCCCCATGTGGCAATAGAATATGCCCTAGCGTTTTGCCCTCTGGTTGAGTAGAAAACCTTGGGATAAGGTTACATCTACTCGCACTTGATGTGGGTTAGGGATTAGAGAAAATGGGGTGGAGACTTGATGATTTAGGAGACCTATGCCATTGTTCTTTTTTCTTCTTTCCTTCCTTCAGACATGCCGCCATATTGGCATCACTATTCACACACACTTATGCCTAACAAGCCTACCAGTGTCTTAACACTGGGTTTGCATAATACATGTGTATACACACAATGTATACATATATACATAACACCGGACCATTTACCCAACACCCTCATTCTCGTAACTTAAGTACTCCCCCCAGCATACTCCAGCTATAGCCATATGGTGCCTGGAACAAGGTAGCTGGGACTAATTTCCTGTGTGGCAAACAGGTCCGGTTGCTGTCTCCTTGTGTACCTGTGCCACACATCGCCCTGTCTCTATTCTTCACCTTGGTGTGGGTACGTCTCAGATATAGCCACAACCCTGCCAGTCAACGCCCATATGTCAACCGCAATGGGACACTTGAGAAGGCTATATGGGAGAGCCCAGTTTAGTGAGAGCTATAGAAAGAGTATTTATAACTGTGGAGATCGAAGACAGTCATTTAGTTGGACTGAACTAGTTTCGCAGAGGGCTATCTTATTTCCATCGTTGACACGGCCTGGTCTATATGAATTCGACTTTAATATTACAACCGTAGCCGATGAATATGAATAATGCACATCAGGGATGTTGGCCATTCTTAAGGGAAAATAAAAGTATGCATTGTAGAAACAAAGGTCAGAGAGAGGCATACAAAATGTGTATTTACAATATCTTAGAATAGGCTTAAAATCAAGGTATTTTACTTTTATTCAGTATGATAATTACATGATTATTTGGGGACAACCATAGCGGAACTTGAACATCTATACTAGTCTGAATACTAAACATTTGATAGTCATATGAGTGTAAAACACGACATATTCACTGATTGCTCTAACACAGGACTTTAGCTTTCACCCAGTGGCTGTAACGGGTGCCATGACCTGTCACTCAGGATCCTATACTACATTCTGAAGTCTCAAGGTGTCTGAGGGCTTAGAGTTTAGGTCAGTGGGGCCAGGGGAGAAGCGTGTATTGAATGAATCAAACCAACTGAGCCATTCGGCTTCTGATAGCACCGAACGGGAAGGGGATCTACGCCCAAGCTGTTTCCCCCGATCATTTATAACAAGGTTACATTCTGCAAGGAATGAGAACAAACACTACAGTATCACAATGTTGGCATGCTGGTGTGACACATGAACAGAGTTATAGCTGACACTTTAGCCCTTGGCTCCACCACGCCTATTTCTTTACTTTACCCTCAAGCTAACCTTTCCCATCTGATGCCGATCTATAGGAACGAGTTCCAAGAGGTGCAGCATTGCCTTACCAAGCAGGAAGAGGTATATAGAAATGTTCCTTTGCCAATGGCGAAAATACACTATGTGCTATGAATGTATTTGACATAAAATGAACCATGTTGCTACCGAATACATATATGTGCCTTTGAGCTACATATGTTATTCTAGAGCTGTCTATGCTAAGTCTACGAGGTAGTCTACAAGCAAAATCAATGTCTTGCAAAATAATCTTTTTCATAATGACTGAAAGATGAATGGTGGTGTACTAGAAGCGTCCTATGCAATGTTAGTTGAAGTGCTGTGTTAGTGATTTGACTGAACCTACAAAATTAGCCTGCATTGTTTGTGAGCAGTGTCCGAAGAGAGCAGCAGATCTGTTAACACTGGTTCACTTAGAAATAGACAGCAGGCACACTGCTGCACTCTCTATGTAACAGAGGTATTCAGTGCTAGCACAACCCCTCTTCTAGCTGATCACTAACTACCCCTGTTCTAAGAGCTTGCAGTCTTACCACTGCAAGTGTAGTTAGGTAACGGAAGTTGGTATTTTCAGGATGCTTACTTTGCTAACTTAAGAGCACACTAACATTGGCACGTATAGATGCCTAAATTGAGTCCAACACTAAGTTTGCAGAGAGTGTGATGTTAGGCGAAATTAGAATGGCCTCCATAATGCCCAGGTAGGTAGACAGCAATTGCAAGTGTATTCCTACTTATTTTAACTGATTTTGGACCAGAGAAGCACTTCGGTCACCCTTAAGAGTGCCCTGTGCAGGCAGAGATTCATGACTGTGGAGATTTAGCACTCCCCTGTGCAGATCCCTGGGTTATGATCTATGTGAACGCCCCTGAAGCCTACAGGGGCATGTGCCCTGGTCGTGCTGGGATCAGAGTCCGAGGCATCCTGTGTTGTAGCCTGCAAATCCTATCTCAGTGGCCTTCCCTTTGTCCTACTACTATCACCCTCTACCTTTTTAAATATAACAATGAGGCATATAGACAGAGTATAAATGCAGAGGGTGAAAAGATGAATTGTTTAAAGTGTGAGTGGAGAGCTTATAAAGGGGGAGATGCAAAAAAAGAAGACATAACGGTCGACTGGCCTATCTATAGATAGGCTTATAGTGAGAGTAAACAACTACTGACTGATGAGAGAAGCATAGTCTCTACCAAACCGGAATTGAACCCACTAGCAGGGAGATAATCTTAGTCAGTAAATCATGGGATTTGTTAATTCCAGGCGGCTGGATCCTCCTGGTCCTGCTGGGGACCGTCGTGCTACTGTGCTGGTGTTAGCTCTGCCACCTTCTTCCATTGTTTCTTTCTTCTATTCTATTTCTTTACTTCTTATAGCTTATCTGTCTTATCTAAGAGGTCGGCTGGTCAGGCATAGTGCTTTCCCTTTTTAGCGGCCATTGTGTAGACGTGGGCTGACCGCGAGGCTAACCACCCTCTACCAGACCTTGACCACTGCCTTCCTACCCCCTCCCCGCCCCCCCTCCCTTACACACTGGAGGTGGGGCCTGGGGCTACAGGAGCCTTACCCCTACCTTATCCATTCAAGGGCCGTGTAGTATGTAGCTTTAATACAATATGCCCATTGATACATGAATGCAGGTCTGTGAGACTATTCACCATTTTGATGCATAACACAGATACTATGTGGTTGATTCCTCCCAAAAGGAACTACATGTGGTACTCCAATGCAGTTCAGCAATGTTAGATCAGCACTGAAATGGCGCATCATGGCTAGAAAGTAACTTTCACCTGGAGAGTCCATGCAGACCGTAAAGGCCCATACCCAGCAGTCATTGCAGGCCTGCTGCTGCTGATGACGATGGTGGTGGGTGGAACTGATGCTATTGGAAGTGGTCCATGGTATAGCCTTTGGTAATGGTGACTCTGATGGACAAGTTGTGTGCCGGGGTGGTGGGTTGGGGGTCAATCGGCACTATAACTGACATGTACAGCATTGGTTAGTGTATATAAAATTCGACCTTTTCATGAGTTGTTTTCCTCTTTTGCTAAATGCTTGGTTGCTTTTACCTTTTTTTGAACAGAGACAATTGCTACGTAGCTGGGCGTCTTGTAAGATATGCGGATTGCACTAACTGGGACGAAACTGCTGTGACTGATTGAATTTAATGGTCTTTGCCCACCGGTAAAAGACCTAGTAATCTCACCATGAAGACGGTGCAAAAAGACTTTTGTGAGGAGGGACCTGATTCCAGATGGAACGGTAGGGTTTCAATGAAGCCAATAAGTACTCCAATGAATGAACTAAATGACAGGTGAACTGTCAGCTTTTGAGAGGTAATTTCTATCGAAAAGTGCTAGTGACGGAGAATACCATGAGCCGTGAAATAGTCAGAAAAATACAGCCAGTCAACAAGCTTTTTGTCCGGATTTCTGGCTGTCATTTTATTTTATAAGGTAGTGAAAGGAGTCCATACTATCTTCTGGGAACATAAGTAGTGAGTTGCAGACAGATATGTAGGGCCAGGATAATGGTAGCTTGACAAAAGTAAATGGAGAGGACCAGGTGGGATGGCATTAGTTATAAGGAAAAAGAGGAAATTGTGAAGCCAGGACCAAGGACACCACACATCTGCGTGTAGGTGGGGAGGCAAAACAGTTGAACTGAGGCCAAGTGGTATGGAACAGTGGGCAATGAGAGGGTGACAGGGGGGTAGTGGGGTAAGCAGGTGGACTGGGAATTGCAGCCCTGCACAGGCGCAGGTCGGCCGTTAGAATCTGTTTGACCCCTGGCTAGTTCCGGCTGCAGGCAGGGTAGGCCCCAGGGCACCGTCTGGTGGCCATGCCGGCGTCTGATGATCCCCTGATGGCTTTTTGTGGGCACTGCCTATAGGTGGGAGGGGGCAGATTATACGTGGGCAGGAGTTGGGAATAGGAGGGGCTGTGGGTGGGGGGGGGGGTTACTAACATTGCTATCTGCTTGGTCGGTCTACAGGCAGACAGGCGTGGTTTCTGTTCTCTCTGCCTGCTCACTGCCAGATACCTCTGTCACAATGCCTTTTGACCAGAGTGTGAATTCCAGGCCATGTGGAAATCCCCCGAGAGCAATGTATATCCTGTTTTTCTGCTGTGACTGCAATTCATCATGCATAATTTGAACATATCGTCCGCCGTAATTTGACTCAGCATATTGACCTCAAACTGCCAGGGTGTAATCAGTAGGAATTCCTATAAATGTCACTAGACTTTATACGATAATGTTGAAGGGTTTATTTCCTGGTGACTATTAATCTTTCTTCATTCCTACCACATTGACTATTGAAATGAGATGAGATATTGCAAATATGAAGCTGTTGCCTGCTCCATCGTAGTATTTCCATCCCCCTTTCAACTGGAACTCCCCAAATGGACGTACATCAGCCTGTCAAACGGTATAGAATACCAGCATGTCTAGCTAAGTTCCCTATATGAACTGGAGGCCCACAGGTGATCCCCCTACCACGGCCACCATCTATTATGACGTCGACCTGGAGGTTCAAACCTTCTTGTAGTGGCGGCTGCCAACAATAAACAATCAGGCCTGCCCCTAACGCAGATGGGTACATATTTGAGATCAGAAGCAGTGGCTATTGACTGGCGGCCGCGTGGAGGAGGCAAGGGGGGACTAGAGTAGGGAGCAGGGAGGCCTCCCCCTAACTCCACCCCAACCACCCTACTCCCTCCAGGGCTGGCAGTGGGCCGACGGATTGCCACAGTAATAGAATCAGACCAGGGTCCCGCCCCACTTACCTTGTGTGAACTGCGCGCCGACATGGTGACTGAGGGTGGCCAGCAGGGCCAGGTACAACACCCACACCCTGGAGGAAGACGAGCACATGGAGGAGCTAGGGGAAGACGCAGGAAGGAGCTCAGGGGCTGCTCTTCCTCCAGAGGTTGTAGAGACAGGAGTCTGTAGTAACGGCGGTAGTTGCTGCCTGGTCAGAGGCCAGGTCATGGTTGATGTCCAGGCCGTGGTCTGCGTACCACAGGAGCTGGAGGAGCAGATACTGCCTGGTTTTGGATGGGTATGAGTTGCTCCTGGTAACAAGGGAACTGAGCTGCTCGGCTCACGGGCTTCCAACAATGATGACACCGACGATGGTGTCGACGATGGCGGGACTGACGCCGTCATATCAGGCGTTGTTGATGACGACGACGACCCAGGTTCGTGATCCGTCGGTGGTAGTACTACCGGAAGCATCAGCGACACAGGCAGGGCCATATCAGCGTCCGATCGAACGGCGTGGGCCGACTTGTCGATAGCCTATGTAAATCCGGCCGGGTGCCGCTTCGTCAATCATTCACGCCCCTACAACTGTGTGTCTTTGCCGACGACCCACGGTGGCCGAGCTAGCGATCGATGGCTGCTGGCAAGTAAGGTAGCAATAGAGGTGGGGAGGGGGCAGATGTGGTCCAGTGCCGGGCAAGTAGAATAGAAGATCCCTAGATCCTTGTCCAAAGGTCTAAGGAGGACTGAAAGTGTGAAACCGTGTAGGACTATGAAAGGGAAGGTCCAACTGAGGAGAGAAGTCTCGACACTGATGTTAGAATCTTTACATCACCCACAGTGAGCCTGATGTTAGATTCTCAATAGCTGCATCTGTTCCGTCACAATCCTCCCACGCTATCACTGTGCTGGACACTCACACTTGGTCCTTGAAGCAGGATGGTTACTGGGTAATAAAATAGTCACGTGACAGGGGACATAAAAGGAGAGCCAAGCTTTAAGGGGGCATTCAAAATTGAGGACACCGAAATCAGACGAAGGGCTGGCTTCTCCCTGTGGTCGTAGCTTGACCATTAAGGCGGCCTGACTGTTGTCCTGTAGAACCAAGAGGAAGTCTATAGAAAGTCGGGGGCCACAGGAGGGTGGCTGGCTGGCTGGCTGGCTGTCCCCGGCAGTAATAGACAATTGATCGGAGCCCTGGTGGCTCTGGCCGCGTCAACATCCACAGAGGTATAAGCTCAGGGTGGCTACTCCTCAGGCTGGTGGTGAGTTGCTCAGTCTACTCCTCAAGCTTGAAATGAGTTGCTCATACTTCCCAGACTGGTAGTGAGTTGTTTGCCTTCCCTCAGAGAGTGTGTTACTCAGTCTATACTTTGGCTGGTACTGAGTTGCTCAGCCTACGTCTCAGGCTGATAGTTAGTGGCTCACCCTACTTCTCAGACTGGCCATGGAGTACCCTTGGCTTGTTACTGCTGAGGTAGTGAGTTTCTCATTTTACTCCCCAGTCTACTCCTCAGGTTGAACTTGAGTTTCTCAGGCAGTGAGTTGTCCATGCTATCACTGAGGTTGATAGTTGATTACTAAGTATATTCTCAAGGCTAGTAGAGCGTAGCTCATTCTATTCCTCAAGTTGGTAGAGAGTTGCTCCTTCAACTCACTCCCCAGGCTGGTAGCGTTCAGACTCGTAGTGAATGGCTCATGCTACTGCTCAGGCCGATAGCTAGTTGTTTATACTATTCTCCAGGCTGGTAGTGAGTTGCTCAGACCCCTTCTCAGGAGGATACCGATACTCAAGGCTGCCCTAGGCCTCTGTGAGTGATTGTGAGTTGCTCCCGTCCTCAGCAAGGGGAGGAGGGTGTGAGGTACACGCAGGGAGGTGGGCGGTGACGGGCGGCGTTAGAGCACCTGACAGGCCACCCTGCCGGCATGACAGACGACCCCACACAGGCCGATCGGCACCTCCTCCAGGTGGTAGGACAAGAGGAGTGAGGGGAGAGAATGGGCACCTGGAGGATAAAGGACAGCACGCGACAATAAGGCTCCTCTCTCTACAAGTAGACACAAGTTCTCACTTGTCTCACACCCGAAACCCCTTCTCCTGAGAGGCACTGATTGGTTTGTTTATGTCTGCCACTCTAGGTATTGTCTCTGCTCCGTTAAACGCTATACTGGTCCTTACATGTGATCGGTTGCTTCACTGATAGCCGATAGTTGGTCGCGTCCCTGGCGTTGTCTCTATTGTAGAACAGTAGCCGTATACGGGTTACACGATCCTGCCCGTCAAACAGTCTTGTCTCGGCATGGCCTTTCAACCCCACTGAGAGGTGGTCCCCAGGGGGAGGTAGAGACTGGAAGTAATAGATCAGCTACACACTGGGAGGTGGACAGGCCTGCAGCAACGCCCGCCGAACGCGTTGAGATAAGTCCCAGCGTGCGCCACTCTAGGCAGACGACTTTTGGCGAGTGGCGGGAAAATGGAAGTGCGCTGGCCAAATGCCGTCTGCTGTAGTCTGCTGCTGGTTGCCGATCTCGGCCGACTGTTTACTACTCCAGCTGTGCTGGTACCCAGCTGTGTGTCACCCCTAGTGTCTGTGAGCCTCACCAGGTGGCGTGGTCGGTGTGGGTGAGCTGTAAGCTGCATGGGTGGTGACTGCATGTAGGGATGGGCGCCAGCAGCTACTCCTGAACGCTGCCTCTCTGTCACTATAGTAAAGAGAGCAACTTCAAAACCTGAATTTTGTTACTTCTGTTCCATGGAAAAAATACCATCTTTTGGTATGTTATGTAAAAAGACCCATAGAATATGAATATCATAGGCATTTTCTTGTGGGATGTCAAGTTTATTAAAACTTCAAGTATATACATGACCATGTTTGCTGTGACCGGGGTGAGTCTCACCCCAACATCAGTTACCAAATTTGTTGTAATTCCTACAATTCTTTGTCAAATAACACACTTTAAAAACCAATTTCAACTTAAAATATCCAGCTTCCTGGCCAATGAAAAAAGACAGAATTTTGTAAAATCTAAAATTGAATAAAAATATGTCAAATTTTTAACCATTTTTTTGAAATTACAAAGTTTTGGGGTACCTTTGGAAACCACAACCAAAATGTCCGCAATTTTGTTTTCTACAAGAATCTAAAACTGGTTCCTAAATATCTGTGTGCTCAAAAGTGCTCGAAGAAAAAGAGTAACATCATATTTTGCTCATAATTGCACAAATCTGACCTGAGTGAATTTACTCCACCACACAGAATTTTGAGTTTCCATCAGAATATGATACATTTTTCCATGTCAAATCACAAAATAATTTATACCCCTGGAACCACTAAACTGTTTTCTGTCTTCTGGTATGACTGTTTTCTCTGTAACCTTGACTGTTAGAAAGTTATAAGCATTTATATGGGATGATGTCAAAAATGCACCACTCAGTGAGTGTGGTCAGTGAGGCTTGACTTGACCTAATTTTCCCTCACAGAGCTGATAATGACCTGAAAAAGGTGACAGAAAATACTCCTAACTTTTTTTATTCAAAAATGCACTGCTTCTCTTCTAATCACTCTATTACATTTATTTAAAAAGCATTGAGTTGGCACGGATTTCTTCTTTCCAAGGGCATAATTTTCAATTGGATGGTACAAAATCTAATTTATGGGTGCCCATCCCTACTGCATGCGACTCGTCATTCCTTCCTGCATGCAGGGTCTCTCTCCAGTAAATCTCTATGTGACTTCTGCTGCTGGCTTGCTGCTCACTCACAGCCCACCATTTACCACTACCACAGAGTTCATTTCCTGCCACTAGATGTAAGGAAATGTTGGAGGTGGGGTGAAGGGTGGATAAATACCCCCTGTGTAGGAAAGCCTAGGTCCTTTGAGAAAGGAAAAACCTATAAAATACAAAAAGCAATATTATTGTAAAGCGTAAAGAAAACACACACACAAAACACAATTCCATCTTACCCCATCTTATTAGTTGAAGATTAGTTGATTTCATTATTACGGTGCTCCTTGATCCTTTACCGATATAACATATATATGCCACCCCTACCCTGTCCTATTGAGTGAACATCCATATTGCTGAACCCTACCCTAGGACACATTAGCTTCCAACCCTCCTCTGTCCCCTATCTTCCCCTCTCTCCTACCACTCTGTTTGATGGATGGTTGATGTTCCCCTTGCTCTTAACACGCGGATCAGCGGACCGGACGTTCATCCGTCAAAAACTCCGCCAGCTTAGACGATGCATTAACGCAAAATATGACGTGTTGGAGACTGCTCGTTTGACTCCTTTGTTCGCCCTTGTTGTACCCATCCATGCTAAAAGGCCCATCATCAAATATGTCGTTAAGCAGAGAACATGGGTGTTCAGCACCCCGATCATGATGTTACAAGTCAATCAGGTGCTGGTAAAGTAGGGCTAAGTATGAGGGGTATTAGGATATGAGAGAGGGTTAATCTGTGGTCTATAGCATTTAGGGATCTAAGTTGATTTTTAATTGGTATCGCCCCGACATCAATCATCATCAAATTTCTTAAGCATTCATCAGAGGTAGCAACACACTGTATAATAATCTATGACTTTTTCCCGAATGAAAGATTGCTCATAGTGAACAGATCTGGTGAATACCTAATGCATACACGATTCATCAAAAACACATCAACCAACTCCTAAACCATATTGAGCCGCTTCACTGTTGACAAAAGCAATCTATACTTCTGTACTGCATTCCAATTTGTAGGGCAACACGCTTTTGATCACTGATATCAAAAGAACTACCGGGTCAATGTGTATAATGTTCCAACGAATGCACAGAGGTCAAAGATCCGAAATTGTCAGTACTGACAGTGGATATTGGGGGTATCGTGTTGGGTTGTAAACAGTGGTTGGCCTATAATCACATTCCGGTATAGTATGTCGTGTGGGGGGAGTTATATAAAGAGGATAAACTGGGGATATGGAGTTGTATTGTTTCTGTGCACTGTAAAGAAATGCTGTCGAAATAATGGCGCAGTCCTCGTCCAAAAGTTGCCAGATCTCGAACCGTCTTTGTTTTACAGAGATACATTGTGTATTAGTATACCGCTGTACTGCCACCTGGGACTTCTTATGAAAACTACACTGGTTCAGTGCTTTACAATTACGGTAGACCATGGTTTTTATGAGAATCCCTGGTAGGTTCAAAAATTATCTTTTACAGTGTGTGAGGTGGGTGGGGTGGGTGCATGGAGTTTTGTCTGGACAAAATGTCTGCCTGAAGAGCATGGTTATGACATGTAGTCTACATGGAATATAGCCTTCTGACGGGATACATTTGGGACCAATATAGTAATTCCCTTCATTTACTGCTAAATTATTAGGTGTCAACTTGTGTCCAGTATGATGACTATTATTAGTTCTTGTCTCGCCAGTACCAGTTTCAGTATAATGTCTGGGCCCACTGGACGATAGGGTTGGGACTGGAAGACCAGATGATTGTGTACAAGGGGAGGGGTTAGATTTTAATGATCAAGTTCTACTTAGTCTGGGAGAGCTGGTAATTATGAAAGGGTCACCAGGACAGAATGGGATAAGGATAAAGTAATGATACAGAAAAAAAAATCTTATAACTGGAGGCAATGCTTATGAATACATGTGTAGGTATCAGTGAGTTCCATTACAATTGTAGATGGCTACTTTGCACTACTGGACCTCTGGTGTAGATTGAAATGATGAGGCACTTAAAAGTCTATCTAGAATCATTGAAGTGGCCCTTTCTTTCAAATCGTATGGGGGTTAAAACTCTTGACTTTTTACAGGACACCCACAATTCCAGTAACCTCTCCCTCTTCTCTTCTCAACTGAAATCTTTGTACCCCTCCCCCCCCCCAGTTGAAATATCCTTCCGATTCCCCTGCATTTGGATTGGAGCAGATGGGGTTCTAGCCGCCAATAAGTAGCGGCAATAGAGCAGCAATAGAGGCAAGGGGCATTGGCTGTAGCAGGGTGAATAGCACAAGGCTGACAGAAAGGTGCAGTAGGGAATAAGGGGCTCACGGGGTGCAGGCAGGGGGCGGCAAGACGACTGAAAAGAGCCGAGTCGTTCTTTCATCCTAATCTTGTTCATTCATCTGCGGAGGGGAGATATAATCAACTTTCGCTCATGAGGACCTAATGAGTCGCGACTTGAAGAGACCGTTTAATTCCTCTCGGCCCAAATGAGATTTCGCCCATTACTCGCCCCGTCGCGTCGCCCGCGACAGGAAGCCGGATTGTGGGGCGGCGGTCGACGGCCACTGCCTCGCGTGATTCAAACCGTAATGCCTACAATTGTCCGTCTGTAATGATAGAGTTTGGCGGCGCCTGCCTTAGCGCCATTGTGTTCTAAGTGTGGCTACGTAAAGGGGTATTCTGCTCAATTATCGCTCACTGAGCCGGTTGGGCGGTGGCTTGGATGCTGGGGTAGGGTGTAGTCTTGAGGGACCTGGAGGAGCCGGCGCTCCAGGGTCTAAACTCCTCATATCATCACTCATTGTGACATCGCGGGAGGAGAAGGAGAGCAGGGTTGATAGGGCTAGAAAACATCAACCCATAAACTCTCAAGTCCAAAGCCACACCGTTCAAGCTATATCTATAGGAATAGCCTACACAAGGACCTTTCAATTTGAACCACGCCAGATAAGGGTTCTCCGTCTGGCCAAGGATAGACATCATTAAATCAGGACCCATCCATGGCTAATATTTAGAGTCAATCCTGACAAGCCTCGGTCAGGCCGCGCTAGGTGCCAGGCAGGTCCTAGTCAATCCAGAGTAAGGCTTTCAGTTAGGCGCTGGTCAGTTGCCAATTAGGTTACTCTCGTGGCTCAGCCAGCCCCACCTAAGCTTCAAGCACGAGGAGCCTGCCCTGTGTCTCAGATGTGGGCCTTTGGCAGTTTACTACCAGGTTAGATCTTAGATGAAGACCTCCAGAGCACTGATCCTCATTCCTCCTCCCCCCTCCCGCTACCACCACCACCCCTACCCCACACCCCTATCCGATGTGGTTCCGGCCCAACATTTCAATCTCGATGGCCATCTGTCATGGCAACTGTTTCCTTGGCTCGTCCGTCTGTTTGCCTCCCCATTCATCGGTCTTCCCAATAGGATTTGGCCCTCGCTGTGCCCACCCATATTTCCTCATCCTCACTGGCAGCTATGTGTATGACAAACACAGTAACCTTATCGTGGTCATCACTGAATGCTCCCTTACCTCTGAGTCTCCATATCACATACATCTCCTCTTATCACGCTCTATGGCGGCCCTATATATACCGTTATCTCTCCAGTGTACTGAAAGCAAGGCTATTTTGTGTCTTTAGCAATGAATTAACCAAGTATACTATACCGTTTATCTAAATTAGTAGTAACCCTTCAGTGTAACTTTTCAATGATTCGCAGTGGAAAGGCAATTCGTGTGTTCACGATTCCTCCTCTCGTGAAACCATATATCTAATATTCCCCATAGCTAAAAATAGTAGGCATATGCATGTATATAATTATTATCATATAAATCATATACACCCACGTTTGTGTTGAGATTGTAGAATAGTCAACATAATAATCTGAGTCTAATTGCCCACTTGGCTGTTCATGACCAGGGAATCACTATTAAACGATCCCAATAACACTCTCCAAATTGCACTGATTATTATCAAGACACCTGATCCTGTGTAAAGCTCCTTAGGAGGCATAGTGTGGTATGATGTGGCCTGCCATCCCCAGCATTCTGTACGTGTCGGCTATTCCAGCCTCCCTCCCTGTCAGGCTACCACCTCACATAGTCAGCAGCCTGGATGCCGCTCTTAAAGGACTCTGTTTACGCAGGGGAAACCTGACATTGCTCAAAGTATGGATGGGTGGGGTGGCAGTCATCGCCATAGCCTACCCATACTCTGGAGGTGCCCAGGGAATAGGAGATAAGTCTATGACACTGACACATTCATTCTCAACCTACAATATTGCCTGCCGCAAAGGCACATCTCCCTTTTTGTCTACTACTTACATCATGAGTACCTTAACCAACTTGACCACAGGGTATATATATATATATCTGCAGCACAGAACTGGGCGCCGCAGTTATTGCTGGTATCACTGTAACTATTCCTCCTCATGGTATACACAGTTTTTACATATGTGTGTCACTATCTCCCATATCATATTGGTAGATACAATCGTACAGCTTAACTTAACCGAAAATTCACACACATATGAGTCCAGAAAATGTACTGGCACACTCTCAGTAGTTTTGCCTCATTAGTCCTACACCAAAACATATCAGCCATCATTACTCATTATATCACCATTGTACCATAGTGCATTCCTTTTTGTGATATACAGCTGTTGTTGCAGCTCTATAATCCACGAAAATAGCATATTATCTCCATACATATATAGGCTGATACACATAGGAATAATAATCTCAGTTATCCATCAATAGTTTTACCATAGACTCACTAGTCCCAATAGAGTCAAGACATAATGTATTATGTACTACGCCTCTCAGTCACCTAGTCATAGAATGATCCAACAAGCGCACAACACAGTATATACAGACACCAACCCCAACCCTATAACCCCCCTCCTGACCCCCCCCCCCCCATCGTACACCAGCACCCTCTGGTTTCTGTTAGAAAACACACGGCCTTGCAGACAACACACTACACATTTCCTGCTCTAATCCCCATGCCTGGCCGCCTGCCGTGTATGGGTTGGGCCGTGATTGGTAGATCCTTATCTCACTTTTTGCTGTCCGATCCTAACCGCCTCCAGGGGAGTGAAAAGGCATCTGGAGAGGTCCCCCAAGCCACCCCTTCGTCCTCCTCCTCCCGGCGTGATGTAGTGACGGTGAAGGCAGCGGCTAAACATCAACGGTGGAGGCAGCGGCTAAACATCAAAAAGCTATCTAGCACTAAGAAGAAGAATATAAAAGAAAAATAGGAGCAGGAATGAAGGCACTTGTCTTACATCGGTATAGGGCTGGGTCCGATTACACTGTGGAGTGGGTGTGGGTGTATATACACAAATAAAACATTTCCACAAGGGGTGTGCTGTGTAAAAACACACTTAGAGGTTGTAGGGCGTGCGTATAAATAGGCCAAATTTGAACCGGCTAATTAGTGTGCCTTTATAAACTGCATCGCTGAAACGTCTTTTTACCTGATGTTTTTTGTTATTGTTTTTTGTTTTTGTTTTGACAAAAGGTCACACATCAATTGGACATTATTCTGTACTTTTCTTTTAGATTATCAGTAACATATTGCCTCCATAACGCCATTGATGAGTACCAAAGGAAATGAAATATCGAACGACCGGACTGAATAGGGCCTCGAGGGATTTGCACCGAATACTCAAGAAAATGTAAGTAGTATACAAATGTGTCTTTGAAACTTGATCCGCTCTAGAAAATGTATTATAAAATCCTGGCGGTATGTGATGAAGGATTCTCCACCTTAGTTGTGCTCACAGTATTTTGCTGTAACTATATGGGTGATAGCAGAAGAGACCTTAATTATGTATAACCTGCAAAATAGCTCTAACACAGTACCACAGTACCACATGTATGAATCAAGTCTAAAAGCCTGCAAATATGCGTCTGATCTTTTCATCAGTACCATTGTTCAATTCGTTCATATCACTTTCTCGCCCTCTGTCACCACAGATATTAGCATTATGTTGAGTTCGTGATTTTCCCCCCTTTTGTTCCGGTTTTTTTTTTTCATATCCTATCATATTATTTTAACAAACCATTGACATCCACCTTTATCCCAATCTCATTACTGTTTCTCATCCCCATGTATCAAATGACAGCTGGGGTGATTTTGTTTTGAGGTAAATTGCTATTGGATTTCACTCCAGACAATACCATACCAAGGCCTGTGTTCATTGTTTTTTTTTTTGGTTTTTTTGTAACACGCCAATATAGAGTTTCAATGAGATGACGTCTTCCCGTTCATCACACTTATTTTCCATCTCATTGGGAGGGGTACTGTTTCAGTGTACGTAATTCCATGCGTGGCCAATCTAAATTCTTTTGCATGCGTCTGAGGCAATTAGGACATAGACATAGGTTCTCCCCAATGATATAGTTTCAATCACGATGTTATAGTATATAGACAAGCGTATATATTCTGATTGCTGTACACTATTGATGACTCAGGGGTGAAAACTGAAGAAGATTTAATGAGGAAAGAACCTATATGGTGTGAGTTGTGGTGTGGATTTGCATGAATTTTGCTTCATACATGAGAAACATTATCCAGTTGCGCATATTGCATATGATAATATTATTATGGCAAGAATAAATGCTTGGAAATCATGCAGTCTAAATAAATGGGTGTAAACAGTCAGTCTTCAGTCGTATTAGAAACCTCCCGAGCTGGGAGGGTGATGCCGGCACAGACAGTGGGGCTCTTAACACCTGGACCATAGAGTGCGAGAGAGAAATTTCTCAAAATCACAAAATCATTCAAAGGTTAGAAGAAAAAAATAACAGAAAAAATCGAAAATAGACAGGATTTTTTATACCTAACGATGTGTAGAAAAATACAGCCAATTTGGTAAAAGAAATAACTCATTTTATAAAAATAGAGAGATTTGTAAACCAGGGGTCAGAAGTAGGAGGCCTCAATTGGACCCTTATCTTATCTCTTATCTCTGATCTTCTCAAAACTACTCCCAACTGACCACTGACTGTAAAATAGGAGTGTACTGCATGAGTGTGGTCCATGTGGTCGTCAGAATCAATGAAGGTCAAGAGATTATTGTTATGTAGCCTGGAGCTGTCACTCTAGGGAGATGTCAGAAAAATGATAAAACGTATTACTCATTATGTTGTATTTTGAATACTACCCTCGACTCTAGTACTTAATTCATAGACTCACAATACCCTGTTATCGATTTAGTGGGAGGCCATCCAGTGACACATGGAATAAGGTGTGTGTGTGTGGGGGGGGGGGTGTAAGATATTTCAGACGACGACCATGCTTATTTCCAGACATCTCTCTATGAAAGCAAGTTTCTTAAGCATAATATACACTGCAGGTCGACTGTGCTATATATACACACATGTGTCAAATACAGTTTCGCATCGACCCTATTTCCTACAGAAATAGATTCTCTGGCACCCTGAAATCTAAGTCAAACGACGATGAAGGTATCTTATCATGACAGGGCCTATTCCCCGCACCTTTTCTTCACTACTCGGGCTTTAAACCTTCAGGGCCAAAGAAACAAGAGGGGAGGGAGGTATCTTTTCTTGTCTGAGCCCGCGCAGGCGCCCTGGTCAACTAGTCTCACTTTGACAAAGGTCAAGTCTCGTAAGATCTCGTGATCTGACCGGTAATAATCGGTAACTCGACTCGGCGCCGCTAGGGGACACGTCAGCGACGCAGGGGGGGGGGGGGGTTGTGTTGGGCTTTTTGTCTGGACGTCGTCTGCCCCAGGTAGGTCTTTAACAGGTTGCCTAGGGAATATTAGGTTAGTTAGCTTGGGGGTACCTGTGAGTTAGTCTGCTTAGGCAAAGAAAGAAATTGTGTTTCTGGTTGGTGATTGAAATAAAAACTAGGTAGGGAGGTACATGTTTTATTTCCCTCTCAATTCCAATTAGCACCACCCTTGATATATTGCATATAAGGCGCATGTTATCTATACGGTATACCTGAGTTGGAAGGCCATGATTGAGGCATGATCAAATGCGCCTATAAGATGCGCCCCCTCTTTTTGAAGGTTCTATGGGTAGTGAAAAGACGAAAGGCCTCCAGATATGAGCTAGAGCCTATACACAATCTACCACGGTATTAATGCTGGCTTCCAGACATGGATTCTTGAACCTCAGTGAAGTTACCTTTGCCGGAGGTTGATTCAAACAGTCGTAAATAAGCACTGTTTCAAAATAACGATTCTTTTGAACTTTATAATTTCTACTTTTGAATTTAGATGCTAAACATATAGAGGCATTGGGTCTATATTTTGCCTATCTCATGTACCGCCTATAGCCTACATTGGTAAACACACGTGAATACGTATACATTTCCAGGGAGAGAGAACTTTGTTCTAATATAACATCATAAAGTTCACCTAACTGACAATGTTAGATATGAGATAGATAGACACACTTTGTGGGAGATAAGGGTTGGGGGTACTACATATAGAAGGTTGGATATAGAGTACAGAGGGTAGACGCCTATAGGCTATTGCTGCATATGGAGGGTGGGGGGAGGGGGCAGAATGTCTCCCCTCTGAGACCGGACTCATCACGTATGCCGGGCCCAGCTGATTGCCTCCCAAGTCATGACCCTCGGCCCTGCCTGGTATGATGACTCTACGACCCCATCACGGCCCCTGCCCCCCCCCCCATCTAACCCTCCTCCCAACCATATACCCAACCCCCTCCTGGTAAAACCCCTCAACTACCCACCCCAACCCACATCTCCGAACCTGCACATTGCCTTTATCATCACTACACTCCTGGAACCTGCCCATCTAGGTAGATGATGACTATAGTCTCGATGACCGATGGAATAGATGCTTGTAAATGCAATGGCCAAGTTGTGCCCATCGTATGTTTCATATGTCTCATGGAATAGAATAGAGAGCTAATACACCACCATATATGGAATCCCTATTGGTGCATGATATGAATGTGAATCGTATGCCACGGGTGCATCTGATGGGTGATCAGTGACAGCTCCAAAACTAGGGGATTTATTAGCAGGAAATTGACATCAAACCTGCCTTAAATTGGATAGATTTGGACATCCAAATCATTGGGAAATTCAAAGCCCAAGATCACTCAGATCTAAATGTGTAGGGCTGTACTGTCTATTCTACCGTCATTGATATTGAGGGCCGGGTCGATCTGCTGAGATGTCTATGCCAGTTTTAGAAAATTGAATTATAGTTTAACAGATTTGTTAACAGCTACATGTTGAATACAGCAGATGTATTTCACGCAAATGCCTTAATAGATCCCATACATTTTGTTTCCAGTAACTGGTTAAATCTGTTTTCTATACTGATGAAAATTACATTTCCTCGGTATCTACACTTTTGGCACAGCTGTGATTTGATAGCTATGGTTCTACCTATTGTTGCCATGCAATGGATAAAAATGATGGTGTAAAGAAAGTAATTTGGCCAATTACACTCTCATACATTTTTTCAATATTTCCTCATAGATCAATACGTATGCTAACGGTAATGGCATGCATCTTTACCCATATTGACATGACCCAAACCCAAATTCTGCTCACATCCTAGATGTCAATATCCACAACCACTGGTCATCAGTAGTCTTACATCTAGCCCCTCACCCATACGCCTCCAGCTAGCTACCACGAATAATGTCTAATAGTTCACCACCCTCCGACCAACACCAAACAGTCTCTTATCATTCCCCTGATCATTCCTTGTTGGTGGGTACGCGGTATGAGGTCGGCCAATGTCCAACAATCCTACCACTAGTACCCAAAAAGACCTGAAGGCTGTTGCAAAAAGACTGGGAAGTGAATTCTCACTGTAGCTAACTCAGCTTCCATTTCCCTGCGATTCTCCACCATGAGAAGCCATGTCCCACCTTATACTGTAATGGAATTGAATTCCTCTGAATCAGACTGTGTTTGTGAAAAGTTGGAGGATCTGGTTCAATGATTGGTTCTATCTGAATGCTTCCCATAGTAGGTAAGCCAAGGAATTGGAGGAAGGAACTAGCCAGGAATTGTTTCTTACTTGGGAAATAATTACCAATTCAGGACAACTTCTAAACCATTTCTATAAGCAATTACCTTTTGGCAACACAGCAGAGAATTGATTCCCTGAGGTGACTTAGCTCCGTTTTGGGAATAGCACCCCACAACAGAACTCAATTCCTATCCTTTCGCAACACACACCTGGGCAACTGTGGCCAAACTTAACGTTTCAGCAAACATGCACCCGAGTTACAAATACCCTCAAGTTTCAAAAACTAGTCTTGTCTCTTGGATTTGATGCCTACAGTCCTGATATCTGCTCTTAGGTCTGAAGGCCACATTCGTTTGAGGCGTAAGGCAGGTTTTGTGGTAAAAGGACCCATCAGTGGGCATGTCCAGCTTCCTGACCAGCCTCCTCGCTAGTCCCCCTCTTCCCCTGCATCCCTCTCCCCCATCCTGTCACCCTTGTACCAGAGCCAATACTTCCACATAGCATGCATTATCAGAGGCGGTTGACACGTGATCGTCGTCCATCGTCATTGTATTGATCGGACAAATCCTATCACCCACCGCCCTGCCCACCCCCTCCCCCTTATCTAACCCCATCATTCCCCAACCCCCTCCTACTCTACCGACCCTGACCTCTCCTGCCGTATCAGGCCCTAATAGACCCTGCAGCCACTGGGACATGGAGTTATCGCACAAGGCGACATACGGCCTCAAGGACGCTTAGATGATTGGCGACTTTTTGGCTGAGAACTTAAAGAGACGTGTGCTACGGTATCGCCCCCATCCGGCCTGAACTACCCCAGCCTCCTTCCCTACCGTCCAACACAGGCAAGGGAATAAACCAGGGCCACAACTTTACGACCCTGGGTTATCGGTGAGACCCTGAGGCCATCTCAACTAAACTTACGGCTAGTGGGAATAGAAAGAAATGGGTTTTTATATCATTGGCAGTAGTTGGACTGGGTGGTAAGGATTCACCCATTAAGGGCGGCATGGTGCCTCCGGGTCCATGTTCCTCTGTCGTCATGACGCACAAGGCAGTGCTGGAGAGTCTGCTCACCCTCCCTGTATCGGTGCATCATAGGGACCCATCAGGACTTTCCAAATCAGTAGGTTCAAAATGATGGATAGTTGAATGCTGCTGCATGCATACATTATGACGACCAAATGTCATCGTGCATTAAAGATCTATGCTACCTCTAGAGAGTTATTTTTCAAAGGCTGCACCCCCAGTGAATAGACAAAATGGTCATAGAGCAAACTGTCAACTCCAGGCCAATGGCGCGGGTGAAACGTATTTGATATCTGTCAGAGTAGAAATTGATTTTCAACTCGAATCAATAGATGTACGTCATTCACGGTGTGACCATCACATGTGTGGCTTGCTACCAGATTAGGAACCTGCTTCTTGGCACTTAGAAATGTACTCATCTTTGATGATCATGTCATGGCATTGAAAATGTCTGTATAACAAATTGGGCTGTCATAGCCTCAGGCTCACAGGTATAACAAGTATATTTCTCAGTATATTTCTTCGTTAGCAGTATGTACACAGTCAGGATTGGTAAACTTAATTAAAGAAAGTGTACACTGCAAGAATCCCAGTGCTTAACGGGTTTCATTCCTGTACAGTATTTTATATGCACCACTTTGAAGATAATTATCACTCCATGAGTAAAAGTGTCTATTATATGAGTAAGCTGTGTAAATATTATGATAATGTGCATAGAAATGCACCCCTGTGAAGGCGTGCTGGATTCAACTGATATCATGCACTAGTATTCAGCTGCTGTTTAGCAATGTCACTATATTGCCTAGACACGCTGATATGTCGCCCAGCAACTTTATCATGTTGCCTGGTAATGTTGCTACACTGTGACGTTACGTCCTGAGGCGCCATGCTGTTTTGATTTATTCTGCCTTCTCTAGATAACAATTCTGAAAGGTATCGTTCAGTTGACATCAAAACGTAAGACATGGATAAATGGAATACCCTCAATAGATATCATATCGAATCCTTCTGGGTGTAATCCAACTGTACGGTGCCATATTTGGCTCACAACCAAATATGCCCTAGCTCACCAAAATCTTGCATAGCACTCAGTACAATAAGACATAGCTTGTGGCATTTTGAGAATTTGGTGTTCCTAGATTCAACCAGTAGTTGCTAATGACGTACAATCTACCTCGCTAAGAATAGTAACTTGACGGGCTCTGCGGAAAGGGACCTTATTTCAGGGGAAATAAGGTCCCCTTTCCCAGTTCAGGTCACAGTTATGAATTTTAGTTTGTATCAGGTTTGTGAAAGAAATGGGTACCATGGAGCTATTGAAATCATCAGGGACAAAGGTAATTCTTCCTGGTTTAAAAGATTCTCATTTCACAGTATAGATCACAAAATCGTTCAGTTCATCTACAATGCAACACAAAAACACAATGATTAGAAGTGTACCTTGGTATCATTTGGCAGGCAACATGTCAGTTTGAGTTAATCTTGATGCAATTGGGATTCAATTCAGGCGAGATTGAAGTTTGGACATTTTCATTGGCCACAGCTTTATGACATAATTAAGCTATCGTGCCATTGTTTAGATCATAGCCAATGTTAAACCAACAAATGTATAAACAGTGTTGATATGAGTTCTAACAAATATCATTGATTAGGACATCTCCAAATTCATAGTGCTCAACAGACGGATTGTATTCCCTGTGTATCCGGTGGAAGGATGCCTTAGAATGAGATGCGAATAATTGCAGTTCTAATACGCACATTAAGATACAAAACCCCATCATGAATACATTTAAGTTGGCTTTTCCGAAGTCTCCAATGACCTGATGCTAGGGTATGTTTTTTTTGGAGTCAGACCTTCGTATGAAGAAAAACAAAAGGGATTCTGGTCACGGATAACCTGAAAAACCTTTGTCCAATGAATTCCCGTCAATAATTAATTTTGTTCTGAGGCCTTTCCCTGTCAAAAACACTAATTTCCCTTTCTCTGAATTCGTCTTGATGAATTCGGATTGAACCGTACAAAAATCAAAATTTGTGACATGTACTAGGAAAAGGGGTCTTATTGCCCCCTGCACTAAGACCCCTTTTTGCAGATCGTGTCACATTTACGTTCAGGTTTTGTTTAACGAGAAGAAGCACTTAGTGTTCATTCTTATTGGACAGAGGTACATGAAATGTACATAACGTGTTTTTTCATTGTAGCATTTTAATTAACTTGTTTTTCCAAGACAGTGAGCACGGTGATTTATATTGAATATGCCTTTTTTTAATTTGTTATTTGCACGGTTCCCCATTATATTGAGAGTAAGAGGATTTAAAGTATTTTGAATCAATTATCAAGACTTACCTTTGTACGTCCCATCCCAACTGACATGGGTCTATCTCCAGTACGTGTTTCCTATGATGTCTCATACTTCATATTTACACTGTAAAAGTAACTGTTGAATCTAACAGGGATCCTCGTAAAACTGGACAGTGGACCACCGTAAATGAAAAGCCTGAACCAGTGTAGTTTTTACAAGAAGCCCCAGGTTGCAGTCTGGTATGCAAATTTACAAGGAATCTCTGTGAAAATAACGATGGATTTCTGGCAACTTAATAACCAGGAATGCCCCTTTATTTCAAAGACATTTTTTTTCACAGTGTATGGCAAGGTACTGACATCAAGATTTTCTTCCGCAAGCTTTTGATTTTGATATAGTAGAATTAATAATAACACTTCACCTATAAGGTAGAGCGCAGGTACATAAGTTACAATATTAGGTACAATATGGATCCATAGATCTATTTCAATTCTAGTTGTTTGTCAACAGTACGCACTGGGTTCGGATCGAGTGCCTAACATAGGAAGGTGCTAATGGATGTTGCTTTGCTATCAAAAAGTGACGGAAAACGAAATAAAAGATATATAGCGTAATGGTATAAGAGCATTTTTATAGTGCGCACCAGCTTTTGCCAACTCTAGCATCCTTGTGGTAGTCTTTGGTGTATGTATATATCATAGACTGTATCTCTTTTATATAAAACTCGCATACCTTACTCTCATAACTGGTTTGGGAATAACTTCATAATCATGACTCAGAGCCACAGCTATCTTCTTGTTCCCAGTAACTCTATGGTAGTTGGTAATGGCTGACAACTGCTCAATGGATATAAAAAGGCCTTATGACAAACACATTGAGACTTTACATGGCTGGCTAGGATGAGAGACAAAAAATTAATTGAAGGGAGGAACAATATCATATACATTTCATTATTTCTACCTCCAACCAAGGAGCAATATGTCATCCTGCTTTTATGAATTCTAAGAAAATTCCGTAAATACAGATTCGTCTCGGCACGAGCTAATCTTCAACACATGTATAAGGTTTTTTTTAATTCTAAACCAGGATGCAGAGTCTGTCTACAAACCTACTGTGAACTGATCGGATGTTACTGCCAACCTTCTCTGAGCTTCTGTGATTAAAAGTCTCTCTAATTGTTACTCTCTGCCAAAATAACAACATGCAAGTGCCTTGTTCCTAACTATTATAATGAAATGGTTACTGTACCACCCACTTGCCAGTTCTATCCACTGATTACAACATCAAGGATATAATTGACATTTCCACCTGTTACCCCCAGTAAACATCACAAGGAATGTCTGGGGTGCTGGATATATTTTAAGAATGCCCTTTTAGTCAATTAGCTATTTTTATGAGTTCTCCATGGCCTGTGGAATACTAATTCAAAGACAAAAAGCAGGAAGAGCAAGAGGGTTATCCTTAATATTAAAGCTGCAACTTTATATCAACAACCTTAGCCTATGCTGTCTCAGTGTATAGTCAAACAGGATTTCACTAAACTATCATTCTTTGCATTTCTATCTATTATATATGATCTTTGTAAATAATAGAGCTCTTTATCTTCTATTCCATTCTTCAGTCATTCATTTCTTTAAAATTCATAAAAGAATTGTGATCAATGTGGTTCTTTTCGTATATATCCATTCAGAAGTGAATTCAGTATGAATTATATAGGTGATACACTAGGAAAATACAATGTGTGGTATACGTAATAGTTTTGGCTGAGCTATATTCTGCAGGGCGCCGGTGCTTCAGTAGGTTTCAATCCTCATGGGGGAGACTGACGATTAACAGCTCCCAAACTCGATCACTAGCCCTTCACATATGTAGCTTGGGGACACCCACAGACTTCACAAATTAAGTTAGGTTTATTAATCTTCGCCACCACAAAAGGACATTTTTAAAGTGTCTAATAAAGGGTGCCTCTGCTCTTAACCTGATTACAAGCCATATTCATTCAAACTGCAGACTTGGTTTCGAGCTTGGCCGAGACATTTAACAGTAAACTAAGATAATCTGTTTATATTGTAATTGTTTAGATGCGAGTACGATTTTGCCTGCTCATATATGATGGTGATTAAAAAGTCTGAAAAATTTGAATATTATCTCGATGGGATGAGGAGGAGGCGGTGAGGGATTTGCATAGTGACATATGTCCCCACTAAACAAAAAGGACTCTAGTTACACACTGAATAATTAAACACTCATTCCTGATTGCTTAATTAAAAAAAACAAACATGTACATGATACATCATCAGCATACAACTCCGTGGGCAGGGATTCCATCACGAAGCACACACCTCAGGGTACACACACATGCTGTACACATGCAAACATACACTCATGCCCTAAAGGGAAAGACACAGTGCTCAGCGTGAATCTGGGAGACAAAAAAATGATTTAACCCTGGGGAGGAAGGTCAGAGAATATATCACCGACGTGACAAGGACCAGACAGGTGCCCAATAGAGATGGGCCCTACCATCGACACATGAGGAGGCAGGGAGGAAACCAGGCCGGTCTGCCTCTGGACGCTTGAAGATCATTGCCTTTTCTATTATACAGATTACTAAGACAGAAGCAGACCCCTCGGAAATGAAGTCCACATCCCCTCTAGCCATGGCGACAAGGGAAGATGAATGGCTCAACAGTTCCCCCTGGCTGCTCTGTCACGCCGTGCCACAGAGGCTGGGGATGGGAGAGCAAAGAATGGGTGGGGGAAGAGTTGTGGGCGGAGGGATGGAAGTACTTCAAGGTAGAGAATTCAGGGATGTGGAATAGAGAAAATGGAAAGACGGAATAAAAAGGAGAGGACCCATACTACATACATGTTCTCTGGAGTAAAGATAGTAAGGTAAATCTAGAATGAAAGGAAAGGGGAGACAAGCAGGTGAAGCCGATGGTTGTGAGGAGATCTAGAGCGAGGTCCTAAAGCAGGGGCGAAGGAAAAGGGAGAGGGTGGGAGGGTAGTACGCTGGGGGGGGGGGGGTAAGGGAGGTGGATTGTCGATGAGGGGAGTGTGCAGTGTCAGGACCAACAAGCCGGTACTGGTGGCTTCCGTCACTGTAGACAGCGCCGTCATAACTTACCTGGCCACCAGGGGGCCACCCAGCATGCACCTGGGCATTCGCACTACTGCGGCAGCTGTAGAAGTCTGCTGGGGAATAGAAGTAAGACAAGTGAGACCAAATTGGAAAGATGATAAAGGGAGTGGGAAAACTATGGAATTGAAGGAAAGATGTGAATGTTGAAGAGACTGAATAATACATTTTTATAGAACTATAGTAACCCTATATACATAGCATTGGCACCTATGTGACGTAGATGAAGTCAGTAGCAAAGGTAATGAAGCTTCGTTCTCATGCAAAATCATAACTATGAAAGACAAGCAATAAGATTTAAGTGAGCAGTTATTTTGAAAATATGATTCGGTTTTCGTAGCAAATATATCGGAAGATGAAAAGCATGGGAGCTACAGACTCATGCTAAGAGGAAATACTGTGGCTAATAGAAAAATTTCAGTTTGGCATAGTTGGAGCGTCTGTCTAACAGTTGGGATAATGATGGTCTGATCAAAGAGGCAACACAAGGTCATGGTCTATTAAAGGATCTGGAAGTTGGCGAGCACAACAATGGGGGGGGGGTCATGACTACATCCTACATGGTAAACACTTAACTAAGCTTATATAAAAAGAACTTAAATCTATGACATTGATTTTAGGAGGCAATCTTCATGCTGTTGGTACCCTGGGGAGGGGGGGGGGAACTAGCCTTCAAGAGCGATTGATTAGGGGTGCTTTCTGGGAAGTTTTGAAGGAAAAGGGCCTATTTTTAATACCACAGATGATTGTAGAATTTGCAGTCTTACAGCTTTGTGCATAAAGTGGATGTATCCAGGCACATTGATTTTCTGAATGTCTCCTACCAAGGATAGTTTTTTTTAGTTTTGATTTGGGTATGCTTTCTGACCTTATCCTTGGAAGAGGGTCCCAAGTGTTCAATATCTACTCCCGTGAATAGGGTACCAAATTGTGGAGTCTGTTTGTACATTGAAACTATAGAAGTGACAGGGAGTGCCCCTGAGGTGCAGGCAGGTTTGCCAGCTATTTGTATGTGCCAATACTTAATGGGAAATATCCTTCCATGGCCTTTTTGTTCTTTGAAATTACCAAACATGTTAGATAGACGTCCTCCCTCGGCAAGCATCCAACTTAGTAATATAGCCATTCCTTGAACTTTCTAGTAGCCGACGTTGTGCGCACTAAACCCCATAATACATATGTACATATGGCATGACCATTGAATTAGATTTCAAAGAGAAATGTGTAACTCAATAAGAAGGATGCCATAATAGTACTTGTCTACCAGTGTTGTTTGTTGAACTATCTTCTTTTTTTTTTTGGGGGGGGGAGATAAGATATTGCTCTGAAGGGTAAAAATTGTTAAGGGTTAGTTCTCGGTAATATTTACATCGGTGCCCCTTATTAATATTAACCTAAATTAAACTTTAGCTGTATAGTTTCCCGTCCAACGTACTGTTAAGATAGTTGTAATGCAGCTGTGGTATGGGTTGTCTCAAGGACTTTGTGTATGATAGCTGCTGTGTTTAAGTCATAGGTCTGTATGTCCCAGAGATATCATTTTCCCAACATTTTTCAGAATCCCGAAATTTTTTAGACTAGACATAAATTCCCCTCAGACTTTGAGAACATTCTGAGATAATTCTTGAATTTTCAGCGATCTCTAAATGGGATCTGCGACCTATAGATACGGGGGCATACTGTGATGAAGCCTCACACAATATTAACCATGCCCCCTCAAAGTTAAAAGAGCAGGCAATCCCAGGGATGGCTTTATTCCCAATCTGGCCACTGTTAACAGGTAACTTCAATTAGGTATGTTTTACCTGTCTGATTACAATCCATTCCCGGAGTTATAACCTCTGCTTTTCCTAAAAGGCATTGGCTTAAATAGGGGCATCATAATCAGGGGATTGAAAATGAAAGGGGATAAGTAGTAAAAGCTGGAAAAAAAGTAGCCTCTGAAATGAATAAGCCTGGACATGGAGCTGTTCCAATGGAAGGTTGAGATGTGTAACCTGTTTGTGCCCAGGATTATTGACAATTTCTGTTTATTTCTCAGTAGACAGCCCTGATATCGGATACATGTATGCATATTGTCCACCAATAATTATTAGTAATGGTTCAGATTACATTTTATGACCAATCTTTGAGTGCATATTTCTTTGATATATGTGGAAACATGAAAGTATCTTTGGTTACAATGACAACCAAACGTTCTATATGGTGATATTAGACAGCAGCTTGCTCAGGTATCTAGATGGTAGTTTTTCTCTTTATTATTTTGCGAAACCCTATGATTTTGACACAAAATAATTCCTTTAGCATTTCAAGAAAGGGAGCTGCTGTTAGAATAATCGAATTACAAAGAAAACACAATCAGAATGTCCTGCAAAGTTAAGTGTAAGATAGTTTAACACAACCTACATATGTGGAGCAACTCAGGGAAATGGAGCTCCCTGCGGGATTTTAGTATTGGTTTTGACCACCAGGGGGCCTACAAGGCTAAATGAGTGAAAAATTGAACAAAAATTGATTAAAGGTACTTTTTGATGAGGAATACAAAGCTATTTTCAATATTATATTTTCATTCAAAACATTCCATATTTGGATTGCAAAAAGAAGGTTTTAGGGCCAAAATGACTGTATTTGTTGATATTGGTTGTCATGGTAACATAAATTTCATTCCAAATTGAAAAATCAAAGAATCCCTTTGATTAATTTTCTCACGGAGATAATTGTAGTGAAAATAGAATGAAAATCCCATTTCTAGATCCAAAGTTATGACTAAAAATGTTGAAATTGTAGCATTATTTGCTAATAAGCATAATTATGCTAATTTCAATTAATATCTCCTAATTAATTATATATAGAGCATATTCCCTATGAGAATAGGATGATGGGCACTCATATTTATAATGTCATGTCTCGAAAACTTCTGAAGGTATAGACTAATGTGATACACCATTGTAAAGCTTATGACTTTATGTTCAAAATAGACTTTTCCCTTGGAGGTACCTTTTCCCATGGCTATCCACATATCTTCATCAATGGTTCAGTGAACATTATCAAACCATACCTTTATTCAAAATGTTCCTCTTTGCAGACAGCCCCTGCCCACCTCGTCATTCACCCCTCACCCCCAAGGTGAAATATTACACATTTTTCAACCTTTATTTTCAATTTGAGGACTTGCCAAAAGCCTAATAATGATGGCTCATTTCTGCTGATCCCAATGCAATTGTATGGTCATGGGCTTTCCAATGGTAGGTTAAATTTGAAAATTGACCCACTAGAAGTCCCTTGGTGGTCTTGTACTTCCATATGCTCGTTTTAATGCCCAAAACCGCGCCAAATGGCGCATCTGGGCACCATAGGGGTAAACAAGAGGAAAGGAAAATGAAAATCAGAGCATGACCCGTGTCAAATATGAAAGACTATGATGGGAGCACCCATGAAGTACACCGTTAAACGTGCATAATAACTCAATACTATTCAACATGAGATTGTTTGGAAAGGTCACAAATGAAGGGAACAAACCCTAAAGAAAAGAAAACATTAATTAAGTCAATATTTACTCTGGATATTTCTCCAGGTGCCCTTTGTTGTGCCGTTAGCGAATCATCCTTCCTTTGTTTAATGTAACAGAACTCCAAAGGGAGTTATAATATGAAGTGGACTTTGGCGGAAGGAGGCACACCCCATACTACAGAATCAGCCCGATGGATCAGAAGGTGGCCTTAAGAAAGGTAGAAGCTCAAAACAAAGGAGAAGGATGGGCCCTGCAGGACCTGCCTCATCAGGCCTGGGGCTGGACAGGAGAAGGGCTGGGTGGATGGGTGGGTGGGTGGGTGGGAGTAAGGGGTGGGGTGTTATGGTAAGGTAGGGGATAAGGGGAGATAGCTCTACATGATCTGTGAAGGCGGGAGGCTGGGACCTATTAGGCCCCATCAGTGATTCCTTTGAGGTGATCTGTTAGCAACCAGCCACTGACCGCACTTCCTGCTGCTATTGTATAATTCACACTCTTCCGGCCGCTGACGAATAAGGGCTTCCTTATTTATGACGTCATGGGGACGGGTGCATACGTCAAGGACGTACGTCTCACAGAGCAACCATAGGGCACATCCCATGTCCATTCACCCCTACACCCCCCTTGCAGTAAACACACATCTTATTCTTATCGTCCTTATTAAGCGCCATTAACGTTTTTGCATGTGTATTTTTGTGCCATGATCAGAGGCTACGAATTAATCCTACTTTGTTAATTTTATCTAAATTGTATTGATTTCCCTAGGAAAATAAACTAATTATCCCGCCTCAGTGTAATTCTGATGCATGTATCTCTTTTATTTTATTTTATTTTTGAGAGCTGTCATTGTTTAGGTCCTTATTCTTTATATCAACTTCTCAGAATCAAAACCCATATTGTTATTTTGGGAGGGGGAGACGTCCATTCTTCGAAATGGAATCGTGCACCGACTGCCCAGTGGGCTTTAAGGGCCGTTTCCATTACAAGAAGAGTAATTCACTGTAAGAAATGTGTGTTGCATTTACATGCTTTGTAACACACCTCTTTGCAGCATATCTTTACTCACTTATTTTTTTTAACACACAACACACTTTTGCCAAAAGTGTGTTAAGAAGTGTGTTCATGTCAAAAGGGTGTTACAACAAAAGTGTGTTGCAAAAAGTGTGTTCATGCATATAGTGTGTTCATAGAAAGTGTGTCGCTTCATAAAGTGTTTAGATATGAAAGTGAGTTAATATTTCTACAATAAAGGGGGTGGGTGGGGAGCATTCAGCCTTTATTTCTTCATATTTTCATTTTGGTGTATTTGTTATTGTCCTGAGATGACGTGAGGAAGGTAACCATGAGGCACACTTACTTAATCTGGAAAGGAATAACAATGTATATTTATGACTATAATTATGATATGTTGATTTAGTGCATAAATTGTCCTATTATCACTTATAAACTTTTACATTAAAATATACTAATACATCAGTAACATATCTTCTGATTTCTCTGTCTAGAATTTAGAATGGTGACTGAGTCTAGGCTCCGATACGTTAAAAAGTCGTTATGTAGGTACATTATAATGATAAAGAATTATATGCAAAATGCAGAATAGTCACAATTACCTATTCCTGGTATTTTGTAAATCACAAATCAGCATGGGAACTTGTCAGAGACTGGAGCAAGCAGATTGTAGTTTTCTGAAACAGAAGAATTGGTGAATGAACACTGTATGCTACACTGGATAGTATGTTGCGCAGCATATTGATACAGCTTTTAGAAAATTTCTATATGTGAGTGTAAATCTATGATAAACCAACTTGCTACACTCTTTTACAGCTTGTATAGCACTAGTGTTGAGGATGATATATAAGAATACTTACTAGAAATAAGCAGAGAAGTTAAGACACTCCTCTCTACAGCAGGTACAGATTCAAACTGACTGTGTGTAACTGTTATAACTGACCTTTGGTTAGGTGAGGGGCAATTAATGGGTTACATAATACCACTGATAAGATTGAAGGATTAATAAAATGTTTGTTGATTTAACACACATTTCAGTACCTAAGCACTTTTGAGAAAAAAGTGTGTAAGTGTGTTAGAAAAGGTGTGTTGATGGCCTCAAAGTGAGTAAAATGCTCAAAGTGGGTTGAATATCCATGTGTGTTACAATCTTGTGTGTTCCTGCAACACACATTATTTACAGTGTAATTTCTTTTTTGTGACACAGTAGCCAAGTGGATTTTTTTATGGAAAGGCCAATGGAGGGTGCTTTGTATTTGAATCAGGTTATCCATTTAATGATACAATTGTTATTCGATTAAATGTAATAATATGACCCAAGACTTTTCAAAGCAACCGAAAGAGTAATGCATGTAGGCCTTAGTTCTTATGACATTGTTTAGTTAAGGACATGGACACCTACTACTTTTCTGTGGTATTCGATGTAACAGCTCTGAGGGGTGTTTCATGTTTGAAGTATAAGATATATTAAAGTCAGTGTGTTCCATAAGGGGTTGTGGTAAATGAATTATGACTAAGAAATAGAATGTCGAGGGCTAAAAATTCTGTAAATTAGGTGCATATGATCAACTATTCTGATGATTTAAAAACCACATTTGAACATGTTGACAGCCCATTACGAACACGTGAAATCTCTGTTTAAAAAATCATTATATTGGTACCCACAAAATAAGCATTTCATTACAAAAAAATATATATATTAAAATAACACCACATGCAAAATGGCAAGAAAAGGCATTGACACAGTATGAGTCATATTAAATTTCCCCATATGAACACATATTCGTTCCAACTCCCCAATGCTGCTCCTAGTCCAGTGGGTCTATACCCTGGCAGAAAGGATGGCTGAGTGTAATTACAGATTTGAACGTTCTTGCCATAGCTCCTTATCTGTCCCTCCTCTATCCTTATCGGCTACCCCAGCCTAGCACTGTTTTATGCAGGAATACCATTTATAGACTACCCAAAGGTTCCACAGGCGATGCATCACTCCCCACTGAGGAAAATAATTAGTGGTCGGCAAGCGTATTACTATGCGTTGTCCAATTCCGGAAGCCGAGGTATCTAAAATGCTCTACATGGCAATTTCTCATCTTTAGTCATTAAAGGGTATGAATAAAAATTGCACTAGCTGCTATAGTGACTATTAAATGGATTTGTCAGCTGTGTTATTCCAATATCCTTTCCGTGCTGTCATTCGATTTATAAATTTCACATCATAATTTGATATTGCTGTAGAACGGGGAAGATTTGTGGCACCTTTGAAGGCGGAAAATTGGCAAATCTGAAGTGAATTATTTATAAAACTGTGGAAACTCTATTTCTTTTTTGTAATACTGGTAAGTAATATTGGAATATTGAGTAGTATCTATTACTAGCTGACTTGTGGGACAAATGCTATTCGATCACCTTGGCTGGTATTAGAGCTGATCAGTTTCTATGGTATGGGCTTCCATGGTCCTGTATACATGTATTCATTGACATTAAAACATCAAACCATATTAATAATGAAGCAATATTAGAATGGTTCTCATGTTTCAGTAGCTCATAACGGCACGACAATACGATACCGATGTTGATACATGAGCTAGGTATTGTTTGCACTTTCAGAGCATGTGCTTTCATCTGTACATCGGTGTACAAAGTTGTAAGTGAAGCAGTGGTAATTACTGCAGTTATATTGTTAATCGGATTCTTCCTTTTTTTAAACAAATTTTCAACCAAATTTTTTCACCTAAAAGATTTGCAACTTCAAATCCGTCCAGGCCTACGGCCACCCCGTCATGTCACACCAATAAGAGATTTCCCTTCATTCAGCCCACTTTTTAGGGTGCATTACATAACACCTGGTGCCAATCATGCTGGTTGTTATCAGTGCTTATCTCTCCGGGTACCAGATCAAGCATTGGTGCCCCCTACAAAGGAACCTTCAACCTAGGTATAGACAGCCTCTGCCCTGAATACATTGTATAGAGGTGGTTATTAAAAGTGTCTATTTCTCCTATTTCCTATCCCCTCCGTGTGTGTGGTGCACATAATTATGCGCAGCCATCGACACATTCATCTGAATTTGTGTAATATAGTTTGCTCGATATGAATATGACCTTGGCTGTCGAAATGGCATTGAACACCTATTATTCACTCACTCACTCACTCTTCTGACTGGACACTCTAAAATCTGTCTTTTCAAGATATCTTGATTCAAAACCCCAAAAATTACCTTTGTCAAAGTTATTAGTAAAAAGGAAAGGGAACTTAACTATGGCTTGACTACCACCTTCTGCTCTGACCCTCCTCCCTTTGAAGAAGATAATCAGATAAGAGAGGTTCAGACGTCTAGTGGTGGTCACTTTATGACTTGACGTCCTGTGACGTATTTAGAATATTTGTTAAAAACAAATGTTTAAACAACTCCTTTTTTTATATTTCTTAGCTATGAAATACCAAAACAACAATCTGACCTTACCGGCGGAGGGAGGATCAACATTTCCATTCCATATGCTGTACATAGCATATCAGTGTGAAATGTGAGACAGTAAGCAAGTAATGTGCCATGGCAGCAGATGACTGTCACAGATGTTAACTGGTGTGCCTCTTCATAAAGGTTCTACGTCATAATGGCTGGGGATTTTCTTGCATAGAGACCAAAGATAGATCCCAGAGAGAAAGGATTGTTTTATTGGCAAATGCCTACACTTTTGATATATCGTGTTTCTCTTTTTCTTATATTAGGAAATTGATGGTGAAAGGATGAGTTAGTCAGCAAAATCTAAATCGTCATGAGAATCCCACATGTATACGTTAAACTTTTGCCCTGAATAATAGGTTGAATAGACCTTTCAACCGAATTAATCCATGACCTTTTTAGTATCAAAATATTGATTCTTATAAAAAAAAGTGTATATGATACTCAAGTGACGCATGTACATGCCGCGGTCTCAAATAGATACAGGTCTCAAATAGGTGCTAGGGTACAGTGGTATTGAAAGCAATCTTCAGTGCTTAACATGCAGTATCAAAATAATCCATGGTGACAGTGGTAAATATTGAAATTGCTTAGCGCTCGGGTGCTTGAACTACAATATCTTTGGACCCATTTCCATTTGCTGATTTATAACCTATCCCTATTTCTCTTCCCTTCAGTACAGTACTATAATATGATCTGCCTGTTTGACAGTTTAGGCTGATTTTGGTCAAAATTCCAATTGCAATCTCAGTTATATACCTATCATGTTGAGATCAGAATTTCACTATGTCAATAGGATGACACATACCACGTTACCAGATCCCACCATCCCAGTATGGGATTGTGTGTGTGCTGGAGCACAACCCCCCCCCCCCACCACCACCAGTAACTATCGATATAAATCAATTGATATAATTCACTGAGTATGGCCATAGATGCAGTACAGTGTCTAGATATCGTTGTATCAGTAGACAAATCTGATCATGTGAAAAAAAAAACACCATCAAGGTGGCAGATATATCAGACTCGGATACCAGTTATAGACCATGTGTTTGGTGTGAAATCTGACTGGATCTAAGCAGAGGTAAACCAACACACAGACCAGATCAGTGAGAGAGTAGGGGTACTATTTCAGTGATCTGAGTCAATAACCTTATAAATATAACATATTCGTTGTTCTCTTTGGTGACTCACAGCAAAGGCTACACAGTCACAGCAGGAGAATACATAAGAGACCCATCAAGCTAAAACACCCCTCCTTAGGGGATTTTTAATTTCCCTTTTGGCCACCAAATCATTATAAAAATGTTAAGCTAATTTTTTAGTTCTGACATAACTACTTGGAATATTTAAGCCAATGATGTCCCAATTTAAAGATCTTGAGATGAACTTTGATAATAAATTTCCCTGCAGAGAGGTGTTTTTGCTTGCCTGGTCAAAATTAAAGTAAATACAGTTTTTCCCAGAATGAGATTCTCCTAAGGTACACTCTAAAGAGTTGGTGTTAAATTGCAGCAAAACTTCCAGCAAATTTAGAGAATATATCATAAAGATTTATGTATAGTCATAACCTTATACCCATAGATCAGAGTCGTAGGAAGAAAATCTTGATTGGGGGGCCAGCGGGGCCCCAGCTCGACCAACTTGAATTGTTGTCTCAAGCGCAATAGCGCCTATACATACCTATATAAAATTTGTATAGAAAAAGTAATTGTTGAGGAATTTCAAATCTGATTTGAGGCCCAGGTCTCCATTTTCCCTATCCAATCACTAAATCAATCTAATGTGAGATGCAAATTTTTAGCTTCTTGTTCAATTCATTATGAATTATTGGCAATATTTTGGGGCCCCAGACATACTCAGGCCCCACCACTTTTATGATTGGGGGGCCCAGGCCCCCTGGCCCCCCCTTTTTCCTACGCCCCTGTAGATATATAGTGTACAGCAAGTTGTCCGATATAATTACCTATCCCCTTGGCCAGCCAGTAAGCCACCCACAGAATTGGTACTAGAAGTACATGATGACCCTATAAGGCCTTCACCGATTCAGCCCTGCCTGTAACTTCTCCAATTGTCGGGCACTAAGTTCTGTGAATTAGTTTTGTGAATCTACAGCCATACTTAGTAGAACCAGAGTCAAAATTCACGGTATGAGGTATGATTTGATGATTGTTATATTTTTTCTGTTCATTTATAAATTACAGAAACTCCTTTTTTTGTAGATTTACAGTAAAAGCATTGTTGCTAGCAGCTTTTGCTGTAAAGTAACCCTGTTTACTTCTAACAGTGTAATTGGAACTTTAGAGGGATGTGAAAAGATTTACAATGGTCTACTGATATGTGACACTATACACATTGGTCTAAACACATTTCTCTAAAGTTGCACATCGAAAAGTGCACTAGCTGCTCCAATTGAAATGATTTCTTCACAACTTAAGTTGAATGAACTTAACTGTACTATTATGCCAGCGATTCTTATGCAGAAAATATAAGAATGTATTATTGTGTGCTCTGATTTGAAATTATGCTTCTCTGAAGGCTACTAGTTTAAACGATTAGAACAATCATTTCACCAACGGACACCAAATTGTTGAACACGAGTCACTTTGAGGATGCATGCACTGCTGATGTTTGATGTGTTCGAACATGCAGAAAGACCAAAATGAGTACAAGAGAAAAACCAAATTAAGGCAAACGCTCCTGGTCTGCTGGCCTAGTTTTCAGAAATCGAAGGGTGTCAAAAATAGAAATAAGTTGGTAGCAGCTCTGACTAGAAAAAAAGGTGTGTTTCCAGTTACATGAGCTACAATGCTTTTTTTTCTTTTTCTTTTTTATACCATTAAAAATTATACCATTTTGAAATTTTCCACAAATGCAGGGAGGGGGGCTTATACGAGGGCATTTATGGTAGTTATTGATTTTATCAACGAGGTGGGTTGTGGGTTTGAGGGGGGGCCTAAACAATTTGGAACCCTCCTGAGGGGGGTGTTAAAAGATTTCTGCTACTATATTTAAGAGGGGAGCATAAAGATTTTCGTGCATCCATGCGTACACCCCCCGTCCTGTTTGGGGTTAGCAGTTTTTTTTTCTATCTATTTGTTTTTGCCTATGGCCACCCAAATTCTGGCCATCCAAGTGATTATGAAAACATGGCCCAAGGCAAATACTGAATTTCCCCGTGTATAGATAGGCTGGGCCCCGTGAATTGGCCTGCCCAGTGTATTGGCTGGGGTGAAAAAGGCACCTAGTGCTATACACGCCTGCCCCGTGTATAGGCCCGGGGGTAAGGGGCAATGTTAAGTCAATAAAATATTTTTTTTAGGCTGTAACTTCATTTTTAGAAGGGATATCAATAATCCTTTCAGCTTTACAGCCGCCATCCTTCTTCTCTATGTCTGTCACCACTTCATCATTTGGTACACAAATTACTCTGAATTTAACCCTTACGTGCCCAGATTAGCAAAGGTGTGCTCTTTAGCATACATGTATGGTAATCTCCCGCGTATATGGCCCAACCTGCTTTTAAGGCACACCTCGAGTTTTAGGATTTGGCCAGAAAAATGAAAAAGTCATAACCTCTTTTCTAATGAATGAATTTTCAAAATTTATAAAGCTGTGTGTTTCTTGGACCCCCTGGACCCCTCTGGACCCCATATGCTGCTGATTGGGTTACATGGGAGTGTCACATATCAAACGAAAGTTCTTGGTGTCCCCCTTGTGGATCCAGGGAGAACTAAAAACCCCCCGTATAAGACATGTCTTATACATGGGAGATTACGGTATGTTCAAAAGACTACCATGGGTTTAATATTAATCAGATTCAGATGATGTTAACACCAGAAGACTCGTAATATTAAGGACTTTCAAACGATACCAACTTTGATAGGGTGCATTAAGTTTTCAATTATAAGTAGGTCCTATTACAGGAAATAATTAATTGAAAATAGGCTTAAAATACATGAAAAGTGTGCTCTCTAGCCATAGAAATAAAGGAAACATACAGAAAATTCAGTAAAATTCACAAAGATATTGATAAAAATACCAAAAATATTGATGAAATATGTTTTATGTCATTTTCCAAAGGAATTCAATTACAATACATATTTTTCCCACTTTCCATCAGTATGGCCTTCTTTGAAATGTCAAAATAATGCTTTATGACTTGAAAAAAAGCTATTCCCCACCTAAATGAATAAAAACAAAAGAAACATGATATTCTGGGCACTTCCATCCAAATCAGCTCATATCTTGTGCTGTCATTATTCACTACCGCATCATATAATATTCTAACATATTATGCTTCATATTACATTTTTATAGCTTTTTTATTGCCCTATCTGTTACTATCTGAATCAGTACTTAAATCTGGACATGGTATGGGTAATAGCCTCTACTATGTCAAGTATGTTGAATAAATCAACTTTCTCAAAATAATTCTGGGCACGAAAATATTTATTAGAGAGTGGTGCGAAAAGTGAGGGATGTGGTTCTATCATTGGTCACACCTGAATGCTTCAGGGTTCAAATTATATATTACTTAGGCCAGGGAAGAGGAAGGAACTAGCTGGGAATCGGTTCCTACTTGGGGAATACACACTTATTCTGGACCACTCCTGAACCACTTCTCTCACCAATTGCCTTTCGGCAACACAACAGAGAATCAATTCCCTCAGGCTAGTCAGTTCCGTTTTGGAAATAGAACCTCAGATAGAACTCAATTCCAATCCTTTTATAACACCCTCCTGGTTGTGAATCTGCTGTGTTTCAATGACCTTGGTGCACAGTCTTTCCTTGCTGGTTGTCTGTTTGGAGTCAGTCACTCTCGCTCAATTAACGAGACGATTTACCTTGAAAAAGGTCGAGTTTTGAAACATCTAGTCATTGAATATTGGCTATGAAGCCTGACAAGTAAATATCAATGCAAGGTCGTGGGAATGGACTACCTCATGTAACATATAACATTTTGAAGTAGCTCGAAGTAAATATCTTAATGTGCCCATTATGTGACATGCATTGTGTAAAGTGTCCACCATTTAATCAGTTTGTACTTAGCTTTCAGATATCTCCATTCTGAATATAAAACATGACTTATTCACAAGATTTAAGAGTCCATCATGTGATCTTAGGACCCTGTGTGTCCGCCTTATAAACTTCCTGAACCAAATATTATATGGCCTGTGACACTATGAAGAAAGCTGGAACGTTGTAGGTCTCATTATCAAGAGGGTAAGTTACCATGAAGGTTTGTCGACTGGGTGTCTTGCTGTCAGGAGTCGTTACTTTGCAACAGGTCATATAATATAAGATTATATTCTTTTGTATTGGATCAATAAAACAACCCGCTCCTAGTATAATAGGCTGGTGGAGAGATTGGTGACCATCGACCCTGTTTGTAGACAAACACTAGTTGTAGACATTGATTTTTGTCTGGGGAAGGAGTATGGTGTACATAATAATGGGCCATTTGGTGTTCTTGCCGGTATCTATCTAGAGCAAGCTAGAGAGGCCTTCTTCAAGGTTTCCTAGGTTGGGCCATCTTAATTTTAATATGATTTGCAAACCAAGCAAAACCCTATTTTATCCATAGATGATAATTGGTTTACTATAAGCATGCAGTTCTTTTACATTTTGATCAGAGCTTGAAAGTAAGAAATAGAGATCAAGGCCCTTCAAGGGGATTAATCACATTAAGAATAATGGTTTCCTCGCGAGAGACTTACTCCATAGTTCTTATTTGCTGTGTGAGAAAATGTAGGATGAACACGCAGCAAACACAAGAGCAAAAACCAAATCACATAATAAGGCAAGCTTTTGTGGTTTCCCAACCTAGTTGCCAGAAACCAAGGTGTGACAGAAATAGGTTTGTGGTAGCCGGGGGAGAGTTTGTAGCATTTTACTTCTGTGCCTTTGTCATGATAACCAACAGTTGTTGGCCTGGGCATAAATGTCTTCATAAATTATGTACCTGAAGTTGATAATCAGGAGAAAGAAAATTTGATTGAATTCAAGTTAGGATACAAACATTGACCGGTTCAGGGAAAGAAATTGATATGAATGCAAGGTCAACAAGGTTCTTCAAGTTTTATAATCATACTCTCTTTTGCCTTTGGCACTGTTTGGGTACTTTCAAAATATGTAAAAATGAAATGATTCATTTCTGACCTGGTTAAGGATAAAAGTGAATTGTCACGGGACACTTAATACCATTTTAACTTTTAACAGCAGGGAGAACTGCAGGTAAAAAAGGAGAAAAGTTTAGGTGATACCAAAATCAGTTTTGTCAGTTTGGTACTTGATCAAGCGTAGTTTATTCTATGCATTTTCATTTCTAAACATAGCCTCGTACATTTGCATCGCAATAGAATTGTTCCTTTGTGTAAATTTGGGACATTCACATTGATTTTTTAAATTGAGATAATGTTCAATAAATTCTTCCTAAAACCAACTATATACCGTAGTACCTCCTACGCATGAGGCATAGCTTGTGTGGAATGGACCTGTTTTGCCATATATAGGCTATGGGTTGTTTCAAAGTCTGGCAGCGCCTTATAAGCGAGAGTATTTCAGATTTGATTATCAAAGTTGTCCTATTCCCGTGTTTGCCTTATACGTAAGGTACATCGGTAATAAAAAAAAGTCTAGTTATTTTTTTAATGTTTGATTTAAACTAAAATGCCAGGTGATGAAAAAAGGTAGTTGATGAATAGAAAGGGAATGCATGTCAAATTTTCAGTGGCATAGATTTGCTCGACAACAGGAAGCCATTCCAACTTAATCACTAGAGCTGTTATTTAGCAACAAAAAAAGAAAGGAAACCCACCTCATCATCAATCATGTAAAAGATTAATGAGGCAACACCGATGTAGCATGTTTCCTTAACTTTTTAGGTGTTTGCACTGTTGAAAAGTATTTGTACCACTATATCACAAACAAATGAAGCCTCATTTATTGAAATGATTTTATGTTGCCTTGTTCTAATTATTGATAATGTGAGCATCTGCACACATGACCTAATTCTCCTGTTTCACTTAATTAACCCGCGTTTGATTAATGTGAAATTGAAAAATAAATAGGTGGATAAACATGGCTAACACAACAAGAAAACATGACTTCTCATGTAATTTGTAACTGAGTGCAAATAAGTGACAGTTGATGCATAGAAAGTTCAAATAATCTAAGAAGGTTAAAGTACAGGATGTGCAGGTAACCTAAGGTTTACTTGTAGTTGTAGTTGATTAAAGTTTGGAACGTTCATATCTTCATCCTTGGCTCTTCTGCACTGGGGACGTCTCTCCCAAAACGTATATAAATATGATCTTTATCTCATCTTTATGTCCCATTTCCATGTCTCCATATGTCTGGTTTCACTGATCTCTGCACATGGTGGTAGTACACTGCAGGCAATCAATCTAATATCAAATAAGATTAGATCCACCTTTCTGAACTGAACAATGTATTTTGGAGAGATTTTCTTTTTAATTAGATTGCCCAAATGCAACCCACAAGAGTTCAATACGGCTCATTGTCTAACCAATGAGGGATAGTTTTCATTCGGAATTGATTCCTCACCACTTCATTTAGAATCGATAACACAATCAACCAACCACAATGGTTGCATTGGCCTCAACTAGCACATAATACATTACATTCTACTTATTAATTTATCCCGCTCATGCAGAAGAAATGCACATATTACTTGCAAGGATGAGCATCAGTTACATCTAAAACCGAAAAGCAATATTGGTATTGGGACCTAATTAAGACTGTTCTGGCGAACAGAAGTGATACGATCTGCGAAAAAGGCCCTTAGTGCAGGGGGGATAAGGGCTCCTTTCCCAGTACATGTCACACTGATGATGTACATAGTTAGGACTAATGTTGCCATGACACAATTGAACAGCACTCTAGGGCTGTATCTCCCACAACGCTAAAGTCCTGGTACATTCCGTATTGCAAAGGAAAATACAATTCTCTGTTCAACCTGACTTAATTTTATATATTTTTTATATTGAAAGAAAGGATGTTGACTTAGTTGTAAGCACAGCTGCTGATGTAACGGCAGGCAGCAGGCCTTTCAGATGCATTTTATAACGTCACAAGAGATTAAATCCGAAGATTAAATGCACCAGATGTTGCATTGTGATATAACCGAGACAGTTGCAAAGTTATGTTTATTTTTATGAAAGTAAAGTATACAGCATCATGTTTCTTATGGGATAACTTGGTGAGTTTTTTAACTGCTAACAATCAAACACAAGATGCAACCACTTTCAAAGTACACCTATCAGCAGCATTTACTTCTAGGCAGCTAGTGCTCTGCATTGTTATTCCGGTGCCTTTGGTCTCTTGTCATTTCATAGTCTGCATCAGAAAAGCTTGCTGGATTAGCTTACAACAGGAGATGGGCTCATGAGTATGTCAGCTTCCTCTTATTCAACAAAAAACCTACCAATAGAAGTCATCATGATAATAGGCTTGTCTTTTTCTTCGACGGTTATAGTTACATAGCACACTGATTCATTTATGTTGTTTTATGCCAACCGTTGCATCCCATATCAATATATTCAGAAAAAATTAAGAAAAAATGATAAATGAATGTTTAATTAAAGAGCTTATAATTAGAATATTTTTCCTTTGATCATTTAAATGCCACATCTTTACATTAATCTACGAATACTCAGCTTCAAAGTGGTGTAGCCAGAATGTTGGCCTTTTCAATCCAAGATTATGATAGGGACTGAATGCTCTGCACACGTTTTATTGCTGGTCTGTTGTCAATATTTTGCAAGGTATAGTCAATGACAGAAATGTTTTACCTTTCCTATTTTCAAAATGGCACAAAAGCAATTCTGCTGCTGGGAGTATCACCTTTATCACCAAATACACACCCACCACAACAGACTGTGTGTCACTACATTGGATCTGCATTGATATAATTCGTGCTGTGTCTACATGTTGGCTGGGTTATAAAAAAAAACAGATTGATTATACCATTAAAACAATTCAACTTCAACTGGATTTGAATAGTTATGAGTTGTAAATTTCAGGCGCTATCGCCTGATATCATGAACTGTGGAATTTAGTTGAAGCACTGAATTTAGGCTGTCATCGTTATCAATGTTACGGTTAATTTAAGGCTCAACAAAATTTCTTTGTTTTGGGGTTTGATGGTTCAGACACTAATGTCTTACCTTACAAAACTCGATATATACACTCACTAAATTGCCTAGGCAATATGGTGTGCGAGAAGATGATGCCAGTTTTACATGCTAGTACACTGGTGGCTCTGGTGACCTTATAAATACTCAGATGGATCTGTCCCCAAGGCCTGCCACTATTTACAAACGTTTCCCCAAACTAGGCAGGCACATGTATACACAGAGTGAGAGGGCACCTTGGTCTACGGCTAACCCGTCACCACCTGTCCCCCTTCAGGTATTACCACCCCAGGAGGGTGTTGCTCCTATAGTAAAAGGAAGAGCAGGCTAAAAATGCCCTCATTTCCAGTCCTTTCTTTTAATGTCGCTATAACTTGTCTCTCGTGTTGCTCACAAGTGGTCATTCAAGTACGGTGCTAAAAAAGGGTGATTTGAGTAGGTACCTAGTTGGGAGAAGTCAGTCAGTATAATAAACTATAGAGCGTGTGACATGAGTAGGTACCTGGTAGTGCAGCTCTCTCTCTATTTTAAACAAGGCAGGTGACTTTTCAGACTAATGTGGTGAGTGCAAGTTGAATGGTGAAGCAGTGCACAACTTGTTTAGAAAAGAGGGCACATACTCACAGCTCTTTTTACAATAGGAGCAACACCCTCCTGTATTACCTTGCTGTATTACAACCTATAAGTCCCTATAGTACTGAATGAATCGATTTGAATTAGATAAAAACACAATCCCATTGATGGAGAAGTAATCATAGAATGGCTTCTCCTGTTACAGTAACTCATAATGGTGAGGTGATTTGACACCGACATTGACACATGAGATAGTTATTGGTTTCTCATACTGAACATGCGGTCGCTTCTGTTGGCATTGATGTGAATACACTGATCAGAAATGACTTTGTATTTTCATTTCAGAAGTCTGCTGTGTCATTTTATATTACAGTTGCATAGTGTTGAGTGCGACAGAAACTGGCAATAAATGTGGTAATTATATCAGTTGGATTTGTGCGGCTGTAGACAAAGTAATAGGATCACTCAGCTTCAAATCCCCTTTATCATTATTTGTTGTGTGTTTAGCATCGCATACGATTAAAGACAAACGCTACCCGGTAAACAGAAGCCACCTGGTGGCAGAAATCAATACCCATCGGTTATACAATTTTAATTGTATTTCTCAACCTAACTGGACCACTTAACCTGTACACATATTTTCAGTTCATTTTTGATCACTGTAGATGCATTTGAATCCCCATAGGGCCTTATAGTTAAGGGGAAATTAATATTTTTGAAAAATTCACATTTTTTTATTTCAACTGTGACCCCCCATTTTTCTTTTTGTCAAAATGTTTGTATAGATGTGCTCTTTCAATCCAGAGAGTCTTGTAGAAAAATCAGCAGAGGGTCAGTATGTATGAGACATGATATGAAAAAAGTATTTTTTACCATTTGTTTCTATAGTTAAGCCATTTTACACTTAAATTGCCATACTGTAAAAGTAAGCACCGTGACATAGGGATTATTTTTTGCATTTTTTTTATGTTAGTACATCAAACTAATATAATCCAGAGTTATTTGAGATTATCAGCAGCAAAACCCGTTCCAGACATGTGGTAGCATTTGTCTTTAAGTGCAGTTTGGTCATATATCTAAACACCCATCTGTCCTTGAATGTTATATCTGCAACTGCACAGCTGCTATTGCTAATTGCTCTTAAGTGCAGGCAGGTTGTATGGGTGTAAGGACGGTCAGATGCCTTGAGTCACAGACACAATCAGGCATTTAGTGTAACAGCCGCTAGATCGTGTGAACTTTCCGATACAGTCACACAGTGTAGCCTGTTGCTTTTTGGCTGGGTTATATTTCACAGTGCACAACGATGGCAACAAAACTAAATGTAGTATAGGAAGGGAACTAAGCCATAGGCCGTACATGGTAGCAGGTGGAGAATAGTAGCAAAATCTTGCATCGTCAGCAGTAGCGTTCCTGAAAACCACTTGTAGAACACTCTGATCCCTTCAATCCTTAAAAATTTTCATTTCAGTGGGGCTTGGATTTTTGAATTATTATCATCCTCGGATAGCATATATGTTTGCCTTGCATTTCTAAATGCTAATGATGTCTGGTTGTTTACATACATGTCAGCCAGAAAGTCTAACATCTTGTGGTGACACCCACTAGGTAAATGTTTAGTGTCGCTTATTTCAATACCCGCAAGTCACCAACTAAACTATCACATGAAGTGATATGCATAGATTTTGTTACCATTACGGGGGGGGGGGGGTACGGTTAGTGGTAGGTTGTGTTGATTTGACCCCCAGTTGCCACATGCTTATCATTGCTCTGACATAGTCTGTTGCATATTTGTAGGGAGTTAAACAATTGTGGTGTATAGCATTTCCATTCTGTCCGGCTTATAGAATGAGTGTTTAATACAAAATTTCGCGTATAGGATACATCTCACCTAAGATTCTTTAATCTACATACTTCATAGATTTTTCGTTCACTAACATCTCGTCCGATGAAAGAGCTTTGAACTATCTCTATAACCCGAACCAATACTGATTACAGACTATACTAAGAATGATAAAAACTTAGAAGTCTTTTAATGCTCCTAGGGACTGTGAGTCCTACCTAAAAGGAAAGGTTGGCTGGAACTATTTGTAGAATCAACGTTTTTCAATGTTATTTTTAGAAGCCTTTGTTCAGCTATCGGGATCGTCATTTCAGCTTAACGATGCAAATTATTCTCCTCAGACTAGATGGGTCACGTCAGCATATGTACCTGCATTTGGAACCTGTGAGTATACATGCTGTATTTCTTACTTTTATTCTTTTTTGCTCCTATAAATATGCCTAGCTTGGTAAAGTAGGTCCCTCTGGCCTCTTGTATGGTTCAACCCGCTCGTTACTTGCTCTTAACCCGAAGAGTGATTCTTAAGGCATAAGGGGTCAAACACCAAAGCTTTACGCAAGTAGAAGGTAGGAACTGAGGGCTTTTGCCATATCACACCTGACAGTTCTCAAAGACGGGCTACCCATCACCAAAGGGGACATACAGGATCAATTGCACCATTAGTGAAAGGAATAAGCTCTATATGGAAGGAACCTTGTTTAATCACCCCTGTAGGTATCTGTCACACTGGTACCACATTTTCAATTTGTTTCTTAATCTTCTATTGAGGTATCAGGAGACAAGCACTGCCCCCTGGTTAGTTATATGGTTACCTCAGATATGGGCGTGGTAGAGGGGGTTGTACCATAACGTATAGTCTTTCACTAGGTGTAAACATTAAACAGGCAACTTGGACGGGCACACCTGTAGTAACCATATAGAGGAAAGGTTTACGTGATGTATTTAGGACAATGTAGGGTAGTAGAATAGTTGGCAAAGACACGGGTTGCCAGGTAGCCCACAGAGGAACCATAATATGGTTGTATAGTCGGTGAATTGCAGGTATTTGCCTACACTAATCATTTACCCAGTGGATGTTGCCATAAGATGTTAGGCCGTTTTGAATTAAACTCCTGGCCGACATGTATAACACGTATATACACAGCTAGCCCTCATTAGCTTTAGCTGTTATATTATAACAGGAAAAAACTCACTAAGGGATGTTAAGTTTGCATCTTATGCACCAAATATGGCATGCTAATAAAGCTTCTAGTCTCATGATTTTGGGCAGAACAGAACATGCCATAATTAGCAGATCAGCTAGTCATCTGCTAAATGGGCCGTCATGCCAACCTGTCCCACGATAGCAAATCATGTAGATTAACCCCACTGGGGTCATCTACATACATGAAATCAGCCTCTGACCCCCAGACGGTATTGGGATATACCGCCTGGGCCAATCATTGAGTTTCAGTCTGTGTTGTAACTGCTAATCGCCCTACTTTCTTCAGCAGTTATTGAAGGTGTTGTGTTGTGCCCCTTTTCCCCATACAGGTCATTCCATTATAAATGGACAGATTCCTAGAACTTTCCCTGCATGATTTGCCTTCTATATTGAGGTGTACATAGGTTAATCCAACTTGCAAAACTGTGGCCTTCAACTCCCATTGGTTCCTGAGATTTTGGCCTTTATATTAGTGAGTTTGGCAGTAAATGCATATTTAGTTCATTTCGGAAAAATCGTTGTTTTAATGATGCAAGCTTGTGCAGATATTTAGATTCCTGAAAAGAAAAATGATATTCTTTTCAAAATTGGGGTAGTTTTAGCTGTTTTTCTCCTGTTTTAGCTACCTTCCAGATCTGTCATTTCTAGCTCTGCAGCAGGTCCCGTGAGAGGCACTTTAGGCAGCCCCAGGTAGAAAGTATGATATGCCCATCCACACTTATGGTCCAGCAGAGCCCTGGGCCTGGGTTACTACTGTGCTCCCGGTCCCAGAGGAGAAAATACAGCCCTAATTTCCTGGAGATGCGCAGAAATGCCTTCATACTTAGCACGAATTTGAAAACTAGGTATGGGTAGTTCCATTGATAATTTACTTTGCTATACACTCCCAAAGTTACCATAAAACAGCACTCTATATGAAGTACTAAAATAATAGGAAATAACTACATAATTGTACCATTAGATAGCCCGTCATCTTCTTTTGACCCATGTGATTTCATCCATATATGTTGACATTAGACCCATATATGTATTGTGCATGTCTTCCATCTGTGCACTACTTAGAGAGCACACATCGCAAGCATTTTCACCATCATCAAAAGTAATCTAATTATATATTTATGAAAGACAAAATCAAGATATCTGCTACATTATACATATATGGACAGGGGAATAGTGCATCTTGGTTTTGGATAAGAAAATCTTAGAAAACTAGCGACCATTGACCCTAATCTACAAGACTAAGCCTTTATGTTACCCTCACTATTTTGGCATTTCCATGGAGTGGAAGGATGTGTTTGATGGCCCAAGCAATTCCAGACCTCTAGCCCCTTGTGCCTTGAAAATATCACACACTGAAGTTGACACAAAATTGAGATCTTTGAGACAGATGGTCAACCCCCCCTCATATATATATATATATATATATATATATATATATATATGGAACTATATACACTCGTGTATATATATATATAATTAACCGCGAACGGTTAGGGACTATTTGCAGTGCGCATTGGTATCTATGATGTCATAGCATGACGTCATGGTAAACACTCCTCCAGTATATAAGGAGAAGTTTCAAGGTAACGGTCAATTGGATCGATTCACCTGTACAGGTAACACCACGCTGGGTGTTTCCTTGATTTTTAACGGTTTTTTCTTGGTTGATACTTGATTTTTGGATCAAGATGGGGAGGAAATCAACTAGAAGTACTACTACTTCTAAGAAATCGGCCAAATCGGCGAAGAAAACGGTGAAATCGGCCAATTTAGGACTTTCGAGTGAGTTGGATTCGTCTTGTGTGGATCGGAGATCTACATCACCCCACCACGCTGAGGGGTTGGAAGACAATCACTTCACTGACCAGACGGAGAGGCTGGAGTCGTTAGAGGATGAACTATGCAATATCAAAGGCTTGCTGCAGGAGCTGGTAGCTGGAAAGGACAAGAAAGACGAGACGAAATCTACCAAGGGGGCGTGGCACAATACACGTGCGAATGTTTGTCAACGGCCCGTGACGTCATCGCACCGAGAGCGCAGCCGCGTATCCAGGCAGCGGTCCCCCAGCGTCCTTAGCGACGGTTCGAAATGGGACGAAGTCGGGCATCGTGGTCGTCGCCGGAGATCGAAATCATCTTTTTCTACTCGTCACAGACCCCGGTCGTCTTCAGGAGGGTCGTCAATAGATTCCACTACATCCAAGCTACACGCCAATACCAAATATGGTGAGTTTGACCATGAAATGTATGTAAAAAAACGGGAAAAGATCGATACCGTTGAGAAATTAATGCTAGTCAACTTGAATTTTGTCTTAGATTATTACAAAGACGACAGTGATGTAGAAGGCATGTTGAGGCATCTCCAAGTCCTGGTTGAAAAAGCTGGGACAAAAATGTATACAGTAGCAGCCCTATTGGCTTACGATAAATCGGTTAGGACCAGGGCAAATAAGGATGGGATAGAGGCCTTTGGAGTGATAGACAACTCTGACATTCTTAGGCACCTATCATATGATGGTACTGTACAAGCACAGAAGGCTTACGCTACTAAGACTAGGAATGGTATCAAACAAAAATCCTCAAATAATTCTTGCTATGCCTTTAATAGGGCAGAAGGTTGTGTAAGGGACCCCTGCAAGTATAGACATGTTTGCAGTGCCTGCAGTTCCTCTGGGCATGGTAAAACTGAATGCCAAAAGGCCAGGAACGAATAGGAAACTGTAGGGGGTCGTTATCCCATAGCTGGTAATGATATTTGTTTGATGCCGGACCAAGTTATGGTAGGTTTGGTAGATATCGACTCGCCCTCACAAACTCCAGTACAGGAGGTGAATGATACGGAGATGGTTAAGGATTGTATTCTTTCAACTGAGCCCGTAGCAGAACAAAGTATTTTCCAAGAATTTAATTCGTTAGAAAATAATATAGATGTTATTGGTTATAACCCAATACAGGTTGGTAATGAACCCCTTTTTACGGTTAGTGTCACAGGGTTACCCGGCATCAGGGTATATGACAAGTGTATAGAAGGTACATGTACGTGTGTTCATTATATTGGTAGTGAGAGAGCTCAAATTTTGCCATGTAGGGTAGCTTCTTTCCTTCAACAAAATGGTCTCATTGATATTAGTGGTGTAGAGGCTGATTTTCTATGGCATGGTATTGTTCAAGGGTTTAAAATTGTGGATCCGGACTGTCGTACTTCTTATGATTGTAAAAATTATAAGTCAATCCTTGAGGGAAAGTTTTATAATGAGTACTGTGGTATATTGTTAGATGAACTAGAAGCTGGTCTAGTATCTAAAAGTATAGATAAACCCCGTTGTATCCATGCCCTGGGTGGTGTAGAAAAATCAAATGGCAAGTTAAGACCCATAACTGACTGTAGCATGCCTGATAAAATATCTATTAATAATTTTATGGATACTACTAGCTCGACTTTTTCTTATAATAATATTAGCACGGTGACTGCTCAATTGAATAAGAACAATTTCATGAGTGTGGTGGATTTAAAGTCAGCCTACAGGTCTATAAATGTGTATGCACCTCACACGACCATGCAAGGTTTCAGATGGGATCTTGGACATGGTGAGGATTTTTATGTGAGCAACAGGTTAACTTTCAGCCTGAAATGTGCCCCGTATATTTTTAATAAGATCTCTGATTTTATTGTGGAGGTGGCAAAATTCTACGGTGTAGAAAAAATTGTAAATTATCTAGATGACTTTATCGTAATTGCTGATACTTATGATGAATGTCTTAGACAGAGGAATTTATTAATGGAGTGTATGGCCTTATGGGTTTTGTAGTATCCAAAGAAAAGGTGACCGACCCATCTCAAGTTTGTAAATTCTTAGGCATTAACATAGATTCAGTTAAGTTGGAACTGTCTTTGCCTATTGAAAAGGTTGAAAAAATGGAAAATCTCTTATTGGATAACGTTAATAAGAAATTTATTTCTAAAAAGAACTTAGAGAGGATAGGTGGTTTAATGTCGTTCTGCTCACAGGTGGTTAAGGGTGGTAGGACTTTTAGTAGGCGAATTTTTGATCTCTGCGCTCGGGCACGGCCCGGTGGTTATATTAGGGTTTCAGCTTGCACTCGCCAAGACATTCAGTGGTGGCTGGATTTTTGTAGAGTTTTTAACTGTAAGAGGTTAATTCTAAATGATGGTATTGATACACCTATGTACTCAGATTCTTCCATGAAAGGTTTCGGGGCTTGGATGGATAAAGATTATTTATATGGTGACTGGACATCTTACGATAAATTCAGTCTAGGTAGTGGTCATTTTACCCAACCACCAATACTAGACAATTTGAGAAATCACCATAGAAATATAAATGTATACGAGTTATATCCCCTTCTTATGGGACTTAGACGTTGGATATCTGGCTGTAAAAATAAAAGAATACACTGTATTACTGATAATATGCAAGTTCTAGCTATGATTAATACCGGTAGGTCAAAAAATAAGCTTTGTATGGAATGGCTTAGAGAAATTTTTTGGCTTTGTTTCATCAATAATGTGGAGGTGTATGCAACCTATATTAAGTCAGAAGACAATGTCCTGGCCGACCAACTATCTAGACTTGCTTACAAGGGTGTTCTGGACAAATGTGTAAACTCTCTTCTTGAAAATGATATGTGTTGCTTTAATTCCAGAATGGAAAAGGTTACAAAAAAGAAAAGAGTGTCTTTTAGCGAAGGGTGTGTCAGAGAATACGAGGAGAACAAGGAAACAACAACTTAAAAGGTACAAAAAATTTTGTGATAAATTTAATTTACCTAAATTTCCTTGTTCTCCCTCACAGGCTGCTACTTATGCAGTATATTTATCTAGTTGTATGAAACCTTCTTCTGTAAGAAATTATTTATCATCCATTTGGTATCATCAGAAACTTAGAGGTGGCTTAGACCATAGCGGTAATTTCATGCTAAAAAAGGTGTTGGATGGTATTGATAGAAATTTTACTGTTCCTACCAGAGTTATTCATCCATTGAGTCCTGTAGAAATGTTATGTATTAGATCGTTTTTGGATCTCTCCAACAGGGCTGACTTGAAATTTTGGATAGCTATTCTCTTATGTTATAGAGGTGTCCTCAGGATAGGACATGTTGTATCTTCTCCTCATACACTAAGGGTAGGTGAGGTTAAAGTATGTAAAAGTTATGCTAGTCTTCGCATTAGAACTTCTAAAACGGACCAGCTTGGTGGCCATTCTTTTAATATATATTTATGTAGGGATGATACCTCACTGTTATGTCCTTGTAAAGACTTAGGAAAATTGTGCACAGGTAGGGGTGCAAGTGATTTGTTATTCAAAATTAATGGTGTTCCTCTACAGTACCAATATATTAATTCTAGGCTGAAATCTTTATCTATACGTGCTGGTATCAAAGGTTCAGTCTCCACTCACTCACTTAGGCATGGTGGTGCTACTATGTTAAAGGATGCAGGACTTAGTGTAGATTCTATTAAAAAGAAGGTAAATTGGAAATCTAATTCTGTTTTTACATATTTACATAATCATAAAAATGAGCTTTTGGAATTAGATAGACTTTGCCAATCTCAATTGCATTGTTGATTGGTATGTGTTTTTCACATGTGTTTGGCGTGTTTTTATGTGTTTTTGGCATGTATGGTGCTGATAGCCCCAAGGTCAGTAACCCACCAAACTCATGTGTCTGTGATATGATCATTTATTATACTACTTATCATATACTATTATTACTGTATATATCAACATTATTATTATCGTTATTACCGGTATTATTATTCCCTGGTAGCGAGTTAACTTATGGAACTATATACACTCGTGTATATATATATAATTAACCGCGAACGGTTAGGGATTATTTGCAGTGCGCATTGGTATCTATGATGTCATAGCATGACGTCATGGTAAACACTCCTCCAGTATATAAGGAGAAGTTTCAAGGTAACGGTCAATTGGATCGATTCACCTGTACAGGTAACACCACGCTGGGTGTTTCCTTGATTTTTAAATTTTTACTATTGTTATTACTATTGTTATTACTATACTACTGTTATTATATTATGCATTTTACTGACTATGCTTTGTCAACTAATTGTTATAGTTGTTTTAATAAAGGCATGTATGGTGCTGATAGCCCCAAGGTCAGTAACCCACCAAACTCATGTGTTTGTGATATGATCATTTATTATACTACTTATCATATACTATTATTACTGTATATATCAACATTATTATTATCGTTATTACCGGTATTATTATTCCCTGGTAGCGAGTTAACTTATATATATATATATATATATATATATATATATATATATATTGCAGATACATTTAGCAGATATATATATATAAGGCCCAAAATCTCAGGAACCAACAGAAGTTGGAGACTACAATCTTGGATGTGGTCATAACCTATATACACCTCAATACAGAAGGCAAATCATCCAGATCTGAGGGGATCATGCAGGGCCCACTTGTTGAAATATTGTGGAATGACCAGGGGAATGACCCATACCCATGTTGATTGACTCTTCATGCAGACCTCATGCCAGTACCAGCGGTTATATATAAATATTCAATAACCGCTGACCAATCAGCACTCTAATATAAGAATAGGCACCCTAGATTGCCCATTTTAACTGGGTCACTACTCACAAGTAAAAGTCGGTCCAGGCACGTAAATGGAACCATGTATGAGTGGAAGTAGTGCTTGGATAATCAAGGCTAACATGTCATATGCTTCTGAATGCATCTCATGATATTCAAAGTGCATAATTCTGGTATGCCTAATTGCTCCAAGAACCCAACAGTCTACCCTGTACCCTGTCACCCTTAGATTTTGTTGGTCTTAGTATGCCAATCATCTCGCACAGAAGTCATTAACTTTGATACCTGGTGCTTTATCTATTCGAGTCTAAGCATACAACTTAAAGATAGGACATATTCTAATCCCTCTTCTCTAAAATACCTCCGTTCAAATCCAAGAGGCATTGGTGACATTATATTCTATGCCCTCCATAAACAGTGGTCAGAACATTACATTGTGCTTTGATCATCGGCGGATTGCCAGAATGTCAGATAGCATAGATTCAAATGTCTCAGTTTGTAAAGGTCCCACAGAAACTGGAGTCAAAGGTTCGGTAGGCTTCCTTAGATCAGATGATTGAGATTGGTTCTGATAAGAGAGCTAGTGATTGCAGACGAAATGTGTAGCAGCTTGGAATAATATATATACATATATACATACGTGTGTGTGTGTGTGTGTGTGTGTGTGTGTGTGTGTATATATATATATATATACATATATATATATATATATATATATATATATATATATATATATATATATATATATATATCATATAATGAAAGAGGTAAACAAAAATAAGTCAGTTTATGAATGCTCTATACAATTCACATGTTTAGAAAATGTTGATTTTGATATTATAAGTTTGTATAAATAGCAATTGAAAATGTTCACTGTGAAATCTAGCACCCTCTGCCAAAGATGGCATAGATGTCCCGTAGAAAATGACAGTTATGCCATTTTAGTATAATGGACAGCTATGCCATTTTATGCAGTTGACTTAAAATAGTAAGCTTTTACCAAGCCTGCTGGCAGGCCTTTGATGCTGCTGAACCTCCTGGGAAGTCATGGTCATATACTCCACTAGTCTGAGCTGAGTGATTGATGACTCACTAGATCAGCTCGCAATAACACATCAGTGACTCACTGCAGCGAGCATACCTCTCATTTACTGTTTTCTTTTTTCAACCAGTCCTGGACTTCGATGAAAACTCGTTAGAAGTACTGTAATTGATTGCGTTTTGAATGCTTGCAAATTGAGACCTGTGATAATGCAGAGAAGGCGTGATATGCAGGGAAGAAGGGAACGGTTGGCCCGTTGAAAGGAGGGTGCTGCCTTCCCTCCAAACAAAAAGAAAAAAAAAAAATCTTCCAAGACCCTCATACGAAAATTATAAGATTCCCAATACCTACCTCTCGTGTTGGACCAATACCTCTATGCGATAGGACTGAGTATCAAATTGGAAATAGAAGATCTCTAAAGACCATTTTTTCGGTAAAAGTCCAATGGGGCTGAAAAATAGACAGTTTATGTTAGGTCATTCATAAAGTGAAATGTGGGATAGGGAGAGGAAGTGGGTCCTGTATTTGAAACCTGTGAATAAACATGCTGTATTTCTTCCTTATTTTTCTTTTTTGCTCCTTATATCTTGGTAAGTGTGTGGTTAAATCCACTTGTTACTTGCTCTCAACCCGACGAGCAATTATTAAGGCGATATTTGGCCCAAGAAATGAGTTTTAACACTATTAAGACCCTAATTGGGACTTTTAAAAATCAGGGGAGGGAACCCCGATCGTCCCCAATGATTCCCGATTTAAATTCGGCCCAAAAATCGGCTTTGATGGAGGACCAAATGAATACAGACAGAGGCAGGAAGGAATCACTATCAGGGACAAGCATAGAGACAGTTGCTAAAATGTGAAATTGCTGAAATAAGATGGCACAATGATTTCTCTAATGACACAAAGAAAATCATGATCGATGATACTTACTGTGCAGAATATCCAGTTCTATGTGCTTTCTATGTATCTATATTGATGCGCTTCAAATCGAGTCCCAATTTCACTTGCATTCACATTCTGCACACAATGGGGGATGAGAGATGGAGTAGATTTGGACAACTGAATCTTTTATACAATGCTTTCACTGGATCACACTTGAGGTCATCGCAGAGTGCTGGCCCCAGTCCAACGATCTCCAAGTAGGGCGTGATCTCTATTCTATAGCTTGTTGTATTTTGCATTGATAGTGGGCTTGTATCGATTCACACAGTGGACCTTGGAGAGCATGAGACGAGACAGCTGACTGGGTTGTCTGGTCCCTAATCTTCTATTAATCCCCACCGCACGTAGGCAATAGGACATGGGGGGAAGGGGGGAGGTGTGTCAGGCCTACTCCTCAGTAAAAGCTGTCTGCCAGCCTGTCCCCTAAGGACACATAATCTTAGTCAAGCATCTTCCTTTCTCTGTACCCCTGGATTCCCCGTCCAACCCCCACCCCTCCTAAAACTTCTAACCTCCCCTCCTCCTCCTCCACCCGGTTTCCTCTCGTGCATTTTACTATATATTCTGATCTGGATATTTACTGCCTGATTAGTGAGTTTGAATTTAGGACGTGGGTCAACATATACCTCTAGCCATATACTTTACAAATTTGTAAATCTCTTGTTGAATTTGTTTTTATCTTTAGAAATACACTTTTAGTACGGCCTAAATCCCTCTCCTAAAAGGCTTTCTTCTACCTCCACTCTTTCCCAGCATGTCAAGGTAGCAGTAGCATATTCCACCTCTTCTCCCTGGGCCATTACACATACTTTCCCACTTCTTCAACTCTCCTTACCACCATCTCTTGGTTATTCCATACCCTTCCCTATACTCCCTTAGGTCTTCCTCTCCACCTGCCTATCTTACCTCAGCGTCATCACTATCAATGTGATCCCCTGCAGCCCAAGCCCAGGCCTCTATGAATATAAACTGCGCGACTGACAGGCACTAATACCAATGCAACGTCTCTATATACATTCTGGTCCAACCCTCATGGACACAATGAAACACACTGTGAATAAGACAGATAGCGACCCAGCCTTTGTTAGACGGCCCTGGTCTAAAGACTGCTATACATATAATGGGTCTAACTCATCCCTTTACTTAATGCTTAAGTAAAGTTGTAAATGTACTTGAGAGGTGCCTACTCGTCAACCTCGCATATAGATATCTAGCACTTACATATTGATGCACTAACCGCTTGAATTGTAATTAGGCTCAACAATCAAAACCTTTTTAGAAGTGATATTTTCCTTCCTACATGTTTCAAAGAATCCTTTCCCTGAAAGGTTGTGGCTCTAGACTCGTCCCCGTGATATAATTGCCGTGATAATTCCAATTGCAAACGAAACTGACTAGAATTCTATTTTTCCTAGAAGATGACAATTTTTGTGACAAGGTGTTCGGTAGAATAAACCTATTCGACTGGGTTTGTTTAAAGATATCAACAAGGTTTTGACATGTTTGATTATAAATGTATGCGAACCATTGTTTGCAGCCTTTTTGGGTAGCACCCATAACAAATCATATTAGCATGTATGCTTCCAAATGAAGAAAGTGGGGTGCTATGGGCAGGCATGAAAAGAAGGGCTACCCTTTCCTCCTGAATATAACCCAGCCACTATTGATGTCACGGTAAAGTGATGGACAGCTTGTCAATGATCTATTTATCTGGTCCCCGCTATATATACCATGCCCTACCATGGAGAGGTGGCCTGTCTCTCATAGAGGTTGTCTCACGTTACTAGCCCTAGAAACTAATTATGATGTGTACAGGAGGGACATGAGCAGAGGCTGAGATGGGAAGTGGAGAGGATAAAGGAGAACATGGACGAATGATGAAAGAGCCTTCTATGGAAGACAGGTGAGTTTGCATTGTGATCCTTTTTTGGGTTAACTAGATCTGACATTTAATGAATGTCATAAAAGAGTGGACCTGACAAAAGAAGAGGGGATAGCTGAAAGAGACTTAACCCTTACATTAAATAATCATGTATTTGGATAAAAGCCATATAAAGTAAGGAGGCCCCCTGTGATGACAGTAAGGGAACGACAGTGAAGTTTACTTCCAAAAAGAGAAATATTTATTTGAGAGTTATATCGTGTGGGCCATCAATAGTCTGACCAGTCCTGATGTGAGCAGATGTCAAATCTGTTGAACGCCTACTGTAAGTCTAATGAATTAGAATTGCACTACTCACACACACCACTTACCCACTTTCCCTGTACTACTCACACACACCACCAACCCACTTTCCCCGTACTAATCACACATGCCACACTAATGCACTTTCCCTGTACTAATCACACAAACCACACAATCCCACTGTCCCTGTACTACCCACACACACCACACTGTTCCACTTTCCCTGTACTACTCACACACTTCACATTGACCCACTTTCCTTGTCCTAATCACACACGCCACACCAACCAACTTTCCCTGTACTACTCACACACACATCACACTATCCCACTTTCCCTGTACTACTCACACAAGCCATGCTAACCCTCTCTCCCTGTACTACTCACACACACTAGCCCACTTCCCCTACACTACTCACACACACCACTAACCCACTTTCCCTGTACCAATGACACACCCCACACAATTCCACTTTCCCTGTACTACTCACACACACTAACCTACGTTCCCTGTACTACTCACAAACACCACACTAACCCACTTTTCCTGTACTTCTCCAACACGATATATAGTATGAAATATGGGATGGTTGACAGCATTTAAATGGCACTGTTGAAAAATGTTGGAACCAAGTTGTCGACCCATTTCCAACAGTTGTCAGCAGTGGGCCAATGTTCTGTGCCTATTGGGCAATGTATTGACCATGTGAGGTCAGCATAATGCATGAGTGTAACCGTAGCAATATTACTTGCCAGGATTGCATTCGTACTTTTCATGCTGACACACAGGCATGACGCGCTATCAGTCTTTAAAGGGTTGAATTAAGCATCAGGCGCCTGTGAGAAAGCAATGATACAGTCTATGGGGAATGTTTTGCTGTTTGTTTCCCGATTTCCTGTATCTTGTATTGATTACCATTTGCACAATGCACCACACAATGTCTCTTTTTATGCTTTTTCCTTTTTTATTATCCTTTTGGTAGGGCCAAGAATAGAAGTATGATATTTGGACTACATAGGGAGTGGGTTTGCCCTTATTCAGTTGCAGTAGGTAGATTTTTATCAAGTTATTCTTTGAATTCTGTCAAGCACAACTTGATGAGGGCTTCCCCATCTGTCTTCACCACAAATTCACGTGGTTTAATAGTCTACAATTGACCTCCTGTTAGAAAAGAAATAGATTTGCACCAGTAGAAGGCTGATGTGTTAATTTAAGGTGACTATATTACCTGAGTCACTGATTAGGCCTACTTTGTGTGACGAGCACTCTATAGCTGTGTACCTGTACTATGAGCCTTAAGGTTGCCTTTGTCAGAGACATGCAATCACATTAGGGTAAGCTTTTAGTGTAACTTAAAGTAATTGGGCCGTATGATTACCTAGCCACGAGATAACTGACGGTCCCAGAGAAAGTATGTAACACTAACATCATTGTTGTCATATGTATGAGGGGACAATTATGGTGAATCTATTTTTGGAATACAGAAATGATTTTGGAAGTGAAGCTTTATCTCTTACACAGTGTATATTTAGTACAAGGCGCCCTAAGGCATACAAAAGAACACCAGATATGTGTTCTAAATTATGTCAACTTAATCTATATGCATCCGTGATATTTAAGCAAACACACATTGTACTATGGGGATGATACTAGTTGGATAGCTCCCGCCCCACTCTGGGAACCGACCTGTGAGATATGGGGTCCATCTGAGCAGCCATTCACTATAATAAAACAGTATAGATTTTAGGTAGGCCCAAATAAACAAAGTGAGATAACATAGTTAACTTTAATCACATTACAGTTAGACATTTGTGACTAGGCAAGCAAAAAAAAAACCTCTGCAGGGAAATTTGTTATCAAAGTTCATCTCAGGATCTTTGAAATAAGACATCATTGGCTTAAATATTCCCATTAGTTATGTCAAAACCCCTCCTTAAACATATGTCATTATTCATGTTTGAAATCAAGGATTCATCTCTAAATACATTATTAACCATAATAATGTCTAAAAACCCAATAAATCAGCCTTTTTTCATAGAAAATACATATCAATATGGTAATCTTTATCACAGACATTGATCTAGAAGGAATTTTCCATTTCTGTTTTTGGTTTTTGGTGAATATCACCGAAAATTTTAAATGATACCATTGAGTTCTGCATCAAAATTAGCTGAACATATTTTTATAATGATTTTAGAGTAATGTTGCCCCTCAAATGCCCCTTGGTGGCCAAATGGGGAATTACAAACCCCCCATGGAGGGGTGTTCTACCTTGATGGGTCACATTCATATACACTAGTCTACCTCATTCCTGGGTCAGACAGGTTTTTTGATCATTGTTGACCAGCTGTAAGTTGGCCCCAGTGCCTCGGTACTGAACAATAGGAGGCCTGCTATCATTCAACCTGACTTTGTCATTACCTTGCAGGACGCTAATGGTACTGCTCTATTGTTTGGGAATTAATGCTTCACCCTAGTGGGAAACAGGTGTTTGTAGCCAGGCTAGTTCTTCCCTCCTCTACCTCTGCACCGGAAGGACCTCGCCAATAATGCATAGCATATATAGTGATACCTGAAAGGACTCGGGGATAGGTTGTTCCCGATACATTTGTATTGTTCCCACTTTGTCCTACCGTGCTAGTAAATGGCTTGGTCTTCAAGGAAGTCCCATGCTCATTTTGTAAATAAGTATGGAGGAGGTAGAGGAAACAGGCACGAGGATGTCACAGTAAGGCAACATGCGGGGCCATTGAAAGACGTCCGAAGACCTTCACCTAATGATGCAGTTCCATGTAATAGTTTGCCACATGAAAGAGTGCCGGCTACAAATTCTTGTCTCTTCTGCTTCAAGATACCATTTGGTGGTTTTTAATGATATGATCATACTTTAATGTTTGTAAGTAATTATGGCTAACAGTGCCATGCGCGATCTTAATAGCAATCATTGCAAATCTGGCACATAGTAGGAAAGTGTTCAATTTAGAATTTCCGCCTTTGGATAAACCCATGTTGGACTATTAATGAATTATCTGATAGGTTGAGGCACTCGGTGAAGATATTCCTGTGTATACCTTGAAGGGCAATTGTAGACTATGTATTGAGTAGCACCAACAGAATGAAGCACAATCTAAACTTGATGTGAGAACCTTCTGTCAGTCTGATATGATGAGTCATTTATGGCAGCTGCCTTGGGCATGGGGTTCCAACACACTGAAAACATGGAAGATCCGAAACTAGTCAGCGGTGACCACTTTACGTCCTCAAGTTGACGATACCTAAAACTACAGCTTTAGGTAGTCAAAATGACGACTTTAGGTCGTCATCCTGACGACCTGAGTCATCAGGATGACAATACTGACAGTACAGAGTCGTCATATTGACGACTCAGGTCATCAGGATGACGCCTTAAAGTCGTCATCTTGACTACCTAAAGTTGTAGTTTTAGGTATCGTCAACTTGAGGACCTAAAGTGGTCACTGCTGACTAGTTTCAGAACTTCTAGGTTTTCAGTGCAGTGACAATAAAAAGACCATAAAATGACTGATACTGCCAGCCCATTATGGTAGCACTATCCATGTGACTGTTGTTTTATATGACCAAGCGGTCATAGCTTTTCAGTTCAATCGAATACGGGAGAAAATCTGAGGAGAATACTAAGCAAAAATTGTTTCCATCTATATCTATGCCTGCATATCATCAATATATCGACACCAGATATCAATTGTCAACTGTAGAACATATTTGTGACCAAGCAAGCAAAAACACCCCTCTGCAGGGACTTCTTTATCAAAGTTCATCTCAAGATCTTTACCATGAGACATCATCAAGTTTGTCTTAAATATTCCCAGTAGTTATGTCAGAACCCCTCCTTGAACATAGGTTGTTATTCATATTTGAAATCGAGGATTAAGCTCTAAATACATTATTAACCATACTAATGTCTAAACTCACAATAAATCAGCCTTTTTCTTAAAAGAATACATAACAATATGGTGAATTTTATCATAGATTTTGACCTAGAAGGAATTTTTCATTTCTGTTTTCAGTTTTTGTTTTTTGGTGAATATCTCCGAAAATTGGCATAAAATCTGCACATTTTGATAATTGGAATGGTTGCTATGGCAACCAGGAACAGGCATATAGGTTGATTTTCCATGAAAAATGTTCATTTTACCATCCAAATATGGGCCATTTCTACTGAAAATGGTGCATTTTAAATGAGACCATTGAATTCTGCATAAAAAATTAGCTAAACATATTTTTATAATGATTTTAGAGTAATTTTGCCCCTCCAATGCCCCCTGGTAGCCAAATGGGGAATTAAAATTTCCTGCGGAGGGGTGTTTTACCTTGATGGGTCACATTTTTATTTTACTTTTGTGAAAATGTATATTCTATTTTTCACTTATAGATGCAAGTTGTATGCAGAAGCAATGAAGAGGGTGAGAATGATGATAGAATGACTTTGGTTTTCCTCTACATTGAGAAACGTTGACCTGGCTCATTGTGAGATATAAACCAACACCCCACAAACTAATTCTCAAACCAGAGTCGGACCCATATCAGAAGTCCCACCAGAACCCTTGCATCTTTTTTCTATGCACCAGCCATTTCTTATGCTTCCGGCCAACAATCAAAAACTGCCCGACCCAAGAGTCAACTCTCATGGGATAAGAATTATGAGACCAATGCAAGGGAAGTGTTTGCTGTCCAAATGTGAAGCACGGAAGAGTGGGATGACTGGGCTCGCTCCTACTTGATGTGACAAGGTGTCAAGTAAAACATACCCCATGGCCCATTTTGAAAATACCAAATGAAATCTGTTGGCCCAGTGCGGCTCCTGAGAAGGGCATGGTTTATGCTACGAAGGTAGCCGTAGTTTGAGGACTTATAGGCCGAATCCCACATGACGATTTAGGGCTCCAATATCTATGTGATCTTGTCTGTTGCGTTCTATGGCCCTTGCTGGGGCCATAAAATGCAAAGGTTGTTCAACTCATTGTGAATCCCACAGTGGGTTACAGTCCAATTTGCAGTAGTCCTTGCATTTCTGGTTCTAGCAAGGACCAAACAACACAAAGAAACAATGACAGAGATATTGGAGCCTCAAATTGCTATGTGAGATTCGTTTATAAGGTAGTTCTTGGGGCGTTTTATGTTGGTGTTAGCCGGGAATGCGCGGGGGCTGTTTATGAGTGTGATGGGAAGAGGCCCCCTCCATCCCAGAGGAATTGTTAGCCATTAAACCCCCACATACACGTTTTCCCTTAACTGTTACCTAATATGATGCAATGCCTATATTAATATCATAAATGTATGATTTATTGATCATAATATATGAATTATTACCAATTATCTATAAGATACATTTCCCCATATTTCTGATGCATATTTTACTCTAATTAGAATGAATGTCACCCACGATATAGCCAAGCCTCTATCTACTACAAAGCCAGCTCCATGTAATCATACAGTCTAAGCCCCATTCAATGTCTAAACAATGCTCCAGCACCTATAGATGCTGGCTGTTACCGTTATCCTTTGAAGGATTAGCTCCCTCTATTGATAAAACACTAATATCTACACAAGGCCCACCTGGTGGATATAGGAGTACACCACTCCCTGCCCTCTCACCAGGTGGCCCCCATCATACTTGCAGTGTGGTGGAGGGCAGGGTACTTCCTGTCCCTACCAGCCAATAGTATATCCTGTATCATGTCAACCAATTGATGCCATATTCTAATTACCCAATCATAGAAGGGAACACCTGTCTACCACCACTGGACACATGTAACAGCAATCGCTCTTATCCAGAAACTCAAGGCCAGTGGTCAGGTAGCTCCAGGTGGCCCTCCATACTTGTACATCACATTACACTTATGGAATAAATACCACAATCTTCAATCTCCAACTCCTGGTTGATACTTCTCATTATTTAATAGTACATCACAGCACTACAGAATGTAGCAGAGAGATTATCAATGCTGCAGTGGGTTGATGGACAGCTTGTCAATGGTCTATTTGTCCAGTTCCCGCCACACCCTGTACAATGTGGAGGGGCAAGTCCCTAAAAGATGCATTTCATGTCACAGCTACAAACAGGAAGTGGACCAAGTAAAGGGGATAGAGGGAAGCCTTCCATCTCCAGGTATGATGGAGGTGGTTGTATGGCTAACCGGTCAATCACAATGTGGACTGTGATGATTCTACGGCCCAACCCTGACATAGAGGATGCTGAGGGTTCTACCATGATGATGACTTTTCACAGACCATATTATATTCAATTCAAAATTTGCATACCCAATTATGGCTATCATCCTTTGGTCCTTTGGCGATTTGCTATAGATTGCCTGCCCAGTGCAAAGTTTTCGCTAAAATATGCCTCGATGGAATAAACCTACCCTGCTGACCACCACCATGATAGGAGCCAGGAGGGATAGAGTGAGCCACCTGATGTAAAAATCCCATACCCCTTAAATAGTAGAGGCATCTGCACGTATGCCACGCGTTTTCCAGTTAAAAAAGGTAGCCCAGCATCATGTGATATGCTGGAAGACTTTCACTTCCATTGCAAAATGCTAGCTCAGTGGGCAAATAAAAAGTAATCAACTTGACAAAAGAACTTTCACGTGATAGATATGTTTGGAAAAGAGCAATAACATTATACAATATAATACCCATGATATATAAATGTTGATTACCTGGTAAATTCAAAAAGGAAATGTCAATGATTATGATTAGCATCTTTTTCTGAACGTAAAAAGAAACATTCCTGTGCTGTGTGGTTTCCCCATGTTAGAGGATCTTCAGCCTTAGCCTTAAGACTACATTGTAATTCTAGGGGGTCAGATCTTTGCTCTTTCAACATAATAAATTATTCATTCTAGTATTCCTTTACATTGAGGAAGACTAGTTGTGTCCATGTGTTATTTATGACCTGGAGATGACACCCAATATTAGAAGTACATGCCCTACATGTAAGCTTGGACAGAGATTTGTCAAGTGGCCCCACTGACTGTGTAGTTGAAACACTTTACTGTATTGAACTGCAATGATATAGCTGAACAAGGAACTCAAGTTTGGTATGGACTGGTTTAATTGTGACTGACTTAGGCTACATTTTGCAAAGCAGTTCCACACGGTTACACATAGTATTTCTACCCCACACTGAAAACCTAGAAGTTTTGAAACTAGTCAGCGGTGACCACTTTAGGTCCTCAAGTTGACGATACCTAAAACTACAGCTTTAGGTAGTCAAAATGACGACTTTAGGTCGTCATCCTGATGACCTGAGTCATCAATATGACGACTCTGTACTGTCAGTATTGTCATCCTGATGACTCAGGTCGTCAGGATGACGACCTAAAGTCGTCATTTTGACTACCTAAAGCTGTAGTTTTAGGTATCGTCAACTTGAGGACCTAAAGTGGTCACCGCTGACTAGTTTCAGATCTTCCATGTTTTCAGTGCATCACAGTGCCTGATCATTCAGAACGGGAATCTGGATACTAACCAGTTAGAAAACCACTGTGTTTCGTATAATCATATAGTTCAATAATAGAAATCAATTCAACATAACTTTATCTTCATCGTGGTTTAATTGTCGGTTCATTTGGATGTGTTGCTGGTCAATCAATGACATCATGAAATGAAACTGACAAGTGACCATTTGGGTACTTGTGCAAATCTGGGTTAAAGAAACATTTCTGGAGGATCTAACCCATCCATCCAAATTCTTATATGTTTAGTCCGGGTAAAATCTGTCCAATTTCCGGATTATGTGAGATGTTGATAGTTTCTAAGTGACTAGAGATCCTGTAGCTCCTCACAGATACTCATACAACTAACTGATTCTGTGTTAGAAATGATCCTTTTGGCAATGACCACAAGCTGAGACTGATCAGGTCTGAGTTCCCCGACCTGTAGGTGGCTAGCTGTACCCTATCCCTACATTTTATTGCCTTCTCCCTCTGCTCTCCAGCCCCTCCAATTACTTACCTAGTGTTCAATCACCTGTTGTTTGGCTGCTTGTAGGGATGGTGTCGGCTCTCCTCCAGCAGCTGTCCACTTGGTCTCAGAGGTTGATGGATCATGGGCGCACCTTGTCATTATCATGTAGCACCCAATATCCTCCTCATTCAGACTATGGGAATCAGAGCCTTTGAGTCTAACCCAGAGATACATGACTCAATACCCTGCTCCAGTATCTTAACCTATGGATAGATAGAGGGGTGAGGTACCTCATCATGTTGATGGTCCATACTCCTGAATAAAATCAGTTAGCGCTAGTATAAAGATGTCTATAAATAACATGACTTAACATGCCTACGGATTTTTTTTAAAGAAATTCATTCTGAAAGCATCACTGGCCATCCTTTGGTTAGACTCATAGTATTTATGGAAAGGATCTAGGTAAGCCTCGTACCTGCTATTGTTAGCCTACATCCAGTATGTGATACCCAAAATAATTCTTGATACAACTGCTCTTTCATTATGTTTACAAACCTGGGACATTCAATCTCCTATTCATTGTTCTGCACCTTTTCTTGGGTTCTTTCCCTCTTTTTCTTGTTTCCTCAAATATCCCAGTGCATGTTCACATTCCATATCTATTTATACCTCTCAAGGGTAGTTGTAGATGTATCTTGGAGGAGGCCCCCCATTTACGTGGGTGCAGAGATAAATTACAAGTGGCTTGGATTCTGCAAGAAAGCTCCTCGCCGCTCTTGAAATATGGCCAGGCAGAGGGGGTGAATATAAATGATGACAACATATATCCCTCTCCCTTTATCAGAAATTATATTGCCATAATTAAAAATCTAGCTGGCTTACCTTTATGTCTTTGGCTAGTTCCTCTTAAAGGGGATGATGAGCTCTAGCAGCAATAATCTTAACATCTATTGTATGATAAGTTGTAGGAATTTGTTTGACAAATAGTAACATTACATTTTCTACGTCCATATCATAATTGAACAATTAGCATGCATTCATGGTACCTAAACATCCTGATGAAAGTGGATAAATTCCCCCGAAATGTCGATCAACCATAGTTGTAAATACTTATCTACAAATCACATGCTACAGTTGTAAACTGATCATCCTATTGTTATTTTAATAAAACTTTAAAGTTTACTTGACCTAGTCTGGTTTTGTGTGATATAAAATTTTCTGGAACCTAAACAATGTATATATTTAGAACATGTAGGCCTATGAGAAACATCATGCTACTAATAATCTTGTAAGCCTATACCATACTGTTATTGTACAACCCTTTTCATTAGTGAGCTGCTAACGAATGCTGAAGAGAAACGATACCAGGATAAGCTTGTATTTCAAGCTTGTATTTCCATAATATTTATTTCCCCATTGGCTCTGCTGTCTGTTGCTATCCCGGTCAATATGATTTCTGATGACAGCTTTTATTTTGATGAACCACGTATAGGGCCTATATCATTGGGCAACAGAACAATATTAGGCTGCCACCATGTGTTATGATATTGAATTATATAAATACCTGAACAATGTATAAAAGTAATTGCTTTGTTTTGTGTTTTACCACCACACTCTTCCGCCGCAGAAGAGAAGAACTTTCTGTATGAAGGCCAATGAGTATTAACCAAATTCTGTACACTTTCCATGCTTGTCTAAATTTTATCCATAATAGCGTAATCTTAAGCTAGCTCACTAAATTCATAACACAAACATTATTGTACAACTCAATTAATACATATCCGCGCTGACAAACGCTGTCACGTCCTTATGATAATCCCTAAGCATAGTAGGTCTATGTATATAGTATAGCGTCGGAGACCTCTTATTTCTGCAGTACAGGGGGGCCTGTAAGATTTCAGTATAGCAGGGTCTTTAAGAGACTTGAGATTCAAGTTTGTAGGATCTATACAATGTCACCAAGGCCTGCCGTGTCTGGGTTCTGTCCCAGGGGAATGGAAGGTCCTTAATCGATTAGGATGAGAAAGACATCGCTGCAAATCTAGGTCTTTGGCGGCTGGCACCTAGGTACCTTATCACCTAGCCTTCCCCCCTCACCCCAGTCCCTACCTCACTCACCAGGGTAATGACCCCGCCCACCCTACACTACCAAGGTAGGTCAGGGAATCTCTCCCTCCTGCCAATAATGATGCCAATGTTGGAATAATTGAAGAGACGAGATTTCCCTTCGGGTCCTTGATTATGTCACGAGTATACTCCAGATGCCCTTCGTGTAGCAGGGAGCTGGTCTTTGTGAAAGGCTGCTCTCCATATTAGGAAAGTATCACTACACAGCCATGGGTAGCAGTGTATGTATAATAATGTTGTATGTCTCTCAGAACTCACTAAGATGGGTCATCTACCAAACACTGCCAAAACATGTTTGTTGCCGATTTTACATAAATTGAATGCCATCGGCCATCATTGGGCCTCTCTTTGGTGAAATTTAAGTGTGACAAGCCCTCTGAAGAGTCGTCACAGCTATAATGCTTACAGAACTAACAAATTCTTTGGTTAACGCTATGGAATTTTCGTTGTAGGCGTCAATGACGGGTCTAGTTGGTCATGTGACCTCAATATATGGGCAGATAAGGCCATGATGTCACACACAGTGATGGTGGCCACCTGTTGGCCCCCTGTCTGCCGCTGGTATGCAGTGATAATGGAATTTAATAGATTTTTGGGGTGAAGTAGGAACCATGATTACATACTCCAACCTCCAATAAAACTAGAAGCTGGGGTCCCTAAGGAAACTTTGCCTACACTGTCCATCAGTGACTGGTGGCCGTCAGTCAGCCGTCAATGTTTTTTTTTGTATACAAAGATGATGATCATGTAACCACCCACACTTGTCAGGCTATTATCCAACAAGTGTGTTTAGTCTTATTCCACAAATGACATTATGAACTTCTTGAATAAGAGCTATTTTGTTTGATAAGGGCCCTACAGGCCCGCTTTGGGATTTGGGTTTATCAGTGTTCAACATAGGACAGGCCCAATTTTCTCTAACCTGTTTGACATTGTGAGGGAGGCATGCTTCTGGTACCAATGGTTCTGGGTGAGGCCCAATTGCACACAGACTACATAGGCATTGTTCCCTATAGTAGGGTATAGTAGGGGAGTCTAAATTTTGTTTCCTGTATTTCAATTCTTTGTTGTATTTTTCCAGTTATGTAGCAAAATAGATTTATCTGTCATAAGTATCAATTATACTTGCTAAAACAAATGTATAGAAATACAATCTCGGACTTGTTCACTGCAAAACGTTTTCCCCAGACCAATTCTAAGCCTTAGTACAGCTATTTTAATCCAGTAGATGCATGTGCTCTTGGTCTTAAATATTTCACAAGTATAGGTATTGCCATTTCGAGATCCAACTGATATCGAGATAACTATATTATTGAAGCAATAACTCTGCTGAGGAAGAAGACAAACTCCCGACATGCGCTTTTGAGCTTGGACCCCAATCAGTTTTTTTTAGAATCAAAGGTCATTGGTCTTGCTTTTGGTTCCACTTTCTGCAGAACAGAAACGCCTCCCAAGTCCTTTTCTTAGAAATACCATTGGCATTCTTTTCATCCACTTTCCTTTTCGAGGGATGGGCAGCTTTGTCCCATTCTTTCATTTTCTCGTCATAGGTATTTTGCAGGTGCAATCTGTCTGTTACAAAGGAAACAACATACCTTGCTTGTAATTTACCATTGACATGCTTTCCAATGGACTCCTTTACTTTCTACACCTTAGTCTCGGAACCCTGCTCTGCTACAAAAGCATCTTTGGTTGTGAAACCAGCCATTAACTCTGTATGGAGGTCTCTCACCCTTCGAATTGTGTCCTCGAACTTAATCCCATGACAGGCGTACATATGGGAACCATATTCGAACGAAGCACAGTCATGTAAGGGTTTGTGGCCTTACGGACCTGGGGGGTTCGGGTCTTACGGTTCGGAAAGAAAGAGTAAGACAGTATTCCAAGTGTATGCCAACGGTTAGGTTTATTACTTAACGCACACTCACGGCTGCCGGATGATATCAAAGAGGCAGCTAATATTAAAAGACAATGGTTTACATGGTGTGGAGGCCAGAAGGGCCTCTGACGTAGCGGCTGAGCCCTGGGCTTTATATACGGACCCAGGTGTTCGTCGTCAGATGTCCCCACAGACCCGGATCGGTGCTGCCACCTATCCGGAACCTGAGGAACGTCCGACGACTCGACTCACCCGCCACGTCAGACGGTACCCAACTCCTATGGTTTAATAACGTGTACCTCTACACCACTCCCCCAGACATTTAGGAGGGTGTTATACATATAATATTACTAGGATAACATTTCTACATGTCTAAACCTTTAGTAATAGAGGTACAACCATAGGTATAACATTAACACCAAATTAAGTATGAACCGAATGTCATATATATATTCGATAGTGAAATGTAGTTACAAATAACGATTAGGATGTTGAAATATTATACGAATTACTTGAACAAGAGACAGTTATGTGAAACGGAACTGTCTGTCTTTTAAATTATTATACCACATAATATTATATTATATTTACGGTATAACTAATAAGACAAGTAATATGAATCGTATACATGTGATGATGACAGTTATGTGTAACGGAACTGTCGATAATAAAATATATCACATAATAACATCCGTATGTGTGTTTGTAGTTATTAACACCACATTTGAATATGTAGTCTTAAAGAAGACTGTTATAGTAACATCACTATATAATGACATGTCGTATATTATTAACATACGAATCCGTTAAAGATTCCGTGAGTAGTATGAATAGGGTTATTTATACCATACACTTGAAAAAAAAAAGAAAAAAAATTCACGGTGTGGTAATGAATATAATAATGATATATTATCACCGTGTACCCAATAACCCTTATAGCACCAGATCAATATACTTATTATACAATTTGTCTCGCAGGACAATAATATGTGTTTTCTGGTGAGGTTTAACGGATCTTATAATATGAATGCTAATAATAATCAGAGATCCGTTTCAAGAAAATGTCTATGTACCCGTATCATAATATGTATCTAGTGGATATGCACATACATATAATATTATAGAAAAATAGAAATATGACATTATATACAATATACAGGAATTATAAATGCTGCTGAAGTCTTCTGCTGTATCCTCCGGGTACTAGTAGGTAGGTGTGGTCAGCTAACCACGGGATGGACGTGCTAAAGTTTATAGTTTCCTTATATAGAGTGAACACGGTAGTTGATTTTGGGGCAGCTACCCACAATCCTCTAGTAGTGCTAAAGTTTGTAGTATATCCGAATGGTGTAGATTTGTAAAATAATAGTCCGGATGTGTCAACTATGTAGAGAACGTAATCCTTTTTAAGCTTAGTTGACATAAGTAAATAATAGTCCGATATAGGTTGATCCGGAAGTAATAGTAGTATTTGATATAAGTCCATTCGGGAGTACAGATGAGTTGTAGAGGTAAATCGTAAAGTCCATCCTAGTAAGTGGTTAGCACGGGTAACAGCAGGAGTCTGGAACTGGCATCCGGATACGTCTCACAGCAGCAAGTCTACTATCGGATTGTTCATGGATGAAGTTATAAATCCGAATAGACTATTCAGGGTGCAATAAAGTTATACAACCTGAATTATACAATAGACTGGTCATAAGAGGAACCCGGAACACATACCATAGGTGTTCATACACTAGTGAATAAAACATTCGCAGACCTATAGGGTTCCGCAAAGACTATATCTGGTCATTAAAAAAAAATTATAGAAGAAATAACCCTAGCATGCTTAAACGGATTTCTTAGCATGCTTCTTCTTAAGAAGAGCTAAAGCCGACTCGGGAGTGCCGTCCCACTCGTCCAAGTCGACTCCGAACACCCTCATGAACTTAGTGTTCAGATTGGTGTTTCGAGTGATCTCCTCTTTTACACGCTTTTCCAACACGTGTACATCCATAGCTGCCTTTTCTTGGGCAGCTGCGGCAGCCTCCTCCTGGGCCTTCACATCGTCCCGGATGAGGGTCTCGAGGCGTTGCTTTTCGGCGTCGCCCACCTGCTTCAAGCACATCAGGGTGTCATTTAGGAGACCCTGATGAAACTCGGTCGCTTTTTCGCGAACACACTTCTCCCAGTGGGTGTAGATGGCCTTTTGGACATCTGCCTCCCCCTGGCGAGACTTCTCGAACCAAACTTCCGCATTACCGGTTTTAATGGTAATAGCGTCTTTTGGTTTCGCAGGTGCAGCGACAGCCTTGGGAGGAGTCGAGGCGGCCTGTGGACCACTTCCGGGTTTAGGGCTTCCGGACACACCTGCCGTTGGTACACAGTAGGCAGGTGGTGCATTCTGCTTCAGTCCCATTTGCAGGTACATGTTTAACTGCTCCTGGGTAAAGGTAACTGGTGGGGCGGCTGGAGCGGATGCAGATCCGGCGGCAGCAGATGCGGTGGTCTTCTTTGGCATAAGGCGACCATCCTTTCCTACCACCAAGGTCTGGCTCTCAGGTCCAGGTCCCTGGTTTAAGGACGGAAAGTTTCGAGAACTCACTTTCCCAGGTTTAGATACGGCTCCAGCGTATCCGGCAGGTTCGGGCTTCTTGAACACCGGAGTGCCCTGAGCCTGCTCTGCGGGGTGCCTAGCCAGAGGGGACCTGGAACGGTCCTCTGCTCTGACTTTCGGTTTAGTCGTGCTCTGACCATTACCGTTGCCGCCACGGTTCTGATCTCTCCTGCTCCTTTCACGAGCTCTCTTTGCATCCTTTCCGGATTCCTCGCATTTCTGCCAGAGAGACTCGTGCATGTCCAGTTTACCCTTTCCAGGAGTCAGGACTATCTTTGCTCTGAGTTTCGAATCCTTGGTCTTGGGAACTTCGCAGAGGACTTGGTCCCCTGGTCGGATCTTAGACCAAGCATCCTCGCTCAGACTGTCGAACTCCTTCATGAGTTCCTGATGAAGCTCCATGATGCGCTTCCGTGCCCCGTCCAAACCTTCTGCGTGGCATTTCTTCTGGTGTCTAGCCAGATCACTACGTCGGTTGTATTGCACCTTCGTAGTACACTTCTTGCCCTTCTTACCATAACTCGGATCACAGATGTAAACCGGGTGATGGTGGAAGTGGGCCTCTACCAGATGCCGTTGAAACCGGGCTGGAGTACTCCAGGTCCGGATCGAGACATCACTCGCATCCTGGCAGATAGAGAAGGGACAGGACTTTTGATCGTCGCCGTACCACTTCTCTAAAGCCCAACACAGCTTCCTCCTCTGGGTATAAGTGTAATACCCTTCGGTGTGGTTTAGCATAAGCCACATCTTTCGATAGGCTTTGCTCGGATTGGGGTCCTCGTCCGAAAGACGCATCCAATCTTCATCATCCGACTCATCGTTCTTATTGATTGAGTCTGGACAGGCATAGAGGGTAGAGCCGTCCTTCTTAACTCCGTACGCACAGTCGGAGAAACACGTCGGAATCCGGGTTTTGAATCCAGATTTGGCGTTAGCCCAGCGTTCGGCCTCGGTTTGAGTTGATGGAGTGGCCTTCTCATCATACTCAACCGAGGACTCGTGCACAGACTCCTCGTCAGACGATTCAACCTCCATGGCAGTACTGCCGGTGGTTGAAGTGCTGGGTTTCGGCTCGGCCTTTGCAGAATCCGGGAGATTCTTAAGTTTCCGAGCAGCGGACCTTCGGTTCTTGCTGACCTTCCAGTCTTCCTCCGGTTCCTGGGTTCCGGATGTGCTGGAGGTCAAGGCTCCTACCTGGGTGGTAGTGCTGCCGGTGGCTGGTGTAGCACTGGCTGAACTTCTGGTGGAGAGTTTCAGGTCAGGGATAGGAGGTGCGGGTGCTTCCGCGGCCCTCTTAGCCTCTTCCTGAGCCTCTCGTTCGGCAGTCATTCGGCGGACGAGAACCGTCCGAATGGCTGCACCTCGGTCCATACCAATTAGTGAACCGTACTGGACGTCCACTAATTCCTGCTCGGTAATATAAATACCTTCATCCCACTGCTCGAAGTTAGCAGCGGCCTCCCGGTACTCCTTTGTGGTCCGGTACTGGGGCCGGGTAGCACAAGGGCGTGGGTAAGTCTGCCCCTCGGAATCCGAGACGCAGCCTACCCAGTTGATGTTCTTTGCCTTGATGTTCCACAGGGACATGTCCGGCTTAGGGTACGTTCCGAGCTCGAAGGCTCGGTTGGCTTCATACACTGTCTCGCGGAAGTCAGCGTCTACCATAAGTCCCCGTTGGAACCACGGCCAGTCTCGAAGCCACTCGGGAGGCGTCCTGGTCAGCTGATCGGGAACCATAACGCCCTCGACAGCTACCCTAACTTTCGGGTCCAACCTGACTGGTGTCCCGTCTGCGTAGGTCACTTGTGCCTGTAGTTCCGGGTGGACATACAGGTAGCGACCATCGTATTCTACTGGGAACGGGTCAGCCACTGCTGGCTTCCACTGGTCCTTCGAGCCGTCGACTTGTGTGGTCTCGGACTCTGTCGCTGCGGGTTCAGCACTCGCAGTCGCTCCGGATTCCTCTGGTGGGAGTGGAGATAGCATCTTCTCTGGCTCATTTAGTGAAAATGAAGCCAGTTTCTCCTCGAACGAGCGATCCGTGGATTCCTCCACGTCCATCATCTCGCTCTCTTCCTGTGTAACAGGCGACAAAGCTTCCGGAAAAGCTTCTGCGGACGGAGTCAGCTTATCCGGGTCACCGGATAGCTTGGCTGCAGCTACGGATTCCTCAGCCATGACTGGGGAATCGCCCACGGGAGTAAACTACTTCTTTTTCCGGCTTTTACGGCGCCGGGGCCGACACAAACGGAGTCTGTCTACCAGGAGACAGACTCTGGAGGAGCAGCGAGGGGTTTGCTAGCCGGTAAAATCCAAGAAGGGAGCGAGCTCGACCGTCTTGAACGTTACCGAAAAACAATATGGCGACAGGCCAGCATTCGTGACGTCATTTCCCGCGGGGTCACGAGAGGTCAGCCGAGACTGGACACTGTTACGTCATGCGGAAACGCACGTGCTACAGGCGGTACATCAACAAACTGATTGTTTTTAGGTAATTATCGCTCACACCGATGACTCGTCTGGGGATTTAAGTGGAGATTATGGAAAGCTTAAGCAAATCCACCGGATTATCCGTCCACTACCCATTGGTACATCATGCGGCGGCGACAAATAAGCCTTTAAGGTCAGTTGTCATCCGTTCCTCTAAATGTAAACATTACACTCGTTGTGTATACAGGTTAGGTCACTGCAGTCCTCTGGGCAATTCGGGGGCTGCGGCGAACGTATCTCCCCTTCTCGGATAGTTCTTTATCGGACCTGACAGTCTGAAGAGCTTTCTCTAGGTGCTTCTTAGCCTTAGAAACACCTTTCCTCCTCTTTTTGTCTTCACCTGCCGAGACTTTTTTAACTCCCCCACGCTTAATCGGTGTTGGCGTGGGTGTCACTGATTCGGAACACTTCTTGGGTCTACCACGACCGCGCTTCACTGTAGTGTTCTTTACCTGGTCTATTATGCGATTCTGGTTCAGGATCTTTCCGGAACCTTCACCATACATTTCTGTGGAGGTCTCCCTCCCAGACCATTTCCTTAATCTAGCCACATTTGACTTATAAAGTCGACCAAGGTCAGATTTAATAATTACGGTACAATCACTGATAACTTGTGTTATAGTAAAGGGACCGTCCCAATTAGACGCTAATTTTATGTGTCTAAGCGGTTCATGTAATCTGAGAACTCTGTCTCCGGATTGGAATTTCCGATGCTTTAAATCGGTATCGTATCCTACTTTCTGCCATTTGGCACTTTTCTCCAAATCAATTCGGACAGACTCATATGCTTTTCTAAATCTGTCTCTTAAACATTCCACAAAAACTACATGGCAAGGTAGTTCAGGGTCCATCCCTACGACTCCAAAAACTAGGTCAGCAGGCATTATCAAATCCTCTCCGAATACTAAAAGGTTCGGAGAACAATTTGTACTTGAATGTACCGTACTGTTATAAGCATGTGTCACGAAATGACATTGCTCATCCCAGTCATCCATATGTTCGTTAACGAGTGACTTTAGAACTTGGATGAGGGTTCTATTGAACCTTTCCACCAATCCGTCGCTTTGTGGCCTATACGGGTTGGTTCTAGTCTTGCAAATAGCTAAGTATTCGCACATACCCCGCCAGAGATTTGATTCGAATTCTCTGCCTTGGTCACTGTGTAACATTAATGGTACACCGAAACTTAGTACCCAACCTTTTACAAAGGCTTCGGCACAAGTAATTGCTTTGTGGTCCGGTAGTGGAAATACTTTAGTGTATTTCGTATAATAATCACACACTACCATCATACAGGTATTATTATTAGCGGTTGTATTAAATCCACTAATAATATCTACCCCTATTCTTGCGAATCTAACTCCGAAAAGTTCTTGGGATAGGGGAAGTTTGCCCATCCCGGGTCCGGGTTTGTTTTTACAACAATCCGGACAGGTGGTTACCCATCTTTGCAAGTCCCGTGTCATGCCAGGCCAATAGTATTTCTTGGAAAGTCGTGCTAGCGAGCGTTTCCTTCCGAAATGACCACTGGTCCGATGCCCATGACAGAAGTACATAATGTCATGTCTCATAGCATGTGGTATCACCACTTGCATGATTCTCCCACCATTATTACATGGCTTCCAACGGTATAACACGCCTTTCCGGACTTCAAGCTCGGTCCATTGAGCAAGAAACCTTCTCATTTCTCGATTTTCCAGAGAGACCTCTGGTCTAACTGGACGTATACCCTTTGGTACTAATTGCAGTAGCTGCGCAGTTATCGAGTCAGCTTCCTGGAAATGTCGTATGTGATCCATAGACCAATCCAGTATACTGGCAACTAGGGGTACGAATGGTCTTCGAATCCCTGCTAACACTGCCCTATGAGCTCCACAATCAGTACAATCCGGATTATCACATTTCCGGATTGGTATTCGAGACAAAGCATCAGCATTTAAATGCTTAACTCCGGGTCTATGCTGAATCTGTTGATGTTCAAGCCCATATTCGGATAAATGGGCTAGCCATCGGCCTAACATTCCTTCAGCATCTCGGAAGTTCAGTAGCCACCTTAAAGAGGAATGATCCGTACGTAAAGTAAAGTTCGTTCCCCATAGAAAATGTTTGAACTTCTTGGTATATACGACTACTGCTAACAACTCTCTTTTGGTTGTGCAGTAATTGCGCTGAGTCTTGCTCAGTGTGTTGCTGGCAAAGGCAATCGGTACTTCTCTCCCATTTTGGACTTGCGAGAGAGCTGCACCAATGCTATCATTACTAGCATCAGTATCCAGTATGAAATGATCCGTTTCATTCGGATATTGCAATACGGGAGTACTCGTGAACAGGTCTTTTAGCTTTTGAAAAGCGGTTTCCTGTTCATACGTCCAAGGAAATTTTTCCTTGGTACTTCCTGGAGTCCAGTTAGCTATTGCTTGTAATGGGTAACTGACTCTAGAATAATTCGGAATAAATTCCCTGTAATAGGAACAGAATCCTAAAAAGGACCTCACTTCCTTGGGTGTTTTAGGTCTATTCCAATTCGTAACTGATTCGATTTTTTCCGGATCAGCCTTTATTCCTTCATCACTGATGATGCGGCCCAAATAATTTATGGACTTTCTAAACATATGGCATTTCTTAGGTTTCAATTTGAGACCATTAGAAATAATATGTTCTAGTACCATTTTCAGGTTATTAGAACACTCTTCGAATGTTTTTCCGAAGACTATGACATCGTCTAGATATACAAGACATCTTTTCCACAATAAATCACTTAGAATTGTTTCCATCATTGCTTCAAATGTTGCAGGTGCATTGCACAGTCCAAACGGCATTACATTATATTGGAATAATCCAATATGACTCGAAAATGCAGTTTTCTCCATATCTGAAGGGTTCATTCCCACTTGCCAGTAGCCTGATTGCAAGTCTAGAGTACAAAACCAGCTGTTTCCTCCTAAGGAGTCAATGGTTTCATCTATTCTCGGTAATGGATACGAATTCTTTTTCGTTATTCCATTCAACTTCCTGTAGTCTATGCAGAAACGGATAGTACCGTCTTTCTTTGTTACCATACACACAGGACTACTCCATGGACTATTGGAAGGGACTATTACATCCTGTTCCAACATCTTGTTTATTTCATCTTCAGCTACTCTCTTTTTTGCTAAAGGTAACCGTCTATACGGTATCTTAAAGGGTTCGGCATCTCCAGTATCTATTTTATGTAATACTTTATTTGTCGTACCTAGTTTTTCACCAGGTTTGGCAAAGGCAGTATGATACTGACAGAGCATATCATAGAACTCTTTCCGGTGTTCCGGATCTTCTAATGAAGTTTCTTCATACAACTTAAGTAAGTCTTCCGAAATTTCATCATCCCCTGTTACCTTCTGTAAGCTTAGCTTACTATCCGTTACAGTTTCCGAAAGGGTCACGTTTCCAAAAACTTGTCCCTTTTTCAAGTAGATAGTAGTGTTTCCAGTATTGGAGACAGGTACTACCGACCAGGATGCATTCGCTACTATCGTGTCTACAGAATTTAATCCGATACTTGATAAAGTAACTACATCCGGTTCTATCACTGCAGGCTTATTACGCATTGCAGGATCACTTCTTACAAGCACATCACAGGCTACTCCCGGAGGGATTCGCACAGTGTGTGCCACACTAGCCATACTGCTCACTTGTCTCAGTACACATCTAACCTTTACGGGATACGGGTATCTCACACTCAACACTCCTGTTTGAGGTTCTAACACAGCACCATACAGGGATGCGAAATCCAACCCAAGTATCCCCTCATCTGCTATATCCGCAACGGTGGTGCTCATGACATAGTCATGTATACCATCTAACTGTAGTTTCACACAAGTTCTACCATACGTTTGCAAGGTACTGCCGTCGGCCGTCTGAGCACTTCCTCCCGATTTGAGAGTATCATGTTCATCCGGTATAAGATCGTAGAACCCCCTGGAGATACAAGAGTGGCTAGCTCCCGTATCCACAAGGAATTCGGCAGATCTTCCGTTAACAGTGAGGCAAACATACCACCGCCTTCCGTTTAGAACAGAGGGTATGTCCGTGACAATCGGAACGTCATTTTTCACACCAGGAGTCGATCCACATCTTTTCAGGAATTCCAGACAAGGATGACCCGGGGGCAGGTGGGCACCACAGACCTTGGCTTATTCATAGCCGCCTGCCTCGTTACTGATATTGGGTTTCCCCTGTGCTCCCGTGGCACCTGTTATATCAGCTTCCCTAACCTTCCGGGTGTCTACAACCACCTCGGTGTTAGGCGATCTTGTTACTAAATGCGAACCATCATCACGGATGGTGATATTATGGCAAGATTTGTCACTGGGATCCCCTTCTTTGCCCCTCGGGAGATCCCTTTCTAGTTTTCCTCTGTACTTATCCCAGAGACACCCTCCTGTTTACGCGGAACAGGTTTCTCAGCCATACATTCGGGAGCAAAATGCCCCAGTTTCTGGCATCTGAAACATCTCCTTTGAGATTTATCAACTCTTGGTCTCCTTAGAGCTTCTGTTAATCCGGCTATTAATGTTTCCATCATGTTAGTCGGAGCAACAGTGGCTGCTACAGTTGAGTTCGCCGTAGAGGCTACACTGCCATGTTGAGTTGATCCGGAAGCTGTTTTACCAGCAACAGATCCTCCTCTCCCTCTCGAATGTACTTTCCTATACCGCTTTCGTCGGTAATACTTTCCAGCCACCTGGACTGAACCAATATATTCTCCGTTTTCATCGGAGACATATTCATCTTCCTCATCAACTTCATTCGATTCAACCGGAGCTAATTGGGAAGTATCATATACCGGTGCAGGTGTACCTCCGTATTTGAAAGTAGCTGCTCTTACTGGACTAGGTCCAAGACCTACCAAACGTTTCTTTATGTCATGTCCATCAATTGCTATAAACAGATCACTGAAGGAAGTGTCATCTTTCCAGGAGTCCCAGACCACTTGCTTATGATCCGGATCTCGTAATCCACTATAGAATTGTATAAACAATTCTTGTAGATAACAATCATCGTCATGAGCCCAATTTGGACGTGCTTTCGAAAGCAAGTCCTGTAGCTCCAAACCAAAGACTTTGTGTGATTCTTTAGGTTTTTGTGTTCTCTTCTTAAAGCTTACCCACGGATCTTCTCTAACGATTGATCCGAAAAGGTATGCGGCACATTCGACCAATTGATCATAGGTACCATATATTCCGTAAGCTGCTCTCCATTGGTTGAGAGCTACTTTTCCGCCTTTATTTAACCAACAAATCAAATATGGCAGAGCTTCTTCTTTTGTCCATCCACTACAATTGACTTCGTCGACAAAAGCTTGATAGCTGTCCTTCCATGGATCATTAGAATCATATGGAGGGGGTATCCGTGCCTGCCTACGTGCCGGATTATTACATCCGCGTAGTCTATCTGCTTCTCGCATGCTCCAGTTCATGACTTCCATGCCGTCCGCTCCCTTTCGGTAGCAGTCAATGCCAAGGTTTTGGATACATTGGCTCCTATCAAAGATGGTTTGCATCCCTGCAGGCATAGAAGTTCTCCTGTTTGGTTTCCTGCCATCTCCTCCTGATCCTGATCCTCCGGATCCGGATCCTCCTGGGCCACCTGGAGGGTTTCCTCCTGGTGGACCATTATTATTATAGCTTCCGGATGAACCATCAGGGCATCCACCATTGTAACCGGTGTTTCCAGAAGACGCATATCTAGGGTAAGAATCATTTTGATTCCATCCCTGGTTATAGCTATTACCATTTTGATAATTACCACTTCCTGATGGATTATAATTATTTCTATATCCATAGGAAGATGTTCTTGATTGATACGTATCGCCATTAATATTGTTTTGTGACGGGTTTGGTCTCGGAAAACGTCCATCAGTAGGACCATTACCAGAACCCGGAGGTGGATTCGGTAATCTTGGTACTGCTGGTGTACTGTGGCCGGGTTGGGGGAAATATGAAGGTGGTGTCAACATATGCCTCATTGGTCCGGGTGCTCTTGGTTGTGCCACGGGTGTATTATTATTATTCCCTGTAGCACCATCGTGAGTCGCTTTAATTTTGTGACTCAGATCTGGTATGGGTGGTGCCGGACCTATCGTATCCAGCATTGGAATTGCTGGTTTAGATGTGGTTCCATTTACTGCGGCATTATCCGGTTTCTTGTAGATTCCGGATACTACATTCTTGTCAGCCCCATCGTCAACGAATGGGCTGTATCTAATTGGGGTTGCATCTTTAGATGTCTTTCCCAACATTGTAGATACCACAGCTGGATCTATATTACCTATAGTTAACTGGGCTGCTTCTACATATTTATCTAGAGTTATTGCAGTAGTCTGCAATTCCTGAAGCTCATTTGTGAGTTTCTGTCTATCCTCCTCCAGTTGTTTGTTGTAAGCTATGATGCCTACCCGGATGGTTTCATTGTCTTCAGCTTGTTTACTACACTGAAGTTTCAATTTATCCAACTCGTCCTGATAATGGCGAATTTCGGATTCGAATTTTGCCTTATCAAGGTTTAGTTGGTCGTTCGTATCTATGTATGTTTGGATACGAATGTGCCTATTATCATATTCTTTGTTGAATGATTCTCTCATTGATTGAAGTTTTAGTTCTTCATTCTCGAGTTCCTTCATGTACTCGCTCCTTCTGGCTTCGAATTCCTTTCGCATGCCAGTTAGGTCCTCTTTCATCTGAAGTTTTTCATGGAATACTTCATCCTTAGCTTTGACCAAGGTATTTAAATTCTCGTTCAAAGTTACATAAGTTTCATTCAACAACAGGACATCCGGTCGTTTTAATTCCTCACCTTCCAGTACCGCATAGGTTAAGTCGCCATCTATAGCGCTATAATCTAATATTGGTAATTCGGGCCTGGGTAATCTATAAGGTAGTTCTCCGAATGTTACCCTTTTTCGCATTGGTGCCGGATGTTCTGGGTTAGTACTACCACCAACTTCGAACATCGAATCACTTAATTCGTCAACAAGCGATTGTTGGCCTATTAAGTTACTATGTCTCTGTATAGACTGTTCGCGTCGTACAGAGTCTGGAAGATTCTCCTCACTATCATTATAGTGGGGTCCGGGATCTCTCCAAGATGCTGATTCCGCATCTTGCGAGTCCGAATGGGCTTGGAGCATTAATGATCCATTTCCATTCTCTTGGGCAAGTAATTGCCCTGCTGGGTTAGCTTCCCTGAGGGTGTCTAACCCATGTACCAGCCGTTCGGACGTTATAACGTCCCGGCTATACACCAGAATTAACTGGTCACGGCACCAGTGTAAGGGTTTGTGGCCTTACGGACCTGGGGGGTTCGGGTCTTACGGTTCGGAAAGAAAGAGTAAGACAGTATTCCAAGTGTATGCCAACGGTTAGGTTTATTACTTAACGCACACTCACGGCTGCCGGATGATATCAAAGAGGCAGCTAATATTAAAAGACAATGGTTTACATGGTGTGGAGGCCAGAAGGGCCTCTGACATAGCGGCTGAGCCCTGGGCTTTATATACGGACCCAGGTGTTCGTCGTCAGATGTCCCCACAGACCCGGATCGGTGCTGCCACCTATCCGGAACCTGAGGAACGTCCGACGACTCGACTCACCCGCCACGTCAGACGGTACCCAACTCCTATGGTTTAATAACGTGTACCTCTACAGTCATAAGTCCGTCAGGACACTTGGCACTCTCTTGAAACCTCTCATCGGGTACACATTTATACACCCCATGGTGATGATAGTGCACCTTGTAGAGATGTCTGGTCTTTTGAGGGCCAGGTCCTCAGAACTCCATCACTTACTTGCTCGTCATGACAAGAAGTCTCAAACTTAGTAAGGACCCATTTAAGCTTGAGCTTTGATCCTTCAAGTAGTACTTTTTATCCATTCTCATGATGTGGTTGAACTAGTCCCAATAACAATGAAAGACTGACTCCTCCTCGTTACTCCAACACAGCCATTGTTCATCGTCCTCCATGTTGTCGGGAAGACAGCAGGCGGAGGACAATGCTTCTTTTGGTCCATTCGGTAATCTTTGAAGCTCATAGGTATAAACCTACAGAACTTCGACAAGGCATTGGTTGATTTGTCATTCTCTGTCGGAGCTGTCTTCTCAACTTCCATGTCCAATTCATCACTTTCGAAAGCTTTCTTAGCTTCATCAAGTCGCTTCTGATGGTCAGTGGCATTGGTTTAAAGCTTCGTCTCTGAGCTTCTTCTTTTTGGCTTCCTTCGTGGCTAATTTCTTTTCCTTTTACGACAATGTTTTCTTGCTGCTCCTAGGTTTCGATTCAGATTTATCCTCTTTAGGCTCTACCTTTGGTTTTACAACCTTGGGAGTAGAAGCTGCCACTGGTTTCTTTTCAATCTTCTTTTTAGATAATCGAAAAGCCATTTCTGTGTTACTTACAGTCTCTGTTTGCTGTACCTCCACCGTTACTGTGGACGGTGCTTTCGGGATCCGCACCAACTTTTCTGCTGCCTCTTCAACAATCTTGGCGAACCATTTGTGTTGAGCTGCACCAGTAGCACACCTGCCATACATTTTTAACCAGAACATTTCTAAGTTGTTGAACTCTTCAGGCGTTAAAGTATTCAGAATCGCATTGCGAAGTTCTGCATCCAAATGTCATCAGGATTAAACTTTTTACATGTATTGATCGGGTCCCTGGGTGAAAGCCTGTTGTCGAGACTCAAGAGCCTCGATGTACGATTGCCTAAAAGACTGGAAATCATGGTCTGAGTCGTCCTCAACGTTGATTCAAGGTTCATTCTGAGCATCAGAAATGCTCAGAGTGCCCACTCCCAAGAGATCATGTTCTTCTTGGCGGATAGGAGACACTGTGTTACCTGAACTGGCAGGCAACACATTAGCCTCATTCTCTGTTCCTTCGAGCCCACTGTGTGATGGAGTACTATCCCCACCGCCGCTTGCGAGGTTCAGTTGAACATCTCACTCGGTCATTGGCGCACTAGGGTATGTGTGGTTGACTCGAAAGCCAACCAGCACACCTTGTGTATATAGGGGTACACAAGGGTTATAGCTTTAATTAACCTTTTTCCTTGAGACACTAATTTACCCCTAAAAATAATGCGCATTCCAGCTACAGGTCTGGTTGGAACCAAGCCAAGTCACAACCTGGCGGGACCCCAGGCGTCACCTGATATCATTTGAAACAATGTGCATGCGCAGTCTTGCGCGTCGCTTTAAACTTACGTCTTGACCTTATTATCAAAGTGAGGTCAGTTGACCCAGTTCCCACAGTACTTTCCCTCCCTTCCCTTTCGGGGTAGCGAGTTGTTCCACAAATTGACCGGTCCATTCAGACTTCCATGACGTCATCTTTTTAATTCTTTAGGAGCTCATTACATTACACTCATTGTGATGTTCAGGTTAGGTCACTGCATCTTTAGCCTTAATTCTAGGACTGCATCTCACTCCCTCATGAGGAGCTTCTTTAGACCTGGCAGCGGGAGGAGCCTTTTTCATCGTCTGCTTAGCAGCCGTTTTCCTCTTCCTTTTACTTTCGGTCGAGATTGCTTAGGTTTTGGGGGTCCCTCCTCTGTTGTTTGCTTTCTTTGCCTCCCAGGGCCTCTCTTCATATTTGCTGGGGTAATCCGTACTAACTCCCCCACTTCCTCTATGATTTCCAAGCCAACTCCATAGGTTCGGGTGGTGAGCTCTCTCCCTAACCAGGGTCGTAATCGATCCACATTAGACTTTATCACCAAGTTTGAAATGGCGAGGTTTCAAGCCTGTGTCATAACCTATTTTCTGTCATTTAGCACTTTTCTGTAGTTGAATTCCAACAGACTCATAAGCATGTTTAAAGCTGTCTCATGAGGATTCAACGGACAGGATCGTACAAGGGGTTTCGGGACTGATTCCCTCAACACCACACACCAAATGAGCTGGCATAATGAAGTCTTCTGCGAAAACCAACATGTTTGGCGTACAATTAGTAGAAGGATGTACTGTTTTGTTGTAAGCGTGAACAACAAAGTCACATTGATCATCCCAGTCATCCATATGTGTATGGACCAATGGTTTCAAGCATTGAATCAATGTTCGATTGAACCTCTCCACCATACCATCGATTTGTGGTCTATATGGATTGGTTCGAATCTTACATAATTTATGGCGAGATAATAACATATTTCTGACCAGAGGGAGGACTCCAACTCCTGTCCCTGATCCAAATGTTACATCAAAGGTGCCCCAAATTGAAGTATCCAGCCTTTAACCAATGCTATGTTTTGGCTTGATGGTTCAGTAACGGGAACACTTTCATGTACTTTGTGTAATTATCTGATACTACCATCATGCAAGTGTTCTTATTAATGGTTGTGTTAAAACCAGTAATAATATCAAGTGCAATTCTGGTGAATCTTACACCAAACAATTTTTGCTGTAGAGGACTTTTACCCATCCCACACCTATATATCTCCCATTTACACCCCTAATTTCATAGTTGCCCCATGTATAGTGACAGAGCTACAGAGGGGCATGTCAACAATTGCCCAGGCAATTATTGACACATCAACTGCCCAGGCAATTGTTGACATGATGTTTTCCCTTGTAGCTCTGTACCTATGTATGGTACAACCTTGAAATTACGAGTGTACATAGGGGGTATGTGGGTGCACAAAATGGACATTTAGTAGATAGTTAGTTAACAGAATTGTACTTGTGCTGCAACTAGGTACGACAACCGAGCAATTGTTGACATGGTACCAAATTGCATTGGTAACCATCGCAACAGTGTACATATTTAAGAAAAATTAACTGCGGAATAGTAACCACCCACACCCATAGTATACCTATAAACAGATAAATCACCCTACTCCAAAATTTCTCGGAGACCACCCTGCCCCTCAAATGTATCGAAATCACGAACCAGGTCTGCTCCAATAGATTCATTACTTGCATCAGTGTCCAGAATGAAATGACCAGTTTCATTTGGATACTTCAACACTGGAATTTCCTTAAATAATCACTTCATTTCCTCGAAAGCATTCTCTTGATCATCTCCCCAGGGGAATGGGTCTCGAGCCCTGTTAGGAGTCCAATGTGCGATTGCTTGTAAGGGATACGCTTCTCTAGAGAACCCTGGAATAAAGTCTCCATAATAAAAACAGAATCCCAGGAACAAGCATAAATCTTTCGGGCCTCTTGGTCTTTCCCAATCAGAAACTAACTTGAGTTTATCGGGATCGGCCTTAATACCATCAGTACTAATGATCCTTCCTAGATGAACCATTGATTTCTGAAACAATGTACACTTTTTAGGTTTTAGTTTTAATCTGTTACATTGTAATCATTCTTAAACCAATTCGAGGTTGCTAGAGCATTCCTCGAATGTCTTACCAAACACTATCACGTCGACAAGATATACCAAACAGCTCTTCCATAGGAGATCACTCAGGACAGATTCCATCATGGCTTCGAAAGTAGCTGGAGCATTGCATAGACCCAAAGGCATCAATTCGAGTTTGTACAACTCCATATGACTTGTGAACACTGTTTTTTCTTCATCCTCCTCTCTCATAGGGATCTGCTAGACTCCAAGTCTAAACTACAGAACCATTGATTTCCACCCAAGGAATCCAATGTCTCACCTATTCGAGGTAGTGGATAAGCATTTTTCTTAGTGATACCATTGAGTTTTCTGTTATTGACACAGAATCTCATAGTACCATCTTTCTTTATAACCATTTGTACCGGACTAGACCAGAAGCTAGTACTTGGAATGATCACACCATCCTTTAACATAGATTGTTCTTCTGGAACCCTCAGGGTTTCCGGGAATCGACGAGAGGTGGAGACGCGCATGCTCAGTCAGTCAGGATTCCCACGTGATACAATTCGGTCAGTCTCAAAGGATTCAGAACAATTTCGCCTGGTAAGTACTGTTTTCCTGCTTTAGTTAGGTCCCCCTTTCAAGGGGACCTTTATAAATGACTTCTGCACCATTGTTTCCCCCCAGAAGCACTTGTGTTAAGCAGAACTGTAGTTATTTGGGAGTTTTTAGGCCTAACCCCTTAGTCCTGGATCGATGCCAGGAACTAGCTTACGGTGGCGTCCTTCTCACGGGGCTCCCTAGGTCTGGACTCATCTGCACCCCCTGGTGCTAAAATGTTCAGTTTTTGGGGGTTTTTGAAACCTCTCTGGTCAATCTGTTGCCCCCTGGCACCTAACAGACCAGTGTAGAAGGATGATTTTGCTCTGAAATGGGTAGAATTGCTCATATTCACTCACATATCACTCAGTAAACCTTGACCGCCGACGACCTATGCCGGAGTGACACCCCTTACACATGGCTTGGCCAGACCCTCGTCTCCGTGGCCCAGCATTCTAAAGCGCTGGGTTAGTTCCTCCAAACGCCGCGCGGTTGGGGCTGGGGCCACTGTATATCTTCGGCTCGCAGGTTCAAATCCTGTAGGCGCCTTCTGGCACCGGACGCGTTTTCCGCCGTGACGCAGGTCCAAACCCTGAGGTCATGGGTTCGAATCCTGTAGGCGGCAGGTCGGCCTGGACGCGTTTCGCCATTAGGCAGTACCCTTTAGCCGTTAGGGTTGTATGGCCCTGAGATATGAAAAGGCTACACCTGCCTCAGGCAGGTGTAGCCTTTTCATATCTCTGGGTTCCCTACCCTTTATTAACTACTTGGTCAGTATTTAGGCAAACGGAATATTATTTTCTTTCCTGTTCCAGGGAACAAGAAGGCCGACAATACCTCCAAGGCTGGGCCTACAAGAAGAACCAGAAGCAACCACACCATGAGTGATGCAGGGTCAGAAGCCCAAGGTCCTACTTCTTCCATGCAGGAACAGAACCCGCGGAACCAGCAGGTGACCAGCCAGCCCACCCCCCCCCTTGTCCACTATGTTCCAGAACATAGACACTGGAACTATGATGTTACAGTTCTTAGGTTCTCTGATGATGCAAGCCATGCAGGGCCATACAACCCAACAGCCGGAAGAGAAGCCGGAAGAACAACAAAAAGAGGAGGATCCCAAGGCCTCCTCCCCACCACCGATCCATCATGGAAGAGAAGGTAGGGAAGGAACAGGCTAAAACAAAGAAGGGTAAAGATATAGGTCCCCTCATTGCGGGCTTCCTGCAATCCTTGTTCATGAAGAAAAGGACAAGGGCGGATCTCGACCTCCTTCATGCAGCCTATCCCCAGCCAGACAATGCGGGCAAACTGGTTGTTACAGAATTGGAACCGATCATTCAGGTGCTGATAAACAAGCCAAATAACTCTGATTACCTAAAGCAGGAAGAGGCCCTCAAGAAGTTACAGACGCACCTTGTCAAGGCCCTTCTGGCCTTTGTGCTGGTCATGGATTTGTTGATATCCTGGGGCCAGTCGGACAAACAGCTTGACGAAATAACTACAGTTCTGCTTAACACAAGCGCTTCTGGGGGGAAATAATGGTGCAGAAGTCATTTATAACGGTCCCCTTGAAAGGGGGACTTAAATAAAGCAGGAAAACAGTACTTACCAGGCGAAATTGTTCTGAATCCTTTGAGACTGACCGAATTGTATCACACGGGAATTCTGACTGACTGAGCATGCCCATCTCCACCTCTCATCTATTCCCCTGAACCCCACGGGTTCCCTCAGAATAACTACAATTATACTTCAACTTAGGAGAGAGATAAGTTTCGTATAATTATAAAATTCGATATGTTCTTCCTCCAATTTCTTCCTTGATAGAGGTAACCTCCTATAAGGCATTTTAAATGGTGGGGCATCTCCCCTTTCAATTCGATTTAAAACTTTTTCAATACATCCAAAGGGTTCCCCAGGCAATTTAAACGCTTTACTGTACTTTTGAAGTAGTAAATATATGTCGTCCTGTTCCTCTGAACAGCTATTGGAAGATTTCACCAATCTTTTCAGGGCTTCAGGTAACACATCTACTTCTTCTCTAGTTAAGTCTTTCTTAAGGTCTATAACATTTACAGTTGCCTCTGCAGCTGTAATAGTCGCTATCTCTTGATCTTTCGGTAGACAGAAACCAATCCCACAATTGCAAGATATTCAATTTCAGAATATAAATCCATTTTTACCTACTTCCAATGGAACAACGTTTGCATCTGAGTTCCCTCGGCCGAGCAAGCCTGTACCTTCGAAACAAAGTTTTCAGTCCTGATGGGCTATGCCTTGTAGAGTCTAGAGCTGATAAAGGAGTGACTAGCTCCCGTGTCCACTAAAAACTCAGCAATATGTCCTAGTACAGATACAACCAAGTACCAGTGTCTTCCTCATAACGGAGAAGGATCAACTGTGAATTGTTTAAAATATTTAGTGACACTGAGATCTAATCCTTGTTTCTTCAAGTATTAGAAACATGGATGACTCGGGGAGGGTTGAGCGGCTGCAGCTCTCAAGACTTCCTCAAGCGTGACTACCTCTTCACCCGAGCTTTTGGATTGACCATCACCTGTAGTCAACAATTTTTCTTTTTTGAGGTTGCTAGACCCCTGCTCAACAGGTTGTTCCTGTCCATCTGTTACAGTGCTAGCCATTTTACCACTTTCGATTTCTCTCGATTCACCGCCTCACTTGTATGGCGAAGTTCCACTCTCGGGGTTACCTGGTTGCCTTTCGAAGCAACCCACTTTAGTTTTCCGGTTTACCTTTCAAAACAGGGTTTTTGACAGGGCATTCCATTGCAAAATGTCTTGACATTGATAACAAGCTTTGTTACTCTTGTCAACCTTTGGTCTATTTCTAGATCATTGTCTGGCTAGTGATTCAGTAATTTCCTTCACTAGCCTTTTATGCATATCACTTTGGGGCTCCAGATTAAGAGGTTCAACGGACTTCTTTCCTTCGACAGGGGTTTCATTACTTCCTCACCAGTTTTGGTATCTCCTCGACTGGAAACGAGCTGCACTGACATTCATTTCTGAATCTTCAGTTTATTGATTCTCTGCCTCCAGGAGTATCCTCTTCTAAACCTTCTGGGACAAACATTGGGTTAACGTTAGCTCTTGTTTGTGGCACTTAACCAGCCATCAAGGTTTTCCTTTTATTGTGATTATCAATAGCTTCAAAGAGATCATTCAAAGAACTATCGTTCTTCCAGCTATCATACATAACTTGCTCTATGGATGGATCCTTTAGTCCTGAAGTAAATTGAACAAACAATTCCTCCATAAAGAATTCATCATCCATTGGCAAAGTAGGATTTACCTTAAACTTTGCAGAGCCAATCCATATATTTTAGGAGACTCTCCTGGCTTTTGAGTATGTTTTCGGAATTCTAATTAAGGATCCGTACGTCCTACTGTCCCGAAAACATAACTAGCACACTCTATCAACTGAAAGAAAGTCCCACTGTGAAATTCTTCAGTCCACTTATCAAGAGCTACTTTTCCTACTCCTTCTTGGAGACATTTACAGAGTTGAGGAAGGGCTCTTCATCACTCCAACCACTTATTTTCATGTCATCCATGAAACCTGCTAACCATCGCAGCCAAGGTATATCTCCCTTGTATGGTTTGGGCTGTGATGCAACTCTTTGAGCCGCATTGGTCGATCTTTTGATGGAACGAGCAAGTTATACACTTTTCTCAACAACATCAAAACCATCAGAACGTCTAGAGATTGTATCTAATCCGAAGCCAGCTATAGCTGGGTTAGTGTTATACAAATCACAAATCTAGGGATTGAACTAGACCTTCGTACCAATATAGGTGTAGTAGGTCTTATTAAGTAACACGCTTCCCTAACTGTTCAATTTAGATATTGAACAGTAGCTGATGGATTTGCTACAGGTTGTGTCAAAGACTGTCAAGGACTGGCCTGTGCTCGATGAAGCAGGGGTATTACCTTGCTTAATATCTGCAGCGGTTGATTGAGTTTGGCCTTGAATTGTTCCTGAAAAAATAGGTTGTCTAGACCCCAATGATGCACTAGTGCTACCTGTCGAAGACTGATGGGTAGCCTGACTTTGTGTACTTTGAGAAGTACTACCCGCAGTAGCGCTTGTTTTTCTGTGCACAGGTGCCTTTAGAACTACTTTGTCTTGAGCCTATATTCCCTCCTGGAGCTCCAGCTTGTATTGAGCTCGAAGGCTTTAGTATTGATTTAGTTCGCAGCAGGCATACTAGTGGGTACACGAACATCATCATCAGAACTATCATTTCTCATGGCTTGGAACTGATCCCCAACATTAGGTACCACACTCACATTAGGTGCATTAAAAGGCGGTAACTGAGCTTTAGTCATCTTGATAGAATCATCAGGTACATACTTTTTCTAGTTTCTCATTCTCTTCAACTTGCCGATCACAAGCTTGCACCAACTGGTTAAGATTGTCATTAATCTCTTGAAATTGGTTAAAGGTCTCACCAAGTTTCAATTGGTTGGTTTGTACCTCGTGTAGTAGCATTCCAATACTGCTGTTTCTCATTATACCTTTTATCGAGATCATCAATGCAAAAATTCCATTTTGCTATCTCTGCTTGTAACTCTTCCAGTTCTTTTCGGGCTTTTTCAGCTTCCTGAATTGTCAATGAATGCTACTGACTTCTTTGGGGGCGTTTTGGGGACGTTTTCTTTGAACCTCCTGGATTGAAGATCCTTGCGTCGATGTCATCAAAGGTTTCCCCATAAGTGGGAATTCGAGCACTGCCTTAAGCTCTTCCTCGGGCCCTTCCAATAGGATTCGAGAAAGCAGTTTTTTTCCTACAAAATGAAGTAGGCTTTGGCCTCGAGAGCTGGGAGGAAATATTTCTACGTCCAGCTTCACCCCTTGTGGAACAAATCCACCGTCTTCCATTTCATCAGAAGACAGTATCTGCTCCTGATCGCTTTCAAGACCTTCTGATCCGACTTAGCTGCCAGATCCTACCGATTGAGTCGGTGTGGTAAAGCCTGTAGCCTCTCCCACATCTTCTCTCTCCTCTAAGCTGATCTCGTCATTCTGACGGAATGCCACCCTGGTCTCTTAACATTTACTGAATCCTGGTCATGGCACCAGTGTAAGTATTGCTGTTTTGAGATCCAACTGATATCGAGATAACTATTATTATCAAAGAAATAACTAGTGGGTTCGAGTAGGTTTCAGAATCACTTTATTACGGTACTTTCTACAAGAAGACTTGCAGATACGCTTCAACCTTTCTTAAGCCAGTACCCCCTAAGGTGGTAATGCTCTCGTTAAATAACCATGAGGCCGTTTAGAGACAAAGATCAGTTTACCAACTCGGTAGGACTGCAAATCTCCCAATCGTAGGAGGACGGCAGAATATATATCTCTCGTTACGGTTGATTGGTTCCACACTGAGCATCCTCTGGTTCGCCCCCTATATCACACCGCCCGAAGCCACCAGTGGTGCCCTCTTATGAGAGACGTAGCAGACGCTCCCAAAGAGCGCCTATCCTACTACGATATAGTACATAGTAATAGTATTGAATACATACAGACCTCGATACACAGTAAATACATTTCCCTACACAAGCATTCAACATTCTCAGCTGAGCTAAGACTGGACTGCCTAAGTGAGCCTTTCATCTCCAGGTATGTCATGTTCTCAATGTGTAGGGAATGCCAAAATCCAACGGAAGCTTCACTGATGCGACGCTCTTCAGATGTTGAGCTTCAAAAGCTAAGTCATCTGCTGACTTCAGAGAATTATGGATGTAACAAGGTAGGCTTATTGAATACCCAAATAAGAGTCCTAATATGTAGATGATTGATAATGATTAATGGCCCTAGGTGAGAACACCAAAAAGGGTTATGACAGGTATTAAAGAGTGTCTTATACATTGTACACTAGACACACTAGGGATAGGGATAGTTTTATAAGGATCCCTGGTAGATTCAACAGTTATTTTTTACAGTATAAAGAAATGAGAAAATGCATCTAGCAGGTGTTTCAGGAAACTTGTGACCCATCAAGGGAGAACACCCCTCCGTGGGGGATTTTTAATTCCCCATTTGGCCACCAGGGGGCATTGGAGGGGCAAACTACTCTGAATTCATTATGAAAATACATTAAGCTATTTTTTTTATGTAGAATTCAATGGTCTCATTTAAAATGCACCATTTTCATTAGAAATGGCCAATATTCCGATGGCAAAATGAACATTTTTCATGAGAAATCAACCTATATATGCCTGTTCCTGGTTGCCTTGGCAACCATTCCAATGATCAAAATTTGCAGATCTTTATGCCAATTTTCGGGGATACTCACCAAAAACCTAAAACTGAAAACAGAAATGGAAAATTCCTTCTAGATCAAAATCTATGATGAAAATCACCATATTGTTATGTATTTTTTATGGAAAAGGCTGATTGTGTTTTTAGACATTGTTATGGGTTATAATGTATTTAGACCTTAATCATCGATTTCAGATCTGAATAACAACCTATGTTCAAGGAGGGGTTCTGACATAACTACTAGGAATATTCAAGCCAATGATGTCTTATTTTCAAGATCTTGAGATGGACTTTGATAATGAATTTCCCTGCAGAGGGGTGTTTTCGCTTGCCTGGTCAAAAGTCTTGTTTCAGAAATTCATCTTAATATAGCTTAAAGGTATATTCCCTAATCTATTCCATCGCCACCAGGTGGCCAAAAATTAGAATTACCTAAACTCATGATTTATGCTCATTTCCCTTTTGTGTATGCCCTAACTCATCACTATGAACGTGTTGAATAATAGACTTTTGCATTCTTCTTGCCATAGCACTGAGATGTACTACTGGCTTACTACCTTCATTAATATTTTTGGTTGACGAAAAAGAAAATAGTTTCATAAATCTGTAGCTTCTCAATTCTTCCAATAACCTTCAAATTCTTTGCTCTTAAAATGACTGTATCTTAGTCCATGCAAAGTCTGTTGAGCAAATTCCTGGCATTTTCTTTCCTGTAGAGTGAAAAGTAGGAAATTTCTACATTTTATATTTGCATGTTTTCCGTTAAATTATGTGCGGTCCTTTTGTTTGTCCAATGGCTACCTCTTTTTATTGCTTGATCATGGTGCAGATGATGTCTACTGGACACATGAGAAGTTTAGTTCAGATATCCATGGTCAACCTTTTGACATTTGAGAAAATGTTGAAAAATGGGCTTTTCTGCCATAAGCAGCCATAGTTAAGATTCCCCATCTTTCGATTTCAAAATATCTGAAACTAGCACAATGAACCATCATTTTTATTGCTTCATCTATCTCAAGATACATAAAACTACATTATTCCAAGTGATTTGGAGAAACTGATGGTAGTTTAGGATTTACTAAATAGTGGGATATACCTTTAAGTAAGCCTATGGGCTCTTATCCCTCAAATGGCTCATAACCCTCAGGTTTCTGTTTGAGGGTTAAGAGCAACCATGATAAATATTATCTTATCCCCCAAACATGTCTCTTAAACCTCAACTGCTCTTATCCCTCAAAATGCTCTTATCCCTCAACTGCTCTTATCCCTCAATCCCTCTTAAACATCAAACAATCTTGTTCCTCAAACCAATTTAAGGTACTGTATAGGAATTGCCTCCTAATTGGGGCATGAGACACATATCCAACTGTGAGGGAAGGATTTATAGGTAGCATGGGGAAGTAAGGTACATATCCAGTAGTATAGAATAAAGGGAATGGGACCCAGTGGGCACAGAACGTTGCATCAACGTTGACAACCTGCTGATATTGTGTTGATGATGTTGATCAACCTGTCTTCAACACCTTTTCAAGGATTCTATTTCAATGTTGTCAACCAACACCATTTCAACATCCAATCAACAGTTGACATATCAATGTTGAAATATTTTTCTCAATTCAATGTTGACTCAACATTGATTTGTCAGTGTTGAATCAACAATATTAATTTCAATGTTGATTCAATGTTGATTCAACATTGACATGTCAACAAAGAATGCCCTAATAAATATCAACGTTGTTTCAACATCATATCAATGTTGTGTCAATGTTGTGTCAATGTTGAATCAACATAGAAATACAAACATTGAATCAGCGTTGATGGTTAGATGTTGAATCACAGTTGATTTTGATTATGTTGTGTCAACTTTCAAATTCAACTATATTTCAACCCTATATCAACCGTTGATATGCAAACATTGCAAACATTGTTTCAACGCTGAATCAATGTTTATGTGCCCAGTGGGGAGTAGGGACAAAGGGAATAAGGCAATGCAGTGGAGTGTGTGGGGTGGTAAGCAATTGGAATGGAGCACATTGGGGAAAGAGGGAGTAAACTCAGTATGTTAGGAGGAAGTACCAGTAGTATGGGAAAGGACAGAAAGGGACAGAGGGAGTGAGAAAGGAAAGGGAAATAGTAGTGTTAAGGATGGTGGGGGCAGCGTAGGTAGGATTTTGCTCACCTATGAAGACTGAGAGGAATGGGAGACAAAAGGAGTAGAAAAAATGCAGAACTGAGGAAGTAGGCAGACATTTCCCATTGACAAAAAGCTAAAATACAGAAATCGACAAATGGACAGCATCTCTGCTGGCATGACTCATTCAAAGGATGAATGTATTACATGAAACGATTATGTGAATCATGTGAGTAATTCTAGCAGTGATATTATTTGAGGGATAAGAGCAGTTACAGCTTAAGAGACATGTTTGAGGGATAAGGTCCTGTGGTTGCTCTTAACCCTCAAATAGGTTTCCATAGCTAAATGGCAGTCTATGACCTGGACATAATTGATGAAAGTCTGTAATTGAAATAGAATTAGAGACAGTGTCTCGTTTGCCATTTTAGACATTGGAGTATTTATTATACTTCATAAAGTCACATCATATGACACATTGTCAGTTGTATGCAGTCCCATGGTATCAAACATGTGTCATACCCTGGTCAGCAGTGTGTGTCCCACAGAAGATAGTTAACTATCATTTAAGTGTTTATCAGGAATGAATAAGCTCTGATAATATGACTGCAGAATATAAATAAAGCATATATATATATATATATATATATATATATATATATATATATATATATATATTGAGGATGAAAGCAATAAGTACTAAAGATATCACCAACCAAATCATAGAAGTCCAACTGACCAGCCTCTAAGGAATCAATGGTGAAGAATAACCTGCATGTTTCATCAACATTATGAGACCAAATGTTCAATCAATGAATTGGTATTTCCCCATGTTAGAGGATCTACAGCCTTAAGGCTACATTGTTAATCTAAGGTCAGATCTTTGCTTTTCAAACAAAATAGATTACTCATAGTTGACCTAGCCTTTATGAAAATTCTAGTATTCCTTCACATAGAGGGAGACTAGTTGTGGCTATGTGTTATTTATGACCTGGACATGACGCCCAATAATAGATTTATGTGCCCGGCATGTCGACTTGGACAGAGATTTGTCAAGAATTTCCAGTCACTGTTTAGTTGGAACACTTCACTGTATTGAACTGCAATGATATAGCTGAACAAGCAACTCAAGTTTGGTATGGACTGTTTTAAATGTAAATGTTTCACACGGCTATGCTTAGTAGAAATACCCCATCACAGCGCCTGATCATTCAGAACGAGAATCTGGATGCTAACCCGTTGCAAAAACCATGGTGTTTGAATAATCACATAATTAGATAATAGAAATTAATTCAAAGTAACATCTTTGTTTATCGTTTTATAGAGATCTATGGTTTAATGTCAGTTTATTTCAATCTAGGTCTCTTGCTGGTCAATCAATGACATCATGGAATCGAAATGGTGAGTGATCATTAGGGTTCTTGTGGAAATCTTAATAAAAAATACATTTCTGGAGGAACCGACATGTTCACATGTTTGGTCCAAGGGTAAATCTGTCCAATTTCCGGTTTATGTGAGATGCTGATACTTTCCAAGTGAATTGGGATCCTGTGGCGCCTTGCAGATACCCATACAACAAACCAATGCTGTGTTAGAAATGATCCTTTTGGCAAGGACCACAAGCTGAGACTGATGAGTTCCCAACCTGTAGGTGGCTAGCTGTACCCTATCCTTTTATTGCCTTCTCCCTCTGCTCTCCAGCCCCTCCAATTACTTACCTAGTGTTCAATCACCTGTTGTTTGGCTGCTTGTAGGGATGGTGTCCGCTCTCCTCTAGCAGCTGTTCACTTGGTCTCAGAGGTTGATGGATCATGAGCGCACCTTGTCATTATCATGTAGCACCCCATATCCTCCTCATTCAGAGTGTAGGAATCAGAGCCTTTGAGTCTCACCCAGAGATACATGACTCAATACCTTGCTCCAGTATCTTAACCTATGGATAGATAGAAGTTGTTCCTCAAATAGCCCCGTACATGTTCACATTCCATTTATACCTATATGTATCTAGGAGGAGGCCCCTTCTTTACATGAGTTCAGAGAACATCATAAATTACTAGTGGCTTGGATCCTTCGACAAAGCTCCTCATCCCTCTTGAAATACGGCCAGGCATAGGGGGTGAATACAAATTACAAGAGATGACGACAATGTATGTCTCTCTCCCCTTATCAGAAACTATATTGCCATAATTGAAAATCTAGCTAGCTTACCAGCTGTTAGAGGGGATGATGAGCACTAGCAGCAAGCAGTCTATATTAACATCAATTATATGATAAGTGGTAGGAACTTGTATGGTGAATAGTAGGTATGATATTTAATATAAGTTCATATTATAATTGAACAATTAGCATGCATTCATGGAACCTAAACAGTATATATTTAGAACATGTACAGGCCTATAAGAAACATGCTACTAATAATCCTGTAGGCCTATACCATACAACCCTTTTCATTAGTGAGCTGCTAACGAATGCTGGAGAGAAATGAATGCCAGGACAAGCTTGTATTTCGGTAATATTTATTTCTCCATTGGCTCTGCTGTCTGTTGCTATCCCAGGCAATATTATTTCTAATGACAGCTTTTATTTTGATGAACCATGTGTAGGGCTCGTGGAGCGTCTTATATGGTTTTTAGCTCCCTATTTGAGAGGGCTGGTCAGTCGGTGCGGTTACCACCGTTAGAACCAGAGGTCGCTTCGATCTTGACAAACTCCCTCCTGGGGTTCATCTAGAAGCAGCTAAATTAGTGGATGTCAAGGACGGTGTAGCATACCACTCACATCATGCCTTCCTCTCGAACATGTACCCATGTGAGATAGTCAATGATGATATATCATGGCACAGTGCTGAACAGTTATTTTGGATCAAAGTAGCCAAGTACAATGATGACGAGGAGCAAGCAGATCTTATTGAAATCTGTAGAGATGGGTATGAAGCCAAGAGACTGTCTCACGGTATTAAAATTACCAAGAAGGACAACAATGAGAGAAAATATATGATTATGAGAGAGGTAGTGGACTTGAAGTTTAGTCAAGATGAGACTTTGGAGCAAAGGCTATGCGAAATCAAAGGTAACATCTATGAGGCTACCAACGAGAAAGTCTGGGGGTGTAATTTCACTATTGCCCAGGCCAGTCATATATCTCAAGAAGCAGTCAAAGAAAAGAAGATGGGACAGATACTCATGGACTTAAGGGATGCCTATCTTACACCATAATCAAACCAAAAACAGCCCGGTAATATCCTAGAAAATTTTCTAAGTATAATCTCATCACTTACATATATTTCTGATTATGTCTCATTGATCCACATATATACAAGTCATTTTATAATGTAAATTTCTCATTGACCATTGCGCTGAGTGTTTGCTATTATGGGGATCAGCTGATTGATAGCGCGACATGCAAGGACTAGGTCAACTATATGCTTATTCTAAGGCGTTGGATGGGGTGGGGTCGCAGGTCAATTAGCAAGGGTGTAGTCTATTTTTGGATGCGGCCGAACTAGATATACTTATAGGATTGAACAACATAGACGGCTACACGGCTAGGTGGCACATGTTGTATCGACTATGTAATTGTATGGTGGGTGTAAGGATTATACAAACATGTTCCAATTATATTCATGTTTGAATACAAGAAATTACTTTAGTAGAGTTAATTGTTAAAGTTTTATATTTCTTGTTTATATGTTCGATGATGTTTGTTTGCTATACTAATTGCCAACTATAGCCTTATTATGAGCTCTATATTGAGCACGATGCTCTTATTGGGTGGCACGAGATGCCTATACCTACAAATGAATTATATTAACATTACTATGTACTTGTATAATGAGATTGCGGCCACCACCTTGTTAAATGATCAAAAATGAATTAAATGTTAGGGGTGGTAGAAGAGTGTTTACTATATCGCATTTGAAGTCTTAATTCTAAAATTGAGATGCTAAGGGTCTATATGAGGGACGGTAAAGATGCAGTTATTGGTATATCAGAGAGTTGGCTGAAGGAAGGCATGGACAGTGGTTTAGGTCATTTGAATGGATACAATTTTGAACGTCTTGATAGAGCCTGGGGAGACAAATTCTGTGGAGGGGTAGCGATGTACATAAGAAATCATCTATTATATTCTACCACATCTTATGAACATCTAAATAAAAGTTGTAATGATATCGAGGTTCAATGGATAGAAATTATTCGAATTAGTAAAAAGAATATAGTGGTTGCTAATGTTTATCTGCCCCTTGATGGAGATAAGGCTAATTTTGTTGATGTCCTTCACTCTATGATAGATAATGCCAATCTTGGACGTAAGGATTTGGTTGTAATGGGTGACTTCAATATTGATTACCTTAAAACAAAGATGGTATCAACAAAATTAATGAAAATATGTATAAACATATTAGGCCTAAAATAAATTATAACTGAATTTACAAGGTGCAATGAAAAATCAAATACATGTATCAACTGGATTATGACAAACTCATCTAAAAACTATGAGGCCCTGGTCAGGATATGGAATATTAGAGATCACTATATGATAGGTGTCACATTTATTGACCATGTTGTAAAGCATACTAAGAATGAATTCTATGGGCGCTCTTATAAAAGATACAATGCTGATATCTTCAGGGCATGTTTGAAAAATGCTGAATGGGGTCCTTTTGACAATTGTGATTGTGTAAATGAAAGATGGTAATTTATTTTGAATGTATTACTAAATAATTTGAATATTATGTGTCCTATAAAGAAGTTTCCTATAAAAAAAGAATGGGCACCATGGGTTACTGATTATATTCTTGAAATAATAAGAGAGCGGTCAAATCCAAGAAACCTTCAGATTGGGATACTGCTAAGAAGTTAAGGAATAAATGTACTAAACTCATAAGAAAAGCGAACTTTGTCAAATAAAATCTTGAGGAACATGGTAATGACTGTAAAAAATTCTGGTGAGAAATAAATGGAATAATTAAAGGAGATGGGAATAAAATGAGATGTCATCTAAAAGATTTTGATAATGACTGTATGGTCCCTGATATGGAGATACCTGATTTTCTAAATAATTTCTTTATGAATATTGGTCCTAACCTTGCACATAATGAATGATGTATGGTACTACAAGGGTTAGGCAGTTGACAGTGTTCTCCAGGATATACATACAGATGAGGAAGAAGTAATTAAGCTAGTAAAGGGCATTTATATTAATAAATCATCCTGTATTGACAATGTTTCCGCAAAAGTGTTAAAAGATGTATTATTGACAATAGCTTAGAGGATTGCTGATTTGTTTAACATGTCACTTAAAACGGGTAAAATTCCCACTGTCTGGAAAATAGAAACCATTGTACCTCTACAAAAGGAAGGTGACAAATCAAATGTTTCCAATCTGAGACCTGTTACATTATTGCCTGTTATTGGTAAACTTCTTGGAAAAATTGTAAATAATAGGTTAATGAATTACTTGGAAATTAATAAAATTCGCTCCACTAGTTACAATGTTTTACTTCACTGATGAAATTTATAGAGGTATAAATGAAGGCATGTTCACTGTCTCCACCTTTGTAGACCTGAAGAAAGCTTTCGACACTGTAAATCACTCGATTCTGTTAAAGAAATTAGAAAACATTGGTGTCGGAGACCTTCTCAGGGTCTGGCTGGGTGACTACCTTAATGATAGGAGACAAAGGTCATTAGTAAATGGTACAATGTCTAAAGAAGGTATTGTTAAATGTGGAGTCCCCCAGGAGGCCATTTCTTAATGTACTACGACTACACACAGCCACTACTATTTAAAAATGCCAGGAATAAGCCAGGCTATCATGAGAACTGCCCTACGACTGCTCACTATGATTAGCAGCTATGCAGTAATTACATAAGGTTAGGTAGAGCAGTCATACTGGTGCAGATATTAGGGACTACTAGTGCATGGTACTGTTATGGCCAAATTGTTAGGTTCTCACTACGATTTAAAGAACAGCAGTCATAGTGTGATAAGAAATGGCCTCCAGGGATTGATACTAGGTCCTACCTTATTTTTGGTTTATGTAAATGATTTGGCAAATGTTATAAAAAAGTTGCTCTCTTTTTTTTCATGCTGATGATACTGTTGTTTCAATACAAGGTACTGATTTGCAACATATAACTATGGTCCTACAAGAAGACCTGAAGGCATTGGACGGCTGGTTTTGAAGAAACCAACTCACCCTAAATGCTAAAAAAAAACAATTATATGATTTTTGGTCTGAGAACTTGGTTAAAAAAGATCGAAGAGCATAAACTCCTGTTTGGGGATGATACAGAGATAGAGAGAGTTCTAAGTTTTAGATACCTTGGAGTCTACCTAGATCCAGTCTTAAATTTCTATAAGCATGCTGAAGAGATGTGTCAAAAGATGTTACATAAGTTTTTCATATTGTCCAAACTTAGACCTTTTTTAGATAATGACTCACTACTTAGGATATATAAAGCAATGGTCCTACCATATGCTGACTATGGTGATATATTATATGATGTAGCAGGTATGTATGTACTGGACAAAATTCAGGTAACAGTGTATCTATATAACAATGTTGTCTGTCTCTGAGAATACACTAAGATGGGTCATCTACCAAATACTGCCAAAACCTGTTTGTCACCAATTTCACATGAATTGAATGCCATCAGCCATCATTGGGGCTCTCTTTTGTCACTTTTGAGTGTGCCAGGCATTGACATGTATGTTTTCGGCAGACGATATTGGGCCCTGAAAGTACAGACATAGATTTTGAATGGTTTTCTTATATCTCACCTTTACTTAAATAACAAAAAAATCAGATTTAGATGAGCAACTTGAAATGGGTTCTCCTTTACTTTTGCTTTTTCTTTGGTCTGATATCAAAGCCCTAAAGGTATTTTGGGTCATATATGCTGGACAAGTCAGATATGTGAGGCCTTGATGGAGGATCCGGTGTGGCTTTTTATAAGACAATATCTGTCTATATCAACAAAGGGGTATACATTTGTTGGGTCGTAGTTTTGGTCAGACTATTATCAACAAATGTGTTATCTAACAAGTGTGTTTATCCAACTTATTTCACAGATGTTCTTATGAACTTGTTGGATAAGAGCTATTTTGATTGATATATATACATAGGCCTACAGGCCCGCTGTGGGAGTGGGTCTATCATTGTTCAACATAGAAAAGGCCTAATTTTCTCTTGCCTGTTTGAATTTAGGAAGGAGGCATGCTTCTGGTACTAATGGTTCTGGGTGATGCCCAATCGCACACAGATAACATAGGCATTGTTTCCTACAATAGGGGAGTCCAAATTTTGTTTCCTATTTTTCAATTCTGTGTAATATATTTCCAGTTATGTGGGACAACGTATTCATTTGTCATAAGTATCAATTCCACTTGCTATGAAAGCAAATGTAGAAATAGAATTTCGAACTTTTTCACAGAAAAACGTTTTCCCCAGACCAATATTAAGCAATAATATAGCTATTTTAATCCAGTAACTGCATGTGCTCTTGGTCTTTAACATTTAACAAGCATTCAAATGATGCATTCTCAGGTGAGCCAAGACTGGACAGCCTTAGTGAGCTTTTCATCTCCAGGTATGTCATCTTCTCAATGTGGAGGGAATGCCAAAATCCAGCCGAAGCTTCACTGATGTGACGCTCTTCAGATGTTGAGCTTCAAAAGCTAAGTCATCCGCTGACTTCAGAGAATTATGGATGTAACAAGGCAGGCTCATAGGATACCCACATAAGAGTCTTAATATGTAGATGATTGATAATGATTAATGGCCCTAGGTGAGAGCACCAGAAATCGTTCTGACAGGTATTAACACTAGACACACTAGGGATAGGAAACATTTTAGAATACACTGTAAAAATGTTGCATTCCTCATCCCAAAGTTGCCAGAGATCCATTGTTATTTTCGCAGAGATTCCATGTATATTTGTGTACCCAGAGTGTACATTAATTTTGTGAACCCAGGCTGGTACCATCCTACTGCCACCTGGGGCTCCATGTAAAAGCTACACTGGTACAATGCTTTGCAATTATGGTGGTCCACTGTTCAGTTTTATAAGGATCCCAACAGTTATTTTTTTACAGTGTATAGAAATAAGAGAATGCATCTTTCAGGTGTTTGGAGTTTCAGGAGACTTGATTCAGACATTCATTTTAGTCTAGCTTAAGTCAGCCTGTGAGCTCTTATCCCTCAACATGTCTCTTAAGCCTCAACTGATCTTATCCATCAAATGCTCTTATCCCTCAAATGCTCTTATTCCTCAACTGCTCTTATCCCTCAACCCGTCTTATCCATCAAACAATCTTGTTTCTCGAACCCATTTGAGCTATTGAATAGGGAGAGCCTCCTAATTGAGGCATGAAATACACATCCTATAGTCCAACTATGAGGGAAGGATTTAGAGGTAGGATGGGGTAAGTAAGATACATATCCGGTAGTATAGAATAAGGGGATATGAGAGTAAGGACAAAGGGAAGGAGGCAATGTGGAGAGTGTGTGGGGTGGTAGAATGTAGACATTTTCCATTGACAAAAAGCTAAAATACAGATTTCACAAACAGACAGCTTCAAAGGATGAATGTATTACATGAAAAAATCATGTGAATCATGTGAGTATTTCTAGCAGTGATATAATTGTGACAGTTTTTATTAGTACCAGTTCCTGTGACAGTTTGTGAGACTGTTCAGTGTTGAAACTCCACAGTTGGAAATCACAATGGACTGCTTCAACAACAACAATAACAGAATGTTTTATGACTTTGTTTATCGTCTATGGTTTTAAAGATCCTAGTCCCTAATTTTAGCTCCCACTCCCCCCCCCCCGGGTCTAATACAAGACTTTGAATTCATTTAGTTGATAGACGAGGGCTACGCTTAATAGCAATCAGGCCCGTGGGTATTGCTACCTATCATTATGTTCCCGGTTGGTCCTTGTCAAATGAATAATTGTGCACTATGTAATATGAAACAGATAAGGAACTTCGTAATCGACAAAAACAATGAATTAGCTCCTATGATCACTGAACACCCTCTTATTACCAGTGGCCTGTTTTTATTGGTTCACCTGTTTTTTACCGTGTCTGTCATTTCTCTGCTTTTTGAATGGAGCGCTCAGGGGATCCACTATTCATAACTAAATGGCAGTCTATGACCTGGACACAATTGATGAAAGTCTGTAATTGGAATAGAATTAGAGACAGTGTGTTGTTTGCCATTTTAGACATCGGAGTATTTATTGTACTTTATAAAGTCGCATTATATGCTACATTGTCAGTTGTATGCAGTCCCATGGTATCAAACACATATCATACCATGGTCAGCAGCGTGTGTCACATAGACCATTTAAGTGTTGATCAGGAGATCAATATGTTTTAATTATTTGATTGCAGAATAAAGAAAAAGCTTATTGAGGATGAAACCAATAAGTACTAAAGCTATCACCAACCAAATCATAGAAGTCCAACTGACCAGCCGCTAAGGAATCAATGGCAAAGAATCACCTGCAACAATATTATGAGAAGATTTATTGAAGCAATTAATTGGTATCGAGATTATAAGCAAATGATACTCTCTGTTATCGACTATTGACTTCATTGCAGAAGGTGCCTTGAAACCAGCTGCAGAGCAATGCAGACACAACAGAATACCTGTTTACGATGATGGTGGTGTATACCTATAGCGTACTTAGCAACTGATATATCCAGACAAGAATTGCATGGGATGACCGAATGTAAACTTCTTGAAGAGCGCAGGTGCAAAAGTCTGCTATTATGCGTGGCTACTCAAAAAAACAAAGAACCAACTTGTGTACTACGTAGTAATGCAGCGTTAATGATAAAACTACACAGACCAGCTGGAGCATTGTATGAAAAGAGCCCTCTGTATATAGGGCTAATATGATGGAGTGTGCTGGATTGGAACATACATAGATTGGTAGACACAGAACAATTCATGAATGCGCTGTGAGATAATTTGCATGTTGTTAATATTAGGGCTTGTTGTTATAAAAGTGATCGATATGAAAAGCTTGCAATTGTATGAGCATTGAAACTAATTATAAAATTTCAACAACAACAAAACAACTATACCAAAAGTCAAGTGGGGAGCAATAAATTATTTAAAAGACAATTAATAGTACAAGAAACAAAAGTAGAAACAAAATTAGTTATCTGAGGAAAATCATGAGTTTTCAAAAAATGTAGATAGATGGACCCTTGGGCAGTGAGATGCTATACGATTTTCGGGAACCTTAGTGGCCGCAGCCATTACGTAAGCTGGTGCCATCGTAGCATATATATATATATATATATATATATATATATATATATATATATATATATATATATCAGCACACCAACTCCCTTCACAAGACTAGTCTATATCAACACAGCAACTCATTTCACATAACTATATCAAAACAGCAAGCATCTCCCTTCACATGACTATATTAGCACACCAACTCCCTTCATAATATAACTATATCAGCACACCGACTCCCTTCAGATGACTAATCAACACACCAACTCCCTTCTCACACTATCATCATCACCCAAACTGCCTTCTCACACCCCGACCACTAGTCCCTTCATCGTCCCCACAACTTGCTAACATTGATATGCAGGCATCTATCACACGTGACCTTCCCGTGGTCGGCGTCTCCATTACCCTCACCTGGTCTGTATAACCCCCATAGACCCTTCCTCCCCCTGGCGGGCCCTACATGTACCAAGCCCCCCTGTGAGAAGGTCAATCGGGTGAGGCGGAGTGGTCAATTGGCGGTGATGACGTGAGGGCGGCCCCCATCGGTAGCTGCCTGTTTAAACTGTCACATTCTGCCTCAACGCCAGCGAAAGGTCAGCTGCAGGGTGGGCTACAGGGTGGCTGTGCAGTGTCATGCTTGACCACTGGAGGGAGTAGGGGTTAGGGACTTTATAGAATGGGATGGTGAGGGCTGTGGTGGTAGTGGCTGGGGTCAGGAGTCAGGCTATAATGAACTATAGCCTTCCTGATGGAGCTTTCTGGCTGTGAACTCTGTAGATTATGACTGGAAGGGAAAGGTAGACATAGGCAATGCACTGTGGGGTTACTCAGACTTGGATATAGTCTTGAAAGGGTAACAATAGTTTTTATACCTTTTCAACGTGTAAAATGACACACTTGTCCTGGAAATTTCAACCCTAGCACTTTGACCCTGCCCAGGTCTAATTCCTAATCTGTTCTTGATAATCCTCACTTGCTTCCCACAATTAAATAAAAAGACCACGCACCTAACAAATGTTAAGTCTACAAAGTACACCAATAAGTAGATGAAAAAAGGTTGGCTCATGTTTTAAGGTAACTTATGAAGTAACATACCCAGCAAATCTGTGTCAACTTTTGTCATGCTGCGCCCGCCTCACCCCATGCGCTCTTAGGACTTGACGCGTGGGTGATCACGGACCATGACAAGATGTGACGCATGCGTGAACATCCCAACTCAATTTGTGAAGTTGAGTCAACATGCGTGAACCTTCACCAACAATGACACATGATGACATCATGTGTCATCACACATTATCACACACACTGACACATGGGTCATGACACAGTATCACATATATTGACGCACAGACTAATTTGTGGGTGGGGGTTAGGCAGGGGGGGGGGGTTTGCAGGTGGTTGTGGATTTCTGATATTTCATAACTTTATTAACATCAATTCAGCTGTTCATGCTGGTTCCCATTGAAGATATCTCTCCTCTGCATGTCATGTGTTGCCCACTTTGCTTGAAAATGGATAGATTGATTGATTGATTTGTTTAACGTCCTAAGGCCGTAGGCCTCATGGGACTGAAATGGATAGATATTCTGTCAGCTGTGTGAGTTGAATTTTCCTTGTATCAGTCTATATATTCTGTCAGCTGTGTGAGTTGAATTTTCCTTGTATCAGTCTTGAGAATGCCTGTTGAAATGATAAGAAATGGTCATAAACAAACAGCAGCAATCTAATTTTGACCACCCAATCACATCCAAGTTGATAAACAATGACCACTCCCATATGGCAGCCTGAATCCCCCAGAATTTCCCTGAGCCTTGCTCACATAGAAAGTTCTACATTTATTTGGGGTGTTGCGACAAATAGCTGAATTCAGCAACAAGATAGATGTTCAGGGATTGTAGATAATATCAATATGTTACTGTATAAATGCTTATCACATAGGATTTCAAGTCAAATCAATCTAGAACTGTGTGCCCACCTACCACAAAATCTGCTCTTCATGGCTGCCTCTGCCTAACTGTTTTGAAAGCAGGAGGAGAACAAAGAAATTGGAGGGAAATTTGAAATGGACCAATCAAAACACAGAATAGTACATAATGTGTCATTGTGCGTGAAGTTCTGTCATGGTGGGTGAGAGTTGGCGAATCTTGACGCATGCTCACATCTCCTCACATAGTCTGTCATGCTAATGTTAGACAAAGTATCTGCCCCTATTATCACTCAATACAGAGTTTTTTAACCAGCCTATGAAGAGTTCCTGTATATTTGCTCTAATCAGCTGTGACCTAGCTGATCAGTAGACATTAAACCTTCATATCCCATCAAACCAGGACAAACAGATACTTAGATACCATGTAAAACATATGCAATTTCAATTCAGTGCTATGTCCCATAGACAAAACAAATGAGCTATTATGTCTAATGTATGCACTAAATCACATATACTTGGCTATCATTATGTTCCTGATTCATATGTATTTCATGCCATGTAAGAAAGGAACTTGCTCTGTGAAACATAAATTCTCATATTGACATTTACTCAATAGGCCCACTCTGCAAAGTAGAAGCCATGAGAATCCATACAGTTTCCATAGTCTCTTATTGTTGAAGGCTTGGTGAAGAAATGTCATGCTAGGTGAGAGTTGACAAGTATTGACACATGTTGACATCTGCTCACCCTGGTCCCCTCACATCTTTATTGAAGTAAGTGAAGACATGTGAACCTGCCTGAGAGTTGACAAGTAATGACGAATGCTCACCCAGTTCCCATCACATCCTTGTGGAAATGAGTGAAGACATGTAAGGTTGGGTGAGAGTTGACAAGTATTGACACATGTTGACATTTGCTCACCCAGTTCCCCTCACATCTTTATGGAAGTGAGTGAAGACATGTGAAGCGATGTGAGAGTTGACAAGTATTGACACATGTTGACACTTGCTCACCCAGTTCCCCTCACATCTTTATGGAAATGAGTGAAGACATGTGAAGCGGTGTGAGAGTTGACAAGTATTGACACATGTTGATGCATGCTCTCTCAGGTCTTACTGAAGTAAGTGAAGGTTTGTCAAGCTGAGTGAGAGTTGACATTGTATCACACAAAATGACATTATTCGTTATCACTCAATGTACTCACACATTCCTCACCCAGCATGACTCATGTTCACTAGGATTTGCTGGGTAGGCGGCACAGCAACACAACCACAATATTCCCTGGACGGGCATATGATGTTCATGTATTCTTAGCACCGACAGTAAGGTTACCTAGCTCTTGTCATTCTCATTATATTCGGGTAATGGTGAGCTCTCTCTTACCACTATGGCGTCTGTAAGAGACTTGTCACCTGAGAGGGAGGGGAAAGCTCTGATAATAGAATGAGTCATGTAAGCCTTACCTAAGTAATGAGATGCAGGAAAAGAAGGCTACAACATAGCAATGTGCAACACGTCCAGGGGGAGTAAAGATGCAGATGACAACTGTAGTAGGCCTGGGAGTCTATGTCAGCCCCTATATTTTACATGTGTTCCCTCGTATGGTAAAGAAACACTACCTCCAACCAGTATAATGCTTATAATGGACTGAGGGTATTTCTTAGAAGATGCCTCATTTCATAGGTAGAGCCATAGAAATTAATATAAGTAGTGTAGGGATTAGTGTAGGGATTATACTATAACACTAGGTTTTGGCGTAAATGTGACCAGGCAAACAAAAACACCCCTCTGCAGGGAACTTCATTATCAAAGTTCATCTCAAGATCTTTAATATGAGACATCATTGGCTTAAATATTCCTAGTAGTCATGTCAGAACCCCTCCTTGAACATAGGTTGTTATTCATATCTGAAACCAATGACTAAGCTATAAAGACATTATAAACCAAATGATGTCTAAAAACACAATGAATCAGCCTTTTTCATAAAAAAGACATAACAATATGGTGATTTTATTATAGATTTTGACATAGATCTAGAAGGAATTTTCCGTTTCTGTTTTCAGTTTTTGGTGAGTATCCCAGAAAATTGGCATAAAAACCTGTTAATTTTGTTTATTGGAATGGTTGTTATGGCAACCAGGAACTGCCATATGGGTTGATTTCTCATGAAAAATGTTCATTTTACCATCCAAATATGGGCCATTTCTACCGAAAATGGTGCATTTTAAATGAAACCATTGAATTCTGAATCAAAAATTAGCTTAATGTATTTTTATAATGATTTTAGAGTAATTTTGCCCCTCTAATGACCCCTGGTGGCCAAATGGGGAATTAAAATCCCTCGCGGATACGTGTTCTTGATGGGTCACAAATGATTTTGATGGTCTAGATGGCTCTCACTGTCATTTGAAAGAGATACGTCACAGAAGCTTGTGAATTTAAGTACCCCCCTATCTATGAAATATCTGGCTAGAGCAGGCAGCAGTTTTACAAAATGATATTAATTTCGGCAGAGGGGTGGACATACAACAAATAAAATGATTAGAATAACGAATACCTAATATTTAAGAGGGAGAACTAGCTGTATCAGAACATTATCTGAATTAGCTGTTCGCAATCCTCAAGAATGCAATGGATAACTTTGTGACTGCAGTTGAAAATTCTAGCATAGTTATCAAATTGGCAATTCAGATTGGAACTCACTCTTTTGAAACATTGATTAGATAGAAGACGGCTCCCATCTTTTTGTTGATCATGTCAGGCTTGTAATCAGTTGATTTCTCAGAAGGTGGCAATGCCAGAATCCTTAATTCACTGAAAATCCACCGCTACTGGAAAGTCGTCATATATGACGAGTTCAGGGTCGTCAGAGGGTTGTCAGGCCTTTATGACTACCCCAAGTCGTCAAGCTGATCACCTAGGCTCTACTACTAGTTTGGGTGTTTGTCATAAGAGGTCCCTACTATGCATTTCTGTGATACTAATGATGTATACTGGGTTGTATATAGGCTCATAAATATACAATGTTCTTATTGTATTGTTGCTGTGACAAGTGAAATAATAAGGAGCATTTGATGAAGATTTTCTTGTAAAAGGATGGCAATGTGTAGATGGAAATGTAGAAAGAGAAATAGATCCTTATGCTAATAACACCTCTCTTATGGATAGTGCTGGAGTATAAGTCCATATCTATTCGGAGTCTATGAAACAGTAGATGGGTGTACTCACACAGCACTACATAATGTTCAAATGACCCATGATACTGGGGTCAGAAGAATAAATACTGATTGATGGGTGAGGGCATAGGATATGTATGTTACAGAAAGTAATCCCCCTCCCAAATAAAACCAACACTATGTGTTAATTGTTATAAACAATACTACTGGGGCAGGATGTATGTAACTACTGCACAGGACAATAATTATGGCTGTAAAGGGCACCCATAGTGATGACTTTAGGTCATCAGTGACGACCCAAAGTCGTCACCTATTACTACCCCATGACGACCTAAAGCTGTAGATTTAGGTATCGTCATTCTGAGGACCTAAAGTTGCCAGTGTTGACGAGTTTTGGATCCTGTAGGTTTTCAGTGTTTAATTGGTTGTCAAAGATGAAGCATACATAATTAGATGGATCTGATATTAGTTCATGTGGATCTGTGGTGCTTTTATATGGGAATATCTCTGGCAGCTTCAAGCCAGTTTTCCGTAATTGAAAAGGTTCAAGTTCAAATCAATCGCCGGCAGAGATTCGAGAAAGGCACACTGTAAAAATAAAATGTTGTCGAAATAAAGGGCATCCTTGTCCCAAAGTCGCCAGAGATCCATCATAATTTTCACAGAGATTCCTCGTACCACTGGGGCTCATTTATAAATAAATACAAGGATCCCTGGTAGATTCAACAGTTATGTTTTACAGTGCATACCACGTCCCAGAATTGTAATGCATGTATGAGCTCTTGTCATCGAAATATAATATGGCACGTTGGAAATGTTGAAAATAGCCACTGTTAGCAGAGTGTTCCTCTTAGCAAAAGCTGAACTATTAAACTGAAATGAATGCGAAACACAATTTTGCATACGTCATGGTAAACCTACGTGCTTTCAATAATTACCTCTTATGGGAGTAATATTTTACACCCCATCTCCAACAATATGCATGTGACTATCCCAGTTCTAAATTGCTCAATCCTGGATTTCCTCATGTTTCATTCAGCATTTTCATTTGTACATACCCTCACAAAGGCTGTCAGTAACCCTTTAAAACCCGAGGAAATAATGACTCAACCACCTTCCGGCCTTTACGGATTAACAGTAAGTGTGCATATTGCGGTGAAACCAGGTTATGTTGTTCCTGTGGGTGGGGACCTCCAGGTGGACACGGGCTTAAGGTGATCAGTAGAGATCCAACTCCAGGTGAACTCGATCCTGGATCATAATCAATGGTCCTATCCCCACCACAAACATGCCACCTAAAGCCCTAGGTATTACTGCGCAAATCAATAGGTACATAAACATCCACTTAGACTGTGGATGGAATTTAAGGGTAAAGCATAGCACTTCTGACTGTTCCTCTTGCAGGGTCCTTGCAGTGGTCATTGTAATGGATATTGCTCTAGATTTCAGTTACCTGAGACCTGTTTCATAAGCATTCTTTATTTAAGATCGATCTTTCCACTCTATGAGTGACCACTTAAGATCAGTCATTTGGGAATGACTACTAGTGTTTCAGAACATGCTGTCACTAGTATTGGAACTTAAGACCGGTCCTTTAGAAACAGCTGTCAATTGGACATAGGGGCAGTAATCAAAATCAATCCTTAGGCCACTCATAGACCAATCATTCAGCTAGTAAGATCAATCACCCAGGTGCAGAACATGTCTCTACTTTGTTATTTCACAATAGAAAAAGGTATTATAAAAGGGTATTTCATTTGGATATATTCCTGACATCATGGATTAAAAGATATGTGGGTCATTGGTCATATCTCCATAGCTCACTCTTAGTAGGAGGTGTTTCAAAAGGAAATGGGGAGTGAAGCTTATGAGTAAAGAGTCATTGTAAGAGTGACATATGTAGCTGATTTATGTGGAAGGTTGAGGTACACATAAATGTGAAAAATCATAACAATAAGTGGAATTCCACAAATCCTTTTAATGCATGATATCAGGCATACATATTCTGAACTGGGTGATCGATCTTACAAGCTGGATGATTAGCCTGTGAGTGACCTTACAACTAATCTTGATTACTGCCCCTATGTCTAATTAACAGCTGTTTCTAAAGGACCAGTCTTATGTCCCAATGTGAGTAACAGCTTGTTCTGAAACACTTGTAGTCATTCCCATATGACTGATCTTAAATGGTCACTCATATAGCCCAAAGATCGATATTAATTCCAGTCTCCTTGTGAAACAGCTCTCAGAGACCTGTTTCATAAGCATTCTTTATTTAAGATCGATCTTTCCACTCTATGAGTGACCACTCTAGGTCACTCTTATATTGACCCTTTACTCGTAAGCTTCACTCCCCATTTACTTTTGAAACACTCCCCTAACCCTAAGAAGCCTATGATCGGTCTTAACTCCACCTTCTGAGTGATCTTGCTCGTAAGCCTATGTCACCCATATATAGCCATTGTGAAACCGCTCTCAGAGACCTGTTTCATAAGCATTCCTTATTTAAGACCGTTCTTTCCACTCTACTAGTGACAACTTAAGATCAGTCATTTGGGAATGACTACTAGTGTTTCGGAACAAGCTGTCACTAGTGTCTTGTCATCAATAGCCAATAATTATAATGGACGGGTATAACAGGGTACAATTATGTCTGTATTTATTGTGTGCTATATGAGAGAGTGCTATGGGAATCCTGTGTAGGGTTTATGGTAGCTAGAGTTTATGGTAGGCTGTGGAATGTTGCAGACGGATGGAGTCGACGAGATTTGGTCGGGAGGATTCTGTGAGCATGAGGTAAGCAGCGACGATTGGGGTAGGATAGGCCCTACACCAAGGCAGGGACGTATGCGGTGACGGAGGGGTGTGCATGCGGTGGACACGTGATGAGGGATTCAGCCAATAACCGAGCAGAGAGAAACCCAGGTAGAGATGAGCAGGATGAGCCGCGCAGAAGTGCGGGAGCCGGCATGAAGAGCGGACGCTAGGCTAGGGCCTGGTGTCGAACCATGGACTACGAGTAGAGCAGCTCAGATAGGATTTAGTCCTAGGGCCTGGAGCCACTATCTCACCACACGGCCACATCTACATGCGCACACCTTGCTAGTCACACTGTTCTGCTGCTGACATTGCCATGGACTATTGAGGATTGTAACCTATCATATCTATGTGTGAATGGACAATAAAACCCAGTAAACACATCCAGAGCAGTACTCATCTGTGGATTAAGAGTGGGCTGGTCTACAGAGAGACACTTGAGTCTAGCTAACCCCAACACAAGTAACACCCCCTAATATACACATCCAACACAACCATACAGCCCAGATGGTGGAGAACAGTGGTGTGATTGCTAATTAAGCTCACTGATTAGTGGATTACCGACCCGGTAGCTCATAGCTCTACTGCTCATGGAGACAGACAGCAGATACAGGAGGGGATGCCCACCATACAACCCACCGCAACCCGTCCCAGTGGCAGCCATGCAGACGGTGAGTGACTAGTGACTGGTAGCAGATGATGTGCAGCACTCACTTCGATGTACTCTCAAAAGCAGCAGACAGACACAGACAGACATTCAAACCTTGACTAGTCTGTACTAAGCTAAATGGAAAGAATCATGGCAATGCCATATCTAACATTACCAGCGTTTGCAGGGCTAGAAGGAGAGGATGTTGATGGCTATTTCTCTGTCATGGAGACAATGAGAGGTATCTGCCATTGGAAGGAGCAGGAATATCTGGGACTTATCAAGTTGGGACTCAAAGAAAAAGCAGATACATGGCTCAGGACAGTGCCTGAGGGTGATAAAAACACAGTAGACAAAGTAAAGGAAATAATCAAGGCAGTATTTGGAGACCGTAGACCATCATGGAAGAAATACAAAGATCTGAACAATCTGAAGCAAGAGAAGGGAGAATCTGTATTAGATTTTGCACTCAAAATCAAGCAATATGACAATGGCATTGCACCTGAAGACATCAAGTTAGCAGTCTTCATTAATGGATTGCTTCCACCTATTGATGAGCATGTTAAGAAGGATCAGCTGACAACCCTGGAAGAAGCAGTGAAACTCACATCTATGCTGGAGATAATTGAGAAGGAGAGAATATTGGATAAGCCTTATGAAGAGAGTGAAGAAGTACCACAAGCTGGAGTGAAGGATATGCAGAGTTATATGCAGGAACAGTTCAAATCAATGGTTGAGATATATATTGTGAAGTGTAGGGAGAAAATAGAAGGCATTGGAAAGAAAGGACAGAAGGCATTGGAGAATGGACACTATGCCTCAGAGCAGACCACTAGTAATCAACCTAGCATATATTGCCACATACACAAAGCTACAACACATGCTACAGAGAAATGTGCTATATGGATGCAGTATCAGAAGCAGAAAAACAGGGATCCAATCAAGGCATTGAAGCAACTGTATAAACAGATGGACAGATTAAATCATACAGAATTCCAGAAGGCACGTGTAGCTGGGATTCTAAATCTGTAGTGCATAGGCTGGGGAGAGAGGTGATGAATGGCCCGGCTCACCCCCTGCACCTGGTACACCTAGGGGTCCGGGGGCCAGAGCACACCACCCTCCCTCACTCAAACCGCAAGACTGATAAAAAGGGATATCAGCCCGCAGCCAGGGGAGCTGCTCGAGTGACATACAGGGTGTATGTGTGGTATGTGTGTTTTTTTTTTTGTGTGTAACAGCTGGCATGCTGTGCCTAGATGAGTGACTCGGCAGGTACTGGTGGAGCAACCACCATGCAAGGTGGTTACTCACTGTAATACTAGAGATGGACCATTTGATAACCAGTGATTCCTCTACAATATCCATACAATGTGATTTATGTATACCCTAACAGGGGAGACAGCAGACAGTTGGGACACTGACAGGTAGGCCTGATATATGTATGTGAACCTTCCACAAACAGCAGTATGGGCCTAATGATTAAACTGTAATTGAACCAAACAAAGGTATATGGGAGTAATAGCATGTGAGCCATTAATGTGAGTGCCCACTGAAACAACCTATCATGGGTAGAGGTAGACAGCCACAATAGCAGAGGGGGACAGAGAGGGGCAGCCCACCATGCTGCCTGGATAAGCAGTGTGAATGCAGATCAGCAGCAAAGTGGTTATACACTTAGTGGAAACAGGAGGTGAGGAATGCAGTAATGACCAAGGACTTCCACCTTACTCTACCCTACAGGCAGTCTACTGAAATAGGGGTGTGCCTAGAGAGCAGCTCGTCGCTTGTTGTTGTTTTTTTTTAGTGAGAGGAGCTGTTCAGGGTCACGTAGGCGGGATGACTCACAACATGAGCAGCTCAGCACTGACAGCGGCAGGGGCTCACTGGGGTACCTTGCCTCTACTATAGATTACTCTACTAGGTCACCATAGAAACCTGCATTCTCTATCTAGCTAACCGAGTGGGCATAATCATTATGCACAATACTAATTAACTTTGTTTAAAAGCATATGCTATGATGGATAGAAAACATGGTCAGGTACAAGTCTACTGAGGGAGGATGCCCACAGACCTTACATGGTTTTGTGCTCAGTTCTAGGAAACATGTACAGTACAGCCACCAGGAGGGATGCCTATATCCATGAGACTTTGATGTTGTCAGGCAAGCACAATGTACGAGGAGGTATTGGAACAGGAGAGGCACATTTGTTTCCCTCTAGTTGACTGCTGAATGAAGGTAGGGAGTTAGACTGGAAGGGCTATTGTGTGCCATGTGCTTTACCTTTCTTCGTTACATCAAGACAATTATTTAAAGAAGTAGATGTGGATATTGGTAGAAGATTGTGAGAAGATTGATAGACAATATCTGTAGTGTTGAAGTAGCAGAGGGGGTACACATTTGCATTTGGTACACAGCATAAGGAGTGCACAGTTGGCATGATGACATACTTTATTGACTGCTGCTCACAAAGGGCTAGTAATGTCGACAAGGAGCAGCTCAACCCCACAGCAACGTTCAACCAAGTAGAGGTATCATGACTCATGTTAAAAGAAATAAGCAGATAGTATGAGACAGACAGCTACTGATAGCAGTAGGGATAGAGAGGGGCAGCCCAGCATACTGCCTGAGTAAGCAGCCTTAGCTACAGATAATGTATAAATGAAGTGCTGGTGAGTCACTCAGTGTGGGTGCCCGTCATACAGGCAGACTGGACTCATGCTCTGCTCAAAGGAAGCACAGCCCCCACATTGGCCACCTACTACAGAGCGGGCCTAGGAAGGAGCTCCAGGCAGGAAAAAAACAAAACAAAACAACAACAACAACAAAAAGAAACATCGTTAAATGCTAGTTCCTGAACTATCATAGCCATTGACTGCAGGATTGCTAGATGCTAGAGGTTAGGGAATGCATAGAGATAATAGACACTGTGCACTGTGACTGCTCAGTACTATACATCACACAATATACACTGCACCACTGCTATGGATGATACCATTAGCACACTACAGTACTATATTATATCATATCAATGCAATAGGCTGGTACTCAGTTACTGGTATATCTGGTAATAGATGGGGAGGCTGTGTAAGGAACACCCCATGTAGACATCAGGAAGGCCACAGGAGTGGCTCAGTAGTGACTGTCCGAAGCTGCTCACCCAATTGTTTTTATTAGGGGAGCAACTCAGGGTTCACAAACAGGTGTTCACGATGGGTGCACTTACGGGAGGAGCAGCTCGGTGAAAGTGCGGACACATGAAGTGCGGGCCTACATAAAGATAACCTGAATCTGTCAATGGTGTAGGGTTTGGCAGTAAGACAGATTACATACCCCACAGGTAGGCCTATCTAACAGAAACAACCAAATGAAGAATTACTCTGCAGAAGAGAAGCTGATATTGGAAGTATTATGCTGTATAGAACTATAGTCTTGTGGAAACATATAAGCACATATATATCATACTAGGGTAAAAGTTTCATACATTGTCACAAGAGACTGGTCACAAAAGACTGATTCTGCAGTATAAATAGCGTCAATTCGCGATGTTTTTAGCCGATCAAATGACCATCATTTCACATGGAACGGATCAATATTTCTCCTTTAAACTTCAGGATACACAAGATACATATGTTGTGCATATATTCTGTAAAGGACAATGGTCTGCAATAAGGAAAAGTACACTTAAGTTGCTTATGAACTCAGCCCAGCCTCAATAACAAAATGAGTTCCTTGTAGGGTTGATGACATTCAAAACCTTTATGCTGATACTTAAAAAGACATGAGGTTAATAATTTTGGTGCAGAAGTAGTGGTTCCCGTATAGAATGTAGAGGAAAATGTCCGCATGTATCTTTACAATGTTGGCAAAAAGGAAAGCAGTGATGTATTATTAAGGCAGGAAATCCTTAGAAATCTGCTTTATATGCATATCAATGAAAGTTGATCATCTATATCAAATACCTGACTGTGAGCAGAATCAGTAACAGATCTATTGCAGATGACATTGTGCAGTGGTCATCAGAATGGAGAGATTCTTGGGAACGATTGTACATGTATTGGACATGATCTGCACAGCATCAATGCACACAGGGAGCAGCTCATACCCAACTGTGGGATTGTAAGTAGCCAGCTAGCATCAGTAGACACTGGTAAGGAGGGGAGCAGCTCACATGTACATAAAGATAAGAGCAGCTCACACTGATATGAAGAGAGATAATTAACATGGTTATAATGCAGGTGCAATATGAAGGTATAGGTACAGAATCAACCACTGCAGGGCTATTGTGTGTGCTGGGTGAGACCCAACAGCGGTGCACGGAGTGCACGCCCCGCGGTGAGCAGGCAGGGGCAGCACCAGGAGCAACTCTCAGTGATGGGAGTGGCTCAGAGCACACATGGAGTAACAGCCAACAGCTGAGCACGGGGTGCCTGCCCTATGGTGAGCAGTGCGGGGCAGCACTAGGAGCAGACCATGACGAGAGGAGGCTCTCATAGTGTGCTAAGTGTCAGCTTCTATCTGATGCATCTAATAAATGGAGGAGAGAGACAGCCACAGGAATGATATAAGGTGTAGGGCTACTGCTACCTCTTCCTGGATTGAGTAGGGAAGTAGGGGGCTGGTCAGATATCTTTGTCTTTCTGTGAAAAGTCTGTATTTCACTGTGAGTTTCATAATCTATTGCTGAGAAGAGGATTCATAACAATAGTGTGCATTAAACAAACATTGAATAGAAGAGGGAGAAAGCTAGTCAGAGAAGATGACAGTGTGAGAACAGGAAAACAGGTTTGATGTATAGTAGTTGCATGATCTCCGGAAGGAGCTCTCAGAGCAGCCAGGACCAAAGTCTGCTGTTACTGGCATTGAGTGGGTCAGCACAGCTAGCCACTGATGCTGGACACCCATCCATCCACTATCTACCACTTTCAGTACTGTGTATTCTACTTGGTAACCCAAATCTATTGGATGGAACTCACTAGTGTGTGTATTCTCAGGATCATAGTGTACCCACAGAAGTATTTGTAGTACAGACACTTGAATTATTAGCAATGAAGGCAAGGATGGTGAGCTGTAATGCATCCACTGGGGTATTTCATAGTAGGACTGAGTTCCTGATTCATAATGTACCCACCGGGGTATTGTTGGTGAAGACACTGGAATTATATAAGTGAATCAGCCCAAGCACTGGGGACATATTAGAAGTAACTGTTATAGGCAAACATTGGTTCAAGTTGATGAGGGACAGCCAGCCATGGTACCGGGCTAGGGTAATGGTTGTTCCTAGGATGTCAACTGCTAGGTTAATGAGGGACGGCCAAACCACCAGCTGTACCTAGGATGTTAACAAGGCACATACCAATATAAGTTTTCAATGCTAAGTTAATGAGGGACAGACACAGTATTAGCTGTTCCTAGGATGTTAACAAGGCATACATCAGTATAAGTTTTTGATGCAAAGTTGCTGAGGAACAGTCGCACCTATTCCTAGGATGGTAACAGAGCATGTATACATCATTTAAGTTAATTAGGAGTGGCTGTAATATTACACATTCCTAGGATGTTGACTTTTATATTGACTCAAGAGTGGTATATAACCAGTGATATATTTATCAACAATGACTGAGAGAGATGAGCGATGCCATATTATATTAGAAGCGCCCATAAAAAGAGACTCTGGGGTTTATGAAAGGACTTTTCTATCCTCCACCCACCCAGTGTGTATTGATCTTATCCCAAGTCCATTTGGGAGTTTTAAAAGGGGTGGAAGGTTAGGGAGACCCAGGACTGAGATCTAAAGAGAAATGTAGAAAAAAACATATGTATTGAATGTTTATCTTTTAATGAGTCATATTAGAATTGTGTGTACAAATCTTGGGGACTACCTGTACTGAGAATCGGTTTGGGCATAGCACTAAGCTGCTGACAGGAGTACGTTGGTTGGCAGTTAGTGTTAAACTCTGTGTAACATGTAATATATGGTAACAGCAAAAGATGTGCAAAAAGAGACTGTGAAGGAAGACCACACAAGTGACTTTCTGATAAACTCTGCAATAAGACAATAGGCACTGAACATTTAAGTGATTGGTGAATGGACACTGCTATGTTTTGGTAAGGTAGGACTAAGTGCAGGGTGAACAAGTGAGTCACCTGGAATGAGAGAAAGGAGGACAGCTCATGTAGTTGTTAGGGCAAATAGAATATGCTGCATGTAGTATTTCATTCAAGCAATGATATTATTTGGAATTTATTGTTCTTATGCCTAAATGAATGTAAAAAGGGTTATTTCTGAAGAGCCGGGTTTGTTAACTGGAGAACCAGGGTATTTTTACAGCCAAGAAGGGCTATTGTAGTGACTTGAATGAGTTGATTTAAATGTTAAGCCAAGCATGCTAATTGGCTATAGTTTTGGACCAAAAAGGAGAAATATTAGAAGAATGATCAAAGAAACATGTGTGTCCTGCACTGGGAAGAGGGACATTATTCCTCCTGAAGTGGGAGTCCCTTTTCGCAGATCTTGTCACATGTATGAAAGTATTAATGGCAAGGACATTTATATTAGTGTGTTGTGCGCTTCATAATGTTACTGGGAGCAGTGTGAAATGTATTGTTGAAACTAAATAAGCATGTATCTAGGTAAGAAAACTATGAAGTAATCAATGTTATGATTGCATACTTTTGTATCACATGTCATTGTGCTCTGTCTTATCTGAGGATGATATAATTGTATAGTATGTATGTGGATAAGATGTATGTGAAGACACTGATGTTGAAACTGCATTATAGAGAATATCAGGGTAGCATGACAAGACCCATATTTGCGGTGGCTCGAGTCACAGAGGGGGAGCGCCCGCACCTGTCTTGTCATCAATAGCCAATAATTATAATGGACGGGTATAACAGGGTACAATTATGTCTGTATTTATTGTGTGCTATATGAGAGAGTGCTATGGGAATCCTGTGTAGGGTTTATGGTAGCTAGAGTTTATGGTAGGCTGTGGAATGTTGCAGACGGATGGAGTCGACGAGATTTGGTCGGGAGGATTCTGTGAGCATGAGGTAAGCAGCGACGATTGGGGTAGGATAGGCCCTACACCAAGGCAGGGACGTATGCGGTGACGGAGGGGTGTGCATGCGGTGGACACGTGATGAGGGATTCAGCCAATAACCGAGCAGAGAGAAACCCAGGTAGAGATGAGCAGGATGAGCCGCGCAGAAGTGCGGGAGCCGGCATGAAGAGCGGACGCTAGGCTAGGGCCTGGTGTCGAACCATGGACTACGAGTAGAGCAGCTCAGATAGGATTTAGTCCTAGGGCCTGGAGCCACTATCTCACCACACGGCCACATCTACATGCGCACACCTTGCTAGTCACACTGTTCTGCTGCTGACATTGCCATGGACTATTGAGGATTGTAACCTATCATATCTATGTGTGAATGGACAATAAAACCCAGTAAACACATCCAGAGCAGTACTCATCTGTGGATTAAGAGTGGGCTGGTCTACAGAGAGACACTTGAGTCTAGCTAACCCCAACACAAGTAACACCCCCTAATATACACATCCAACACAACCATACAGCCCACTAGTATTGGAACTTAAGACTGGTCCTTTAGAAACAGCTGTCAATTGGACATAGGGGCAGTAATCAAGATCAGTCCTTAGGTCACTCGTAGACTAATCATTCAGCTAGTAAGATCAATCACCCAGGTGCAGAACATGCCTCTACTTTGTTATTTCACAATATAAAAAGATATTATAAAAGGGTATTTTATTTTGATATATTCCTGACATCATGGATTAAAAATATATGTGGGATTCCACTAATTGATATGATTTTTCCCATTTATGTGTACCTTCAACCTTCCACATAAATCAGCTACTTTCTGTTGGTCATATGTCACTCTTACATTGACTCTTTACTAGTAAGCTTCAATCCCAATTTCCTTTTGAAACACCTCCCTGAGCTGTGTTTCTCTATTCTAAAGCAAATTAACCCTATAGGGCCAGGACATCAATGCAAATGCCAACTCCCATGGAATATCTTTGCATCGTATTCCCCGAAGTGAGTCTGCCGTATTCAATGAGGCCTTTTAGGCCAAGTTGAACGGCCAATGACCATGAAAAATATTCCATGGTCCATTTGCTTATGTATTTGGTTGGCCTGGTGTTATTTTGGTAGTTATGACTGTGGTGGGTGCGTGATATATGTGTATATCCATGTTATTTTTATCGTCAGCAGTAGCTGCGCTTTAACAACCCTGCCAGTGTGCATATTGATTTCGATGTTGAAAAAAAGTCCTCATTTGTAATGAGATCATATAGCGTACAGGCAATACCAAGTTTGTAATGTCAATACGCTACTGCATTTGGAGAGAAGTCAAATCAGTTACACTTCCAGGCTATGATTACAGCTGCATTTATACGGGCGGAAATGGATGAGCTATAGTTCATTCCATTCTCGTTGTGGATAAGACTATAGCAACTGGCTGTATCTCAGGAAATAGGAAGGAAAATAAGGGCCCCGCTGCAAAAGAAATATAGTCCACTTTCTTCAGTTTGTTTTTCACTCGGCCTCTCCAGGGAACACTATCAAACTGTCATTGTGGGTATTTAGAAGCCCTATGCTGATTGGCTGGTAGACAGACGGCAGCGCATGCGTAGACGGGCCCGTAATTGGTCTGTGGTGTACACATTGAAAGGCTATTACACCCTTGGCTGACATGTTTGAAGGCGAAACATAATCTGTGGTTGAGGCGGCAATGTTGCTGTAATGGGCCAGTCACTCCTTTAAAGTCGACGTGTCCCTCGTCCTTGGGCATACAGCAAGCAGCTTGTTGGTAAAGTAGAAGTGGCGGCGGTTTGAGACCTGCCTAGACAACCCTGTCGAGCTGTTCTTGAAATGCCTTCATTGAAAAGGCGATGCCAATCAAGGAAGGTGTGAGCAGATGTAATAGCTCAAATCATGGTCGTGGTTGCTTTAAGGTTTCTGTTTGTTTCAATATGGATATTAATTGTTTCCAGTCAAGCATGTCTGTAGTCATACCCTTCAGAAGTCTACACCGGAACCACTGCTCTTATTTTTCTAGGTACACCGGTCCATATACAAGAACATAATACAATGCACACCAGTGCTCGACAATAACAGTTTCTGTCGAGATAAAAGCGTTTATCTTTATTAAGTCTCTTCTCAATTTTAATTCCATTCCACTGATGGTGGTGGGCATAAGTATAAAAGAATGCCCAGCGATCACGAACCGTCCCACTGGCGTCTTGGCTTTGTAATAATATCCACCAATTGGGTAAAATAAAGGTGTCACAAATATTTCACAGAATCATAGCTCCCTAAAGCAGCTAACCCCATATGGATTCTTTAGATTTTTGAAGATTGATGGCTTTAGTAGGCCCCCTAATCAAAATTAAATGTCAGTTTGATAAACAAGTTTTGATATGGGTAATCATCTAATAAAGCCTGTTGGTCGTACTAAACTATCAATTTAGAGAGCAATGTCCTGGATACAGTCATAAATACCAAGTACTTTCATCAGTATCAGTCCATTGAATATTGATAGTAGGCCTTTGGTGACGAATTACTCTGTCGATAACACTATTAACAGTGAAAAAGGCTAGAAAAAATTAACCATAAAATGCGATTATGACCATAAAGCTGTCGATCGATGTTAATAGTGGTAACTTTCTCTGTGAAATGGGTTGTTTACTTCCACATGTGAAGGTAAAAATGTTTCCCATAAGATATAAACTTTCTTTCCAGAAATGATACATTCTTCAAATAGTCTAGGCATAATAAAATCAAAATATACTTCCCATTAATTAAGTATGCTTCCTTTTACATATTACCACGATTGGTAATAACTCAAGGGCAAAGAAATCAATATCATTGATCGATTGAAAAGAGGGAGGTTAATAGGCCGAACATATTTAAGTATAGAAACTTAGCAAATGACACGTAGAATCTTGGTGAAGCAGTGGCTTAGGCTTGTTCCATAATTAGCAGTAGGGTATGGATGTGTTGATGCACCTGCTACACCCGGGATTACACGGTGGAAAGGTCAGAAGATCCTCAACATGCCTTCTATATTCTCTTTTATCATGTGTGATCATATGTAGTCCTGCGTTTAGCATATACAGTCATTATTTGGCGACTATAGAACCACCAGCTTAGAAATAACACACTCCATAACCTTCAATTGAGAATACATGTGGTATTGTTGATATGATAATACCTGAGTATAAGTTGTATGGCAATTAGGTTAAGGGTGATTTGATAGTGCTGAATACTTGAGTATCTATTTCCTTGCCTGCCAATATATCTCCTAGCCAACACATATTTCTGTGAAGTATGTGCAGATGGAAGAAATAAAAGAGTTCTCTAGATTATAGTGTGATTAATTCATTCAAGCAATATTACCAGGAGGTTAATTCAAAACATCCTGGGATTTCTACCCCTACGATCTTAGTGTATGCACATATCATAAGACCTGGCCAGTCTACTCTATCTAATGCAGTGGTTGCAGGCCTGTCAGGAATAGCAAGTCCTGAGATCACTTCACTATTCCTTTTCCAGTGCTAAGATCATTGCGATCTTAGTGAAAGAATTGCATAGTGGTTTAACCTGAGTACAAGAGCACTTATAGGGAACACTCCTGATCGAAAGAGTGAATAGCCTGCTGCATACATATAGAGGGGAGGGAGGACATTTGCTTAGTGTCCTTGAGGGCTCTTAGGGCTACTCATGCATTAAGTGCACTGTAAGGTAATTCTTCCCTTCTCTCTCTTTGTCCTGGGGGAGCACAATGCTTCTAATAGGCAAGTATAAATCATACATTCATGGGAACAACTCTTGAATACTGTACGGGGTCAACTGCACCCTGTGTTCTTTTGTTATCCCATATGGGGACGGGGAACGATGGTATAAACACTGTTGTGAAGAAGAGTGACTCCACAGCTATTCCTTTATTTTAGGACTCTTACCCCTGTGCCCAGTCAGTACTTCTTGGAATAGTGTAGGAGGGCTGAGGCTAAGATCAATGCAATCTTAGTGCTGGCTAGGAAAAGTGAACCAGTCTAATCTTAAGATCGCTTAATAGGATAAGGCAGAATAATTCCTAAGATCGCTGAGGTTGCGATACCAGGATCTTTTGAATTAACCTCCAGATCTAACATTTCTCCAAGCCAACCCCCTATCCTAGACCCAATTACTCTCTGATAGCCTTTCGGATAGAGTAAAAACATAGGTCTAACAATGAAGACCTGGAGGTTAATTCAAAAGGTCCTGGGATTTTTACCCCTGTGATCTTTGTGTAGGCACATAACATAAGACCTGTAGCCAGTCTACCCTATCTAATGCAGTGGTAGCAGGCCAGTCAGGTACAGCAAGTCCTGAGATCACTTCACTATATTCCTTTTCCAGTGCTAAGATCACTGCAATCTTAGTGAAATAATTGCATAGTGGTTTCACCTGAGTACAAGAGCACTCACAGGGAACACTCCTGCTCCCAAGAGTGAATGCCCCTGCTGTATACATATAGAGGGGGGGGGGACATTTGCTGAGAGTTCTTGAGGGCTCTTCAGGCTACTCAGGTATGAAGTGCATTTGAATACTGTATGAGGTCAACTGCATGCTATACTCTATAAGTGGCTCATATGGAGGGGAACACTTGTGTAATTACCCTCGTGAGAAGGATCGTTTCCACTGCTATTTTTTCAGTATGGGCCTCTTGCCCCTGTGCACAGTGTGTTCTACTTGGAATGGTGTAGGAGGGTTGTGGCTAAGATCAGTGCGATCTTAGTGCTCTGGAAAGGCAAGACAGTCTAATCTTAAGATCGCTTAATTGGATAAGGCAGAATAATTCCTAAGGTCGCTGAGGTAGTGATCCCAGGACCTTTTGAATTAATCTCCAGGTCATAATCCTGATGGTGATTATGTCATTTTAAAGACTAGGTTGCACTATCTACCAAAGAACTCAAGATTTCAAAGGTGGTGTGGCCTGTTGCTACTGTTCAAACACTGGAGCTACAAGTTACTCCTCCCTAGGGCGCCCTATGATACATTAACGTGAGGAATTCATAAAATGAAATATCGTGTGACTATTAGCAGCTGCTGCCTGATCCTCAGCTATCTTATTCGCACGATCATTATTGTGTTTTATGATTGTCGCTGGCAGCAGCAGGGAGAGGGATGCTATAGGTGTTGAGTGTGGATGAAAGACTCTCTCTCTCTCTCTCTCTCTCTCTCTCTCTCTCTCTCTCTCTCTCTCTATTCTCCATCCACCATTCCTCCTGCTTCCACTCCTGTCTTCCTCCTGTGTCCTGGGCGTCTTGGTCACGTGGGGGTCAGCGTTAAGCGTTCCTCCAACTGCGTCCCTCCCACGGTCCCCCACACGCTCTCACTCTGTCCCCAGGTTTCCCCTACCTACCCATCGTTTATGCATTCAGCAAACCGCTTACAGGAACCATTGATGTGGCATAATAAAGGACACCAAACTGTCGCAGAATTATGATGGGCTTTTTCTAATTTATTGTCCCCCCTTGGCCAAAATCTAAGAATGTAAAAATGCACCTCTTCCTGGATATCCCACATCAAATAAATGTTACACGTATATCTGGTTTGATAACTAATCGAAAGGGTCATCTGAATGGACAACAATTCTTACTTATTTTCAGTGGAAATAACATGTGTTGAAAATAGGCGTGCATTCTGCCGAGCCCTCCCATGGTTTTGTGTGAATATGAATGCTGGGAACCCTGTGACACATGCAGGGTATGTTCGACTAATTATTGCAGAAACCCTAGCCCTACCGCCGACCTGTCACAGCAATGATAGTATCATATCTCTCCTTCTAGTGCCAGCTAGGTCAAGGGCCAAGTTGCCTGGTACTTTGAGATGGATAACAAAGGAGTTGAGTCATATATTATTCATGTTGTTCCTGAATAGTGCATCAAGATATGCCATAAATGGTTTCCATCCTTGTGACACATATTTTGCCCTCTGATTTTTTAAACTTATGTCACCAGTCAATTCATTATTTTGTATAGCCCTCCTTTGACATCCACAATCATAATTGTGAAATTGGGCTCGAAATCAAAGGCAGGTTTATTGTTATCAATATTGATTTTCTCTGGATTATTGGCATTCATCATGATCAGCGAAATTTGACTTAATGTTTTAAAAAGTTGTAACTAGTCAAAGTCCTCGTTTTTCTTCTTCCGCAGTCAAACAATCTACCCTCCTCCTTATTGTCTCTCATTGTATATCTAATATTACCGCGTGAGAATTCACACAGAGTTATCATTTAAAGATTTAGCATGATGATTGAGAACAACGGCATTTTGAAAGTGTCATAGACAGCTACCAGTTGTCAAACTAACTCTACGCCCACCTTCAGGAAATCTTCATCAAATACAGTTATTAGCAATTACTGAGTGACACTTTGTTACGATAGATAGTGGTGAATTGTATCAAAGGTTCCAAAGACAATTTTTCCTTTTTGATATTTTAATGTGTGGTATCGATTATAATCTGTTATCCAAATGGATGTGTATCTCTTAAATGCATTAAGATTTAATAGCCTAGTAAGTCTAGTGTACAGAACAGCATTTCTAATTCATCAAGTAAATGATGAAATTGGCCTACATTTGTGAGAACGTTGTATGGGCCCAACCATGCTAAATTAACCACTTACCAATATTATTGCTAACAGATTCTCCCACTCACTTTCTGAGGCTCGTTCCATCCCTCTGTAACTGTGACATGATTCATGATGGATTCTGATATATCATAGTTGCATAGGATGCTATGTACCTTTTGAATATCCAGATATTATCATAATTATGATGTTTTGCACCTTTTGAATATCCGTATCTCAACTAACTCACCGTTTTCACAACGATTTTTATAGAGCGAATTGAGTACACAGTGGCCGGTGTTCACAAACTTAGCGATGTGAGTAGTGTATAGCAAAGGTACAATTATCAAAGCAAGTCTCTTAAGCTTGGATACTGGTATAAGGGACGTTAATAACAAAAGACCCTTATTGTTTTTCATGTTCTAACTAGGCGGATAGCTGCAAGTTAGGCGGAGGAGAAAACTAGTCTTAAAGCTTAAGATGTACATTACAAGTACAAGACTGAACCACAAGCAGTAGGTCGCACCTCAATTTTGAATCTTCAAAAGTAAGATGATCAACACTAAGAACTTCACAAAGTAACTTAAGACCAGTGTCAGTATTCCCACAGCAAAGAAAAGCTCAGAAAGACGTGTGAGGTGAAACAAGGACGGCCTATGGTGAAGTGTGCTAATGGCATCTGATTTACAATAGGGTTAGTTCTGGGACCTAGCCTATAGCACTGTAAGCAGTATAGTCCCTATTGTGGCAGTCCAATATATCTAACACTAGTTGATATTTACCAGGTGTATACAAGGCTATGGACATACAGGTGTATTTATCTCATACAGGCTTGTTCCTATAGGTGTGCACACACAGGTAAATGGAGATGGACGTCTGGCACCGTTCCCACCCCACCCTACCCACACAAGGGGCCCCCATGTACACATGGCGGATTATGATGGCCAGTTTATGTTGGTGGTTGCTCTCTTTTGATAATGAAACTTGTTAGTTTGATCGATTAGGTCAATACCAGGGTTATACATTGGCAGGAGAATGGTGCCACAGTAGAACATTGTGTCTACACTGAGCATAGACTATGTAGATACAGGGAAGTGTGTCTAACCTGTCTAACTGACATAGGGTACCAGGCTGCTATAGACACCTTACGGTATTGCATTCTCAGCAGGTACCTGAAGCGCAAGTCTACATGAATGCAGAATAAACTTTAGCAAACAGCTACTCAGTATAATTTGTGCAGTCCAATGCAGTTATGGTATGATGACCGAGAAAACACTGCTCAGACATAGACCTATCCCAAGTCCAGGATAATGACACCTGTGTCCCTATACGCACCTGTAATCACCTTTTGCTTGTTTCTTTCTTTTTTTTCTTTTTTTAGATTTTTGGTGGTTATTTTCTGTAATTTTTCCTTTTTCTTTTTTTTTTGGGAGGGGGGGGTTAATCGTTATTTTAAATGACGGTGGGACATAACAGAAGCGTAGGGAGCAGGTCGTCTTGGTGAGGGTCACTTAATTTGAATCATCGGCTGGAAGCAGTGTAAGTCATAGTGTAAGTTAATACCACTGATTAGTGTCATGGTACTGGTACAGATCTGCAGGATGTATATTATAATTGCATGACATTGTTATGAAATACTTTCCAGACCAGACATCCAGGGATAGTCTCACCCCTTAAGTGACTGTCTCTTGTTTAAATTAGTAACACTGGGTACATCCTGATAAAGTTGAGTTTGGACTGTAGTGAAAAGGAGGTTAGTGAAATGTAACTGGTAATGAAATTAATAGGGCACGCGCATATTAAATGGAACCAAACAAAAGGAGTGTGTGGGGTAAGGAGAGAGAGAGCAGGAGGGGTGACAGATTGGGAGCGAGGGAGGGAACAAAACCCCTGGGGGGGGGGAAGAAGGAGGTATTGTAGAAAGGACGTGTACACACGGGAGACAGGAGAGGGTTTTATGAGTAAGAAAGTAGCGAGGTAGGGAGGTGAGGCAGGCATACCAATGAGCATGAATGGGCTGAGGTCGTGAAGGGTTTATTTGGAAACTTTCATTTCCAAACACTATTTTATCAAGTGAATGAGGGGAGGGCACAGTAAAGGAGTACACAAGTTAAAATCTGGATGTAGACGATTTAATGTGCCCGTCACTTTTCCTCCCAGTTCTTCCCCGGGTTCTTCCCTTTCAAGATTCATTTCAAGATTCATTTCAAGATTCATTTTCACTTTTGCCATGGTGGCCAAACTGTTGTCGAGTCATGGTGACGATCTGGAGGATCATAGCCTTATATAGGGTGAATGTAGCTCTGGTGAGTTACTCGCCAGGGTTAAATCTCTACATCTGGTCACGACCGAGGGTTATACCCTAATGTATTAATGAAGTATACAGGCACTAAAGGACTAGCCACCATGGAGAAGGAGAAATCGCTGTCAGAGACTGTACTAAGGTCATTCATTGATCAGATCGGGTCAGGCCGCACCCTGCTCGTACCACGAGGTGGCAGCAGGGGTTCTCCCGTCTCTTTGAAACCTTGAGAGAACACACAATTGTTTGTCCAGGTGTTCCCAATACGCGGCGCCTTTCTCCGCAAGGAGGCGCGTCTGTATAACACTGGCAAAAGCAGTGGGATGGGGGCATGGCTGATCCTATCGATCTACATTTGCCCCCTTTTCTATCTGGGCGTGGCCGACCAAGTAGGGCAGATCTAAGAGGCCACCTGGTGGATGAGGTGAAGATCAGGGGATGGGGGCATTCTTGTTCCTGCTTAGCGGACCAGAACTCAGGCCCTGTATAAAATAATCTGCGGGCAAAGGTTAACACCGCCCTTTGTCCCTCCCATAATATGGATGCAAGTGTAAGCATGTTAGGGCGGTCTTGTAAGAGATACCCAATACATGTATACATGCACTTAGGAAAACAGGACGGTGATAGAAGACAAGGCTTACGCCCTGGTTTGACACTGCAGGGAAGCAATATAATTTCTACCTTAGAAATACAATACTGAGGTGCACGTGCCCTATACGGAGTATATGTGCGTGTGAAGTGAGCTTCATCTTTACATTACAGTACTACATACATTCATGTATAGATCTAGATATCGATTTGGAGACACAAAAACATGAAGGATCTAATCAGTATATGGAGTGAAAAGAATGGCCTCGATTTTGACAATTAATTATATATACCTATAGAATTAAATAGACTACGCGCATTTCAGTTAAATCAGAACCAAACACGCATTATACTTACTGTCTTCTTTTTAATCTGACAACGTAACATGTACCCCTGTGTTTTGATACAATTCAGAAAGGTTAAATACAATATATGCTAATTTGCGGGGGATAAATTTTAACACATTATCTCCAACACGCGTAAATGCCAAGAGAAGCATCGCCTTTAAGAGTAAAAGAAAAATCTCCGACACCAATCCGGAAAGCCATTGAACACCTCCACCCCTCCATATTAAGTTCTAAGAATCTTGACAAAGGCTCTCAGTAAACTAAGACAAATGGAAAAGACGTGTTTGGATCTGCCTTTCCAGATCATGGCATGAGAAGGGCTTGCCTTTTTCTAAGGCCCTGTATTCATTGGAAATTTTCCAAAATTAAAAATAGCTAGCCTCGGGATAGAAATAGTTTCTTTTATTATGCCATGCATGGAGTTTTAATAGAACTTAGGCATATATGTTTTCAACAAAACTTTCCATTTCATATGATAATATATTTCTCCACAGCCATATGCTGGCAAGTGAATAAAGATAATGGTAAATACGTTAAAATATTGAGAAGCCATAGGATTATCATTAATACGTAGGTCGCGTATTTCACACTCAGGTCACTTGACTTTCTGATGACGCCATACCTTCAACATGGCGTTGTAGACAATACATATACTGCCTATGTAGGCATATTGTAACAGTGGTACATGTTATCAAAAGTATTACAGATTCATGATGGGCAGGTATAAGCCTACGTCGTATGCTTATGCTGGTAGTGAGAAAGTGGTACGCTGGTAGGACTCAGTATCTTGCAAAGATCATCACTGAGAAAATATTGTTACTAACATGAGTCTAGATCCAGACTCAGGCAATGTCGCCAAAATGAGTATGATTTGAGACTCAGCCTGATCCTTGGATGATACTCAGGCAGATCTTGAGACTGATCCTTGGATGATACTCTGGCTTTGCCTGAGTATCATCCAAGGATCAGGCTGAGTCTTAAATCATACTCATTTTGGCGACATTGCCTGAGTCTGGATCTAGACTCATGTGAGTAACAATATTTTCTCAGTACAGTTTGAGTCATATTGCCCATATAATTAGATATCAATAAGGGTTCTTTATCATATTCTGACGCACAGGGCGTACGGTAACATGTAAAAATGTAGGTGGGAGGTATCAGAAGAAACTGCCAATTGAGTATCAAAGTAGTATAGTCGATTATCACGGGTTTGGCAACAATTTGGGCAACGGCACTTTTTTTGCAAGCGGAAAGATTTCTATCTTCCAAAAGTAATGCGCAGAAGATTTAGAACATGCAAACTGATCCTTTATGTGAATTCATGGAGTTCACCATAGGTTTTTGGCTGTCCATTAAAGGTGTTTCATTTTATAATTTTCCCAATGCTAGACAATAGGGAGTTTTAAAAGGCTTATTCCATCAAGCTTTGAAACTATTGCATGGTTTTACAGGTATCAGTGTTCACACAATGTGTCATAGAATGCCAGCACCACAGGACAATAATACCGAGGGTAGTAGATAGCATTACAGGAGACAACACCTAATGCTCCACCATTAGTAACACAATACAGTTGTACTTCACTCATTTTCTATATCAAATCCATCGATATCGCTAGTCAATGATACTCTTTTATCACTGTTTCCAGGAAAGGTATTATCTGTGTGAAATGTAAAAGAACAGACATGAAGGCTTTGTTTTATCATAGTACCAGTAGTTCTGGGTAATGAAATCTTCATATTAAAAGCAATGCTCTCGTCTCACCACATACGAAAGCGCCACCACCGTCGAACAGTGTAACCATAATGTGCTCCCGGCTGCCGCAGACGACATTTGGCTTTTCATCGCCACTAAAAGCGCGCCAAAAGGCACCGTATTAGGCCACATCCGGCCAACCAGACTTTGCTTTCTGGCGTGTAGCTCTAACCAAATTGCATTTTGTCTTGTGTAGGGCCTCGGGACAAGGGCCACCCACTTAGCACAGGGAAAAAGCTGAGTGAGGGAGAATATGATTTCCTCGAGGTGCCTAACAATGGGGTGATACGTCAACGATGGCGTGCTGTATTGTTGTCTTGACGCCTGAAATATGATCCTCTCAAGCGAGCCGTATATTACACTCAATTGTATACGTTTTACTTGTGAAGTAATGGAGCAGATAGGATAAAAGATGGCATATATATATATATATATATATATATATAGTATCACATTAAAGAGAAATATCACCTGCCATGTGCAAATTACACACTAGACACAGGCATGGATAGGCATGAATGATATACAACTAAATTGACACAGCGTTGACAAGGGGAGCTTTCTGATACGGTTTGTGATTAATAAGAAGCAATCTACAAGTCATATAGTGAATTGGGAGGATTTCGAATAAAAAGGACTAGCAAACTAAAGGAATGGAAATAATAAGACAAAGAAATAGTAAAGATGTTTTATTTTGATGTTGGACATTTCGAAATCTAAGAAAGCAATACAACTATAATGGCATAAGCGAGTAACAGTAATATTGGCAAGTATGAAATCAGTTTAGAGTTTATAAAAAGTTGTTTGTGACTAGAGAGGAACCAAGTCCTGGGATGACTCATGAAAAACTAATGTCTATAAAAAGAGTTTCAGAGCGGGGTCCAAGTTGAGGACCAAAGTATATCTCCAGAAAGCGATCAGTTAGATAATAGTAGATACACCCCTATAGGATATCGGATGACAGCAGGAAGAGTTGGCTAATGTCTATAAAAAGAGTCTCAGGGCGGGGTACAAGTTAAGGACCAAAAGTATATCTCCAGAAAGCGATCAGTTAGATAATAGTAGATACACTCCTATAGGATATCGGATGACAGCAGGAAGAGTTGGGGTCCAGGGGGTATCAAGTTACAGGTCCATGACAATGAGGGTATAAAGGCCGGCTGTAGTGCAGACCAGGGTGTGAATTGGTTGGCAGCAGCATCGTGTGCAGTTCACCCTGGAATCAGAGGAAGTTTATATAGTCCACAGCTCATACAACATTTATATTTACAAGAGGAAATTGTTTAAGACTGAGGTGCTAGAGACAGGAGTTGTCTTTGGAAGTTTAGGATTTATATAAGAACACATACATTTTGGAACCGGTTACCTCACCTAGCCTCACTCACTTGTTACAACATCAACAATTCTGAAGCTTACTACCATTTGGAGATTGGCATTTATAATCTATTAGGACAAAGTTCTTATACAATTGACATAAATTACATGGAGTTAAAAGTTGCTCTCCACCTCCATCGATGAGAGTTTAATGGATATGCATGATTTACCAGGGAAGTGAATTATGCCGATGTTTAGTTGTGATTAAGAACGGAATTCATATGATTTGTTGATTTATATATGGAGACTATTTAAGATATTGAAATATTTTATTGATGTACACATGGATGAATTGGACATGAAATTAATGAGGATGCGAGAGTGTGACATCTAGTTTGTTCCAAAGGTCTTTGACCATCTGGACTATTGGATAGATTTGGTGGTTGATTGTGAGTTATAATGGATTGTTGCTACTTGACGACCTAAGGCAGACGTTAATAAAACTTCTCAGAGTTGATTTACCCGTTGTGTCTTCCTTTCATATGGGATAGAAACTTAGACACAAGACTCTACCACTTGACGCTAGACTATACGCTTTCCCATAATGAAGGATTAAAAGTATATGGCATGATAATGTATCGGTGATCATATTAAACACACTGGGAACTAGATGACATACTATCAGGGGACATGAATAAAAGTCACCAAATAGCACCTTAACGCAAACCTCCCCTCCTGCCCCTATAACCCAGGTGGTGGAGAATAATGACCGTGTCTCCTAATGAGTCAGACACCGTTCCCGGTACCTCAGGGTTTAACGCCTCTGGGGGGGACGCCTGCAGGAAGTGATGCGGCACTAACAGACTCGGGCAGCACTAATGTTGAAGGGGTTTATCAAGGAGAGGAGAGTGACCAAACTTCTACAGCTGAAGTGAGGGATAGTAGTTCCAATGGAATAGAAGACAGAGTAACTAGGGACCAACAATGCCAAGTGTCTTTAGAGAGTCTGGAACAGGAGGATGTTGGCGAGTATGAAACATTAGAGGAGATAGCGACAGAGGAGCCAATACAACCTACTATAGTGGGTGAGGTAGCTACTATAGCTGGTGAGGTAACAACGACAGAAAAGTTAACAACTACAGTAAGAGGACCAGGAGCTAATCAGGGTAGGCCTGATCAACCTACCAGAAGAGCTACCCGGTCAGCTGGACCAGCAGAACCTATACAGTTGGGTACCAGAGACACACAGATTGGAGTTATAGCACCTGCTTGGAGGTCGAAGGAGCTGTCGACTATAGGAAGTCCTGCTCAGGTGGAGGACGAAGAAAGCTCCGACTCTGGGCGCCATTTTAGAGATCGGAAATTTTCAACAGAAGAGGAGTCGCTGAAAGCAAGGGCTGAAGCACGAAGGAGACTCCTCAACTCCACTCCACAGCCTTCACCAGTGGAGACGAGCCGACGCGAACCGGCGGATTCGACCGGGACCAGCGGCGTCGCGACCTGGGGAAACTTGCGAGATCTAAAAGACTCACAGTGTGAGCAGTTTGACAATCAGGCAGTGAGGTGTCCAAAGGCGTCATTGGGAAGACCTGGAGCCAAAAGTAGGACAGGTCAGGTGGCGTCCGTAGCAGACACAGTCCCCAGGAATTCCAGTGCCATAATTAATAGAACTGACAACAATTATAGAGCTACCGAACAGAGAAACGAAATACAACCAATATTATCTAGACGTTGGATTGTAGTGAGCGACGAGGAGGTTCGTAAACAACAAGATAATGTATATGAAAACGTCAGTGGTTCGGTACAGGAAACTGCTGACGTGACGTTAACAAGTGTGGTCGGAACTGAGACAAAAATACAAGTGATAGATACATTGAAGGGAGTGAATCAGGCTTATAACCCAGAATCTGCTCCAGTGAGAGAGACACCGACAGGAATTACCAATCTAACCCTTGAAAGAACTGTCGTGGGAGAAGAGGGCGTGTCATCGACAACGGTATCAGAGAAAACCCGGAAACCACCCCAAGAATTGAATCCCAATATATATCCCAGGACCGAAGAAAAGAGCCGAGGAGTGCCATCAGCAGAGCGAACAGAGGGAGGACAGACACCTGAGCGCATAGCAGGAAGCCCGAGGGATATTATCGAATCGTCTGTCCCTTTGCGCCCATCTGACTTGGGTTCGAATCGTTCTTCGCTATCGGGTAAACAAGTGGAAGGTAGCGAAACTGGGGAGCTTAGTGAGGCAGGGACCTTGTATCGTCGGTTTCTGACTCCCAGTGGTTCAGATATACTCGAATGGGACTATAGTGGAGTACCAACAGAAATAGCAATAAAGCAATGGTTAAAAAGTGAGCAGATTCGTGCCGAAAGGGAAGATTGGACTCGTGAGGATTGGGAAACCTTGGTAGCACAGACGTGGAGACATAGTCGGGAGACCAGACCTTTGACAGAGGATCAGGATTCTCTGAGAGACACCCGAAGATGCCTGAAACCGGACTTTGATAGGGAGAGAAAAAGGGCTCAGGATAGGGTGATCACCACTGGAAACTCACAGGAAAACGATTCCGAATTTGAACAAGAAGAGGTAGATGATGTTGTGATAGTGTCCCGAAAATTGAAGACACCAACCCATAGGTATAGGGAAGAAAGGGGAGACTTTATTGAATTCAGCCTATCATCAGGGGAAGACGCTAACGGCGGTAGTTCAGGAGGAAGAACAAATACAGGAGTGGACTCGGTGAGACCAGGGTCTACTGTGCATTCTGATAGTGTTAGAGATTCAGAGACACCTGGATCACCAGATCCTTTAGAAGAAGGAACCATCGTAATTAGTAAGGGTGCACCTCGAACGGGAGAGACCACAAAACTTCAAGGGGACGTCAACGACGAAAGAATAACCCTTGGGCAGCACGGATCCAACGCGGGTGGAAGTAATCGGATTGGAGGAGAACCACCGATAGAGACTCATTTTGGACAAGTGAATGAAGCGGTTGAGCAGACGGCTCGACGGTACGAATCAATAGTAAAATTGCAGAAAACACTAAAAGAACAGACACAAAGTTTGTTAGAAAGGATTAGGGACTCTCAAGGACGTTTTGCAGTCGATGTACTGCGCTGTGGACGTTTGGTGGAATCCTCATGTCTGGTGTCTGACCTGGAGGAGGTCCGCGCTGCTTTTATTCCTCGTCAGAGTGTCGAGGAGGTACCTCCGTGTTTGGTAGCTGCTCGGGACGAGATTGGAGCTGTCCTTGTTCCTCGACAGCGCGTTAAAGAAGTACCCCTGTGCTCAGTGGTTGATAAGGAGGAGTCCAACGAGATATCGACACCTGGACAACAGATTGCGGAGGGAGCTCCGTGTCAGGTGCCTAACCTAAGACAAGATATTCTGGAATTGGCTTCTGATCAGAATCAACAAAGAGTGATTTTGGGCGTCATTGAGGACGGTCTAGAGAAGGACGCGGTTCAGAAAACGGCAGGTGGATTACGAAGGGCTTATTCTGACTCCACATTAGAGACTGTTAGTGTAAGTGAGAGTGTGTTCAAAGATAAAAAGAAGCCCTTAGAAGAGACGAGGGGATCCGAAAAAGCTCCAAAAAGGCGAGGTGATCGAGATTTGACGGATCTGCCAAGTAGATATCCACTAGACCTAAGAACGCGAGATACACTGAAAAGGCCCCCTAAAGTCAATCAGGTCGTAAAACAAGTGCCCACCAAAAATATAATAGAAGAGAGCACTCGTGTTGAGACTTCGGACGGAACTGGAGACTCGAAGGAGCCAATTGTGGGACCTGTGGTTCAACCACCTGTAACACCGTTAGAACTCGAGCAGGATCGGGTAGAGCATCTAGCGAGGGTGTCATCAAGTCGTCGAAAGATAGCCAGACCCACTAAAGAAGATACCCTGCGTACGAGAATCACTGAAATAGCCACGAACGTCCATTCGGGACGTCCAAGTCCGGATCGTATTGGAGGACACGCCGAGAGTTCGAGGATTAAAGTCAATCATCGCACAGAGCAACAGTTGCTGAACCTAGAGTGTCAAGGAGTGACCGCCGGTTCAGGACATCACTCGGACCGCTCGGAATCTGGAGGATCGGGAACAGACCTTGACCATTTAGATCCCACCGGCGCCACCATTAACATGGCGTCAGGAGGCACTATGAAGTTACCCCCTATCAAAATGCCCACCTATTCAGGGGGAAACAATGAAAATTATGAACGATTTTTCGATGAGATGGACATAATGAAGGAAATAAATGGTTGGGATGAAGAAACCTTTCTGAAATTGGTCAAACTGCACATCAAGGGAGGTGCGGCCACTTGGTTGAGGTCACTGTCCGATGATGAAAAGGACAGCCTAGAAAAGGTGAAGAGTATTATGAAGGACACCTTCGGAGATAAGCGTCCACCATGGCTACGGCACAGAGACCTCAACAATTTGAGACAGGATAAAACAGAGGATGTCACTGCATTCGCCCTGAGGGTAAAAAGTTATATGAGACCTGAAATGGAGCACGGTGAGTTTATATCAGTCTTTGTCAGCGGTCTGCATAAGAACTTGGGAAATGAGCTGGCCAAGGCGGAATTGAAAACTTTCCAGGATGCCGTGGGTATGGCAGTCAGATTAGAATCAGTGGAAAAGAAAACACATGAAAAGAAAGGGGAATTATTGGTTCTGGAGGGTGACTTGGGCCCAAAAGAGTCGTTAGAACCTGGAGTGCCCGACGCAGGGTTCGCCAGAATGCTGGAAAACTACTTTATGACAAGCGAACGAAGCAGTGCGGGACCACCCAGCTATAGCGGAAGCTCAGGATCGAACAACTTTCAAAGGGGAGGAAATGGAAACGGAAGAGGAGGTCGCTTTGCAGGCCAGGGGTATTATAATAATCGAATGCAGGGGGCTCCAGGTGGAGGACGGGGCGGTCCCTTGAATCAGGAAGAATATCGCCGACGGACCATGCAGCGGGCCGCAGCCTATCGGAATACCATGGATAGAAGATACGGGTTGCAACCAGAAATTGGATCTGAGACGGGAAATGCAAATTCACCCGAAAATGGCCGATACTGCATCATTCACGATGCACAAAGTCATAATACTGAAGATTGTGGGTTGTTGACCGATTATCACAAGAATCTGGCAGCCAGACAAAAATCAGCCACGGAGTTCAGAAGAACGCCCAGTTATTCGGGGAGCCAGGGAAACTAGAGGGCCGGTCTGTACCCATCATTGAAATACAATTAATTCAGGGAGGCAGACCGGCAGAATATGAAATATCAGGAAGCAATGCTTATTTCTTGGAAGTGGTAATCGAGGGCGAGGAATATCAGGGCTTGGTGGACACGGGAGCATCAGATTGCTTTATTAGCCAGGAACTGAGACAAACCTTACCGCCTGAAGCTATCTGGGACGTAATGGAAGGCGACCATCAGGTGGTACGAGTTGGTAATAAGAGTCAATGTGCCATTCAGGAAACTGTCAAAATTCGTTGCAGCCTGGATGGCATAGTGATCTTTTACCACTTTCATGTCATGAAAACTCTGGCACACCCCATGATATTGGGACGAAATCTATTAAAAGACCTGAAGGCTGAGATAGACGCCGCTGGACACCGTGTACGCGTGTTCAGTGGCAATCCCGTTTCGGTGACACGAGGGCTGTGTCTACGACCTCGAGAAGAAAGAATAGTAGCGGTGGAACCATGGCATCATATTAAAACCGAAGAAGGAAGCACTGTGGCCTTGGAACCCTCTGGACTCACTGTAGTGGCGGTGGAATATGCATTAAACTACACTGCCAAGAATTGGTGGACGAGAGTGGCCAATGTTACCGACCAACTGGTATATATAGATCGAAATGATGTGCTTGCCTATGTATATGAGGTTAACGTGCCTCCTTTGGAAATACAGACGGTGCGTCGGATGTTGGGAATGGAGAACTGGACCTCTGGAGAAAGCGAGGACAGCAGTACATCCGATGGACCCGAGCTAAATGATATCAATGTGGAGGACTTAAAAAGACTTCCCACCGTCCCTACGGGAGAAAGAATCGAATCAAAAACCACAGATGGTCTGACACGAGTGACCAAGAGGGAAAAGATAATGAATCTCGACCTGAAAGATACTTGCATGAATTTGGAGGAACAAATGAAGTTCAAAACCATGCTGGTTGACAATATGGACACTTTGGCTTTCAGTATGGATGAGCTGGGTCACTGCACATGGGCTCCTATGAAAATCAGGGTAGATGAGAGCAATGGTATTTGCTCCACAAGACCATATCGATACTCTCCCCTCAAAATGGACATCATAGACCAACAAATTAAGATACTACTGAAAATGGGGATTATTGAACCCAGCGACAGCGCCTGGAGAAGTCCTTTGGTGGTAGTGCAAAAGAAGGATGGCTCGGCTCGTCTGTGCACAGATTATCGTACTTTGAACTTGATGACAGAGGATGATACCTATCCCATGGCCACCGCACGTCAACTTTTTCTGTATATAGCTTACCGGAAGCCTACAATATTTACGGCCATTGATTTATTAAGCGGGTATCATCAGTGCGATTTACATCCCGACAGCAGAAAGTACTCGGCATTTGAATCGCCATGCGGAGTATGGCAGTGGACCAGAGTACCTTTCGGCATGAGACAAAGCCCATGGCAGTTTACCAAGATTATGTCCATGGCCCTGAGCGGATTGACGCCGCGAACCTGTCTCGCCTACCTAGATGACATCATAGTCTTCGATCCAACGGTGGAAGATCACATAGGCAATGTAAACCAAGTGTTGAAGGCCTTGAATAGAGCAGGACTCACGGTAAAACCGTCCAAGTGCGAATGGGGAAAAAGAGAGATATACTTCCTGGGGCATATTGTGAGTCCCGAGGGACTAGCAACGCAGCCAAAGGTGACTAAAAAGGTCCAGGAATTCGGACGACCCATTGACAAGCATACGGTACGATCGTTTCTGGGACTGGCGAACTACTACAGGAACTTCATTCAGGGATTTGCTCAAATAGCAGTGCCTCTGAATGCTCTGCTGAGAAAGAGAGCTCCTTTCATATGGACGGCGGAATGCGAAAAGGCCTTCAAAGAAATTCAAAATGTGTTGGTGAATCCACCTTTGCTGATACATCCGGAAATCGGAGGTCACTTTTACGTGCTGACCGACGCGTCAGATGAAGCGTGTGGGGCTGTCATTTGCCAGGAGCGAGAGGATATTATGAGACCAGTGGTATATTATTCATACACCATGAACAAGGCCGAGAGGAACTATCCTATCACGGAGCGAGAGGCTCTAGCCGTGATAAAGACACTCAAGAATCACGAAGGAATGTTACATGGCGGGAAAGTTACTATCGTCACAGATCACCAGCCACTAGTGCCGCTACTACAGCAGGCCTACAAAGCACCGTCGAAGCGACTGAAGAGGTGGGCATTGGCTCTGAGTGATTTCGACTACAAGATAGTATATCAACAGGGAAGTAAACATTATTTGCCTGACTACTTGTCACGTGTGGTATTGAAAGGGACGCCAGTCGCGAAGTCTGACGACGAGGAGGAGTTTGAGCCCGAGGTGGGCTGCGAGTTACTCGCAATGAATCGCGAAGATGAACCCCAGGAACCAGAACCAAGAGACAACCACATTGCTGAAGATGAGATACCAGAAGAAATTTTCATACAAGAACAATGGCAAGACCCTAACTGTCGGAGACAGATCGAATGGGCACTTAACAGCGTGCTTCCTAGCAAATGGGAGGAGGCCAATGTGGTACTGTGTCAGGCAGAAACCATGGGACTGGACGATACGGGAATACTGTGCAAGTATGACAATGCCAAAAAGAAGAACAAGAAAGGCAAAATGCTTCTCAGACCCAGAATTGTGGTACCACCGTCCCTGGTGGATCGTGTGTTGTTTCTCATGCACGATGACATTTTCTGCGGGGGACACGTGGGGATCACGGCACTCAATACCAAATTGATAGAGAGGTTTTATTGGAAGAACATGTATGCCTCTGTGTGCAAATATGTAAAATCCTGTGAGCGGTGTGCACTAAGAAAACGAGCACCACACTTCAAATCACCCACTAAAACCTGGGACAGACCTTCGTATCCGTGGCAGGTGATACAGACCGATTTTGTGGGTCCCCTTCGACCATCGAAACCAGGGAAATATACATATATAATGACCTTCATTGATCTACTCACCGGATGGCCGGAGGCCTTCCCCACCCGGGACACGACAGCCGCCACCACGGCAACGATCTTTCTGCAGCAGATTGTATGCCGATATGGAAAGGTAGAAAGACTCCATAGCGACCGAGGTTCGAATTATGTAGCGAAGCTATTCAAGGAAATTACAAGAAGGACCATGTGCAAACAGAGCTTCACCTCGGCACGGATGCCCCAGGGAAATGCTAGAGCAGAACGCCTACACAAAAGTCTCAGTGATTCTATTGGGGTGTACATAGATGAAGACCATGAATGCTGGCCCAGCATGCTGCCGATTGCCTTGTGGAACGTCCGCTCAACGATAAGTGGACGAACGGGTTTCTCGCCCTATGCCCTACTGTTCGGCCGTGACAATGCAGCTATGGGCTACCCGGAGGAAAATAACTTTGAAGTCACGGGGACAGATCGGGAGTGGTTTATACAGACCAAACACTGTATCGAACAGTTCGATGAGATTGCCAAAGAAAACACCCAGAAATACGAAAGAGCTATGCGTGCTCGACTAGACAAAAATGCTAGACCAGTGCAGTTTCATGAGGGTGATTTGGTTTTCTATTACGACCCCACGTGTGCCCAAAATAATCTGTCCAAGTTCTCCAACCGATATCGAGGGCCGTACCGTGTGGAAGAGGCGGTGGACGACAACAGAGTCCGAATTCGATCATTGCGGACGGGAAAAGTCATTGACCACCTTGTTAACATTAATAAACTGAAACGAGCCTATCCTCGAGAAGACCCGGTAGTCGAAGTCGAATCTTCCGAAGAAGAGGAAGAAGAAGAGAAAGAAGAGGAAGAAGAATCGGATGCCGACGGAGAATCTGCGGCGTCCACCCTGGAGCATCTTGGCGCCAAAGGTGACGGAGGAAATTCGAGTACTCGTAGCCCAAGGAATAAAAGAATAGTGAGAGGGTGGGATCTCTCAGACGGTGATCACGCTGGTAGGGGTCATTCGTCCAGTCCCGTCACGCCTTTGGTGTATAAAGAGACGGCCTCAAAGAAGGGACCGCCATCTAAAAGGGTCGATGCAGTACCGACCGGTTCGTGGCACACAGCTCAATCCACGAATCTTAGCAACCCAAGTGCTCCCATATTGAAGAAAGGAACTCCTAAAGGAAAGGAGAATAACTTAGAACAGGTCTCAAAAGGAAAGGGATCTGACCCGTATAGGAAACGGGGAACACCTCTAAATGATGGGGGGAAAGTGAGTCGAGAAGAGACACACCTCATCGGAAAGAATATAGCGCCGCCCAGAAAGAGGCGAGTACGTTTTATGGACGAAGAAACAATTGAGTGTCCTGAGAAACCTAGATGCTCTGGCACCGTACGAGAAGATCTGAGTGATCAGGAGAAAAATGAAACTAGTTCCGACGAATCGCTAGGATCTCGTGACGAGTTGTCAGAACGAGAAGAGGATAGTCCTGAGGAAATACTATCAGAAGACGAAGATAAGAGAAAACGAGAGCGAGTAGAAGTCGAGGAAGTCGCGAGTGGCGAAGAAGAAGAAAAGGATGTGAATGTCCAAGATCTATATGAGCAGGGATTTCACAAGAACATGCGACAAAAGAAAACTATTAATAGTTGGGCCGATCGCGGATCCCTATCACCTTTGTTGGAAGAAGAAAAGAAAAGTGAACAGGAAACTAAAAAGAAGATATCGCAATCTCGGGTGACGGCTTATCGGACCGACAAAGAGCGGGAACAAATAAGAAAGGCCCACAAGACACGGATTCAACAGGAGGCGCGAGACCAGCGAATGGCTGAGAGAATTGCACGCCGTAAGGTAAGGGATCTGAAGACAGCTAGGAAGGCTGGAGCATTGATGGAAGATGAGGAGAAAGATGAAGAAGGGACAGAAAAAGGAAAGGAAATCCTCAGTGGAGACCAAGGCCGTAGGGAGGAGGCAGGGGTCCCTGAGCTGGAACCTCCAGGGGAGGAGGAGAGCGACTCCGAGGTAGAAGACAGTGATGCTTAAAAGGGGAGGACACCCAAGAGGGGGAGTCAGTTGGACCTTGGGAAGCATCGAGCAAACAACTACTCATGATAATACAGGACCTGCTGTGACTATTATGGAATAGCAAAAGGAACTTGGACATTTGGAGATATTGGTGCCAGGGGGAGCACGAATTCTTAGGAAGAGAATTAACTCTGATTGTTAACTTGTTAATTTGACAGCGATTCGCTGAAGGAAAAGCATTGAGACTTATTCATTTTTATACTTTGACTAGAGGAGTCGAAGTAGTGTATTGAAGTGTATATACAAATGAAGATCTTACATGGACTACTGTGGGGAGCTAGAAGTATATAATTCACCAGCTCCTTGCGAATATTATAGTATTATTAAAAGGAAAAGTCGGTGTGGCACGCTATATATTTATGCAAAGATTATAGTATTTTTTTTTTGAAAAAAAAAAAAAGCACAGGAGTGGACCACCTGTGGATATTGGGTAGATAGCATTTGGTATTAAGTCCTTATAAATAACATTTGTATTATTATTGTCGTGAGGGAAGGAACTATTTAAGTGAGATATATGAGATTGAAAGACTAATTTAAGTGGGATAATTAATTTTAATCCACTAGGGAAGAAGTGATTTTTATAAAATAGCATAATGGCTAACGGAAATGGTGAGGAACTGGTTTTGAAGTGTCGCCGATTGTCCAGCCGTGCACGACTACCAGAATATGGATCCGCTGAGGCAGCGGGAGTAGATTTGTTTAGCGCTGAGAATGTGTGGATACCTGCTGGGTCTAGGCGACTGGTGTCAACTGACATTGCGTGGGAGATTCCCGAGGGTTGCTACGTTCGATTGGCACCCCGATCAGGATTGGCTTGGTATGAAAGTTTGGACATTGGAGCAGGGGTAGTAGATCGAGATTATAAAGGAACAATTAGGGTCCTAGTGTGCAACCAAGGGGATCATGACTACATGGTACAGCAGGGAGCCCGTTTTGCACAGGCCATAGTGGAATGCATTAGAAGACCTCAAGTAAAGGAAGTTCAACATTTCGCTAACACCAAAAGGGGAGACCAAGGTTTTGGGTCCACAGGACGGTAAAAAAAAAGGGGGGGAAATATAAATGTAAAACAACAAAGAGGGACATGACACACGGCCACACCCAAACATCACCCCCACACCATCATTAATGACACACAGCCACACCCACCCCCTCCCACCCATCATCATCAGAGAGCCACAGCCACGGCCTAGCAGTATAACAAGAAAGGCTCCAAGGGGCAAGGACCATATGATTGGTGGCGTTCGAAGGGATCACGTCGTGCCTACTTAACCCTTACATGGAGTACAGCCAGAAAGACATGGAGGGCTAACCGACAGTGAAAGACAATAGGAACATTACAGTCTTACCATCGAAATGAACTCAGTCAAAGAATATAGTTAATTATTATTTGTTATTTGATAGGAGAAGAACGGTGACTTGTTGTTTTGGATGAAAACGCGAGCTGATGAAGAGAGCGAATTTGAATTATTATTAATATTTAACTAATGAACATTGAGAAGATGAAGAAGAGTTTTATTATAAAAATGTTATGGAGGAAGCGGAGGACCATAGTATTGCCAGTCTGCGAAAAACTGTAATATTGGAGTGTCTGCTATTTAATACAGTAAAATTGAACAATGAGTGGGATGTGTTGTATATGCCTTGCAGACTGGGACCTTCAGGAACGGATCGACTAGCAACGGGAGAAACAAGCCGAATTACACTAACTAGCTTGAATTGGGGAGGACGACAGTGCATTTTGATGCCATATCTGATAGGAACTGAGCCCTGGATCAGTGTGGCAGGACAATGTGTGTGCCTCAACTGCCTCAAAAAGATTGCTGATCGAGCTACTAAAGACAATAAGAGTGTGATACGAGAAATTTGGAGTGCCACTCTAACACCTATAACCCTAACTACCTGTCCCACAGGGGATGTTGGAAATTGGAAAAGACAGTAATGGGACAGTTTGGAAGTCGCTGCGTGGAAATGTTGTTTTGTTTGGGAAGGTCGGAAAGCTCTATGAATGAAGGACATTATGGTCAAGATATAAAGAAACAAAACGTCAGGAGAAGACCTGTTTATCTTGGACCCACCCTTAAAAGTAAAAATTTATAGTAGTTAATTGTTTAGAAACAGCATAAATAGTGAACTTACAGGTGATTAGAAGTGGGAGGCAGAGTCTGCCTCTGGAGCATCATCCTCCTCGGCCACGGCATTAGTATTGTCAGAGGAAATCGACTGCACATCTGGGTAATAAGCATCTGAAGTAGCTGAGGCAGAAACCGAGGGGTGTGAGGTGGAGGACATGACCGGATCAGATTGCGGGCGATGACGATCGGAGGAGGATCGGCGGGAGCCTGAAGTCGTCGTAGATCCCTGAGAAGAGGAAGACTCATGTTTTGGTTTCTTCTTGGTTCGGGACGTCTTATGAGTGTCGGCCTCAGTTCTTTGGCTCGTTTGTTGAGAGCGAGGGGTGGTACGCGAGGAAACTGCAGGCGCCTGAGACACGAGAGGTGAAGACGCGAGTTCAACGGAGGCAGCAACCTGCGGAATCGAGTAAGAAGTAGTCGCTGGAGGATTGGGAAGAACAGCATCCACCACCTGCGAGATAGCAGCAATGCGTGCACCGGAGGCACTAACGTCAGCTATGGCACCTTGTTGCGAGGGTGAAGTAGGGGCAGGCCAGAGCGACTCCAAACCAGCACTGGACAGAAAGTCCGAACCCCGTGAAGAGGACATTAGATCCGGCTGCTGATAGGTGAGGTGATCGTAGGATATACCGGGCATTGCAGAAGAAGCAGCTGGGTTGGTTGGAGCTCCCAGTGTGGCCGATGGCTGGGACTGTGGAGCTGCTGCTGGAGAGGTGGATAATTCCGAGAAAGGAACATTGCTGGCTGCAGATATTAGACCTCGCGCTCTCATAAAAGGTACCGCCACCAGGGATGAAGTCGGCATGAGAGTTAATGCAGTGTGAGTAGCCGTGTGAGGAAAGTGAAAAATTCCCCTGGGCCAAAGAAGTTGAGATCGTCCCATGAAAGGATGACCATCAAACCAGCTACACTCTAAGGCTGAACTTGGAAATTGAGGGTAGGCGGTTCTGAAGACGTTCTCAATATCATTAGGGTAGAGACCTGAGGAGTCCGAATCACTGATTAGTTGTATTGAGGCTGGAATTGTGGGATTCTCTCCAGATAAAGGTGGCTGCATTTGAGGTAAGATCACCACGGTCGAGTTGGCAGGTAGGAGCGAAACGGGCACGATGCACCGGATGCCATCACCATGAAGGATTCGGATGTTCATGGCGGCAGTGACAGAAAGGATGTAGTGTTTGTCACTGAGGGACTAAGAATGAGAGTTGGAGACAAAGGACAGTAGAGAGTGTCTCAGGGAACCCCCAATAGAACAACACCGAAAGAAGAAAAGGAAGAAAACAAGCAGCAGAAATAATAATAATTTCAGTGGTTGAGAGTTAAGAGACAAAGACCTGTCACTGACTAATTGGGAGTTATGATTCTGACAGGATGCCATGATGACTAGTCATAGTAGGGATACCAACCTAGGAAGGTGAAGGGACTGTAAAAAAAAAAAAACATACACAAACACCAAAAACAATACTAGGCAGTGCAAGGGTGAGGTGTTATTGAGGAGAAGAGATATTTGGTGAATATGGGAATCCAAGATGGCAGATGATTCAGTCACACCCAATGAGAAAATTTTGTGTAAAGTGGCTGAAAACTATTATTGGGGACTTTTGATTGGGATTATTGCCCTAATTCTGGGCCTTACCATAGTATTGAGCAAGAAAATAGCAATATTGAAGAAAAGGCACAAGAAAGATGGTATTTTTCTACAAATAGTGACCGATTATACCTGGGATGTTATAAGATTAGGCGAATCCTGTGTACCCAGTGAACAGTTGTTTTTAGCAAGAACCATACAGCCATTAATAATTGAAATTAATTTAGTAAGGAATTGTGGCAGTTGGGAAGCATGGATCCTGTGGGGACGATCACTACAGGCCATTAGTGCCACCGCCAGAAGAGAAGCCAGATTGGTGGCTTTACCGCGCAATGTTAAAATTTCTCAACGATTGGCCCGAGAGTTAGACTCCGAGAGGGGGTGCGTTAAACTGGCACGACTGGTTAGGCAGGTAAACGGTCTCACGAGCATAATACCTCTGGGAACCCCCATGATTAATGGAGACGGGTGGTCACCCATAGGCGGAGAAATACAGATGAGTGACCTAGACATCACTAGAGAAAAGAAGAAAACTAAGGCAGCCAAGGTGAAGAAAGCTCACGACAGCCCAGAAAATATCCCCAGGGCCACCACCTCAAGGAGAGTGGATTTTGAAATGCGATGATAGGCTAATTAAATTGGAAGACCAGCAAGATGAAAGGCATTGGAATATTAACATTAGCCTCCCTGTTGGGATGGGTAATTAGCACACCTGCACCGGCCGGAATGAGTGTAGAACATGTATTTTTCCGCAAAAAGGCCGAAGTACATACTACCCGTTCCCAGTGGATTATTGGTCTGGTGTTGGATCTGACTCTATATGAAAAATATCTGCTGTTTACAAATGAAACTTTGAGAGCAGCCAGAGATACTGCCGAGAAGTCTATGGTATACTTTAGGAAATTAAAAGATGACCCGAAGTTTCGACAATTAACACTCGGTAAGCAGCGCAGTCTCCTTGTTACACAGGACATCTGGCGGAGTATGGAACAAGCCCTTGTAAAATATTGTGATATTCTCATGGAACAAATGCAGGAGCTGACCATCTTAGAGGGCATCCACAATAAGAACTGGAGAGATTTCCAGGAGCTAAAGCGGATAGGTCATAGCGAGCTGGAGGAAAATCGAATGGCCACGCGAGCACCCGAGCACATAAGACGAAAAATTAGAAGGGGGCTGAAGTGGAATAGGAAATCATTGAGGTCCAAGAGAATGGTGGGAGCTATACTAGGCGGGTTAGCTGGACTGACATCGGTGTTTAACATCTTTTCGACATACCAGTTAAGGCATGAAGTCGGTCAGCTACGACAAAATCAAGAAGTCATCCGATCAGTCGTGAAGAAAGGACTGTTAATGGTAAATCTGACCCGAATGGAAGTGGCTGAAAACCGCGTAAAAATTCGCCAAATTATCGACACGCTGGGAGGACTGATAGGAGAATTTCATGCAGAGGTGACTCCGTTGCGAAAATTTGTAATAACCAATGGTCAGATGCGTACCAATTTAGGAAAAATCAGAGACTTAGTGTCAGCCGAATCGGATCTGATGAATGAACTATTTCAGAAGGTGGCTGAACTGGCGAATCAAAGGCTGACTCCCAACATATTACCGGCGCCAGAATTGGTACAAATACTTAAGGGTGTGGAATTGGAGCTTCCACTGGGATTGATGCTGCCTCAGGATCCTAGAGAACGACCCTTTTATTACTATAAGACCCTAACAACCAGTACTATTGCGCTAGATGACAACCTTCTCATTGGAATTGAAATTCCATTACTGGATGTGGCTCGGAAGTTTCATGTCGTACAGGCTATATCTTTACCTGTCCCCTACACTGGCACCGATTTAACAGCTGCCTATGAGTTAGAGTTCAAAGACTTTGCTATATCTGAAGACGGTCGTCAGTATGTAGTGCTCACCTGGGAAGATCAATTAAAGTGCACTAAACGCAGCATAGGGTATTGCTCATTGACATCCGCCATAAGAGAAACCAACCGACATTCCTATTGCACTTTAGCATTATATCGTAGGGATGAGGCCAGAATAGAAAAACTGTGTCAAGTGAAAGTGTCCAACAAGGTAAAATTACCAGTGACCCACTATGTATCCAAGGGAGAATGGCTAGTAGCTACCGGCGAACCTTTCGATTTGAGAAAGCATTGCAGTGGTCAACAAGATGCTCAGATTGTTCCAGTGGTGCCACCTTACACTGTGGTGAGTCTGGAATCAGGTTGCAGTGCACTGGCCGATGTTATTGAACTACCTATTTATTTCGAAGAGAGACGCGAATATCATGTGCTGAGAGAAGAGCGTATTGTGGCGCCACCCAAGGGTCTCAAAATGGCGGAAATGACCATATGGAAAGACATTGGACCAAGGCGGCCCGACATATTGAAGCATTTAACAAAATTGGGAGATATTGAGGAACAACCTATTCACACATTAATAGACAGATTAGACAACATAGAGGCGAGTGAAGCGGGAAACATACCAGATAGTATGATACTGTATGTGTTGGTGGGAGTAGCCATATGTGGCGCTCTATTGATAGTCGGAGTGATATATGGGCGTCGGAGACTTAAGAGGCGCACCAGAGCCAGAAGAACTGCCAGAATTGGAAGGAATCAGGGCCGTGAGACTCCCTTAATTACCATGGTGCGGGAACTACCTGAAATACCAGAAGTCATCATGGGGATGAGGGATCGCCGCAGACCTACATCTGGTGTGAGAACAGTGTCGGCCTCACCAGAAAAGCTTGAAGATTTTTAAAAAAAAAAAAAAAAAAACAAACCTGAGAGAGTCTGAGTTGACCTAATGAAAACCGTTGGGGTGTAAACTGACAAGTGATATGCAAAATTAGGATTTGACCTTTTTCATACTAGCCCTACCTGACAATGGGTATATTACTGCGAGGCTAGAGACTTACATATTGGAGTGCAGCAGAGTTACCTGACAAGTGACCGAGAGTACCAGTTAGCTATAAGACTGAAAAGAGACACAACAAGGGAGAACAAGGGCCGTCAAGGCCGAATTATTATTAAGACAAAAGGGGGAGGGGAATTAAAGATATGGGGATATTATAACATAAAAAGATACCAGAGACCTTAATAAGGACAGAGATGTGCCCATTGAAATATTTATTTGTAGGGTGATATATGGGCGAATAGTACTATTGAATGGTAGTATATTAATATGTAATATTTAGAAGCTTATATAATTGTATAGAAATACAAAACGAAAAACTATTGATTTTCGTGAAAATATGACCCCAGTGATTTGACAAAATGAGTGAGAAAATGAGATAAATACTTGAATTGGTGAAAATCCACAGGAGACCGGAATGCCGTGGGGCATTGCTATTGCCAAGAACCGGAAAGTAGATTTACCAATATTGATTTCTATAAAAGAAAGAAATATAGCAGGTGTGAGTGCCTGTGTATTTGCATATATGTATGTATATATATATATATGAGGACTCATTTTTGAGAAACTATAGCTGGGAGACAGAGGCTATGGTATGCAGTGTATACATATATATATATTTATATACATGCTTGAGAATGACATTAGAACAGGGGACCCTAGGACTACCATAGGGAACCTGGTATAATACATGTATTTAGCCAAGATGATTAATGCAGGGAGAGAGTATGTATGATATATGATTGCATATTTATGAGAATATTTATGAAGGTATTATGACAAGGATTAAGAGAGTCTTTTAGAAGACTACAACAATTGACAAGTAACAATAAAGAAATACAAATTAGAAAGTACGGGCGATACTTCTCTGACATGGAATGACGATATTAGGAGAGCAGAACCAGACGTCTGGAGAGGGGCCTTTGTATGGTGTCCGTGACATGACTCACGCCCTCCGAGCAGCTCAGGGATAGGGAACGCCAAGACATACCGTAAACCCTCCAATAGTGTGAATAAAATGTCAGCCAGAGACAATGAGAGACAGGGGCACTTAATAGGGGGTAACGATTTCTGATGAGGACGCGTGATCGGGTGACGCATCCGGCAAGAATGCGGATTCTGCGCAGTAAGACGCACAACGCCCTAACGCCAAACAAAGGGGCTGGCGACATCACGAGCAGCTTCAGTCCGCAAGTGGGGTCCGGAGGAAACAGATCTGCGCCACCTCAAGGGGGGTGGACACATAGAAACCACTGTTAGAAATATATATTTTTGGAAATAGCCAGTGGAGCTCAGACTGGAGAGCTGAGATGAGGACTCTGATAATATAGAATTAACACAGAGCAGTGGGGACTTATATTTATACTCCACACACATGAAAGGGTCACTTTGCATGGACTGAAGGACTTAGACTGTGTGGCTCCACTTCATTATATGAAACTTATACACTGGATTTATGTTCAACTTCTTGTCATAGAGAGAATACCTGGCACTATCTGCAGGACTTATAACATTTGTGGTTCAGCTTTGTGTCTTAGGGCCTATACCATGGACTTATGCCCAAATTACAACCCATGGAGGGGATATCTTATATAGACTAAAAGATTTAGACATTTGTGGTTAAGTTTCTATACCATGGATTTAAACACTGGGTCTATGATTTACCATTGTGCCCCATCTTAGACATTTGAGAGACCGAGGGAGATGGCCCCTTTGTCCAGTAAGTTTGTTTAAAAATGATAAACATGGAATGATATAGAAAAACCTGAAATGGAATGGGACAATGTCACCCCCCTGGAAGGCCTCACAGTCAGAAGGCCTCCCAGTCAAGTGGTTCTGAAATGTGGGACAAAGACATTTGTCATTTGGGGTAGCGGCACTTCTCCTCACATGACCCTGAGTGATGGGAAACATGTGTTGTGGACCAAAGGGGGAACGGTTGCCATGGAGACCAGTGTTACTGTCGGGACATAATGGCTGTTTAAGTCCCACTGATAGGCCTGTTAAAATTAAGAGGAATTGACAGCAGGAACTCGTGAATGGGACCGGATTATATGAGGTGATGGTTGGGCTCATCTGTACTAAACCCTGAATGCAGATTAAAGCCTGAATCCATCACTTCATGTTGCCATAAGATTGCGCTGATGCCCAAGAACAATTAAGACAGCTTTTATTTAAAGAAAAACGAGGTTTTCCGGAGGCATGTCCGAGTAGCCAAAGTGGTGCGAGTCGGGTTTGTTTGCGCACCACATGTCAGAGATACATGAGGTTGTCAGAGGCAGTCACGAGGTCGTCAGAGGCAGTCAAGAGGTCGCCAGATATGGAGTACGATACGAATGCAGTTGCACCCAGGCGGATTTACGCATTCATCCAGAGAGTACGATACGAATGCAGCCGGTTGGAGGATTTTACGATAGAGTGCGGCAGAGACAACCGCTGTGCTGATAGATTATTAGTGCAGTAACGAAACCATGGAGGATTTTACCATAGAGTGCTGCAGAGACAACGGCCGTGCTGATAGATTACTGATACAGTGGTGAGATTTTATATTTTGATAGGGCAGAAATTATTGTGCTGACAGTAAAAGTGGCAGTGATGAGACTTAACGGATTTACGTTTGCTGAAATTAAGAGGAATATTGCCCGCGTGTTTTGAAGGTTCTAGCCTGGGCGAAATATTGGTAACAGTGTAACAATTTAGATTCTGAGCGGTAAAGGCTCAGGAACCGTCATTAAAAACACGGTTTGGAAAAGTAAGAACTAGAGACCCTGCTTTCCAAGTTAGGTGGATGCCTACGTTGCAGTGTGAAGAGTGAAGATTGACCGAAGTAACTTGGAAATGGTAGGCACAAGATTATTTGTGAATAGACTTTTTATAGAAAGAAATGACAATTGACATTTAAAGACAACATTGAATGAACAGTGTTATTGTAAAAATAAGTGGATTAGCAGCTTTGGAATTATTTCAGAGCAGAAGAGACCATGAACTGAGTTGAAATATTTAGTAAGAGTGATGTGACCCTTAAGGTTAATTAAAGGGAATGTGCCTCAAGCCGAACAATGGAACTTTATTAAGGCACTAAAAGACAATGGAGGGCTTCCCTAGCCCACTGAAAAGGGTCTGGATTCTACATCTTTCTATAATCGCTCACTTAAATAATTAGGGGTATGATTTTGATTACGAGAATAGAATTAATTACTGTCATTTCTGAAATAGAAGGTTTTATTTTTAATATTATCAGCAATTATGCATGAATTTAGATAGTATAGTATAATGAGGAGTGACATATAACAATATTAATGTTAATATGAAAATGATATATATATGGGTATATGTATGTATTTTTATGTATTTTGCCTGAAGTCCACACGTATTCAAAAGGTAAAGCGATAATTGAATAATATAGTATATGTCAGTCAAAAGCTTTGATAGTCACTAAGCCTAAAAGTCGCTAACCTCATCATAATCTTTCTTTTCTTTGTGGTGTGGGTGTATGTCAAACTCAGAATTGTAAGTCGTATTATTATTGAAAATGAATATATAGATTTGTCCTTAGCCTCATTTATGAGGGAAAGAAAATTCTTACCTCCAATGGACAACAACAGCAGAGTATTTTTTTTTAGAAAAGGGGCAGATTAGCCCGATGCTGTCAGTATCCATGTTTCGCTTGAGCATGCGGAAGGATAGAAATGTGTTGTCCGAATGAAATTGTAGAGTGGAGTAACTTACTTTAAACAGGAATAGGAAATGTCCTAGGATGGAGTATTCTCCACTTAGACTAACTTCATATACTAATGCTCTATTCTCTCAAAAACGGTTTAGACGAATATTACTAATTGTCTCTTGATTTTGGATTATTGGAAGGCCGGTGAGACTTTCTTACTCGAAGGCCATCTGTCTGTTTTTCCTGGATGGTGATGAGTTCTTGCGTAGGTTCACTTGAAAGCTTTGTGAACTTTGTGGAGATGGTGTTTTCACCCTTGCGACAGTACTTATATATAATACAGGTTCCCACATGGAGCAAATAATTGATAGAGTAAGGAACCATATTGCCATCTTTATAAATTAAGTAGTACTTACCGACCCTTTGGGGTTGACTGAGCGGCCAGAATTTCTCTCGTGGACAGTAGAGGATGGTTTCACATATTGACATGAACGATGCAACGCTCTGCGTGTCCAGGTACACGGAATGCTCGTACATGTGCGGAATGAGAGGAGAATAGTACTTACCAAAGCCAAAAGGCTATAATGGTTCATTCATCCACTACTCATCTTTCTGAAATAAGGGCTACAGCACTAATTTGAAATTGTATGCCTGTAGTTTATCAGCCAGTGGTCTTGGAAATTTAGAGAATAGGATACTTGGTATGAACACTGATTTGAGCGTATAGGTGTCGCTCTGTAATGGTCGATGGGACCATGTGTCATGGTAAAACTGGATTCACAAATCTTACTCCGAAATGTCTCTCTTGTATCCTAACACAACAATTTTTTTTTGACATTTTCTCCTGTCTAACCGCCTGTAGATCTTCTACTTCAGCCTAAAGTGTATGGCCACTATCTATAGTCTATAGGTGGCGTCTCGCAGCGTTGTAGTCTGATATTAACTCATGATAGGGGATTACTGTTGATAGTTACACATAACACACTATTTGAGTTTGTGATTATTGTGTATGGCGGATTGATCTTACCTTTTCGGGAAAACCCTGAAAAACATAGTTGTATCTGAATCTGGTAATACCACTTGGATCCCTTAGGGACAGGCTGGGGACAGAGTTTATTGTGTCCTGATAGTTTGAATTAGTGTTTATTTTAGCTTTGATTGGATGGAGACATTCTTTGAATTTGAACATGGTGGAAACTTACTTTCCTCTTGACGTAGAAATGTCACGCGGAATATTTTGCAAGTAATATTGTATTTACTAGTGTGACAAGGAACCAAAGTACCCTTGAAAGCACGACAGTCAATTCCATCTAATCTAGAGATTTATTTGATAAAGAAGAGATAGATAGCCTGTTTTTACCCAGGGAAAAAGGGGTGTATTATAAGTAACTTAAAGAATATTCAAAACTTACTTTGTTAGACAAGAAGAATTCTTGCAAGAAACATTGTACTTACTAGTGTACTGTTGACCAGCAGAGCTTAAGGACAACACACAATCAAAGCTATATCAGGTTTTGTATTAGCTTTCAATATGACTAGCTTCAAGGGACCTGTCCCAAATCCACAGACCACCATGGACCATAGGAGGGTCGAGGAGAAGAGGTTTGGTTTGTGATATAATTTAGAAAATATTGAATTTGGACGATAGTAACGTAGTTGTCAAAACTCTGCCATGAGCACTATGATAGTAATATTCTCTCTCTCACCCACTCAATGAATAGTGTTTACTTGGGGTAGCTGGCAGCAAGTGGTAGATCTATATCCACTTCCAGTGCCCATTTAGGGAAAAGACAACACAGCCATCAATTTAGTGAGGCATTATGTGTTGAACTTATGGTCATAAATTGTAAACATGGGAAACTGAGGTTTAATTGAGACAGAGAGAATTAATTTGACCCTCCGGGATATTTGAGTTAGAATATTTTGGAGGAAGGGATTTGACTATGCCAGCATGATTATTGAGGTTGACATCAGATGTTTTGAGATTTTGAACCTCTTGATGGATGAGTGTTTGATTAGTACGGTCAATGCAATAGGGGGTTTAAGGGTATATACCTATATACACAGAGTGTGTATGTCTCCTTGTTTTACTCCTGCTACCCAGGGTATCTTTCAGTCCGTGTCCAATCTTTTCCCTGGGTCTGTTCATGTCCACATGCACTCTTTACTGGGAATCTTAAGACTATGCTGTTTGATATTATTAGTCATATACTAGCTGTGGGTATTGACTAAAACTTATTTGACAGCGGGGTTTCCTTTTCTATCTAACTGATGCTGTGAAAGTCCCAGGTACAACCTTGTTGAGATATGCAGTTCAATATAATTTTCTAACAGTCATACTAGGTATGACTCCAGGGTATTGGGGTGATTTGTCGTTGATCCAACCATTTTGTTGTGCTCTTAGTCCTGTGGTGGAGTTTCTTATGTGTTGTTTTAGTATTGGGCCCAGGTGACGCAGAGAATATGACTTTATATAGGATAGGCAGAGATTCTTATCAATTTATGGAAACATAAAAATCCTAGAAAGTGAACACCCTTTGTATGATTAGAATATTATAAGGATTAGATATACTTCTGCCGGCGCATAGCCATGAAGTATGACAGTGTGTCCAGATGACAAATTTAGAGGGTGGTAATGTATTTCTTACTTGACAATAGCTTGTTCACTGGACATTTTCAGTGATCACGGGCTCAAATTTAGCATATTTCTCTGGGACATTGTTGAGATATTTATGAGTAGTAAGATTATTAGTTTAGGGTCTGTGATTTAGGGAAGAGAAAGGGCTTCCCTAGCCCACTTAAAAGGGTCTATGTCGCGTCTTTGCTGTCCCTCAAAAGGTACCAGTATTTCTCAAATCCACTGTCAATCTTTGAATTTCTCCGATTCACCATTGGTTCTATAGTTTTATGGTATTTTCTTTTATTTGTTTTATTCTGGGTTCATTAGAAGTAGTTGGTATGAAAATAGTTTTTCTATGTTGTGATTATTTTTTTTTGTTGTATGTGCCCTGAAAAATCAGGTAACACGGAAGTCTGTCACTGTCCGAAGATAGGTCCTTGGGAACCAGGAGGGCAGATAGAAGACTTCACGTGCGCACTATTTTTATTATTATTTTCATTTTTGCCCTGAAAAATCAGGTAACACTAAAAACTGTTACTTCCCGTCGATAGGTCCTTGGGAACCAGGAGGGTAGCTCGAAGTTTTCTAGTGCGCAGTTTTTGTTGTTTTTGTTTGTATACATACACCCACATTACTGTTTTCTCTGTATTGTCTCGCTGAATTGTCATAATATTCTATTATCTTTTGTATAAATATTTCTATATGCGTATCTATGTATTTTAGAATATTATATACTTACTATTAGAATATTGGTCCATCCAACTGCAGGGTATTGCACATAAAAATATATTTGCATGTACCAATTGGTTCCATATAAATGAATATATATATTCATCGCCGATTAGATTGGACCTTTGGACTTTTTTTACCGCCCTAGCTGCCTTGGCGGCTGGCCTTAGCAAGATTAACTTATTTTATCTCACTCACAGTCTTCCAGGTCGAATGTATACATATAGATACAAGGGTAAACTAAGTGCCCAAAAACACTGTCTACTTACCATTATCATATGGGGTCATCCACTTGCTTATCTAACTATAAGATTTTATCCCACTCAGACTAGATTAGAGGGAATAAAAAAAAACAAAAAAACTTACCTGAGGCGACCTTTCATTTCTTTAGGATAAGCTTAGAAAAAGGAAACCTCCAATTATTCTAACACAATGGCATTGATGCTCTGCAAAGACGGAAACCATCTTGTCATTAAAGGGGCGGTTTAAAGAAAATGATTACTTACTCGAGGCTGCATTAAAGGGGCTTTTCATCTCTACTAAGGGGGCAGAGATGGAAGCAATGCAAGACCTCCATTTTGGTCCTACAGGTGACGTCCTTGACACATAATGTCTCAAAGGTCACTATTAAAAACCAATAGATTTTGTCATTCGAATTAATTGTCGGTATGATAATATATATGTGAATGTAACACACTGTGAATGTGAACGGAGCCGTTTACTTACCCACAGAGATCGTTAGACAGTCTCTTACAATACAGTGATCTTTTATCTTCTTTCCGTTTTTCTCTCTCTCATTTTTGCCATGCGGTACACATGTACTCGACATTGACTTTAAGTGGTACTTACTAACGATAAAACGTCGTTAAAGTTGTTGCTGGACACAGTAGTCTTGAATGTTAGTGAGGAAACAGATTGATGTAGAAATATTGGCGGATTGAAGACAAGATAATCAAAGAATTCACTTACAGAAGAAATAAAAGCCAGACACTAATAGAAGTGTTACAGGTTTATATTATGAGGAGAAATGGTTAGCTACTTACTACTCTTAATTGAGATTATAGCGGTTGGGTTTCTTCATTAAAGTGGAGAAAATTGTATGAGGAAAATTTGGTAGAATGCGTCCGTGGAAATCATGTCCATGATGTGCAGTCAAGAACTGAATAAGGCAATAGTGTTTGTTTATTAGATAATATATATGTCTTACCAAAGTCATTGTCAACATAACAAATGACGTATTTTGCAGTCTGATTATGAATTGTAGACTCTAGAAGGTCATAATAATTAGATAATGGCGACAAGGAGTTGATACGTGTGGACAAAGGTATAACTGTTGTAATAAAATGGCACTAAAAAAAAAATGTTAAAACAATATATATATTGCATGATATTGTATACATGTGTATTTATGCATTTGCAGGTTTAAAAAAAAAAAAAAAAAAAAATTATTTGTCTGTGCGTTAACAATAAAAATATAAGGTGACGAACATGAAAATGTGAACAAAGGAAATAATCAAGCTTGAGTAGAATAATATGTGTAAAAAAAAAGAAAAAATCAACCATGAGAACATAATAGATGGTGGAGAAAAGAGGGGGAGAGCAACTAAGTATATAAAATAATAACAAGGAAATATATGTTGGAGGTTGTGAGGTTGGGTGAAGGAACCCGGGTGAATATAGCAAGACACAGATAATATACAGAGAAGGGACAAAAACAAGTGTGGTCGGAACTGAGACAAGATTTTTAGACAATCATACATTAAGGTCCAAAAATGGACCTTGAATGTAATTGAGGGGGGCCTTGTGAATTGGGAGGATTTCGAATAAAAAGGACTAGCAAACTAAAGGAATGGAAATAATAAGACAAAGAAATAGTAAAGATGTTTTATTTTGATGTTGGACATTTCGAAATCTAAGAAAGCAATACAACTATAATGGCATAAGCGAGTAACAGTAATATTGGCAAGTATGAAATCAGTTTAGAGTTTATAAAAAGTTGTTTGTGACTAGAGAGGAACCAAGTCCTGGGATGACTCATGAAAAACTAATGTCTATAAAAAGAGTTTCAGAGCGGGGTCCAAGTTGAGGACCAAAGTATATCTCCAGAAAGCGATCAGTTAGATAATAGTAGATACACCCCTATAGGATATCGGATGACAGCAGGAAGAGTTGGCTAATGTCTATAAAAAGAGTCTCAGGGCGGGGTACAAGTTAAGGACCAAAAGTATATCTCCAGAAAGCGATCAGTTAGATAATAGTAGATACACTCCTATAGGATATCGGATGACAGCAGGAAGAGTTGGGGTCCAGGGGGTATCAAGTTACAGGTCCATGACAATGAGGGTATAAAGGCCGGCTGTAGTGCAGACCAGGGTGTGAATTGGTTGGCAGCAGCATCGTGTGCAGTTCACCCTGGAATCAGAGGAAGTTTATATAGTCCACAGCTCATACAACATTTATATTTACAAGAGGAAATTGTTTAAGACTGAGGTGCTAGAGACAGGAGTTGTCTTTGGAAGTTTAGGATTTATATAAGAACACATACATTTTGGAACCGGTTACCTCACCTAGCCTCACTCACTTGTTACAACATCAACAATTCTGAAGCTTACTACCATTTGGAGATTGGCATTTATAATCTATTAGGACAAAGTTCTTATACAATTGACATAAATTACATGGAGTTAAAAGTTGCTCTCCACCTCCATCGATGAGAGTTTAATGGATATGCATGATTTACCAGGGAAGTGAATTATGCCGATGTTTAGTTGTGATTAAGAACGGAATTCATATGATTTGTTGATTTATATATGGAGACTATTTAAGATATTGAAATATTTTATTGATGTACACATGGATGAATTGGACATGAAATTAATGAGGATGCGAGAGTGTGACATCTAGTTTGTTCCAAAGGTCTTTGACCATCTGGACTATTGGATAGATTTGGTGGTTGATTGTGAGTTATAATGGATTGTTGCTACTTGACGACCTAAGGCAGACGTTAATAAAACTTCTCAGAGTTGATTTACCCGTTGTGTCTTCCTTTCATATGGGATAGAAACTTAGACACAAGACTCTACCACTTGACGCTAGACTATACGCTTTCCCATAATGAAGGATTAAAAGTATATGGCATGATAATGTATCGGTGATCATATTAAACACACTGGGAACTAGATGACATACTATCAGGGGACATGAATAAAAGTCACCAAATAGCACCTTAACGCAAACCTCCCCTCCTGCCCCTATAACCCAATAGCCTATGATATCGTGAATACCGTAAATCAATGTAAGAATACAAGCACTAAGTGGGTATCTTATCTGATTGATTTCATATGTAAGCATTTATTTTTACTTGGAAAGAATATCGCAATACCTTTGGTAACGTCCACTTTAACTCTTCCTTTACAGATTACGCATTGATGCGTAGTTTTGGCCGATTTTGGCCGATTTTTGACCGATTTTGAGTAGCCTGTAACTCCCTTAATTTTCAATAAAATGTCTAGATTTTTTTCATAGTCATAGGGTCAGTTGGGTTCTCTGCAGACTGCAAAGAATAAGTCTCTATCTCTGATACTTTTTACATGGCAGTCTTGCTAGCTTGCGAGGAAAATTTGAAATACTCTAAAAGTTTTCCATAGATTTTATCAGTATTTAAGCTGAAAAATCATAAAAAAAATGACAAATAATATAATTTTTTGGATCAAAATCGACTTTATACATTTTTTTAAGCTCAACACGATGGCATCAAACTTTTTACAGATTTTTAATCATTTTTGGCTATTTAGGGTGGTTACCATGGCAACAGATATGTCAGATTATGCTAGAAAACATTGATTTTGCCTAGTTCTGGTTGCCTGGTAACCTGAAAGATCATCCAAAAATTCAAAAAAGTTCTGTATTTCCTACAATGTGCACTTTATTTCATTAAAATTGATAAAGGGTATGCCGAAATATGGCAATTTGAAGCATCTCTAAATTATCAAATTTTCTTATCAGAGCATTATCTTTATGATGATATATGTCATTAATGATAATAGATAGAGAAAACCAGGATGATACATTTTGAGATCAACTGACCTAGCCTAAACCATCACCATTTCCCTTCTAATTGGAATATCCATATAATTCCAACAGCTTCTGAAAGCTTATGCCACCTACTACAACCCAAAATTTGATCTGAAATAGGCTGGTAAAGGAAGAGTTAAGATAGGTGTACACAGGTAGCCTCAGCTTGTCAATCAGAAGGAAACTTATCTTTTCTGTGGTAGTTGCAACCTTTTACATGGAAACAGTTTGATATACTGGCAACTATGAAGACAACATCTAGAAATCAGTGCCCCACCTTTTCCGCTTCCACTTCTGGTCCGTATCAATTATTGTAGATCATAATTTGCTCTCTAAATAAATACCAGCCTATAATTGTTGTGGCTATCACACTTCGTTCTCTAGGCATGCATAGGAATATGTATATGTAGTGCACCTGCTCCTTGTAAGGATCTATTGCCTGTATGGTGGTCTTATTTGTGATTATTTACAATCAGTCGATGCCACTGAAGAATAGTCAGTGGCATGACAAGTCATAAGTCAAGGAGTGAATTATGCACGGATCATTGGTGAGTTCCAACTGAGTTTGTGAATATTCTGAAACTGTTTACCTACCTATTAGGTCGACTTGTATCTAATTGATACTTAAAGTATAGAGTCTCTGTAGGTCGAATCCCACATGGCGATTTAGGGCTCAAATATCTCTGCGATTTTGTCCCTTGAGATCTTGGGGTCTTCCTGGGCTCCTAGATCGCAAGGATTGGTCAACTTATACCGAATCTAACACTGAATCAAGACCAATTAAGCAGTTATCCTTGTGATATAGGGGCTCAGGAACGCCCCAAGAATGCAAGGGACAAAATCGCAGAGATATTTGAGCCCTAAATCGCCATGTGGGATTCGACCTTATAGTAAAAGATTTTAGTTTCCCAAATTTAGCTCCCTTCTGTTGTCTCCTTCACTGTAAATAACCACCACCATTTATGAGTAGTAGTCAGAACGGAGAACCCCTTAGGTGTTATACCATTCATCAGAGGTCTGAAGAGTTTATGTGTTGTAACCTTTGATTTAAATTGAATCAGTTCAAGTCTGTCACCAAAGAGACCATAGAGACTGATTCCTAGTTCTCAAACAGTAATTAAACTCTCTCATAGAAAGCAAGATGCTTGTAATGCCGATGGTACTAAAATAACTGAGAACTCTGCAGCGTATGTACAATATTTATGATTACTTACTTGCTAAGTCCAGCTTAAAATTCGCCGACTGTATCTAGAGGATTAGGACGATTAAGGGATTCTTTTTTTTCATACCTTCACTAATTTTGATCATATAGAGAAAATATCTACATGAACACCTTGTCTGTGATTAGAGGGAAGATACATATAGCAATACCTTCTTTGGCAAAACATACTTTGATCTGGTAGATGTGAGGCTGCATGATTACCAATGTGGATGATCATGAGGTTTTCATCTAACAAGGTGCCATCACTGGTAAGTCTGAGTGATCACCACCCTCGCCAACCGTGGTGAATGTGTGCTATGGCATGGTGTGTGTTTCATCTAGCAAGGTGAGTGATCACTCGTGTTGCCATCCCTGGTGAGTGTGGGTGATCAAGATCCTAACCATCTGTGGTGAACCTGTGCTATCACAAGGTACGCCTTTCATCTAGTGAGGTGAGTGATCACCCGAGTGACCATCCCCCGTGAGTGTGAGTGATCACGATCCTTGCCATCCATGGTGAATGTAGGTTATGATGTGGTGTGTGTCTCATCTAGCGAAGTGAGTGATCACTCATGTCACCATCCCTGGTGAGGATGAGTGATCACGATCCTCGCCATCCCTGGTGAACATGCACTATGACGAGGTGCGTGTTTCATCTAGCGAGGTGAGTGATCACCCGCGTCGCCATCCCTGGTGAGTCTGAGTGATCACCATCCTCGCCATCTGAGGTGAGGCCATGTGATCACCACCATTGCTATTCCTGGTGATCTTGTGCTATAGTGACGTTGTGTTCCATCTAGCGACATGTGTGAGCCACTTCACACAGGTTGACCAGGAGTCACAACAATTTGCTGGGTACATTCTAATGCTGCCACTCTTTAGTCAATATCACCAACAACCACTAAAATCATCAGTTTTGGATAATTTTAGGGATATTTTCTGAAGAAAAAACATTTTAGGACCTCTTGATCTTATTTGCATAACTGCTTACTTAAGCCCTCCTGGTTGCCAGGCAACATTTTCTTCGTTAAAAAAACCTTTCAGATTTTAAGATATCTTATTATACTTTTATCTTAAAGTGAAATTTGATTTAAAAAAAATCACTGTCATGTTCTAGAAAACAAACTGTCAGTGAGATGGCTGTAAAATTGTCTGAATGGGATCACCCTGAGTTTCCTGATTGAACCATTGTTGGAATAGCAGGTACAATTTGGTTTCCTATATTGGACCACTAGGAGGGACCAAGGTCTCGTTTTCTAAATTGGACCAAAGTATCAGTATTTCTTACTCCAGTACAGAGCAAATTCACATGATATTGATGAAAACAACAAGAAGATATGCAATATCATGTTTTTTGTGGGTTTTTTTTTGTCAATACAAGGAAATAGAGAATAATAACGTACACTGGTCCAATTTATGATACCAATTGGTCCAATGTAGGCACCTGGTTGCTTAAATTGGACCATCCGGCTTTATTCTTTTATAAGGTACCCTCACAAAGTGTATACATTTTACATTCAAATTCGTAGAAATAATCACCGGGCAGGATGTAGTTCTTCGGGGTCTAAATTAAGCAACTTCCCCCAATATTCTATTCAAGTTCAATGTGCTATGTTCATAATTACTTTGTAATGCAGCTAACGCTGATTTTGAAAGAACACTACCATAAAAATTCTCTCTCGGATTCCCCTCTGTTGTATCATCAAGTAGCTCATCCCTTGCTACAAAATTTTTGTCCATGTAACCATGATGCCAAACATCAAAGCCGACAGCTACCGGATAATCCGTAGGTCCAGTTTTCAAATCAAAATGAGGAAAACCAAGCCAACCGCCGCCATGTTTGAATAGTCACCTGGTATGGCGCAGTGCTTGGTGGGATGGCCTATTAATAGTGGATGGCGTGAGACCAGGCTCAGACAATGGTGGACAAATAGTGATTGGGGAGGCAAACATAGCCTCAGGCCAGGCTTGCTGTTTCCTACGGCTCTGTCAAGTCTTAATGATTTTCCTATCGGCAAACACTGTGTATTACTGGGAGATTTAGGAAACTGTCGTTTGGGGTCTCAGGGTCGATGGGGAGAAGGAGAGCATGATGAGGGAATAGGCTACATCTAGTAGGGATGAAGTACCCCCACTGCCACCTACCGCCCCATGAGGGAGTCATATTGTTCACCACTGTACCTACTGAGAGTCTCTACCTCCATGTAACTCCTACAGGCGGGTTGCCAACCAACTATGCTGACACAAGGGAACTACGAACAAGTATAATCTTCATAAGAGTCCTATTCATCGAGGACTCTTGGATGCACTGAGAAGTACTTAGTTGATAGTCGATTATGATGAGTTTGAGAATCTATAGCTGATATGACTATGAATAGTAAGAACTGATGATTTCACTAATACTATATACTTATAGCGCATATACTATTTTTCTATTTTACGTAAATTTTCAGACATATATCAGACTGGAGTATGTCTAGTTGATTCTGTGTGGACATTGTCAGATTGAAAGGGAAGCGTGGGAGGTCAATCTACGTATATGGTCGTGTATTAACTAAGTGGAGATTATATGATAAGGACAAAGGGAGTGTAGTTACATATTAATCAAGAGGTGTAGCGTACACAGGAGGTAATATATAGCGCCTATCTTCTCTGACAGGTCACCATCCTACTGGTTGCTCCAAATGACAAAGTAGATAATATATGAAGTACATAGAAGGCATTTTGTGTGTGTGTGTGTGTGTGTGTGTGTGTGTGTGTGTGTGTGTGTGTGTGTGTGTGTGTTGTCCACTGTGTCTCGATCTTTACTTGTTTCATATCAATTCTATTCTAATGTGTGTAACATTGCACATGTGATGAGAAACTCCAGAATACTGCATAACAGCATAATAATGCAAATATTAGATATTTCATACTTCTGGTGGGCATTTCACGATCATGCTGTGTTTCAATAATCGTATTTCTTTTTAGTCCTAGACATATCAGCATAGAAATGAATGCCTCAGTTGTGCTTAAAGGTTAACTCCACAGCCGTCGGTTATTCTGTCAGTCACGATTCTGTCACAATTTCATGACGGAATCATGGTGGAATGGTGACAGAATTATGATGGAATTCCAAAAGTGTATGGAATCACAACGGAATCATGGCTGATGGAATGAGTGACGGCAGTGCATTTACCCCTTCAGATGTGAGTGACAGAAATGAGTGTTCCTGTCAGTTTTATAGGTATAACAAGAAGTAAGTAGTATAGAAATGGATGTTCCGGCCTGGCTTAGATATGAGTAACATGGACATGTCAGTTAGGTCTAGGTACTAGTATGGGTAGCATAGAAAGATGGTTAGGACAGACTTTAATGTAAAAAGTTTAAAGCCCACACTACTTCATAGCCAACAGGGGCTAGTCCTGACTCACAAGAAGCTATTTAGATTTTTTGATAGCGATCGTTCAGGTAACTTTTGATCCAGTCATAACTACTTTTGTTTAGCCTGAGGCGTTTTAGTTTCTCGAGCAGATATAAGTGATTGACCGAGTTGAACGCTTTTTTTTAGGTCAACATAGCACAATGCAGTTTTGAGTCCGTTATTCCTGTTAGTATAGAGGTTGGTGGCAAGATTGAAAATAGCACCACCAGTCCCCAGGTGTTGTCGATACCCGTATTACCTGTTTGATATGGCAACTAACTCATCTATACGTGATACAAGGGGAACATACATTAACCTTTCAGCAATTTTTCAAGCCACTGAAAGCAGGGAAATTGGTCGCCAATTGCTAACATCTTGGGAATCACCACCTTTTGGTATTGGGGTTACTTGGGACAGTTTCCATTCCTCGGGGAAGACACCTTGTTTGAAGGACACATTTAAAAGCTGGGTAATGTGATCTAAGGTAGCATGTAAAAATGTTTTCATAAATTTGGCGCTAACATGGTCCATGCCCGAGGTTTTCGATATATTGATGTTTGCAACGAGAAACCGGACTTCCTCAGGTAGAACCTGCAGTTTCTCCTGTAGGTCCTCGTCCTGAGGATTTGGGTCATATGATGGGTCTATGGCACCTAATAGCTGTCCTTCAAGACTTAGATCATCTGACAGGACTTCGCCAATATTGGCAAAGAATTCATTCATCATTTTTAAAGTGGGCAGTAAAGTTTTGCCCTTTGGTTTTAGAATTCCATTTAACACTCTCCAGAAGGCCTTGGGGTTGCCACTAGGGCGTTTGTTGATGTGCTACACCTAGCATACTTAGTCTTCCTAGATATTTTACAGCGGATACTCTTAGCTTCTACCAATTTGGATGGATATTTTGTTTTGAAAAAGTCGGCCATCAGCTTTTTCGCGCTGTTCACTCAACTTGAGGATCTCAGGGATCATCCAGTTCTTACCCTTATCTTTGTAGCATCTCTTTTCAAGACGACAATATAAGTCAAGGTAATCCAGCATACAATTTCTCAGACAAGACCCGATTTCTGATTCCCAGACAGGATCCCAGTCCCATAACTCAACCCATTCTGACAGATTAGCATCGCTATGACCCTTGCAGTTTTTGCACTCATATTCCGTCACTACTTCTGGGTGTTTTTCCTCAGCTAGGGCAGCAAAGGCCGAAAGATGATCGCTGACTAGGTAGTTTAGAACTCCACTGACTACTGGTTTGTTTGTGTTTGTAAGAATGTGGTCAATACAAGTCCCTTTATTTTCAAAGGGTCTAGTGTATTGATTAATGAGATTTCGCAAACCATAATCTCTACATAGATCCTATAATTTGGTAGCATCATTTCCAGCCTCATCTAATGTATTAATGTTGGTATCACCTAGTACCCATAGTTCTACGTTTGGGTCACAGAACGCAACATGGTGTGACTCAAGCTTTTCTGGGAAGTCACTGACTTTGCTTTTGGGAGGTCGATAGACAGTTTATACTGTTGATGAGACTAGAGACCTTCTACCTTCCTGCTCAAAGCATACGGTTATCATTTCCATACCTGTACTTGTGTATGAAAAATCATCCACTCTTTTAATGTATATGGCAAGCTGGTTTCGCACATATATGGCAACACCCCCCCCCCTCTGTCCTGCCTAAATAACTGATACCCGTCCCACAGTATGCATCGCAGTTAGCCAGGATTCGCTTATGCATAGGATGTCTTTCCCACGAAATGCCCTGAAAAGTTCAACCCCCTTTAAAAAGAGGCTTTGAGTATTATAGTGGACTATCTTCAAACCCTTCAAGTTCCATAACTCTCTAAAAGTAGTGGTTATGACAAAAAAGGATACAGTACAGTAAACGATACAGTAAATCTAGCCTATGATAGGCAAAGAAAAGAGATTCCCTCAGAGTGTGTGCCCTTTTACCCAACAACTTGTGAGTAGTATAGAAATGGATGTTACAGTCAGGTTGACATGTGAGTAGAATAAAAATGGCTATCACAGTCAGGTTGACATGTGAGGAGTATAGAAATGGATGTTACGGTCAGGTTGAAATGCGAGTAGTATAGAAAAGGGAATTACAGTCAGGTTGGCATGTGAGTAGCATAGAAATGGGAGTTACAGTCAGGTTGACATGTGAGTAGTATAGAAATGGATGTTACGGTCAGGTTGACATGCGAGTAGTATAGAAATGGATGTTATGGTCAGGTTGACATGCGAGTAGTATAGAAATGGATGTTATGGTCAGGTTGACATGTGAGTAGCATAGAAATGGATGTTACGGTCAGGTTGACATGTGAGTAGTATAGAAATGGTTGTTACCGTCAGGTTGACATATGAGTAGCATAGAAATGGGATTTACAGTCAGGTTGAAATGCGAGTAGTATAGAAAAGGGAGTTACAGTCAGGTTGACATGTGAGTAGCATAGAAATGGGAGTTACAGTCAGGTTGACATGTGAGTAGCATAGAAATGGATGTTACGGTCAGGTTGACATGTGAGTAGTATAAAAATGGATGTTACGGTCAGGTTGACATGCAAGTAGCACAGAAATGGATGTTACGGTCAGGTTGACATGCGAGTAGCATAGAAATGGATGTTACGGTCAGGTTGACATGTGAGGAGTATAGAAATGGATGTTACGGTCAGGTTGACATGCGAGTATTATAGAAAAAGATGTTATAGTCAGGTTGACATGTGAGTAGCATAGAAATGGGAGTTACAGTTAGGTTGACATGTGAGTAGTATAGAAATGGTTGTTACAGGCAGGTTCACATGTGATTAGTATAGAAATAAGAATTACAGTCAGGTTGACACGACTAGTTTAAAAATGTGAGTCTCTGTTAGACTTGTATATGGGCAGAATAGTAATAGCTAGGCCTTTAGTCTTTTATGTGGAGTAGATGTTAGATTCCTCCTGTGTGGTATCTTGTTCTAAAATGGATCGGATTGGCTCACACATATGTCAAAGGATTTGAACTGAAAATCTTTGAATAGTAAATTACCTAGAGGAATATGATTCAAGGTTTAAACCAAGTGTATTCTTATAAAACCATTCCATCTTTCTCCATCTCTAATCACGTGTTAGGATTTGTTCATTGATTATTGATGGATGCTGGCAAAATGCTACACTATTGTTTGCAATGCAAACATTGCATCTGTTAAGCAGCATACACTGTATAGACACAAGCCACGCTATGAAGTTATATAAATCTCATTTTGCCTTGGAAATGAAAGTTCTATGATTGAAGGTAATGGAGGAAATGGTATGAAGGAACTAATACCACTGTGAACCTAGCCACTTACGTTTTATATAGGAACCTATTACACACTCTTCAAACACCAATATGACAGTCCCTCCAGCCTCACACTCACTTCATAGCCTTCATTTTCGGATAGCAAACAATCAATGCAGCAGGGGATGGAATCTCCAGTGATTTCTAATAATAACTCACAATAGCAAAAGCGGCCGCCCATTTTCTGCCTCCTGCCCATGACCTCTTTTCGTTTTCTGTTGGTAATTTCTTCGCATTCAAGTCTTTTATTTTATTTTATTTCTACCGAGACTGCTTACAAATTGGGACCTTCCGGAATAAGTTGCTGTCACCTCCCATTAACACCTACTACCAATCAGAGCGTAGAAAACAAGACTGACAGCGGCTGTCAACCCTAATTGTCACCTGACAGTTGATTGGGTAATAGGATCGACATTGGCGGGGCTCACTACGAAGGCACTGTGCATTTCCAGCACACTCCTTTCTTGTATTATCACCCTGCTTAGGCAAATTCCCACCTCTTCTGTCTTAATTCAACGTCATAACTCCAATTGAGCAATCTGGTTCCCCAAACTTTGTGGAATGTGAATAACAGGTATAGTGCACCCTTCAATTCTAAACATTAAAGTAAACAACTTGTTAGGTTATTGGAGTCATGTGTCTCTTCCCACCGGAACCAGAAATATGCGGGCACCGAAAGTACCCTCCACCAACACTGATAACCTGGGTTAATGAATAGGTCGTCACTACAATCGACCACAGTGTTTCCATTCATTGGTGGCTTCTTAAACATAAGCCGTCATATTGCAGTGTGCACTATTCAGACAATGAGAAATGGAGGTACCCAGGTAGAAGGCTTGCCTACCGTGGTTATTTTGTTGAATACTAAGAGTCGTCATATTGATAACCTCAGAGTCATCATACTGCATATCAAACTGCATTACATGTGTGCTAAGATTGTTGTCACCAAACGACACAATGACGACTTCTGACTGGAGCTCGATCTTGATATTGCCAATTGAAGACCCGAAGTCGTCAGTGCTGCCGAGTCTGTAACCATGGATTTTCAGTAAGCCCTTCCCTCTGGTCCTCCCTTGCAAGGGCTAGAACTGGATCTAGAAATAAGGTAGGAAAAATTAGCTATATATAGTAAAGGGTAGGTCACTATTGGAGCCACCATATTGGTAGACTTCTTGACAGTAGGCTCAAAGCAGACATGGGACTTCGCAGACAGTGCAAAACCTATGGGCTCAAAGCAGACATGGGACTACAGCGACTGACACTTTTCTACCCTTCTATCCACAAACTTGGCATGGAGCCTGATCTCAGTTGGTGCGCGTGCTCCCTAGCTACTCCCTCCACCTTGGACGCACACACTGGCTCTGCCACCGTGACATCCTGTCACGACGACAGGGCCAGGAGAGAAATCAGGCTACCACACCTGGAGCTTAATTCAAAACATCCTGGGATCCCAACCCCAGCGATCTTAATGTAGGCACATATCATAAGACCTGGCTGGTCTACCCTATGTAATGCAGTGGTTGCAGGCCTGTCCAGAATAGCTAGTCCTGGGATCACTTCACTATTCCATTTCCACCACTAAGATCACTGCGATCTTAGTGAAAGAAATGCATAGTGGTTTCACCTGAGTACAAGAGCACTTACAGGGAACACTCCTGATCAAAAGAGTGAATAGCCTGCTGCATACAAAAAGAGGGGAGGGAGACGTTTGCTGAGTGTCCTTGAGGGCTCTTAGGGCTACTCATGCGTTAAGTGCACTGTAAGGTAATTCTTCCCTTCTCTCTCTTTGTCCTGGGGGGAGGGCACAATGCTTCTAATAGGCAAGCATAAATCATACATTCATGGGAACAACACTTGAATACTGTACGGGGGTCAACTGCACCCTGTGCTCTTTTGTTAGCCCATATGGGGACAGGGGACGATGGTATAAGCACTCTTGTGAAGAAGAGTGACTCCACAGCTATTCCTTTATTTTGGGACTCTTACCCCTGTGCCTAGGCAGTTCTTCTTGGAATAGTGTACGAGGGCTGAGGCTAAGATCGATGTGATCTTAGTGCTGGCTAGGATATGTGAACCCAGTCAACTCCTAAGATCGCTTAATAGGATAAGGCTGATTTATTCCTAAGATCGCTAGTGTCGTGATCCCAGGATGTTTTGAATTAATGTTTTGAAATTATTCCCAGATGACCTCATAATGAATTTTGGATATCTAAACTTTTTTAAAAACAAGAAAAATGTGGCAAGGACCACGGATAGGAGTTGCCACTCCCATCCGTGGTCGAAGCCCCACTTTCGCAGCCAAAGGGTGACATCACGGCCGACTTATGACCTCACAAATTGCATCACACGACGATCGTGATGTCACTCACAGATACGGAAACCGAAAACATAATGAAGTTGATACGGTCGCTGCGCTCCCGGCCGCTATGCGGCAACCAACTCCAAAAAGAAAAAAAACACTTACCATCCCACCCTTGTCAATGATCTCATTCCTAGATCTTACATGAAATCAACGTGGAAATGTCACCATTCTTTCAATGACCACTGTGTTGTGACCAGAGGAAACACAATCTTTGATAACCACCCCCGGGTAGCCACCACCCTTATTTAGACCTATTTTAGTTGCATTCATGTGACACCCATGGCCCTGTATGACGCACGCTGGTAACTATCCACATGTGACTGCATGTGCCTGCACAGGCTCTATGCATCTGCACACCAACAACCATCTTGAACCGGAAGTCATGTTTTGCTGGTGTGCACGACGCCGGAAACCAGCAGACCTTTAACATCTCGCGAGTTATTGCCTCAGGCGTGATCTATTGTGTATTGGGTTGAGTCTCAAGGGGGGCCCTCAAAAGGCGATGTCTGCCAATGGCGACACATAGACGCAAAGTGCGAATCTTTTCATTGAGGTAGGGCTCTTCCTTTTCCTTCGTTAGCAAAACTACAGGTCATTTCGTAAATAAACCTTTGAGGTCAGGATAGTTAGGGTATTTGCATGGCCTTATTACTGAAAGGCCCGCCGACTGGCAGAAACCTTTTCATGCAGGTATTTCTTAGCTTCAATTCAGCCAAATCTGTGATCGAATTATGTGCCACATCCCATGATTTGCCAATCAAATAAAAGTTCATGAGGTGAGAGTACATAGGCCAAGGGGCAAAAGGAGCGAATGGTTGTGCCCCCACCATGCCTATATGCTCCTATATACCTTAACTATTAAAAAAGATATATAAAAACACGATGGAATCGATATTCTCATTGTCTGGAACCTTATGTACCTACAATTAACCTCATTTTGAGCAACTCAAGAGGGGAACAGGCCTACTCGTAAGTGACAGGGCATGTTGAAGTTGTGAGTCTGTCTTGTTTGGTAACATTTAACCTTTAATTTCCTATCGTTATTTGCGTACATAATGGTAGGTGCAGCCCGACCCGGTGCCACCATGTACACACGTATCCGATATCATACAACAATCTCTTAATCCCTCAGAAATAGCCTGGGCCCGGCTCAGTTTACAAGTAATTATCCTCCCTGTTAATGACATAGCGCCAACGGGGAAACCCACACCGCCGCTCACTTGCCCAATGTCGGTATAATCAACGATCCCAAAACCACGACAAGGGTCCGTCCACAAACTTCTTTCTGTGCGAAGAGCTGGTTCCAGGAGAAATTCGCGGCCCTGATGAGAAATTGATAAAGAACCAAAAGCTCACAATAAGAATTATTGAATGAATTCAATGGCAACATACATTAGTATCAGCTCCTTTCACTCTTTAGTGTGTCTGTGGAAGGGGTCGTCTATCCTAAATGCTATGGGTACGAAGAGATTACACCCACTGTGTTTATAGCAGGGAGTCCAAACAGGAAAATGTCACCGAAGTTGCACTTTCAATTTTTTGTCAGGAGTTTATGGACCTTCCATAAGCAGAGAACAGTTCGGCAACTGCTCATGAGCCGCTCTGATGAGGTATTTGCGACGGGCGGTTTTCTGCTCATTACAGCTTGGAGCACCTCCGCCTTTTGGCACGACGACCGGCTGCCCCCCAATACCAGAGCCGCCGTCTGCACTGGCAGTTATTAATGAAAACTCGCCACCTCTCGGACCTGCTCATTTGTGTCGGTATTATGAGCTGCTCTCTGGTCGGGTAGCTTTTTGGGCGAGCTCATGGTTCTGCTGTGCTGTCTGGGGTGGTCAGACAGACAGAATGAGACAGATGGACAGACAGACTGGTGGGCAGACAGGTACAAAGACAAACTGGTGGTGTGCCTACTGCGTTTGTTGCATTGGGACCATTCCCTATGCCCGTTGACTCCCTTAGTCATTTTTGTGCCCAGGCCCCCAATGAACAGGTTTGTAAAACTGCTAGTGTATCTGCTTAGTGATATCCTGATACATTTAGCAGTCAGATAAATGACGGCTCAGTGTATTTATTAAAGTGGCAGTGTTGATACACTTGGCAGCTCTATAAGTGTGGTCAGGGGGTCAGAATGAGAAGTTGACGAATGAGTATCTAAGCCGGGTGATCTCAGGGCTCTGGTTTTCAAAAGTTAAACCAGGTTCTAAATGGCAGATTGATAATAATTATATAGATTCTGTCCAAGAATACTGGCCATATTTTTGCGGGACAAACTGCCTTGAACGGGAACATTTTAGTGATAAATGGAACTGTTACTGCTGAAACGAGTCTTCAGTGCCTGAGACACCTATATATCCCAGATATTCATAGTGATCCAAAATGATATTTTGAAAATGAATTAACGAAGAGTCCCGGCCTTCAGCACTGGGACATATCTGCGAATTAAACGACTCAATGCAGGTTTTCTTGTAATTCAAGTCCTTGAGGTGTATTGCCTAATAATCTAGGCTTGAAATGAGCCCCATCCACAGACACGGTCCAATACATGTGTTCCCATTTCGAGTTTGAATCTGCTGTCAACACTGCATACGTGGACACCTGGACAAGATATCAATCCATAAACACAAGTCGAATCATGGGTGTGACATCTCATTCATAGAAATATGATACTGGTCACAAAAACAGATAAAATAATGGTTATTTGAACACAATTGCATAATTATATACTGCACATGCACACATCATAAGAAGTCCACACTGAAGTGTGATTTATTTTTTAACGAGAGGAGACAGCGAAAACGAGCATTAGGATGATAAAAGCTACTGTAGTCTCATTTTCCGTGAGAGCATATCAGATGGTTAATTGCTCACTGGAAGTGTGCGTTGCTTTTTGTAACATAGTTGTTCTCATTAAAAGAGTGTCTCATGATTAAAAAGTATGCAAGTGTGCCTATGCACGTGTGGCTATAGGAGCAAATGAGGTGAACATATGTGATACAAACACCTGTGATTAATTAATACACTACATGTACTCGAAATATAAACCCGCTGCACAATAGCATACCATTGCCCTAGGCCAAGTAACCTTTGTGATATGACCTACAAACCATACCCCACGATGGTCAGTTAAGAAGACACCGCGAAACATTCTATGCGACTGGATAGCCTCAAATCGTACACCAAAAAAAAAAACAAGCTAGCTAGTCTCACTTAACTTAGTCAAAACAGCTAAATAATCCATCTTATTTTGTGCATCTGAGTCATGGGTGCCTAAGAATGACTAACTTATGTTAGACAATGGTCAGCCACTTTAACTAAGGGATGGTGCTACCTTTTCAGACCAGATGGCAGCCTTGTTTGGGGCCATCCATAAATGACGTCATGCTTTTTTTGGCACTTTTTGACCCCCTCCCCCCCTTGTCATGTTTCGTCATGCCAGCCTTGACCCCCCCCCCCACCTCTAAAATGACATCATGTATTGACCCCCCCCCACCTCTAAAATGACATCATGTATTGACCCCCCCCCCCTGCATGAGTAATTACCTGTAGGGCCAACTATTGTAAAACACATATTGTAGGACCCATTTTTGAGCAACCCTTGAGGCCTTGAGCGCTTTGATAATTATCATTCAAGAAGAAGGTCAGTGGTTTTATGCATATATGTAAAACAGATTATACAACTACCTATGGAAGGTTTTAATCTCCTGGTATTTATCTATATGCCACCCCCTGCCCCGTGTGGGGAGCTGACAAACTTTTTGTGGTCAGCCCCATCTGCCCATTGCTCTATCATACCTAGTAATTCTTTATTTTCCAAACTGTAAAGGTCTATTGGGGTTTGCCCCCCCCCCCCACCAAGGGGCTCTTTCCGAAATGACACCCCACCCCCACCCCATATCAAGACGACCCCGAACCTTGCAATAAATGACTTGGTCCTACACCTGTAGAAAAATGTAGGATCAACCACAGTGATCAACTCATTGGATTTGATGGCTTCACGCTCTTTGCTTCATGGTCTGGTACTTCTTTCTGGTACTTCTTCCAAGTAGTGGCACTAATGTAGGACTTCTGAGCTTTAATATGGCCTCTTCCAAAAAATTCCAATTGGGCTTGATTTCCCCTTACAAAATTGGCAAAATCTAGGGTGCACCTTATAGGCAAGGATTGACACAGAATAGTAATATTAAAACTGCCAAAAAAAATCTGACCCCTAATCACATAACCTCACATGTGGGTTTATATGTGGGGTACACCTTGTAAGCGAGGTATAACATTATATTTTTTTGCAGACATGACATCATGCACCCTCTGACCCCCCCCCCTCCGTCCTTGTCATGCTTGGTTATGCAGTGTGGTACCCCCTCCCCCCTCCGGCATGACGTCATTTGTTTATAACAGGACATTTGTGGTGGGTGTGTACCACGAATAGTTCTATGAATGTAAACAATTATGGTGATTTCTGATTGCCCTATATACTCCAGGCTTTTACAACTCAACCTAACATTACGCTTGACAAAAAATACCAAATAAATTGATGAGTATTCAAAGAAACCAAGCAGTGAGAAGGATAACACCTATTCTGTGGTAATCTAGATGTACACATGTGTGGACAGATGAGGGGAAAGGGTCCTCTAAGGTGGAATGTGACATTTAAAATTGAAGTTAGCAGCTTTAAAATGAGGTATCACCCTTGCAGATAGCCCTTTCAGTCTTGGAGATATTGCTTCACAAAAATGGAATGACATAACTGTATCAATATAGGCAATAAGCTGTATTATTCATTGTTTGCACTGAATTTGACATCTAATTAGCATAATGATTTAAATAATCAATCAAAAATGACAAAACTTGTTCATACTTTTGGGCACAGTTTTGGATCTAGAAATGGTATCTATATGCTTTTTTCAGCATATGAATCATGATGGATCATTCTATCAATTGACATTTTTTTTCTATTTGGAACATTTATTTTGGTTGCCATGGTAACACATTGACCTGAGAACCCCTATTTTAGCCTCTTTTTAGATTCAAAACGTTCCATTCACATTCCAAATAGACAGGAAGTGCCAGAAAATAGAACATTTTTGAGAAAACCATCTTTTTCTATGTAAAAAAGTACATAACAGTAAAGTAATTTTTGGCCTATTTTTCACATTTATGGTTGTTGTAGCTCCCCCAGTGGCCAAACACAGTACTAAAAATCCCGCAGGGAGGGCCCTTTCCCCTCATCTTCCCACATGTATGCACACTATTTCACCTTAATGTGTGTGGCTAACCCAGAACATTGCAAAAGAAAGAAATAGGAAGCATTTGCCATAATTCCTAAATGATAGTACTCTGTTTTTACAGGTGTGTAAATCCCATAAATAGGCTTTAGATCTACCTTTCAAATGGAAGTGTGTGTCGAAATATTAGCTTCCATGGTCAAAGCCAAATCCTCCTGTTGATTAAACCTACCATAGGGGCCTATAAGGTATGTCTGTAGATATGCCCTGCCTGTATGCCTCATCCTATATTTAGGGCAATGCTATAAGCCAAAGTAGGCTGCTTAGATGGTCTTTAGGTCAATAGTCAAAATCCGGTAAATCAAGAGTTCTAAGTTGGTCACTTTGAGTAACAGTTAGTCATATTTGATAAAGAAAAACTTGGACACTTAAGCACATGCTTTCAACTAATGATTGTTATAAAGTTATCCTTTTTGACTAACATCTGTGACTAGGCAAGCAAAAACACCCCTCTGCAGGGAAATTCATTATCAAAGTTCATCTCAAGATCTTTAAAGTGAGACATCATAGGCTTAAATATTCCCAGTAGTTAGGTCAGAACCCCTCCTTGAATATAGGTCGTTATTCATATTTGAAATCGAGGCTTAAACTCTAAAAACATTATTACCCATAATTATGGCTAAAAACACAATAAATGTGACGAAACAGGGAATATCATAACATTAAGGGAAATACCCACAAATGCTCTAAATACAATACCCTTTCAAATTGAAAGTTTTGTGGTTTGAGACAACCTGTATACACTGTGGGAACTATCGTTGTTGTCATACTCATATTGATGCATTGATTGAAAAAATGAAAGTACCCTGCTCAAAAAAGTGATCTCCATAAAGTGCATGCATGAACACATGCATAATATAGGCCCCACTCACAGTGTCACCTAATATATTATCTCTCTGCTATAAGAATTTATTCTGGGAATGGGAACCACAGCTACTGATATGCTATTATTGAACTAGTTTCCTCCATATTGAGAAAGCCTCATGATTGTGACTTTCAATGAAGTGGTGTAGCAAATCTGTGACGTTTTCTTCTGAATATGTACAGTAAAATCTATGCTGCCATGCCTATAATAGAAAAAGTCAGTCAAGATATATTTTATAAATGGTGAGTGAGTAATTAATAGATGTGACCTGTACTGGGAAAGGGGACCTTATTCCCCTTGAAATAAGGTCCCTTTTCTTAGATCGTGTCACAGATTTTGACAGCCAAGATCATATTCATATTGATTATATTACATGATTCCACAGCTTTGCACCACACACATAGAGGGGACAGAAAAGATAACACTTAGACCCTTTTAAGTGGACTAGGGAAGCCCTTTACAAATGGCTATTTACACCATATCTGTATGTGTATGCTTACAGTGAATAATTTCAATGTGACAAGGAGAAATTATATTTCTGGTTAAGTACATTTATACTTTGCATAGGCAGAACAAATGTCTTACCGATAGCAACACCTTCCATATTGAAGATATATCATGTCCAAGTACACAGAGGTCTCTTGTGTTGAATCATCTAGGGTCAAAGGGGAAGACACTTTTTATTATCATATCATTGTATTCGGCCTAGCAGGATATACAGAAAACAATGAAAACAGAAATATATGCCTATCACTACAGTTTTTGTTCTACAAAGTGCAAGGGAAATACAAAATCATGTAAAAGTCAGTCGGATTTCTACAACAATCCATAACACATTACATATGATTTTATTCAGTGATGCATATCCAACAAATAGAAAGGATGTTTACAGAGCCCTTACCTAGTTACAAGCTTCTGACGCTTTATGGAGATCACATGAAAGCAATATAGTTCGCACATTGTGAAAGTACGCTTCAAGGTATATCAATAGACAATACATGCATTTAGTGCTCTAAGCAAATATATGACAACGTTATGACATGGGTAGCATTACTACTTGGTATAATTACAAGTTTCATTGACAATGTATGATACACATAGTAAAGTGGGAAACTCACCAATATTCTCTCCTGGTAGACCTGTAGGCTATGTTCCTGGAATGTGCAGGTAAAACCTTGGGCAACATGACTGCTTCATGGAGATCATCAGTAAAAATAGCTTTTCGCTTTATGGTCGCAGAAATGCTCTATGGTACACCAGTTGCAATGCTAAAATATAGCAGGCCCCAAATCGCTCAACCAAATCGAGATCTGTAAAGTGTTTTACAGACATCGCTATCCCCACAGTGAGAGTGTGCTGTAACAAAAATTCCGCTGTACCATCACAATTAATGTGCAGTGTTAAAGAGAAGTTCTGGGGGAAAGCTGCAAATCTCCTACAACTGTTCCACTTGGGAACACACACTCAACACACTGCTACACTGTCTATGTCAGAAGTCAATTGCTAGTCAACCCCCTGGCCCTGCCCTAGCAGCTTGCACTTTTGCCAATGCCGATATACTAGATAGGTAACAGAGGTAGGTATGTTTTAGCTAGTGGGTCCAGCTAAACTGAACTGTGTTTAGTGGAATGACAATATACATGGATCAAACTGTGTCTAGTTATGTTTAGGATGCTAACACTCATTGCACTAACACTGCCCCTTATAAATAAATACCATAATTGAATATGACACTAGCATTGCAGAGGCTGTTCTGAAGGGGGCGTGCACCCCCGCGCCCCCTCTAAATCTGCCACTGCAATTCAAAACGATATCTAAAGCTATGGTCTTGAAATGCCCTCCTGAAATAATCTTCTGCTTATATAGTGTCGAATCATGATGGATGTAAACTATACCTCCTATAGGGCCTACAGTAGATCTGCCTTTTAAACGCTAAGTGTATGATTGTTAATGTAATGGCATTAACCTTCACGTACTGGTCTGTAGATGCCATTTAGCAGAGTTAAGCCAGCAAAAGGGGTTGAAAGGCTTTGTCTTTCTCTCATTTTGAGAGCATTAAGGAAATAGGCACTGACAGGCGTCGGTACAGTCTCTGCTTCAAAGCTGTCCCATCTACACAGATTTCCGTGGTCTTCTAAGTCTCTGCCGTGGCTAAGGCACCATAATTTGATGTCTCTCCCACCTCCCTATTTAATGGGAAAAGTAATTAGGACTCCTGTAATTAAGTAATGATAAAGCGGCCGGAAATGAGCCGACCCACGCCCACCGCACCTTATCTACTCCTTTCCTATGGCCCGCTGGTAGCCTGCAGGCAGGCAGGGTCCTGCAAGATACTGCTATGTATATGACAGTTACCAGCCAAAGATGAATAACCAACAGTATATCTCACACTTATGCCATCCTGCATTTCAAGGCCTTTTTTTTATTAATGATCTATGGCTGTTCTAAATAAATGTCAAGATAAAGTTAGGAATACATTAGGAATACTTATGAAGGGGAAGTGCCGTCGATTTTTGTTGTTCTTTTCTTTTGAAATTTCCTAGTACGTGATGGACATATCAACTCTTCAATTACCGGGTAGGTCTGCCTTTTTAAGCTCGGTGTGTATATCAAAGGACACAGGATCCCATTACTTAGTATGGGAGTGAACATTTTTTTAAAAAACGGGGGATTGGTGGTGCGTTTCCATGTGGACACGAGGTGTGAATGTGCCTTAATTTGGACCTATAGTTACTCGGCTTTTCACTGAAAACAGGTAAAATCATCCATGTGGAGTGGGCACCTTCATGCCAAGGGCATGAAGGAGCAAAATAACTTCATTGGAAGTCCATGAAGGATCAGTCCTCTTCCATACTTACAGTGGGCATACTGCATCCATAAGAGGCGACGGGCTTCCCTAGCCCACTTAAAAGGGTCTATATCTCCTCTTTCCTATCCCCTCGGATGTGTGTGGTGCACATATGCATGGGCACTGACACATTCATCTCTGAAGATGTGTAATGTAGTTCTTGTCATGAATATGACCTCAGTTGTAGAAATGGCGTTAAACATCTATTACTCACTCATAAGAGGCGATCAAAGTTTTCTTGTTACAAGGCAATTAGGCAGCTGGTGTCCATATATGCAGGACAAGGCCTATTAAAAGAACACTTGCTATCAGTTTTCTCCCTCATCCTCATCATAGATTTGATCATTCATCTCATAAATTTCGTCATTCATAGATGCAATCACTACCCAGCAAATTGGCGTGACTCCTCGTGACCCTGTGCAAAGTGCCTCACACATGTCGCTATGGAACAAAACGTCGCTATAGCACAGGATCACCATTAATAGCCATGATGGTGATCACATGATTTCACTGCAGATGAAAACGTTGATGATCACTCAGACTCATGAGGGATGGCGATGCTGGTGATCACTTGCCTCGCTAGATGAAATGCCACCTTATTATAGCACAGGTTCACCACGGATGGCCAGGATTGTGATCACTCACCCTCACCAGGGATGGTGACGCGGGTGATAACTCACCTTGCTAGATGAAACACGCACCTTGTCACAGCGCAGGTTCACCATGGTTGGCAAGGATGGTGATCACTCACACTCACCAGGGATGACAACGTGGTTGATCACTCATTTTGCTAGATGAAACATGCACCTTGTCACAGTGCAGGTTCACCATTGATGGCAAGTGTGGTGATCATGCAGACTCACCAGCGATGGCGATGCTGGTGATCACTCATCTCGATAGATGAAAAGCTCATGATCACAGACATCATCGACATTGGTAATCATGCAACCTCACATCTGCCAGGTCAAATTAAGTTTTGCCTATGTATTTTCCCTCTAACCACAGTGGCACACAGTAACCTATTGGGTAATCATGATGGCCAGAGTGGTGGAGATTCTCCATTATGAGTGAGAGTTGACTGTGACAAAACATGACACAATGAGTCAGGACAATGTTGGCAACAACCGTGAACAGTCACGATGTGGGTGAGAAAATTGTTTACGACAGCAGTGATGATTAGCCATGCCATGTGTGATCACGATGGCGCGTTTCATCTAGCGACATGGGTGATCACTCAAAAAGGCCTCACCATGGATCACCAATCATGGCGACAGGTGACAACAATTTGCTGGGTACTTTGATGGATCAGCAGCATAATAAATACCTGACTAGATGTTTTGAACAAGCCGCTTTTAAATATCTGTCCACACTGAGAAGATAAAGGAATGAATGTCTGATGAAAGATGAGGAATACCATGGTCTGATTTAGGGGGGATGGGTACGACCAAAACTTAGGTCAGACTAATATTTATGGCAGGAGATGAATTCTGAACTATTTTTTCACATCATTTTTGCACCTGAAACAATTCTCATATTTTCTGGATAATTCACCAAATTCACTGCTACAAATGAGCGCAAAATATTTTGCTCAAGGTGTACAGAAGGTGTGTAACGTGGCGTCTACCTCTTCTAACCACTACCACGTGAATGACCGATCGACCGGCTGCCTCTGCCTTCACTGATCTGTCTCACTCTCCTCCCACCAATATTGTTTAGTATGTGCCTGTACTGTTTGTATGTGGGTGGGAGTGTGGTGCCTGTGACCAACCCTCCACCATAGAGTGCCCTGGTCAGGTAAGACCGCCCCCTGCTGGGTGTGTGTGTGTGTGTCACCTTCATCTCTCCCTGCTCCTTGTCAGGGGCTAGTTTTTCCACATTTTATTTCTGATGGGGTATCAAGGTCCGTACGGGGTTTTGAAACTTCCTTTCGGTTTCCCGTATTGTGAGGTCTCACTTGACCTGTTTTTTATTATTCACGCGGTTTCAACCCTACTGGCGTCTTGTCATGTGGAACTGACAGAGGTAACTTTTAGCCTTTCATTAGTGACTCGCTGGTCTAGAAATGTTTCTTGGTGAAACTTGAATTTTCCAAAATCTAAGGTAGCTTCCCCAGTTTTCATATTGTGTACTCATATACACGTGAACGAGGCTCCGTATATGTCGGTGGTCATTTCTTAGTTGCGTACGACTAAACACCTGTGGTTTGAAAGGTTTTGTTAACGTGGCGTTTATGTGGGTGGTTAGCTGTATTTGCCGTCCTTCGTGTTCATGCCTTGTGGGCATTTGGTACAAAGTTTTTCTATCCATTTGTATTCTATTAGTGCGAGGAGTCTCATCCCCTCTTCACTTTTAGGATGTCAATTGATGAAGTCCACGATGTAGAACTTTGTATTCGCCGGTTGTGCATGGTCCTTCTGATTGCAGTGCCATGCTACGTCTGTTTTTCCTTTTTGGTTGTCAATGGCCCCTATATGTTCCCCTATACGTTTTTTTATAGGGTGTTCTGTTTTGCCCACATACTGTTGGCCACATCTAGTGCATTCCAGACAGTATATGACATTTGAGCTCATACAGGTAACATTGATCTTAGTGTGGTGTTTTCTCCCAGTTGTTTTCGATATGATCTGGCCTCGTCGATTTTTTTACATTTTTCACAGTTGATCATTTTGCATTTGTTTTTTTGCTTGCACTCTTTGTGTTTTGATCTGTCCGGGGGCTCCTCGTCCGCGGCAAGAGAGTATCTCGTGGCTGCCCTTACTAGGTTGTCCTTGAGATTCTTTGGACGTCTTTTCCCCTTGACTAGACCCCCTCTCCTGAGAAATTTGGTGGTTTTTGACTCACGCAAGATATCCCAGTTTCTCCCCACTATCTCGTCAATCATGATGTTACCTGGTCTGTATGTACTGATCAGGTAGCTGGATTCAGATTTTTCATCACTTTTGGATTTTGGTTGTAGGAGTGCTTTCCTATCCATTTTGAGTACCTGTTTGGAGACCTCCTCAATGAGTTCCTTTGGGTACCCTTTTTCCTCAAATTCTCTCATTTTTCTGGCGCTGTTATATAGGTAATTTACCTTGTGGCAGATGCGTCTTAATCTCAACATCTAAGAGTATGGTAAGCTCTTCTTGGTTGAGGGAGCATGTGCCGATGTATGGTGGAGGTAATTGTTCACATCAGTAGGCTTCCTGTAAAGGTCCGTATATAACTGCCTAGTGTCTTTGTTAATTTTGACTTTTGTGTCCAGGAGTTTTACCTCCACTGTGGAACTTTCTAGTGTGAATTTGATGCTGTTATGCATTGAATTCAAATGTTCTACCCACTTGTGTAGTTCATCTGGTTCTTCTTGCCAGACAAAAAATATGTCATTGATAAATCTCAGCCAGGTGGCTGGTTTTTTATCGTAGGAGTTCAGGATTGACTGTTCTATTTTCTCCATGAAGAGGTTAGCGTATGATGGGGCAAGTCTAGTCCCCATTGCTGTCCCTCTAATTTGCTTATATTGTTTGCCATTGAACTATATATGGTTCGTGTTCAGAACCATATCTAGAAGTTCTACGAGGCTCTCGTTGGTGGGTAGTAGGCGTTCATCTCTATATTCCCTGAGTTTTTCCTCGATTACTTTTGTTCCCTCACCATTGGGGATATTGTTGTAGAGTGCTGTGACATCCAATGTCCCCAGAATTACCCACTCTGGGAGGGGGTCCAAATCCTCTATTTTGAGGATGAAGTCAGTGGTATCTTTGATGTATGATTTGTTTCTGGGACCATAGGTTTGAGAAAGGTTTCCACAAAAGCTGACACCTTTTCTGTCGGGCATCCACAGGCTGAGACCACAGGTCTGCCGGGTGGTGGTGTGACCCCCTTGTGTATCTTCGGTAAGAAGTATATGGTCACAAATCATAGAAAGTGTGCATATGGGGCCTCACATGTCATTCGCTCAGACATGTGCCCAGAATCATGAAAAATAATTCTTATAAGTATGCTTCTTTTATGATAGCAAGGACACATCTGACATAAATGATAATGTGATTTTCTTAATCTACAGGTCAAAATAGTCTGGACCTGAGATTTTCATGGAGGTATGATGATTGTTTCTGTAGGAAATGAAGCCCCCAACATGGCTTGTAACTTAGGCCCCTAAATGTCATTCGCCCAGACACAATTTCACCCAGACAATTTTGGGCCCATTTTACCCCCCTGGAGCCCAAAATATTCATATGGGACCATCAAAACCCATTGTAACACAAAGATCTCATCCAGCCTGACACTTTGAGCCAAAAAAATAGAGGGGGAAACTAAAATTCAAAGAGTAGGGGCTGGAATACCTCCAAATTCGTCATATGCAAACCTTCTATGATTTTCGACCATATGTGGGGGGTTCTGGGGTTGGGATTTCTCAAGGTGCCTGCCATTTTGTTGGAAATTTCACCCTGGTTCACTATTTCGGTGATTTTGTTGTCTATCATTTCGGCATACTTTTCAACTGGGTCGTGATCTAAGCTATGGTAAGTGGTTTGATCACTTAGTTGGCGTATGCCTTCCTTTACATAGTCCCTAGTGTTTTGTATCACCAGAGCTCCCCCTTTATCAGCAGGTTTTATGGTTCTTAGATAAATCTCTAAGAGCCAAGTGTTTTAATTTTGTGAGATTTTTTTCAGCATTTCATTAAGGCTGATGAAATTTTCGAGATTTTGTGGTCCCTTAGGCACCACATTGGCAGCTCTAGGTTTATCCTCACACTCATAAAGTGTTCCAGTGGGTGTTGTTCCACTCTGAGGTGCTCATGTGTGTCTGCAAAACTGAAGTGCAGTGTGTTTTGCAAAATTGTCTAGCAATTGCAGAGGAGGACGCGGATGAGAACTTAGATTAAAAGGTATCTGGTGGTTATATGACATATTAGTTTACGCCTGTCTTGATATTTGATACACTATTACTTCCCAAGTAAAACCACAGGTTTCCTTAGTCAATGACCTTGACATCCACCATGAACCTCCAATGTAACATGGGCATAGCTTTGACACACATTAAATAGTAGAATTTGACGAAACTTACCTGTAAGTTGCTGTAAAATTAGGATTTTACCGAGGGCACACTTCGTGGTGCCGGGGTGATTATACGAGAAGGAGGCCGGGCCGCGCATGCACAGTCAGATCTTCAGAGCCAGTTGGAGAGGTTAAACCACTTAACTAATAACACAGTTAAATAGTGAACTGATAACTCAGTTCCTAAGACTAATAGAATTTTGACTGAAAATTGTGATTATACCGGGCCGTGGTGGGAGGGCGTATAATCACCCAGGCACCACGAAGTGTGCCCTCGGTAAAATCCTAATTTTACAGCAACTTACAGGTAAGTTTCATCAAATTCTACTATTTTACCTCGGACAACACTTCCAGTGGTGTCGAGGTTATTCTACGAGAAGTTCAGAGCGTGAGTGAAACCTCTCCAACTAAAATACCATATATAATAACCCAATCACCAAACACATATATACAAGTCAACAGTAAGGAATCTATTTATTATTCCAACTCGCTTGACTTAATCCATTATATACACACAACTAGACATTATACAATAACCTATCCGCCACATCTGTGGGGTCCACCTCAATAGGTTTATCATAGAATGAGGCAAACAAGTTGGCACTCCGCCAACCTGCTTGTCTCATGATAGCATTAATGTCTGCTCCTAGGGCTTTCGGCTTGCTTGTGGAAGCTCCTCTCGTTGAGTGGAGTCGCCATCTAGTAATGTCTACTCCTGCCAAGTCCATTATCTCAAGGGCCCAATGGGCCAACGTGGATCTAGCAATTCCCTCATGGGGGTAAATTGAACTAATTAACAGTTGATCCTCATAGTCAGGTCTCAACTCACAAGTCCTTTCTAGGTAGTCCTCTAGCGTTTTGACAACGCAGATTCTCGTATCCGCGGGAAACCTCTTTAGCTGAACAGTGCTAAGCCGGTCCCCTTGTTTGTTACTTAATTGGAACACCACTCTATCTTTTTCAAATGATAGGCTAGTGACTTCTAACGCAACAATAGTTTGACCCCTTTGTGAGGTAGTCAACAGTAACAGTATAGCTAGTTTCAACGACAACTCTCGTAACGTCATATGTACATTGCTTTTCCACTCCAATGTCAAGACTACCCCTACATCCCAGAATGTTCTCTCATAAGCACCCTTGGTGAGCCAACATACATCTCTATGTTGGCCTACCATGATGCCCCCTGACAGGGGAAGAACTGCGGACAGCGCACTTCTGGCCACAGACAGTGCGCTGTGCCCCAGCCCTTCCTTCTGCAGTCTACGTAGGAAGGCACAAACTTCCGGCAACGAGGGTTTTAGAATGTGAATGTTCTTTTCCAAACAGAAATCCGCCCACTTAAGTATGTACGTGGAGTATGTCTTTTCGGTAGTGCGCCGAAATGCGTCTAAAATTAACCCGATAGTGCCTTTAGTATAGCCTTCTTTTCTGAGCCTTTTACTCAACAAATCAGAAAAGCCGCCAGGCCTAAGGTCTCTATTTCAGCAGTCCTTCTTGGCTTTCCGTGCGGACGGAGATTTCCTTTTCGGCTTCTGAATTCTAGTTTCCTGGTTGCTATCCGGATTAACCGACCCCACCAGGTTTGGCCTTTCCATTTGGGGGCCACTACCACACACCGGGCTTGGTCCATCTCTATCTTCTGGACCACTCTTCCCGTCAGACTGAAAGGAGGAAAGAAAAACAAGAAACCTTTAGACCAGTCCAAGGTGAACGCATCCACCTCATAACTCTCAGGTTCTGGGTCTAGTGACACATAACAAGACAATTTTGCATTGATTCTAGATGCAAACAAAACCTCAGGTACTCCAAACTCTCTACAGATTCTCTTGAAGATACTTGGACTCAGTTCCCACTCTGTGTCATCGGAAAACTTTCTAGATTTATAATCCGCTAGTACATTTAGTACCCCCGGGATATGTGCAATGGACAACCAGTTTTTCTTTTGTTCAAACCAATCCCAAATCAGTCTTGCTTCATCATTGCATTGTTCTGACCTAACCCCACCATGGTTCTTCACATAGGCCAATGCTGTTGTATTGTCAGTGTATACTTTCACATGGCAAACCTCCTCTTTCACCAGGCTTTGAAGGCCATGTCTGTTGGCCATCAATTCCTTGACATTGATGTGGAAGTTCTCCTCCACACCAAGCCATCTGCCACCCGCAGTGACTTCCCCTCTATGAGCTCCCCAACCATCATCCGAAGCATCTGTAAAGATCTCCAACCCTGGTGAACCCATAGAAATTTCCTTACTAGCCTCAAAATCGAAATGCTCTAGCCACCACCAAATGTCTTGCTTTCCCTTGAGCTTCAGCCTCATTTTTCCATCAAAATCTCCCCTTGTCCTTTCTAGGGCAAGGTTTTTCTCTCTTTCTAGTCCTTTGATATGCCCCAGGGCATATTGGGATGACGGTGCGTAAGCAGTCATTATCCTAACAAACCTGCCACCTCCATGATGGTTGGCCTATCCCTATTCAGTAAGTCACTTGCTGCTAACCTGAGTTTTTCTACTTTCTCTACAGTAGGGGTGATGATCATTTCCTCCGAGTTTAAGTTAAACCCCAGAAAAATCAACTTAGTATCTGGTATCATGACCGACTTGTCTTGATGCACAACAAACCCTAGGTAATCTAGCCATCTTGCTAATTCCCAAGCTGTAGCCGTACATTCCTCCTCAGTGTCTGCCATCACAAAAGAGTCATCAATGTATGGGAAACATTGTGCCCCCTTTCCCCCTAGCTTGGCATATATTGGCTTGAGAATTTTCGTAAAAATTCTCGGCGCACAAGATAACCCATTGGGCATGCACACAAACTCATAGAGGGTTCCATTCCACCTAAACCGTAGATACTTCCTATGATCCCCAGATATAGGTACCGAATAATATGCATCTTTGAGATCAATTGAAGCCATAAAGCATCCCGGTCTCATCATATCCAGAGCAGTTTGTAGGGTAGCCATTTTGAAATGTTCGTACTGAACATGTTTGTTGAATTTTGTCAGGTCCAAAAATTAGTCTATGCTGACCATTTGGTTTAGGCCTCAAGAAGACATTTGACACAAACTGCCCTGGAACTGGATCAACCTTCACTACAACACCTTTAGCCTCCAACTTCTCTATCTCTGTTACCATGATCCCCTGTTCTTCAGGTGTCATCCTGAACTGGAAAGGCTCTCTTTCCTGTAGAGGATAAGACACTAGTGGTATGTGCACGTCACTTACCATGCCTAAAACCCAGGGATCTCTGGTAACAGCAAACCACCTATTAACAAACCTGCCAATAGAACCAGCAACAAAATTCTCAGCCGTATTACAAAGGAGACTCACCTGGCTGTTTAGCGTGCCCCCTGTTTCTGAAAACCCTGCTTAGCCTGCGCTCTTGGAGCCCTGGGTCTTCCTCCCTGGTTGTGTTGCTGTGCAGGCCTGATGAACGGTTGGTTCATGGCCTGGTTCCCATAGATCGCCGTTAGAGGTGACTGGAACACCGGCGGTCCGTGGTTTGAATAAGACTGTCCTCCTCTCCTTGCCTTGCCACCACCAGCTTTAGAAGCAGACATCCCATCTGCTGTTTTCTTAGCTGCATCATGCTTCTTTTTAGTTTCCGTCACATCACCGCCGAACAAGAACATTCCCGTGTTGGCCTCCCTTGCAGCTCTAGCTAACAGTTTCTGGTAGTCTTTCTGGATCGCCGGTTTGACAATCTCTCTCCTTCTGTTCGACAGGCTGGTCATTGTCGCTGCCAGTAAAGCGTAACCATTCCTTATGTTAGCGGAAAGTTTATCCAGTTCTGGATCCGCCTTACCCTTGTCGAAACTGAGTGTTGCCAGTGGTGCGAAAGCAACCATAGTCGTTAAAATGAACCCCTGAAGTTTTTTGACGTTTTCTCCAAGATCACAATGTCTTGCCTGTCTTGAATGACTTCCTTAATTTCATCTTCTAGTTCCGGGACAATCATCTTGTCGACATTAACCGGCTGTGGATAGTCAGTAAATAGCTTATCCCACTGCACTTTCGGCAATCTGTCGGTGAAGGCACCATCGACCAGGTCCCTCTTCTTGGCCGCTTGCCCTTCTCTCTGGGTTCTAACTATGTCAGCCAGACTACCATCTCCTAACGGAGCCTCCTTTCCCATGTCCTTCTTGGACTTAGTTCCTAAGTCATCGTCAGAATTGTCCGATACGACATCGGTTTTCTTCCTCTTGACCGGAGGGGTTTCATCTTCCTCTTCCTCCTCCTCCTCCTCTTCCTCGTCATCTGCTGGAGGGTAGTATCCCGGATGACCATAACCATAAGCCCCATAGGGGTTAAAGTTCATCAGTGGAGGAGGTGGCTGGTAGCCCTGGTTCCAACCCATCGCCTGATTAGGCTGAAAACCATACGACTGTAGCTGACCATAAGGCCCTAGGTCGTAGAGAGCGGATGCTGCCCGTACGGCCCCATTTGTCCATAAGGCCCCATGGGTTGAGGTGCATAGAGCCCCACGGGCTGCGAAGGCTGTTGTTGTTGTTGCCCGTAGTGCCCCGTAGGCTGCGGTGGCTGTAACCCGTAAAGCCCTGCAGGTTGCGGTGGTTGTTGGGGTTGTCCATAGGACCCCAAAGGTTGTGGAGCTTGTCCTCCATCTTGCTGGGACTGGAATTGTCCCTGCTGCCCTGTGAACTGCATCCACGTCTGGGCACCAGTAGAGGGCACCACCAGTGTCTGACCCGCAGTAGTAGTCGCGGTCATAGTCACTGTAAGGGTAGTGATCATAGTCGCCGCAGGCGTAGACGTAACAGACGCCGTAGTAACCATTTTCACGGGGATCTGGAAAAAATCCAGGTCAAAAGCAAAGAGAAATTCCCAATGCAACTCGTAACCAACTGAACTCAATTAGAACAGTCTAAAAAGGTTGCGTGTACCCTCTGACCTACTCTGAGAGTAGGCCTACCAGTAGTACTTCCTCCAACCAAAGGGCGAACAGCACACCAACAAGGGCCTGAGATTGAACAATCCCAGCTTAAACCTGTCGTCTTCCAAGCCCCTAGAGGCTGAGCGCTACAGGAAATAATAATAATAAATCCTCCAATCAGCTGACAGGTTAAAACCTTGGCGTCAACCCATGGGAGTACAGGGCACAAGCTCGTCTCAGATTGTACACAACAATCGAGCCCCAGCTTGAACAACCCCAGGTCTATCATCTGCGACGCCGAGAAACCGGCCGAGCGCAATAGACTTAACCAGCTCGTCTCAGATTGTACACAACAATCGAGTCCCAGCTTGAACAAACACGAGTCTACCGTCTGCGAAGCCAAAAAACGGCCGAGCGCAATAGACTTAACTAGCCCGTCTCAGATTGTACACAACAATCGAGCCCCAGCTTGAACAAACACGGGTCTATCGTCTGTGAAGCCAATACCGGCCGAGCGCAATAGACTTAACCAGCTCGTCTCAGATTGTACATAACAATCGAGCCCCAGCTTGAACAAAAACGAGTCTATCGTCTCCGAAGCCGGGAAAACGGCCGAGCGCCATAGACTTAACCTCAAAAACCATCCAAAAGGACAGTAAAGAGGTGATAATGCATGAATCCGTCTCCAAGTTGCCTAAAAACAAACGACTGAGCTCAAAAATCCCGCAAAGCAAGCAAATCCAAGATGGCGCCCCAGAGGTCAGCCGGTAGGACCGCGCAAAAATGCAAAGATTCAAAGGAAAACGGCCGTCTCAGTGCGAAAAAATCCCATGAGCCTGTGCTATAATCCTTTAGGAAGAACTGATGCAAAAATTTTGCACCAATTATAAGCAAATATGTAACTTACCACCGTCTTAATAGACAAGGCTCAATCGAAGATGACGAACGCTGTCAGCGAAAACGACAAACTGACTGCGCATGCGCGGCCCGGCCTCCTTCTCGTAGAATAACCTCGACACCACTGGAAGTGTTGTCCGAGGTAAAATTCACCTTGACCTTGTGACCTAATATACTACCATTTGTCATATCATTGGTGGTGGAATGTTACTTTGACTATGATTTGACCTTGACATTGTGACCCACAACACCATAAATTGTAGGGAAGCAGTATTTCTCATGATATTGGTCATAAATGGCTAAAACATGACTTTGACCTAGATATTGACCTTGACCTTGTGACCTTTGAGGCTAACTTATGTATTGCTTTGATGAAGGTGTCAACCATTATATACTTATTATTGTATTGATTTCACACTGAAAATGAGGTTGAATGTTGAATTTGACCTTGAACTTGTGACCTACTATACTAACCTTGAATAATGATATGATAAAGGTTCTAACCATTGTATACAATCATGTTAGTGTATTGATTTCACAAGAGAAAAGCTGAAAATGAGGTTCAAGGTTGGATTTGACCTTGACCTTGAAACATATTGATATTAACAGAATAAGAATATATAACCTTGTAAACATATAATTTGCTGTTAGGATTATATTTCTATGCTTATTAGGGGGCGTTCATTATTTATGGCGGGGGGGGTGAGCAAATGGGGGGGGGTCAAAATTTTTAGGGGTATTCAGAGGGGGGGGGGTCATTTTTTTTCAGCCTATTGTGAGAGGGGGGGGTCATTTTTTTCAACCTATTCCTGAGGGGCGGCGCAATTCCTTTTTTTGGGGTATTCGCCAACACAATGTAAAATGTCACAACACAACACGATTTTTTTTCGCAACACGTCGCGAAGTTCACAATTCTCCACCAAGTACCAGTACTTGTTAATGATTGCAGCCACAATTTTGCCCAACATTTTCTTATTACCTATCATTCATATCCATTTAATCATGTTGGTGCAAACTATAGAAACAGATTAATTGGTCGTAATAACAAAGGGCGACGGTGTGTCTCTGTCCGGAGACCCAAGACCCGAGGTCCGAGGGCTGGGCCAGAAGTACAGGAGAGAAAGAATCGAGCCAATGAAAGGAACTGAGTTTCCCGACCGTCCTTGGTCTCGAATTGCTGCTGACTTCTGTTATCATGTTGGAACAAACTACCTAGTAGTTGTTGACTACTATTTAAGGGATATTGAGACAAGCAAAGTCACTAAAGGAGTTGACGCCGCACAGACTGTCGCCAAACTTAAGAAAATATTTGTTCATCAGGGCATCCCCGATATACTTGTCACAGACAATGGACCTCAGTTCAGTGCAAGAGACTTTGCAAACTTTGTAGATGAGTGGAAATTTGTGCATGTAACATCTGCGCTGAGATATCCACAGTCAAATGGTGAGGCCGAGCGAGCCGTACAGACAGTCAGAGGTATTCTCAACAAAGCTACTGATGTGGACTTTATTATTAATGTACCGAAACACACCACTCCATAATGGCTTCTCACCAGCGCAACTAAATATGGGCAGAAAATTAAAGACCAGAGTCCCCTGCTATCCATCTGAACTCTTACCAAGCACACCAGACCCGGTTGTTGTACGAAAAAAGGAGAGGATGTACAGAGCCAGTATGAAATTGAACTATGACCAATAACACCGTGTGAAAGAAGCCGGAGAGTTATCAGCAGGTGACAAAGTGTGGCTCCCTGATCTCAAGACTCATGGCACAATTGTAGACAAAGCCAATGGACCGAGATCATATGTCATCTCAACCCCAACAGGCCTCCTGAGGCGAAACCGCTGTATGACTAGAAATGTTGGACTACCACCTGCTACACTACCAATACCAGGTCCACCTAATGCAGGACCTATTCCAGCAGTTCATCCTCCTACACCAAGACGTGACATATAGTCCAAGAGCCCAGACACTTTTACTTTTGTTTTTGTGACCAAAAGGTTTGAAGGTTGATTCCAATGTAGAATTTTCTGCTGATTTCAGAAATGCAAGTCTTACAAAAATCCGTTGGGGCGTTCTCCGGCAAAATTAGGTCAAAGTCGGTAACCTCATGAACCTCATGTTCTTTCAGGAACTGATTTCATTTCTTTTGTGAGTTGGAATCATGTGTATATTCATATAATAGAGGTCTCTATACCCATCTATCTAGGGTCAGGCATCTGTTTTTGCTACTCATATATTCAGTGCGCACATTTTCTCAAAATTTCCAAGATGGCCACCATAAAACCATTGAATTTGTTCTATTTCAACCTAAGATATTATAAAAATCTTCTTACCTGTCTGTTTTCTTGGATCAAACTGTTGTCAAATCATCTATCAAAGCTTTAGAGATGTGTCAGGATTGAAGATAATCAATATCAGATGGTCTGGTGTAAAAATAAAGTTAGTCCAACAGTACTCTTTGTCAATATGTAGATGTTCGTAATTCCTTTGTCTGAATGCTTATGAATATCAACCATTGTGCACTTTTGTTTACTACCATATATATATATGCAAATGGCTTAGTACTTCATATAAACAGAGCTCTTCTACCTCTAGTTTAGGTCCTTATGGCAAGAGGTTTCATAACAGGTGTTTCATATGAGAGAAATGTTAATAGATGAATAAATTACTAGTCTTTATCACTCTCTTCTCCCTCCGATTCATCTCTTCCGTAGCGGTTTTCTCCAAATGACATCTCCTCTTCATCAAAATCATCAACCTCAAGTGAACCTTCTACCAGGATGTCCTGCACTGACCTGGGAATCTGAGTAGAGTCATACCAGTGTATTTCATAGTGTCCATTGACCATCTTCCACCCATAGTCCACAGGGTCTAATCTCATGGGGTTCGGACTCCATGCCCATTTCCACTTGGATGTTACTAGATGTGCTCTTTGTACCTGTTTTGTCAAAACAGCTTGGCTTGGTGGAAAATTACTGGGATTTGCCCCTTTCACTAGCTGTAGCAATTCACCCTTATCTTTTGGCTTGTATTTTTCCTCAAATACTGCAAACCTGGCTTTATTAACAGATTTTAACTTTGGCTTTCCATACAGAGCACACACCCAGGGTTGTATTTCTTTTGTGAGACTGTCAAGGTTCACATCATCCTCACCAAGCTTTGCTAAGGTTGCAGTGTAATCTTTGCTTTTGAGCATGAGAGAAAGTGGCCTGACCTTGCCCTTGTGATTATATGCAGGTGTATAATCACTGCCTGTGATTGCATGTAGTCCTAGTATGGCATTCACCATGCTACATTCGAGATCTCTAACCATGGTGGAGATGCTTATCATTCTCCTGGTATTGTTACTGGACAATCCAGCATCTAACCAGACTGTTGGAATGACATCTTGAGTCATGTAGTACCGATTCACATGATACAATAACAGGAGGAAAATGTCTGTATCATTGGCTCTCACTGTAACTGTGGCAAAAGGAGTGTCAGCAAGTGAATGTGTCAAATGGAATACTATCCTAGTATCAGCCTCTTGATAGCAGCATTCAAGTTCATCAATTCTCTCTCTGGTGATTTTCCCCTCTTTCACACTGAATTTGAAACATTCCTCCTGGGTGGTGGGATACAGCACATAATCGTTAAGGATTCCCTGGTATTCATCTCTCACCCATTCTTGTGATAAGAATTTCACAAGAGAAGTTTTGAAAGAGCCAGACTTGATAGCAGATTTCCAGTCTTTAAATCGGTGTTGTTTGGGACCAGTTATTTGCACAGTCACTTTACCTTGCCTTTCTGTCTCTCTCCTCTTTGACCGTGCATGGTCTTTAATTGTTGGTGTGTCATACTGATCTGAATCAAATGCACAGTAGCAGACATATGACACAACCTGATAAGTATGGCCTTAGCTACTTCACCATACGTGACACCTGGATCAACAATTTGGTACAGAAGAAATGATTCATCAACAAGGGTAATGTCAGTGCTGCCTGGTTCGATCTCAGTTTTGGCCATTTCCTCAAGTTTGTGTTGTAGAATGGCTTTATTGGTCGATTTCATACAGCCATCTACTGAACCTAGCGACAATGGTACATGTGTTAATGGATACTCAAAGATCTTTTGGAGATCAAGGTCCTTCTTAGTGCTAAGGAACAAGAGGTTTCCTAAGAGATCCCTGGTACTTTTCAGTTCTGTGATTTTTGCATCTTTCAATTGGAGTCTTACCTTCATGGCTGCACTTGCAAAATTCTTGATCTTTTGACGCTTTATTGGTTTCTCAAATCTATCGGCATTGGCAAAGCAGGCTTCTTTAAACTCCTCCAGCCACTGCTTCCCTTTGATATTCCACTGAAGAAGTTCAGTCCTGATATTATCTGGGGCAGCTTTACCCGTAGATAAGCAAAATAGGGCTTTCTCTGGTTGTATATCAAAAGGGTTTATGCATTCACATAATATTTGATTCATTAACCTTTCATTAACCTTTAACGATCATGTGCTGTATCTCACCACCCAGGAGGAATGTTTCAAATTCAGTGTGAAAGAGGGGAAAATCACCAGAGAGAGAATTGATGAACTTGAATGCTGCCATCAAGTGGCTGATACTAGGATAGTATTCCATTTGACACATTCACTTGCTGACACTCCTTTTGCCACAGTTACAGTGAGAGCCAATGATACAGACATGTTCCTCCTGTTATTGTATCATGTGAATCAGTACTACATGACTCAAGATGTCATTCCAACAGTCTGGTTAGATGCTGGCTTGTCCAGTAACAATACCAGGAGAATGATAAGCATCTCCACCATGGTTAGAGATCTCGAATGTAGCATGGTGAATGCCATACTAGGACTACATGCAATCACAGGCAGTGATTATACACCTGCATTTAATCACAAGGGCAAGGTCAGGCCACTTTCTCTCATGCTCAAAAGCAAAGATTACACTGCAACCTTAGCAAAGCTTGGTGAGGATGATGTGAACCTTGACAGTCTCACAAAAGAAATACAACCCTGGGTGTGTGCTCTGTATGGAAAGCCAAAGTTAAAATCTGTTAATAAAGCCAGGTTTGCAGTATTTGAGGAAAAATACAAGCCAAAAGATAAGGGTGAATTGCTACAGCTATTGAAAGGGGCAAATCCCAGTAATTTTCCACCAAGCCAAGCTGTTTTGACAAAACAGGTACAAAGAGCACATCTAGTAACATCCATCCGAACCCCATGAGATTAGACCCTGTGGACTATGGGTGGAAGATGGTCAATGGACACTATGAAATAGACTGGTATGACTGTACTCAGATTCCCAGGTCAGTGCAGGACATCCTGGTAGAAGGTTCACTTGAGGTTGATGATTTCGATGAAGAGGAGATGTCATTTGGAGAAAACCGCTACGGAAGAGATGAATCGGAGGGAGAAGAGAGTGATAAAGACTAGTAATTTATTCATCTATTAACATTTCTCTCATATGAAACACCTGTTATGAAACCTCTTGCCATAAGGACCTAAACTAGAGGTAGAAGAGCTCTGTTTATATGAAGTACTAAGCCATTTGCATATATATATATATATATATATATATATATATATATATATATATATATATATATATATATATATGGTAGTAAACAAAACTGCACAATGGTTGATATTTATTTATAAGCATTCGGACAAAGGAATTACGAACATCTACATATTGACAAACAGTACTGGTGGACTAACTTTATTTTTACACCAGACCATCTGATATTGATTATCTTCAATCCTGACACATCTCTAAATCTTTGATAGATGATTTGACAACAGTTTGATCCAAGAAAACAGACAGGTAAGAAGATTTTTATAATATCTTAGGTTGAAATAGAACAAATTTAATGGTTTTATGGCGGCCATCTTGGAAATTTTGAGAAAATGTGCGCACTGAATATATGAGTAGCAAAAACAGATGCCTGACCCTAGAATAGATGGGTATAGAGACCTCTATTATATGAATATACACATGATTCCAACTCACAAAAGAAATGAAATCAGTTCCTGAAAGAACATGAGGTTACCGACTTTGACCTAATTTTGCCAGAGAACGCCCCAACGGATTTTTGTAAGACTTGCATTTCTGAAATCAGCAGAAAATTCTACATAGGAATCAACCTTCAAACCTTTTGGTCACAAAAACAAAAATAAAAGTGTCTGGGCTCTTGGACTGATACCATCACATGCAGTCACCCCTAGGGTTGACTCACCTGACAAACCAACACTGAGGATTGATCAGTCGGGTACCCCTTCATATGTGAATGAACCTGATGACCAGCCAGGGGCTGATATTACTGAGCCTCGTAGGTCTGGGAGAGCCAGATCTGCACCTAAGCTTCTAATTGAAAACATGGGAAAGACTCAATGAGATATCAGTTTAGTTTAACTTGAGAGATAATTTCATAGCAAGATACTAGCTATAATCATGTTCTTATTTGGTTGATAAGTATTATTCATTCATGAACATTTCAAGACAAAGAGATTGATAAGTGAGCTACTCATTTTGATCGATAGGTATTATTCATCTATGAACATTTCAAGACAAAGAGACTAATAAGTGAACTTCTTATTTTCCAAAAAAAAGGGAGATGTGGTATGACCGGTATGCCTATATGGTACTGCCACCAGTGACTGTGTGGGGAACTAAAAAGTAAAGTGAGTGGGTTGAGTGGGACATAACTTTGGGGGTTTAGGAAGCGGAGATCAGCATGTCAACATGTGGCTGAAACTGAATTTGTAACACTACAAGTCTACTCTACATTAAAGAACTTCAAGAACTAATCTTCTAAATGTTTGCTCAATAGAGTATCCAACAATTGCCGAAGGCGATCAGCCCAGCCTGAGGACCGAGGGCCTTGGGTTACCGGAACAGAGATAAACCGGAGCCCTTTGTTTACGTTCTGACATGAGAAAAAGCTTTGATTTTCCTTAAAATAATTCACAAATAAGACAGAAATGCCACATACAGGAAGTGAGACCGGAAGTGCTTTTATGGGTCCCCTGACCCAACATGCGCTCTCAACCAATCAGATTGCAGGAAAGGCGACCCAACTGCACTTGAGTGTTAGAACAACTTGCTTACATCACTAGACCTGGTGCTCCTTTAGACGTTGCTTAAAGGTGCTCATGATTATATTTTTAAAATTCAATAGTACCTCCCATATATAACGTGTGATTTGTGGATAAGGCACACTGTAGGAGCAAATTCAAAAGATCAAATGAGAATATGAAGTTGGCTCCAGAATTTCCAAAAACATTCTTGGGAGATACTCTCATACTCCATTATTATTGCTCCCATGCTGTACTACTTAACTAATGTGGTACAGTAATAAAAATGTATTCTCTTGCATGAAGTTTGTATTTAGGAATGTTTTAGTCCTGACTACCATAATGTCTTGCATATAAGGCGTGTCTTAGGCCTATGTGCGAATCAGAGCCCAGGTGTGCCTTATAGGATCAGCCTGAGTTAAGGGTGCATCTTATACGTGGGGTTTATTCAAATATCATTTGATACATAAAATGATTTACCCTGAAAAACATGTAAATAGCCCCCCACCTCCATCACACCTATGGGTAAAGCTAATGAATGCTGTAAAGGTGTTGGGCAGTATCAGCTTCCCTCCAACCCTACCAGTACTCTATGGTGGCCATAGCTTTTCACACCTTCCCATGTGACACTCACACCATCCAATGCCACCCTCACTCCATCCCATGCCGCCCTCACACCCTCCAATGTCGCGGTAACACCTTAGCAAGGCTTTCCCCACAACTTAGGCCTATTCAATGTACATGTAGGTTGGCTTTTACCAAGGGAGGCTATGTCTTACAGCATATGTAAGACATAGCCTCCCTTATATAAGGGTTTTTTAAAATATTAATCCAGAAGCAGTAGGTGTGCCTTATATGCAAAACACACATCCCTGAGTTAGGGGTGCACCTTATACGGCACATGGCTATTGTATTATTGACCAATGGGAGGCATCCCTGGCATAAACTGCGGAGTCGGGGGCTGAAGGTGTTAGTCATAGTGGAGTCGGGGTCTAATGGCGACCCCCAGCTGATAATGGCTATGTGAGCTATACATGAGCTCCGCCTTATATACGTGGGAGATTACGGCAAACTTCATTTTCAATAATCTTGGTGGCCAAAAGAGATAGCAAAGCACATTTTTCTGTAATTCCAATTACCATTTTCTTATTCCATGTACCGGGTAATTAGTTCAGGGTGTCAGGAGCAGTGAACCATTATCAAATCACCTTATCATCTTATATCTGGCACAAGGGTCTTCTGTCAAGAAAGAGAGAATGGTAAACATTCTCCAATCTGTTGTGGACCATCAGAGTAGATGACAGCAGTGGTTTTCTAGAAGTATACATAGAAAAGCATGTCTCTTGAGCTGAGAGGTGCCAGCAAAGTTCTCGGTGGTAAAAAAGTCACCTACTATAATCACAGCAACTACTGATCAGAACCTCCAGTTTCTAACCCTTAGTTTCACTTTTGAAATCAATGCTTTTGCGATTGATATCCATCACACCTACTAAATTAATGTTAAAAAATGAGATCAGAATGAAATTGAAACACTAGAAAAATCTCAAAAAGTTTGTCTTTGTATGCGCAAATTTTGAAAAAGACAGCTGCAAGTGCTTCAATCACTACAGTTAGTCAGGAATAGGTTGCATGATATAGCTGGCTAAGACATCCTGTATTTCCCTGTGTATTACTAAAAGCCTGTACAGGCTTGTAAACACACTTAACCCATTGAGGGCTAGCATCGACTATAGTCGACACCATGGCAGGCCTACCGTTGACTATAGTCGACACCATGGCAGGCCTAGCGTCGACTATAGTCGACGCCCATTATATAGGATTAGTATAGGAATTGAAAATAGGCTCGTCCTCTAGGAACTATACTTTTTTCAGAGGCCGTCCCCATGGCCAGGGCAACAATTTTTGCTCTGCCCTTAAAGGGTTAAGTGGCAAATTTACCAGGATTATAAACAGGGCAGGCTTATACACAGGGCAGGCTTATATTTCTCTACATGAAATAATGAGGGAGTGGCAAACAGTTTGCTCAAGACTTATCTATGGTTTGTACATCATTCTTTAGACATTTTCTATAATCCTTTATCTTTCTTTGCATGAAATATAAGGGTAGCGGAAATTGATATAGCTGAAAAAATATATAAATACCATATGTTGAAGTATGGTAATGGTCCAAAATGCTTTTTCATTGAGCACAGAGGCCATACACAGGGAAATATAGTACCCACTTAAACTGCATCAGTAGTGGCCCATGTTAGTGCCCCCTATGGAGGAGCCTTCAAAATAGGTACTTTTTATACAGATGTCAATCGATCAATAGCAGGGTATTCACATTTCAATTTTTCAAAAGATCGGAACCATTTTGAAAAAGGCTTTGCATTTATACAAAATGAAAGCTGGCCAACGGCTGATAGCTCTTACGACATTCTACAACGGCCACCCCATTTTTAACATAATAATTGGAATGGTTTAAATTCAGGTAGAATACACTTTAGCTGGCGCACATCTTGCTGCACATTAGGATTAGCATAGGGTTAGCATTAGGGTAGCTAAAGGGTTCACTTCAGCACCGGCTAAAGTGCATTAGTCCCTCAATTTTTCCTAATATGACAGGAATGAAGAGACCTGAAGTACACAGACTTTGTTGAACATGGTTAAATGTATAAGGTAAGGGAGTGATCATTTTTTAACAACAGGGGGGGGCTGGTGGGTTTGCGCGCGGAGTCGCGAAAAAAATTTCGACCCCCTCCATAAGGGACAAAAATCGCGCGCGGACGTCCCCTTTTAGCCTATAGTAACGCGCGGGGTTTTCCACTGAAAACAGGTGAAATTATTTTGACCCCCCCCATCAGAGGTATTGAAAAAATTCTGACCCCCCCGTCAAGGGGTTGAAAAAATTCTGACCCCCCCTCAAACCCACCGGCCCCCCCTGTTGTTAAAAAATGATCACTCCCTAATGTGATGGGAATCATTTTCTTAAAATCAGTTCTAAGTGGGGGGTCATTTTTTTTCAACCCATTCCTAAGGGGGGGGGTCACTTTTTTTCAACCTATTCCCAAGGGGGGGGGGTAATTTTTTTTTGACATATTCGTTCTGCCAGATTGGCACCCCCCCCCCTGCCATAAATAATGAACGCTCGCTTAGTTGGGAAGAAATTAGTTTTTCTGAATGTTATCACTTTTCTGGTGGTCATTTTGGAAAATCACATTTTACGGGATTTCCCCGGTGATGCCAGCTTGGCATCATTTAGATCTGTGATCTGGGTGGCCTGACAGTTCAGAATCACCAATAACCCTCCGTATGTCCTTCACTGCAAGGTGCCTCTCAATGGCATTTAGACTTGAAAATCAGTCTATATTTAGAAGATTTAAAAATTAGTCTATAAGTGGAAACATTAAATTCGTGACAGTCTTACAGAATGTGGGCTTACAATAATGCTCCAGCCCTAGCATGTGGACTTGTAGTTCGATTCACATTTGACTCAACAAACGCAGGGGATAAAAAAGAAAGAACATATAATCATACATGTATAAGCCCAACAAAAATAGTAATTCCAAATAGACTATTTACTCTACATTGAAAAGGTTGAGAATTGCCACCATTGGACTTAATTGGTACCAATATACAAAATGTACCAATAACAACTAGACATACCAAGTACTGAATGACCATGGTACTGGTATGTGGTGGGTAGAGGGTATTATATATTTCATATACCAATTTATTGGACAACAAGTTTCAAGGGAAACTACACTTTTCAAGCAGTTTTTACAGCTGTGGCATTTCTATGACAGGACACTGAGACTGTTTTATGATCAGATGACCTATTTGGAGAGTTTTACCAGATACCCGCCCATTTGAGAGAAAGGGGGTCCTGTGATTGACTTGATCTAGTCCTTATACAGAGGAAAAACCGTCCAGGCATTCAATTTAGGGGTATATATATATGCGATGCACCTTATATTCATAGAATATTTAGAGGTAATCATTAGTTCCATTGTTTGCCATATCATGCAATGAGTCATGCCACTGCTGCAGGAGTGGCATAGATAACAACCCAGCAGCAAAGTCAGTGACGTTTTTACTCCCCAGCAGACACACGCACCAGAGGCTTATTGCTTTAAAACCAAACCATAATTACAAAAAAGTAAAGATAATTTAACTAAGCACTAACTGAAAGAAAATCTGCGAGGCAAACCTCTGCCTTGGCTTTCAGTGACACAAAACATACCTCCTTCCTGCACTGCCCTTAGGGCCTTGGCTTTCTTATCTGTTGTGGAATCAGAATGTTATTCTTCACCCACCCCACACAGAGGTACAACAAGAGAGGTTATTAAGCTTAATAAGCAAACATAATTTCTGCAAATGTAGTATTGCTTTTTAAGTCTAATTCTGACGCCCCAGAAATCAAACGCTGTTCACTTGCACCTAGAGCCGGACCTAGAGACTATTAAAGGCTGCTGAGACTACTTGAGATGGTGATTTATGCAGGAGCTAAAAACTCATATATATGACTATAATAAATCTTCTTTATTTTTACTTTAAAAGAAATGATTCAGTATGAAATCTCTTTGATATGGTAGACACATATTGTATCCACTCACAGAAATAATTTCAATTTTGAAATACCATAATACCCTGTGTATTAAGGCGCACCATGACTTAAGGAACAAGTTATAGCGCACCGGGGTCATATCCTAGGTCATTTTAGTGTTGTTCTATAGGTTTCTAGACCCACACAAAGTGAATCCACCATTTTGAATTTTGCTTGTTCTTCTAAAAGTGGCAAAACACACAGATAACACATGGTATGATGGGTACCTTATCCCTGGATAACAATTAACCACTTGCAGTGACAAGCTGGTTCCATCTTATATCAGCTCTTAAAAGTGTGCCATCAGAAACCAGCTCCAGTCCTGCTTAGACCCAATAGTATCACTGCTTCTATGAGGCACAGTAGGGTATATCCTCGAGTATAAGCCGCGCATTATACGCAGTGTCTTATGGCAGGTGTGTAATGATTTGATCATTAAGCTGGTACCTCTTACAAATCAACTGACTTCTGATAAGCACAAATTAGCCTCTTTAGGTTGGTAACAGACACATTTTTCCATGAGATTTTTTCATTAGATAGTATCTTTAAAAGGTCACTGTGATTTAATTTTCTCTGCATCTATTTATTATCTAATTAGGTAATTAGTGAAAAATCACAGACGTGTTTCTATTTGCAAGGGATACTGTTCTTTATTAGTTTACTTACAAAGACAAATTTCACATATCAAGCTGCAAATTTTTCATGTAAACAAACTCATTCATTCTTCATTCATTAGAGTCTCCACTCTGAACACGTCGACATATATACAGACACATACTATGGGACATCAGAATTATTCCACTACTTCAACGTCTTCACCTGAAATCATAGGAAAATATAAATTAATTTTTTTTTTTCAAATTGAAACATGTGAAACCGAAGGTCTGCTATTATCGACTCATGTTATCAGAAAAAAAACCAGAAGAGTTCACTCTTGATTCATATCGTCATTGGTACTTCAGTTTGACGCTTAAGTTATTTTATCTATAAAGAAAAATGTTCCTCTTTTTATTCGACATTGATTACAAAACATCAGATATTGTAAATTAAAAAAAAATCGTTCCAGCTATATATATATATAAATACTGACCTTACTAAGAAAGGTATCAGCTATACTAATGTGGAACTCTTCTAACGTCATGTACCGCCGGATTGACGTCGTCTGGACGGGACTGTGTATGATGACGTCATAGATGACGTCAGGGCCTAGTCTGTGTCCAGCTTCAAGTAATCTTCAACCAGAAACAAAAGAAATAAGTTCTACCTTTGCTAAATTCTGCCAATATTCACACAGCAATCAATTAGATTTTAAATTTATGGTCTAATGATAGCATTCGCTCATGTTAAATTATCAATCGTGATGCTACTTGGCTTAGAATTCAGGATTGTAACGATCTCTAATTAAATAAAGGAGTCACAGACTTTAAAGGCATGATTAAATAGACGATAATGAATTTATGTTCCAGAAAACTAGCTCGCAATCAGTGAGCAAATAGTCATGTACTGGTATATCTTTAACTACAAATTGAATATTACCATACCCCGAATGTACGCATTAATAAGAGATCAGGCTATTGAGGTTTCCCATAATACACTCTGTTCGTGGAGGTTTCCTGTTAATTACCATAAGTAGGTCCGTCATGTGACCAATGCCATTGGCCAGAGCAGGTCACGTGACTGACCTAATTATGCTAATTAACAGGAAACCTCCACAAACACAGTGTATTATGGGAAACCTCAATAGCCAGATATATATGAGCACCTCATGTATAAGGCGCACCCTGAGTTCATGCCAGACATATAAGGGCGCATCTGGGATCGAATTTTGGTAATTTTGATTATTTTGACCATAAGAAATCCTCGCATGTAAGGCACATCCTGACTTGAGACAGATTCTATCAGGCACAGCAAGGGTCTTTCCTCAATTATAGACAATGCCTTGCCCTCGAGGTATTAATGTAGCCTTTACTGTACTCGACAAAATAAGCGTCACTCAATGAGGGCAGTCACTGTACACAGTCACTACCATAACCTCCCGCGTAGAAGACGCGTTGCGCGTATAGGACGCACCCCCTTCTTGGGAGAAGCATTTTCGCGTATAAGACGGACCTCTTAGGGCTCAATATTGTAAATTTAGTCCATTTCTATAGAAAAATTACCCCTCGTATAAGACGCACCCCAAACTTGAGAGAAAGCTATAAGACTCTCCAGCATTTTGTTTGGCGTAGAGGACGCGTCTTATACGCGGGAGATTACAGTAGTTAACATGACTGTATATCGCTCTATTGATACCAGGAGTTGACTTGAAAAAAGTTATTTTCCTATAAATATACTCAAATTACATTTGATTATTAGGATATTTCTCCCTTTTTTCTGTTCTGATTTAATAGTACCTATAAAGCCATTCGATTTCTTGGCTCATCAAATTTACAGACGATTCTCTATTTTTTTCTGATTAATTTTTGGGCTAATCTGCACAAAATAGTAAAGGGTGACTCACGCCGATGGTCCTGTATCTCCTGTGCTTATTGCTTGTTGTAGTTGTTTGATGACCGTATCACACAAGTTCTTATCAACCTTCTCGTTATCACTGGTATCCAGACACTGGTATAGTGACTCGGCTTGGTGCAAGAAGTCTGATAACAAAAGGATGATAATTATCTATGATGCAGTTGGAGAAATACCTACAGAGCAAGTATATTGAGACCCAGCAAAAACGTGTACATCATAAAATAATGGGATTATACTGGGCTAGCCTAGACCAATTGAGTAGCAGTGGTGAAGAGAGTAGCCAACGCCACCTCATTATATACCAATATTTGTAGTACATGTACCTGTAGCAAGCATGTTCTAAATGAGTCTTAATCCAAGCGGACCAACGATTAAGTATTTCCTAAGTCTCAGACGTCTCGTGTCTCATGTTTCAACCATGTAGTCGTAACGATACCTCTTAGTCTTCTTTCCGCCTGTTCTCTATCTATTGCGTTAAATTGGTTTTACGGACTACGAAGATATATCCGAAAACACAATCAACAAACTAAAATCAATCAGTAGGTAGTCATAGACACATGCTGTTTTAGGAGATCCCCTGCTGGACATGTTCCATGTAGAAGAGAATTATAATACCTTTAAGGACGAGGCAGGTGAAGACTCCAGATCTGAAGACATCAAAAACGACCACCTCATGGTCCCTGCACTGGATCTTCTTCAGAAGTTTCTCAGTGACACCAGGTGGGAAGTCCCTGATAGGGAGAACACCATATGATAGTTATAGTCATCAATCCTTATTATAGACAATCTTTGAAAGGTATATCTCAAACTGGTCCCTGAAAGGTACCTTACTGGTAGATGTCGTTTAGTACCATAAAATCTTGCGGCTTTTAGCTCATTTCAAAATCGGTGATGCTGTATTTTTTTTGCAGGTATGGGCAATACCCGGGAGTTTTCGGTATTTGGGTCTGTGGTGGAAATTCATTTTATATCTACATAGCCACAAAGGTTCCAACTACTTGTCCATCCCTAACCATGCCTCCCCCCCCCCCCCACCTCCCGGGTGATTACAGCCACAAGTTGTTAAATACATCTATTTATGTAGAAGTTCTAGACCGTGTCTGTTATTTCGTGAGTTCCCTTGATAAACTTTGCTACATAAGACGGGGTAACGTAGGTTTATGGGCCAATATTCACTTTGGGAAAGGAAGAGTCAAATCATCACGGTCCAGGAGAACGAAATTCATCTTCTAATATCATATTAGAGGACGCTAGATGTCCTGCTTTGAACAGGTCACAGAAGACTCACTAGATGGCGGTACCGAGACTGAGAAGATCCAGGGTAGCCTTGTGCCTAACTGTATTGTTGGGTTCTATTTGTCTTAGCTATTAGAATCCAATTGAGAATGATGTCAATACTTACTTGGTTAGATGATTGAGGAGGTCAGAGTACAGGATTCCATTTATTCCTCGTAAATTCTTCCCAACTGGTAAAATCCAATAGAAAAGTATATCTTAAATTACTTTCAAATAGATTTTATGATTTAGTCATGGTATATACACTCCTACCCGCTGCTTATAACTGTACAGATTATTATTCAGTGTGATCTGAGTTTTTAAATGTCTGTACAATGTGGGTATTCTATAAAAAGCTGCAATTCAAAATTCTTTATATTTTTCTACTCATGCAATTTGGAACTAAAATCTCAATTGGTGCCCCAAATTTAAACAAAAGATCAGATGTGTTTTTCTATTGATGAGTTTGGTTAGAAAGGAGTTATCAATCAGTCACAAGTCATTAAATTTGGACCATGCACAAGACCACTGAATTCATAATTTACAAATTCATCGCACACCAAACAATAGATGCTCCTGGGAGATTTACAAAATCTTGGTACTAACAACTCATAGAAATACAACCACAAAATGCAAAAAGTTGCACAATGCTATCAACGTTCATCTAAAATTCTTCGTCTGGAATACATTTGACTGGGTATTTGGTCTGTGTAAGCTTTATATATGATAAAAAGGGCATATGATTAAATAGATCAAAAAGAAATATTAAAAATTTAATAAATATTAGAAAAAAACGATGTATAATTATTATAGTATAGTGACATTCTTAATGCATACATAGAAGTGCGGGTGTTCTGTGCTATATAGAAAATGTGTTGGCGAATACAGACAGTGTGCTCGTCATACTGAGAAAAAATATTGGAGAAAAATGTGAAGGATTGCGTGTGTTTTTTTGTTTTTTTTTCTCTTTTTAAATATTCAGTTTTAAAAAAGGGTGCTGTTTTCTTGCAATCCATTGTTTCGTGACCTCTAGACACGCATTATTTATGGTACAAAATTGTGGCCTTGATAAAAAACGGTGAAAGTTTCAATTGATGCAGCATTAAAACAATACAGAGAATATATACAGTAACAGCAGTTGTATGTGGAAACGTCTACATTTTTGTAACAGACTTTCTCCAAACCTGATCGGCCTCTTTTCCTATACTGGGCCATCTCTGCTTCACCTGTGGTTTACCGGGTAAAGATACATGTATCATAAAAAGGGAAAAGGAATATACCCGATTTGGCTTAGCTAGTAAGTGTATGTGAGGGCAGAATTCTATGAAAAATCTCGTGTATAACCCGTATCTCTTATAGGAGTCACACCCTAACTTTAAGCGCTCGGATGACAGTGACTGAACCCAATGGGCTTCCCTAGCCCACTTAAAGGGGTCTATATCTCCTCTTTACTATCTATCCCCTCGGATGTGTGTGGTGTACATATGTGCGGGCACTGACACATTTCTCTGTGAAATTGTGTAATGTAGTTCTCACCATGAATATGACCTTAGCTGTCGAAATTGCGTTAAACATCTATTACTCACTCACTCACTCACTAAACCCAAAAATTAGAACTCCTTACATGTAGGTTTTATATTGGAATGTAAAGATCTTTGGAAATTGAAAATCCTTAAAATCATAGGAAACCCTTAACAGCTTGGGTCATTTTTTCCGACAATATATAGTTTGCCCAGAAATAAAGATATTTACCTCCCTGACATGAATTTCAACTTTTTACATAGAAAATTTGTATATTTATGACCATGGAGCCTATTGAAATATGAGTGATGGGTCCCTCAGGGGTCAATTTTTTGTATTTTAGGGGTTAAAAATAGGGACATTTCTTTGGCTTGCTCTACCGAAAAATTGGATCTGACTTTGTTATGGCAAACTACCCTCATATGATGCCTTAACACATTGACAACAATATTGTATAACTGGTTAAGATCCCATCTAATACCTAAAGGCATGAGAGTAATCAAAACAAGGGCAATGTCCCCAAAACTAGGCCAAAATCTGCATGATTTGGCGCAAAATGTGGTATTTTTTGGATGATGGCTGTTTATTTTCCCTAGCAACGCTTGACTACACAATTAAAAATTCTGAGGTTTGAATAAAATCCTATTTTCAAAGGAAAATTCCATATGTTTTGAATAGAAGAAGCATAATTTGTGCTATTTATTAGCATTTCTAGAGGCTTTCAAGGTAATTTTTATGGAGGAGCCCTGGAACCACTTTCTGTGCCAAGTAGCCCCAACTGCCCCATCTGGAGCGAAAAAAGGTCAATGATACGCAAATCCCAGACAAATTCAAAGAAAAAATGACCATAATAGCTTCTCCTACACTTAATTTAGCTATTTTAATACAAAAAATTCATCCAGTTTGGATTGAGTCCTTACAAGAGCCCAAAATGTGGCCAAAATCACCCCACCCATTTAAGGTGTCACGGTACTAATAGGGCCAAGGACATTCTGATTTCCCCCCCATCTTCCACCATAAATCTGGCGTCAATCGGGTTCTAATTTGATGGGGTTCATAAATAAAGGCTTAAATTAAAGCTGAAGTCATTCTTGATTTTTTTAGCATGGTCAACCATAACGGAGTCAGATCCGTTTTTGCACCAGTTTCCATGGAAACCACCATGTTGAATATATTAAATGATACAGGTGCCCCTGACAAGTCACAAATGTGACCTTGGACCCCTCTCTGGCACAATAGGTTTCCATGGTGACCAAAGATTTTTTGCAACTTCCCCCCCCCCCAAATCGTTACCTTTCTTCTGGTACAAAAAATTATTAATCTGTGATAAAAATAAGGTCCCCTGGCACTGATTATACCAAGCAAAACACTGTTTTTAGTTGGGACTATTTAGCTGTCCTAGGTTTACTGGGGCGGAATACTACTGACACCTTATGACGTTATATCCCTAATGGGTTAAGCCGGGATAGGTTTTAGACTAATGAGATTATTCCTTCCATTAACTGTTGACTTCTTCGGGTGCAACTGGTACCCATTGTGTTGACTCTTATCAGTCCTTTCCTCACAAGTACCAGTTTCAGTAATGGATACACGCAGAGGCCTGCCTATAAAAGGGAAGGTTCTATGTTATGTGTACGACAGCCGTGTTTATGTTGAATCTATGACTAATACTATAGACTCCCATGTATAAGCCGCACCCATGTGAAAGCCACACCCCCGAATTTGCAATGCACTAAAAGACGCACCTGGGCTGGGGCTTGAAAATTTAAGTACTGTTTTATAGTGAGGAATACCTGTGTATAAGCCGTACCCTGACCTTAGGAACCTTCTATAAGCCAAAGGAAGAAAATGGTCCACGAATAATCCCGGTAGGCGGTAATTTACAGTACCCAAGTTTTACATAGAAAGGGTTATTATGTGCAGATGCACACTGCAGTCCTATGAGGCCCTACGGGCCTTCGGACGTTAAACAAATCAATCAATCAAAGATGCATACTGATCATCACATCCGCGTAACTGCGTAAAATCAAATGGAAACAAGGGGGACCTATTTGAACAAAGTGATCTCAACCAAAGACAAAGGATGATCCATGCCTACCTGAGTCGATTATCCTTATAACATTCCACTTCTCTCATACATATATTATATGTATCAGGTGATGTTATATATGGAAGTTACATGTATTACACTTATATTGGTGTGATGACAAGACGTGGAGCCATAGCTAACTGGTTGGAACTAACTACCGGGTAGTTTGATACACAACAGGTGATCGTAAAATATATCTCCCCGACTGGTTTAAAACGCATTTCAAAATTTCACAGCCTCACACTTTATTTGCGAAGAAATGTACTGTAATCTCTCGCGTATAAGACGCGTCCTCTACGCCAAACAAAATGCTGGGGGGTCTTATAGGATTTCCTCAAGTTTGGGGTGTGTCTTATACGAGGGGTAATTTTACTATAGAAATGTATTGAATTTACAAAATTGGTACCTAAGAGGTGCGTCTTATATGCAAAAATGCATGTGCTAAGTTTGGGGTGCGTCTTATACGCGCAGCGCGTCTTCTACGCGGGAGATTACAGTAATTGACAGAAAAATGTAATTTTATAACTAGTTAGATGTTGAAGTTACCTACTTTTATTTTGACTGAGATTGTCATAGGCATTACGCAGGTTGGTCTCAAAGGCAGGTTTTGAGTAGTGGGTCATGCAGATGACATGATGTGCTCGCGCTACACGGCTCACCTTGTCCCCATATGTCTCAAAGCTATCAAAGAAAATACATTCAAATTAGTGTGAGAAAAACAGTTAACATCAGCGCACTAATGTTTGCCAGAGAATTAAAAACCAGAAAAAGCACTGTAGGCCTCCCTCTGTGTAAGACATGACATATAGATACGCGAGGGTGGAGCCCATGTGCATCTTATAGAATTAGCCAAAGTTAGAGGTGTATCTTATACGCGAGGATTTTATCATTAACTGTCCATAATATGACTGAGTGTTGAGTTCAAGATGTGTCTTATATGCGGGGTTTGCCTTGTACCCGGGGGGAGGGACAGTTCCCAAATTTTGGATACCATGTGCGAAAAAGGTTCCAAGGGAAAGGGGCTATTTTTGGGCCATAGGCACGGGCCCTCGAGGGTTCTTAATGTGGGGTGGGTTTTAAGTAATTTTGAATGGAAAGGGCTACATTTTTAGTCCAAAAATGTAAATCTTTACACCAAAAATGTAAATTTTCATCTCAATCCATAGATTTGTTGCCCAGAAGTGGGTATTTCCAGGCAGTGTTAATGTCTAAATATATATATTATACGAGGGTTAGCCGTTAGGGGGTGTTATTTAAGGAGGCACCCTTGATTAGGGGATGCTACCTGGCTTCGCCCCTTAAAAAAGGTCCCAAATCTACAATATTGGCCCCCTTGATTAGGGGACAAAATTTTGAGGGTTGTTCACACATAGAAACTATTGAAAAGATAGGAAGTGCCCCCCGGGCCTTGTACACAAGATATACAAAACAGAGCATCTCTTCTACTGTAATACCTCGCATACGAGGAGGCATGTTTTTGATGACTTGAGGAAAACCTTGAGGTAAGCACAGCATAGCTGTGATGAATTATTTTGCCAAGGTTGATGACCAGAATATTTTAATAGGTTTCCTCTCGCATAGTTACTGATATATTTTGACTAATATTGTTGACAAATAGTGACAAAGTACTGACATACATTTACTTATTGCTAACAAAATGTATGTAAATACTGACATGTGTTGACTAATTTTTGATATATAGTGACTAAGTACTGACATATCCTGACTAATTGCTGTTATATAGTGAGTAATTACTAACATATATTGACTAATTGCTGACAAATAGTGAATTATTACTGATATATTTTGACTAATTACTGACAAAAGGTGAGTAATTACTATTATATATTGACTAATTGCTGACAAATAGTGAGAAATTACTAACATACATTGACCAATTGCTAGTGAGTAATTACGTACATTTATTCATCAAAATGCGAGTAAATACTGACATGTATTGATAATTGCTGATATAGAGTGACTAAGTACTGATGTATATTGACTAATTGCTTACAAATTGTGAGTAAATACTGACATATTTCCACTTATTGCTAACAAATAGTGAGTATTTATTAACATATATTGATTAACCGCTGACAAATAGTGAGTAATTACTATCATACCATAGCACTAATACTAACCTGTTATAACTTTAAACTCAATACATGTACCATAAAAACACAGATTAAAACACAAATTAAAACACTGATAACATCAACATTTTCAATCAAACACCAGAGAATGGAGAAATGGAAAGACATCCATTCAGTGCAAACAGGGCATGTGCCCCAGGTGGCTGCAGGTATTGATGTGAGAAGCTTATCAACAGTGATAATGCACTGGTATCTAGCATTTGGATCTAAAAGGTTTAAGCATGTGATCAAGCAATGGCTGCCTCCATTGAACAACTTGTTTGATGCTATAGGAAGGTAGGGGAGGGGTATTTCTTTTCTATTGTTCAGATTCCACTAGTCACTAGGTGCAGTCAGTAGTTTATACTTGCAAGCATATGATTTCTATAAGGGACCAATGGAACACATCTATTTTATATTGAACAGTACCAAGATACTGCATAATAATGCTAGTTATGCAAATAATATGCACGGATATGGATTTGGTATCAATCTGGGGTGTTTCATCCCCCTAAAGAACATGCCCCCCTAAAAAATTTGTTTCGGAAAAGAATAAGCGAAATGATTTTTTTAACTAGCGGCCTTTTCAGCCTGAGCCAGTCGACCTGCGCCCTACCTCCAGCCAAAACCCATCTGTTTTAAGTGTCAGTGGCGAAAAAGGGCAGGTTTGAGGAAGGAATGGATCAAAATAAAGTTTATTTTGGGATGCGGGGGCAGACGCCAGTCCAGGCACTGGCAGAGAGGTCCAAGAACTGGCAGTTTTACAAAAAAAATCATATCTCCCTTAATAATAGGAGTTTCCCATAGTGTGACCTATTCCAACCTAGCGTGATATATTATTAAGCAATATGAATATTCCTCTCGTTCACTGCAGACTTTTCAGGGTGCATTACGTAACACCTGGTACCCATCAGCTCGCTGTTATCAGTCCTTATCTTGCAAGGTATCAGCTTCAGCAGGGGTCGGCCCACTTAAGAATCCGCTAACGCGGAATATATTAGGGGTATTTCGAGCTGGCGAACGTCATGGTGGTCTTTATTTTTAAATCTGCACAATGGGAACAAAGTTATCGATAGTTTTAGTCTATTACACCAACTTAGCGATCTTTTAAGGACAAGTAAATACATTGGAGCATCACGCTGACCTTATGGAATAAAATGACAGGTGATCCAAGGATCTCTCGTCTAATAAAGATGTTTAGGCTCTATCATACCAACTTAGCGATACTGTAGGCCTATTTAGCAATGTTTTAGGACAAATAATTTATTTCATGGCCAAATACAATGTTGTATCAAACATAATATACAGCGTTTTCGCAGCTCAGCATGTCACTGCAGGTAATGTGGGATCTGGGAGTTATGTAATAGCAAAGGGACATGTAAGGGCCTTGTTTTCGCGGCTTTGGACGCCTCTACAGGTAATGTGGGCTCTGGGAGGTGTGAAAAACACAATTAAAACACGCCCTAGAGGGGGTGGTATTGGGTGTCTCTACTGGTACTGAAGGGGCTAGTGGAGACAGGTGGGAACTGTAGGCAGGGAGAGCACGCTGTTGCGTCTCTGTAGGCGAGATCTGAGTGGGTAGGGGGTCTGAGATGTTATTTACAGCATGGACAATCAAAAGTCGGCTATTTTCAGCTTATTATGGGGGCTATAGGCGATATATAAGTGGGTAGGGCTGGTAGCTGGCTCCCCAGGCATGTGTATGGACACCTATTCATCCTAAAGGGCCACAGAGTGATTTAGGTAATTGGACGCAACAACTCCTCCAAATATAATAATGCTACGTGATTGGGGCTCCTAATATGGGAATGGCACGGATGTTTACGGTCCCAAGACTCCAAATAAACCAATGCCACGCCACTTAGTACTCCTAATATAATAAGGGTCATCATACTCATACTTATGTGTACATGTATATATATATATATATATATATATATATATATATATATATATATATATATTTATATGGGACTATATACACTAGTGTATATGCATATAATTAACAACGGCGAGTGGTCCGCCCTCTCCGGTACTACTTGTTGCGCGCAACAATACAACGCTCCATCTGGTATCCATGGCAAAGATACCCCCCCTATATAACGGCGGTGCTGCCATTCAATCGCCAGTCGGGCTCGAGTCTCCATACGGTGCACAACACCCCTGTGCTGGGGGTTGGCACAAAAATTTTAATTTTTACCGGTTGCCAAGGTTGATTGGGCTTCATCAACACTACCATTCGTGTTTTTTACCTGGCAAAGTTGGTTTCTACCTAAATTCTGGCCAGGATGGGCCGCAGGAAACCAAATAAGAAGACGTTAGAGCCTGACTTAGGATTGCCGAGCGGTGTTAGGAGATCTGTCAGAAGGCAAGGGCCTCCTGGGTCATCCGTTACAGACCAGCCCTCAGATCCTCTACCCGCTGATGGGATGACGGACGCTATGTCAGACGAGCTGACGGATTTGAGGATCCGGACGGAGGCTGTGGAGGAGAATCTGGCGAAAATCCTGGATAAGTTGGATGTTTTGACTCCAGAGGGCACCGGCGGGGGCAGCGATCGAGACACGACTTCCAGGCCACGACGGCTGTACAACAGATCGAGAGGTGCATCTAGATCAAGTTCGAGCTCCAGCAGTGACAGCTCTCGCTCCAGGTCAAGGTCCAAGCATAGATCAAGAAAGCCGAGGGGTGAGTTCGACCAGCGAAATTTTTTAGGTCACAAGAAAAATGTTGACAGCCTAGAAAAATTACTAATGGTTAATATTCGCTTAGTCAGTGCCAAACTTGAACAAGGTGAGGAGGTAAAATATATTCTTGACCACATAGAAATGCTCCTGGAGAAGTCTGCCACTAGAATATTTACTCTCAGTTCACTTGTAAATTATGACAAAAGTGTCAAAGAGCGAGCTGACAAGAAGGGGATAAGAGCTTTTGAAACTGTTGAGAATTGTGACATCCTACGACACCTGAGCTACGATGGCACATACACAGCCCAAAAGTTGGCTAAATCATCTAAGTCTGTGGTAAAAAAATCAGCTAACTCGAAAAATCACTGTTATGCTTACAATAGGCCCGAGGGCTGCAAATTGAATCCCTGTCGTTACAGGCACGTCTGTAGCTCATGTGACTCTGGGAACCACTCTGCTGACAAGTGTCAGAAGAATGGCTCGGAGAAGTAGGTTGTTGCCTCTGGGGAGGGTCGTGCCTCCAGATTAGCTGGCCATGCAGAGGCACTGTTGGTTGACCCCCCTGTTGAGGATTGTGTTCGTGGCAATGTTATGCCAGATATTCCAGTTATTGATGAATGTTGTCAAAAGCCACCAGTAGAGGTGGACTTGTTGAATTTTGCCAGCTCTGAAAGTAATTTTGTGGAAAACCCTAGTATTACCGGTTTTACCACAAGGAGTATTCGAAATGTTGGGGAGTTTTATCCCATTTTCGATGTAAAGTGCTCAGGTAATGTTAGTATAAACATTTACCAAAGTTGTGTTGACGGTACATGTTCTTGTCAACATTTTATTGGTGGCCACAAGGCCCAAATTTTGCCATGTAGATTGGCATGTTTCCTAAGTCAGGAAGGTGTTTTAAATCTACCCAAACGTGACTTAGATTATTTGTGGTCGGGTTTTGTAGAAGGTTTCAAAATTGTTGCGAAACGGAGTATGAATGTGTAAATTACAAGTCAATTTTTCAGGGTAATTTTTATAATGAAATGTGTGAAATTGTTAGGGAGGAACTCCAGGATGGTTCCATTTTTGAAGTAACCTCCAAACCTAGATGCATACATGCCCTTGGCGGTGTCCCCAAGAGTAACGGTAAATTAAGACCCATTACTGATTGTAGTATGCCCAGAAAAAGGAGTATTAATAATTTTATGGATTCAACTTTTAAACCTTTTTCATATAAATCCATAAATTCTGTCACGGCAATGTTGAACAAAAATGATTTTATGAGTGTTGTGGACTTAAAGTCCGCCTATAGGTCTATCAGTGTCTATGGGGAACACCAAAAATTCCAGGGTTTCTCTTGGGATATGGGCGATGGTAAGAAATTTTATCAGAGTAGTCGCCTTACCTTTGGTCTCAGATGCGCCCCCTACATATTCAACCAAATTTCTGATTTTCTGGTTAAGGTGGCAAATTTTTATGGTATTGACAGGTTAGTCAACTACCTGGATGACTTCATCATTATTGCCAACTCTGAAAGTGAGTGTCGCCGTCAGAGGGACCTTTTAATCGAAATTATGGAATATTTTGGTTTTAAGATTTCCAGAGATAAGGTTACTGACCCGAACAGAATTTGTACTTTCTTAGGTATCACCATTGACTCCCATAAAATGGAACTAACACTGCCTAAAGAGAAAGTTGACAAGTTAGCCCAGGCTATAGACAGTTGCATTTATAAGAAATTTGCCAGTAAAAAAACCCTACAGAGTATTGGTGGCTTGATGTCCTTTTGTTCCCAGGTGGTGAGGGGGGGGCCGTACTTTCAGTAGAAGGGTTTTTGACTTGATGGCAAAGGCTAAAGAAAGGGGTGTCATTAAATTGAATCCAGGTATCATAAAGGATTTTTTGTGGTGGAAGGATTTTTGTAAGATTTTTAATTGCAAAAATTTAATCTTGAGTGATGCTTATAATGAACCCATGGTATCTGATGCGTCCATTCTAGGTTATGGAGCATGGTGTGGTACAGATTTCCTTTATGGATCTTGGGATAACGTTGACAACTCTAAATTGGGGATAGGTCACTGGGTCGCCCCTCCAAAGTATGACAATATTGATGTTCATGAGCGTAATATTAATGTGTATGAACTATGGCCCGTTCTAGCTGGTTTGAAGAGATGGGGTCATTTATTCAAGAATTGCCGTCTGAACGCTGTAACGGATAACATGCAGGTGTTGGCAATGTTGAACACAGGCAGAAGTAAAAACCCACTCTGTATGGAGTGGCTGCGTGAAATCTATTGGCAATGTTTTGTATATAACATTGATATCTACTCAACCTATATAAAGTCCGCTGATAATATTCTAGCAGACCAATTGTCGAGATTGGACTATAAAAATGTCCTTGCCAAGTGTGAAAAAACTTTGTCTGAAAATAATATGTGTATCTAATAAAAAAATTTTCAGATCCCAGATTGAGGTCCCTGTTAAGAAAGCAGGAGGAATTTGTGAATTCGGGTGTTTTTTCAGAAGTTGCATGGTCATCCTGACTACAGTAGTAGTTTTATCCTGAAAAAGACTCTAGATGGTATTGAGCGGTGTCAAAGTTTAACCAGGATTGTTAAATACCCACTTACCACTGTTGACATGCTAAAAATTTTGTCAACCCTGAATATGACTCTAGTATTGGATAGGGTTTTCTGGTGTGCCATTCTGGTGTTGTTCAGGGGAGTTTTGAGGTGTTGCCATGTAGTGGACTCTATACATTCACTAAGGGTGAAGGATGTTGTATTAACTAATGATTATGTAAAACTTAACATTAGGACATGGAAGACAGACCAGTTTGGCCACGACCCTTATGATATATACCTAGTACTTGATGAATCATCTCCATTTTGCCCATCAAAAATTTTGGCAGAGTTGATACAGACTGCTAATGGCAATGTTAATCGGAAGCTGTTCAGTTTTCCTTCTGGTGGCAGGTACAAATGCTTGACATATTCATATGTGAATACGCGTTTGAAATTTTTGTCTGTCAAAATTGGCTTAGTAGATGAGAATGTTAGTACCCACTCATTACGCCATGGTGGGGCTACCTTCCTAAAGTCAATTGGCCTTTCAGTAGAGGACATAATGAAACGTTCTAACTGGAAATCCAGGTGTGTGTATAAATATTTGCATGATTCAAGTTGTGATTTGTTGAAACTTGATGTATTACCTTCTATTAATATATAATAATTGTTACTCCTTGATGTTCCATGTGTTTGCCGGGTGGTTGGCCATTTTGTGTATCCAGATCAATTCCACCAAACACATGTCTCTGTTTAATTATTATTATCTTATCCGGTAATCCATTCAATACCATCACCACTTGTTAATATTATATACCGGTAATACCTGGAAGTCATCCTAGTATTAATTATCATTTTAGTATACCGGTATCTCCCTAGTAGTCCATCTTGTTATTTATTAGTGTTAATATACCGGTAATACTTTAGAGTCATCCTAGTATTATCCTTATCCCAATATACCGGTTACTACCTTCTAACATAATATCTACCGGTAGTGGTTAACCGGTATATGTACTCGCCCCTAGTTAACTTATGGGACTATATACACTAGTGTATATGCATATAATTAACAACGGCGAGTGGTCCGCCCTCTCCGGTACTACTTGTTGCGCGCAACAATACAACGCTCCATCTGGTATCCATGGCAAAGATACCCCCCCCTATATAACGGCGGTGCTGCCATTCAATCGCCAGTCGGGCTCGAGTCTCCATACGGTGCACAACACCCCTGTGCTGGGGGTTGGCACAAAAATTTTAATTTTAATTTTAATAATCTTCTTCCATTTATTGTTAGTTTTTAAGATTTTTAGTCTAGGTGCTGACTGTAACCTAGGGTTCACTTTTTATTGACTGATACTGCTTTGAATAAAGCCATTTTGTGTATCCAGATCAATTCCACCAAACACATGTCTCTGTTTAATTATTATTATCTTATCCGGTAATCCATTCAATACCATCATCACTTGTTAATATTATATACCGGTAATACCTGGAAGTCATCCTAGTATTAATTATCATGTTAGTATACCGGTATCTCCCTAGTAGTCCATCTTGTTATTTATTAGTGTTAATATACCGGTAATACTTTAGAGTCATCCTAGTATTATCCTTATCCCAATATACCGGTTACTACCTTCTAACATAATATCTACCGGTAGTGGTTAACCGGTATATGTACTCGCCCCTAGTTAACTTATATATATATATATATATATATATATATATATATATATGTAGGCGGCCTTTAGTGGGTTAATGGAAGGCTTTTACGGCTTCATGAAATCAACAAGAACAGGACAGGAAAGAGACGGACAGGGGATAGAGAGGGCTGATGCTGTGACGTATGTGTGATAACACCAGGTAGTCCGGCAAACCCCTTTGAAAAAGTAGGACAAAAGTAGGACTGAAAATTTTCAAAAAGTAGGACTAAGGTGGGACAAAAGTAGGAAAATATAAGAAAAAGTAGGACATATGTAGAATAAACAATGCATGTGTAACAAACCTATTTATCCTCAAAATTGATAAGCTTATATGTAGAATCTATTAGGATAATATTCCAGAACATATTTAAATAGTGCTCAGTTTGTACCTGTATCATTGCTATGTGAAACATGATATACTGTGGTTTCATGAAGGCATTTACTGCGAGTCTGCTGCGTCAAAATGATGTACAGTGGCCATGTTGGAGCACAATGCGTGAAATAAAACAGTAAATTGTCATGAATTGTTGCCAATGTATTACTGATTACTGATCCTAGATTGAGATTGAGAAATTGCCTAGTTGTTTCAGCACACTAACAGGTGAAACTTGTAATGGTAAGTTTTTGGGAAAAGTTTTGTCTCAACATGGCTGCCATACAAGATCTGTGAGGTACTAAACCCTCTATAGAATTTACTTATATATATAGACACAGTTTTTGTACAATATATTCATGTACTACACAGAGGGTATGTCACAATATCACTCTCTATGCAGACCCCAGTCTATGACTCCCCCTATGGTGACCCCTCATCTCCATCTGACTGAAATTCCTTATCTATTTGATTGCAGCCAACACTGACACCATAAGTCTCATATTGAAGTTTCATGTAGCCACATTTTGATATTACCTCCCTGATCACTATCAGTCAGGTGTTTGCGTGTATTCTTTTAAAGGGTGAAACATTAGTATAATAAATAAAACGATTGTATCTCTCCTCCCTTCCTGCTCCAATGGCAGGAAAAAAAAAATTAGTATAATACTACATGTAGTTCTAATGCTCAAAGCATATATGTCCACCAAGTCAATCACTAACCATCACCACACAACTAACTTTAGCATAATCAAACATCAATTGATGCACCAATGGTGTCAGAATTGGCTCTTTCATTTCACAAGCCAATATCTCTGAATCTTTGATGAAGATGTGATTAATAAATACTGCAAATTGCAATGATACAACACATATGCTGAGTCATAGATATCTTAGATAACAGTAAAACTGCACTATTCATAAACCATGTGGAGGCTAAATGTGGTAGCACTACAACTCCAGTACTCAGTTTCTTGCAAGTACTAAAGGAGCGCGACAGACATGGCAAAATTTGAGTACCAGATAATGCAAATGATATTACAGAATTTGCTATCTACCCAAAGTACTGTTACTAGCCAGTACAAGACTAAATGGATAAAACATATAAGAGGAGGAAAATTGTTCAGATGCCATAGTTTTGGTAATAAAATCAGGTACTCCTTAATAATTTACCACGCCTGTGATAAGTTCCCTCAGGTATACCTCATTGGGAACTACAATAGCCTAATAGAATTGATGAATGGTGTAAGACAAACATACTTACAGTTAATGTAAGGAAGACCAAATTATTATGGTGCCACTCAACAAGACAGCGTATCAAACCTATGGATATTTTTATGCTGGGTACTAGATTAGCTGTTGTACAGAGTTTTTCATACCTTGGTGTTATAATAGATAGTGGTTTAACTTTTAAATCACATTGTAAAAAAGTTGATATGATGGGTACAACTAAGCTGAAACAATTGAGAAATATAGTGAAATATGTTGATAAAGATAATTCCCTGCGTATTTATAAACAAATGATTGTACCAACTTTAGAATATTGCAGTTATATCCTAGACAGTGGACCCAAGACCATTGTAGACCATATTGATGTAATCCAAAATCACTGCCTTAGGGCTTGTTTAAAGGTAAGAAATGCCCAAGATATGCATGTAGCTGATTTACTACATCAGTGTAAGGTGGACACTCTAGACATAAGGAGAAGAAAGTTCTTGACATGCCTAATGTATAAATATGCTCAAGATATTGATCATATATTGGTACCTCCTAGGTTATTAAGAGGACATGATAAGAAGAAGTTAAAGGTGAATAGACCAGTCTATGAAGCATACAGGGTTAGTCCGCTATATAGAGGTAACCGTCTTTGGGAAACTTTGACGAGTGATATACAACAGAAGGATACCCTAAACAATTTTAAAGCATGTCTGAAAGGAGAGGTCTTAAACACCTTGGGCAATGTATGACTTATATGAATTGTACGTCTTGTTTAGTGTAATTGCATATGATGGTTTCATGGAAACTACCTGAACTTCAATTATGACTCAAATGAACCTGTGTATAACTATTGTACCATTTATCGCACCTGGCGACTTGTTGTAATAACTTATGTCTAAGTGTTTCGAGAAGCCAATAAACAGTGTTAAAACTTCAAACTTATGCATGGCACACATTAAGACTTGACATAAGTTACTATAAAGATGTACAGACACAAGTAAGATGTGCTTCAAAGCAACTAACGGTTTTTTTTTAATATTGCACGCGCCAAAGGAAAATAAAAAAGTAGGAAATAGTAGGAAAAAGTAGGTATTTTGGAGAAAAAGTAGGAAAAATAGCAAAATCATAAAAAAAATAGGAAAAAGTAGGAAAAGTAGGATCGCCGGACAAACTTTAACACTAGACTTGCACATGCCTTACAGTGAATGGGCCTAATGAGAAAGGTCTTAAGTACTATACCTATGGTGGCATAGAAAAATTAATTGCTGAAATGACTTCATCAAGGCCTAAGCGGTCTAGGTCATGCACTGATGATTTCAGTAGCTGAGCTATTGGCCTAAATTTTAGCGCGAGGTACTACCTACATGTAAATGAATTATTTTCATAAATTCAATAAGACCCAGCTCGTGTAAGAGACTCACCCCCACTTTGAGAGGAAGGTATAAGGCGCATCTGGGCCTAGATTTTGAAGACTTTAGTACTGTTCTATAGTATAATGTCCTCGCCTATAAAGCACTTCCCCAACTTTTGCTGATGGTATAAGGCCCATTAAAGGTCTATCCTTGCATATAAGATGTACCTTATACACAAGGTATTAAAGCACTATGAATTTAATGGGCATCAACAGGTGTTAATTTGAAGCGTAATAGGTTTGAAAATATGATCTACGAATTACCTCAAGAAGTTAACTTATCACATGTTCACTCTAGTCTAGACCATTTTGTAGCCATAGTGCAAGAAGGGTTTATCTGCATTTGTCAAGTTTTTCAGGAGAGGCAAAAGAAGTGTTCCACTTAGGGAGTGATCATTTTTTTAACAACAGGGGTGGGGGGCTGGTGGGTTTGAAGGGGGGGGGGGTCAGAATTTTCTCACTGACTGGGGGGGGGGGGTCAAAATAATTTCACCTGTTTTCAGCGAAAAATCTGCATGTTACTATAGGTTAAAAGGGTGCGTTCTCACATGACATTTGCCTCCCGATGGGGATGGCATCTAAGGGAAGCAGGTGTTGGCGCAAACCCACCAACCCCCCATACCCTGTTGTTAAAAAATGATCACTCCCTTACTATGGCACAAAGTGGAAACAGCATCATTGCACTGAATCCTGTAGGCACACATATCATAGATGTCCAGAGCTTCAGTACTTTCATAGAAGCTAGATAAGGCTTGATACATGTTAAAATCATAAGAAAACTCATTTTTGCCAAAATGCCAATTAATCACAACCTTCTTGCACTCTTAAGGCAACGATTTTATCGGTTGTGCCCAAGACTATAAATATATGGAGGTATATTCTCCCTGCAACTGCAAGTGCATGAACTTACTAATCAGCAAGAAAGTCAATGGGGTCCTCCGGTCTGTTTTCAATTATCTTTGTTAAAACATCCTTCAATTGTCCTGTGGCCCCAGTTCGTTCTGTTAACGAAAATAAATATAGAGGAGATTAACAAACAGATTTGAAGCTCTTCCTATCATGAAGCCTTGTAGGCCTAGGCTGGCTGCCCTGCCGATGCTCCCGCAGGTCTGTAGGTCTATGGCTAGGGGTAGGCTTAGGCAGTAGTGGATCCAAAGGGTGGATCCCCTGAAATTGGACCTTCATTAAACTCTAAACTATAGGAAATGTGGCGCCCCCCATCACCAAATTTTCTTGGTTGTGCCCCCCTAGCCTAGACCACCCCTTCTGGATCGCCTCTGCTAGGCTTGAGTTGGGGATAACACCCCATGCACCCTAGGCCGCGACCCCCTTTCTGTCAGTATAGTAATTGACTTAATACATGTATGATTTTATGTTTTGGCCCACTTTCCCTTCAATAAGATTACACTCCTGGCTTGTACTTACATAGAAATAATCAAGGAGTCGGAATATGCAGGTTATTTTACTGTAAACCAAGTGGTTATTTATGATCTTATCATTTCTGGTTATATTTCTGAAGGGGTATAAATGTACGCACAGTGCAATTTCTGCAAAGCCTTGAAATATAAAACATTGATATTTCACTTAATACTTGGTGGATTTTGATGTTTGACCTCTCTATTTAAAGCTTGAAATATCATGGTTCATCCTAGATGTAAAAATAATAAAAAGGGTGTATAGATCATATTTTTTAAAACATGTATTTACTTCAGACCACAAATTTTTAGACAAAAAATGCATCTCAGTTTCTTACACTTTTACCTAAATATCTTTACTACCGTAATCTCCCGCGTATAAGACGCGTCTTATACGAGGGGTTTTAGTACTCCTTGGATCCACAAGGGGGACACCAAGACCTTTTTTTGATATGTTACATGCCATAATGGTCATAATAGGGCATAAGGGGGCCCAGGGGGTTCAAGCTGCACACAGGTTTTTAAATTTTGAAAATTCACTCAGTAGAACCAAAGTTATAAATTTTTCAATTTTTTTGGGAATTTTCTAAAACTCTAGGTGCGTCTTATAGGCGGGAGATTACGGTATTAAGTTCTGGTCTTGTTTTATTGATATATACTAGTGGAAATTGGCGCAAACCAATGTATGAGAGGTCTATTTTAGACAACAATACAAGAAAATCAGAAGAGCAGAATATAGATGATGCAACAAACTCTGACTTCCCATTGTGATAAAAAACGGGTACCTGGAAATATTTCCTAGAAAAAAATAGCATATGACTCCCCAAAATGTTCTCTTCCCAGTGGTTTTTATAACTGATTTTTTTTTTATATTCCAACCTAAAAAAGAGCTATGACAATTTATCTGAGGCAAGTCAGATATCTCAATTGCCTCCCTGCAATGGCTCGAGTGAGTCACACTCTGTGTACACAGAGATAAGGCTCCCACACTGCAGAAATCACTGACAGAAAAAAATCTTGAAAATTGAATTTTGGTGTTTTATTCCTACTTGAGTCAGTCTAAAATATAAGCCTGCTCCATACATAAGGCTGGTAAATTTACATAAACCGGGCGTATTACACGACAAAATGCAAGTGCAGAACTGGGAAGTCTAAGTTGATGAGTGAAACTGAAAGTCACCACACCAATCTAAATCAGGTCGCTTCAGGGTAGAATCACTTCCGGGTAGAATGGTGAAAGTCCTGCACTAAATACAGTCAATTTTTCATTTCTAGGGCTATAAAAGGGGTTCTAAACAGGCTGTCTGTGTAGATTCTCGGGAGCAGAACCCTGGTTGCTAGGGACCGGGCAAAGGGTCAAATTATATAGCCAATGTACTAGAAAAAGTAGCCTTTTTGCTCTTTTCTTTTCCAATACCGGGATTAGAAAATAATGCATCAAGTATGTGATGCAAATTTTGAATAACTTTCTGATTTTAGAATGCATTATGCTGTATGATGCCTGGATCTTTTCTGATAAGGATTTTAACACATTTTTCTAGTACATTTCCTATTTAATTTAACCCTTCATGAGGACTGTTATCAGCAGGGAGATAAGCCTGATAAGGGCCGCGCTGGTTGCTATGACATCACTGCTGCTCCCTAGAATATTGGCACTAAAATTATCCTGGAGGCTTGGAGAATATTTTTAAAAAAAGATTGGAAAAGAATGAAAATAATTTAGATCATTTACTGCGGACCAAAGGGACCTATGATAGATGTGTAGTGACTCAGGTGGCAGAACACAAAATCACATCGGTGGTTTCCATGGTGATTTCTGAAAGATCTGATTGAACTTTGTTAGGCCATGGGAAGTCAGGTTACAGTTTACTGTCCGAGCCATTTTCAAAATTGATGAGGCTTTTTTTCATTATTCATTATGTAGGAACCAGTACCTGGATATCTGGAGTTTGTATATGTCACCATGTCATTGACATTCCTTGCACTGTAAGCTTTAATTTGATACCAAATTTTCTTTTCATGTATGGAAGAGTTCCCTATAAAAGGTTGAAGATCAATGTATCATATCAAAATTTAACAATTTAAAGGGATTTTATCTTGACCTAATATCATCTGCGGTTTAGCGATCTCACAGAATTGGCAAAAATTATGGAGTTGATATGAGATCTTTAATCGGTCAGAATTTCCCTTTAAATTGACGTAAAGACTTCATTTAAAAAGGAAATCCACTTATTTTTATCAGCTCTATCCATTGCTATATAAATGATATACATAGGATTGGATTCTAGCAAACAGACAAGGACCTAACATGGAGAAGCTGGTGGAAGGGTGAGAGCGAATGGGACGCTAAAATTTTGTTGGGGTCTGGCAAATATCCTGTTCCCCTATGAAATGAAAAAACCTAGACAGTTTCTAAACCATTTTTTTATGTAGAAAGTGTGGGAACTATTCTCTTTTATGTGAGATTTGGCCTTTATACCAAAAAATGATTTCAAAGTTATGGGGTAACTTCACTTGGGGAGAATGGGATGTTTATCTGAATCAATTATTTCTCAAATAGATTCTTATTAAACCCCTAATCAATCCCTTTAAAATGAGCCCATGTTTGTTAAGATCCTCCAATAAATAGCTACACAATGAGCTTGCAAAAAAAAGGAGAGTTCATCCAGTTTCAGCTTTATCACAGTTTCACACCTCCACTGCAGCAGAACCATGCACTGGGGGTAGGTAAGTGCCTACCTAGGCTAGTGTATGAGTTTTGGCTTTTGCCATTTCATGCTACAATCTGGTATATTTGGCTTAGTTCTGAGGAAATTTTAAGTATTTGAAATAGCTTGTCATGCGTCAGCGATAGTGGATTTTTTTTTCGGATCGCACCGCATATTATACTTATACTAGGGTGGTACCAGCTTATGCTCTGACTAGCTTAGAATACTAAACTCTCATCTCTGTACCGCCGTGAGAGTATAGAAAATCTCACGATTCCAAGTGGGTGACGTCTTGCGTATCCCGCAAAATAACGCACATTTTCGACCACTTAGACTTGGAGTTTCTAAAAAATTCCAAGTTCCTTGAATAGGCTCATGTGTTAGGTACACACTCACTGATTTTGAAAATCGGATGTCTTACAATAAATTTTTTACAGCAGATTTCCTGCACTCATCTCTTGTCATTCTCTCACCTTCCAAGCTGAGCGGGAAAATGGCGGAGGTATAAGTAGACTTGAAAGTAGGTTAGAACTCTATGCTTTCACCCCTCCTGACTAGAGAGTTCCTCACCCACCGGAAGACAACAGCTTTTCTAAACTCTCAGCAGGATACCGATGACAGCGGTTTAGCTAGTCCTCAGGGCTACAGCGCCTGCCGCGTCCGCGCTGACCTAAATACGCGGACTCTACGCGGAGCCTCCCGCGGTGAGCATAGGTGCGCGGGCGTAGTGGTAGTCCTCAGGACTATAGCTAATAATCCTTAGTCCTGGGGACTAGGTGATAGTTTAGCCCACAACTAAACTATACCGGTCAAGTCCTGGGGATAAAAGCATAGTCCTAAGGACTAAAGCCTAGTCCCCAGGACTAAGAATATGAGGATATTGTCCTAGGGACTAATTGTACATTCCCATGAATAACCTTGCAGACCCCATGACTTTGTATAAGACTGTGCTGTTAGTCTCCAGGACTAAGCTTTTAGACCTGGGGACTAATTCGTAGACTCAGGGACTACTTGTTTAGTCCTGAGGACTACAAAAACATCTGCCTAGTCCTCAGGACTAATGCATGTGGTTCTAAGGACTAATTCATTGATTGATGTCTAATGTAGTTGTGACTAGGGATGTAGTCCCCAGGACTTCAAATTTAGTCCTGAGGACTACTTCTAAGTCCCCAGGACTACTCTGTGTAGTCCCAGGGACTAAAGATACAGTCCTGGGGACTAGAACATTGTCCTTGGGACTAGAGACACAGTCCTTGGGACCAATGCCCTAGGCCCCAGGGGTGCCTGTCAACATGTTTGTACAGTCAAATAGGTATAGCCCTGGGCGCAAAAAAGCAGCCATTGTTCCATAGTCCCTGGGATGGAACATTAGGCCTGAGGACTGTATAGTGGTCCTCAGGACTAGTCAGTCCAGGACTAGACCATTATATCTGTAGTCCGCAAGACTATAGAAACAGTCATGGTCCCCTGGGGACTAGATTCATAGTCCCAGGGCTACCTCTGTTTGGTCCTGAGGACTAAATATATATACTTACCTAGTCCTCAGAACTAAAGTAAAGTCCCCAGGACTATTATCTGTAGTCCCTAGGACTTTCAGTGTCTTTTTTTCAGCCTGGAATGGTAGTCCTGGGGATTAATAAACAGTCCTTAGGACTAAATCTTTACTCCTCAGGTCTAAATCTTTTGTCCTTCAGACTAGATCTTTAGTCCTAGAGACGCAAGATGTAGTCCTGAGGACTAGACTTTAGTCCTCGGGAGGTCCACTACACATTCATGATGATTAGATGTTAATCCTGACCTGTAGTCCTAGGGACTAAAAGTGTAGGCCTTGGGCTGGAGAAATGGTGCTGAGGGCTAGAAATCAATCAAGGCCTCCTCAGGACTAGACTGTAGTCCTCGGGACTACATCCATAGTCCTGAGGACCACACATTAGTGCTGACGACTTGAAAATTACATTTTCAGTCCTCAGGACTAAAAGGGTAGTCCCTAGGACAGGCTCTAGTCCCCAAGACTAGAAACCTGGAAGGCATTGGCTATTGGAATTTCAGAAATGAGTGTGTGTCTTCTACTAGCGGTAGTCCTCAGGACTATGCCCCCATCCGCACCGCGTCTGTCTGCGCGTAGTCTGCGCGTATCTACGTCAGCGCGGACGCGGCAGGCGCTGTAGCCCTGAGGACTAGCTAAACCGCTGTCATCGGTATCCTGCAAACTCTCACGGCGGTACAGAGATGAGAGTTTAGTATTCTAAGCTAGCTCTGACGGGCGATAATATCAGATGTCAAGCAATTTTACTCAATCAAGGGATAGCCTGTGCGTTATTCGGGACAGCGTCTCTTTAGAAGTATCACTAATGCAAGTACTTACCCATGAACTGCTTATCAGATTCATTTACAAACTCATTGTTGCTCTGTTTGCGACGATCCATTTTCGTTAAATGTCAATGTTTGGTTAGAAACGAGTGTTGTGTCCCGGGAGAAATAGCCGCAATAATCTTTGGTTGTAGTTGGTCATGTACTCAGCAGGTGGCAGCACAGCAGTTCGCGCCATCCGCTCAGCGTTTCGCCAGCGTTTCCTTGCAGCTGGCGCGTCCCCTCTCTCCCTTTGTCTGCCCTTTTGTCAAAGACTGCTTATATAGTAGGCCTATACACCATGGACCTACTACGTCTCTATGTGCGAATAACTCCCAGATCCCCCCCTAATCAAATAGCCCAATAGGCCTACTGGTACCGGTACCCTAATCGAGGGTGACACCCCCCCCCCCCCAAGAGAGTGGTCATTTACTCATTAGCCTGATTAGGCCCTATATATGCCTGTTTATCAACAGGTGGACAGGTGGCTGGGGTGTTTTCACATGGAGCAAAAAGAATGTACCGGGTACGTCCCCTCGATTTTGTTGTGCCCCCCATCCCCCCATGCTATACTTGCTAGAGACGCAAAAAGATTTTTACTTCCCCCAAGGGGTCAAACTCTTTACGCCTCCCCCCTATCGAGGGGTCAAACGTTTTTACACCAACCCCCTCAAACCCACCACCCCAAGCCCCTGTTTATAAATCACAATAACTACCGAACTCCCTAAAATACACCACCTTATACCCTCTGGGCATGGGCCTAGAACTAGTAGGCCTAGGCCTAGCACAGTAGCAGGCGTGAGGCCACTCAAAAAAAAACTTAAAAAAAAAACAAAAAAAACTTTTCATCATCAAGCCATATGGCAAAAGTAATAAGGATGAATTTTATCTATTTTATTCATTTATTTCCCCTTAGCAATTGCTGCTGGTATGAATAATTTTAAGCGCATTTTAAGAGCAATGAAGTTATCATATAACGTAACATTTTAACTTGTGAAAATGATCATCAATGAAAGGCACATGATGAGAAACACGTTCTGGTCAAAATGTCTCTTGTCAAGATATAAATTTGCCTATTCAAGCACTGAGACGGGCTGGAGGGGGCGAGCCTCGCCCACCCCGATTCTTCCTCTTCTTTTATACCCCACCATATCTTTAATGCCCCTATTATATACACATCCACGTATCAGGTATACTCATATTTTTTTCCACATGACCTCAGGACCTCATGATTTTGGAAGGGTGTCTATGTAAATAACTATAATGGGCAATTGTTCTGGACAGGAGGGTATTATATTTTGGGGTCGTAATTGTTCTTAATAAAGGCCAAATCCCACAATGTGAAAAATGGGTCTGAAATGTCTGTGATTCTGGATATCGGCAACATTGGACTCTTGCCAATTTCCTAAATCACAAGGGGACTCACTGCACTTCTTACCACTCCAAATCCGACTATAGCTGATAGTAGCAGGGGAATCTCTGTGATTTTCATTACTGCACAGATGAGTTGCTAGAATGATTCACAGAAATAGAGTATTTGATATTAAAATCACAGTTGTCTCTGACTATTTTCTGTGGTTTGCAATGGTCTCCTGCATAGCATAAACAAATGTAGCTTGCATAAATCACAAGCAGAACCCCATTATGACTGTAGTATGTGGAACTTGGCTCCTGATTTATCAAAGACACACCTCTTATGATTTCCTAGAAACTGTTATTTTCCTCTAAATCACAGGGATTTTGAGTCTATCACAGAGATTTCAAGCCCTTTGTGAATAAAATATCAAAAACTTTTGATGTACTATACTCCCTAAATACCAGCACTTTGACAGGGATTCTTAGCCTTTATAGGTCTTCCCTATATGATATTACCACCCCAATATCGGCTAAACACCCATATATCCTATTTCACAACAATTTCCCGACCATTTTCACGTTGTGGGATTTGGCCTTAAGAGATGCTATATAGTTTGCATCAAACGCCATGTAACCATAAAGCAGTAGCAGCTCACCCCACTGAATTATTAAGACATTCAGATATCATACGTTTAGGGTGGTCCATTAGGATAGACATTTAGCACTCAGCGTGGTAAAATCAGCCCCGGGTCATTAAGGAGCGTTACATATAATAAACCCCTCGACCTATCCCTTGAGGGGCCCACCTTAATCGGCTATATCAAATCCTCCTGCCTCTGGTATACATGCGTGGGTATCAGCTTTGTGTTGGAACTTTTCTTTTGGTTCATGTCGCTATTGTATGAAGTGGCATTGAAACGCACGTTATAATACAAAACGATCATAGTCTAAAAGGAGGCTATGACGTTGAGTGAGTGAGTAATAGATGTTTAACGCCGTTTCGACAGCTAAGGTCATATTCATGGCGAGAACGACATTACACAATTTCACAGAGGAATGTGTCAGTGCCCGCGCATATGTGCACCACACACATCCTGAGGGGATAGGAAAGATAAGAAGTAGACCCTTTTAAGTGGGCTAGGGAAGCCCAGGCTATGACGTTGTAATACCTACCAGAAGGATTGTGGGAGGCGTGTACTCGGCGTGCTCGTGTGGGAATCCACCAACCCCCTTCCCGAACTGTTATAAAAATGACCACTCGTATACGTGGGTGTAAACCCTGGTTGGATATATTGACCGAGAACCAATTTACAACCCTACTTCCACACTTTTTTTCTTATCCTTTCTACATTAAGGAATTAGGCCCTTCGACAAAGACTTAGTGGTGTGGCTCTATGGTAAGGGAAAATCAATCATTCTGATTGTGTTCGAACATGAAAGGAAATAAATACTATACCGGCAATGTTGTAGAATCAAAGGTACCATATATATATGGTTCTTTCAGATCGACCCCGAAGATGAAAAAATACTCTAAAAGATAAGATAATAGTGATTGATTTAGCATGAACCCAATTCACGAACATGGCATAGCTTTTATTTTATGTGAATAACTTCTTCCCATAGAGATAGCATTGCAGGGCCGATCCGCACACCCCCAGTGGCGTAACGTGTGCCGATCCACCACAGCGGCCGATCCACCACTGCAGCCTATTTACATTGGCGTGGCGACACCTAATCAATATCATAAGCACACCCATTAGCTATTGGAAATAGCTCTAGATTCACGTAGCAGGGCGAGTGTCATAAGAATATATGGAAAGGCAGATACTGGTACTATTGGTATGCACAGTCAGCATAAATAATTGTATTCATAGCGGATATATAAGAAATTGGCAGGAACACTAGCCTTCTGTACCCCTTATGTACTATTGTATTGCATCGTCAGCTATTGGTTGTTAATAGCAGGAACCCATGATTCATATTCGATTCACATGTAGTCATCGTATGACAGGTGGCGATTCATAAGACGAAGAATGAACATGCAGAGGTATGTTTTGTGTTAGAGGCATCAGCCTGGTGACCAAAACACTTATCAATATGCTCTTTTAAATTTAATAGCGGTAGCACTTGCATTAGCTATATCATTAGAACATGATTTACATGTACCCTTAAAGAATAAGAGAAAAGACAGGCCTACTAGTGTTCTTTCAAAACAGATTATTACTCTGAATTTAAAACGATCGACTCATCCTGTTTGTTCTGTCGTTTTTCTTTTTCTTTGTTTTTCAATGAAAGAAATTTCTTTCAACTTCATTAATCGACCCCCATGTCCATGTACCAGGTAGTCATCTGGAAGCCAGATTCATGTACTACTTACGCGTGTAGCCGGCTTATGGCAGGGGCCCCTTTTTCACCTGTCTCTCACATATTTATGCTATTCCCGAGGCCTAAACGTGTTTTGATTTCCTCTTTTTTTATCCCACGTGTGTGAATAGGGCACATTAGCGTGTAAGGCACGCCGACACATTCATCTGTGAAACTGATGTGTATATAGTGTAGTTTAATCGTCATGAGTTTGACCTCAGCTCTCTATATATAGGGCCTATTTAAGGCAGGGATCACAGATTCTTACACTACTTACATGTAAGCAGACCTATGGTCAGCTTATGAAAGGAACCCGTAATTCATATACCACTTAAATATAAGAAGGCCTATGCTCAGCTAATTGCAAGAACCCCATATTCCCACACTATTCACATTTGTTCAGACTGAAGTTTAGCTCATGGCAGGCAACCATTATAGATTACCTACGCACATATAGGACGATGGCGAGGTAAGGCGGGAATCCCAGATTCATATACTACCCACAGGTATCGGCAGCCCAGTGGTAATCCTTTTTCATGAACCCTAGATTCATATACTACTCACGTGTAGGCAGGTCTGTGGTCGGCGAATAGCAGGGCCCTTGTCCTTGACTCATTATAAGATAAACCCAACTCACACGAGAGCCAGATTCTTATACATAGCCAGGCCTAGGCCATGGTCAGTTCATGCTGGGAACCCCTGATTCTTAAACTACTCACATACAGTGAGGCCCATTGCCAGCTAAGAGCAGGAACCATGCATACACCCTGTGAATACGCCGCGCGGCTTATACTATATATAGATCATTTCAAACACAGGGGCAGGGGACAGCTTTAGTGTTGTGTCCACAGGTGTACAATCGGTCGGAATAATATGAAAAAAAAAATCGGCGGATCAGCAAGATTGCCATTGATGGCTGGATGATCTCACATGGTAGTAGACACTGTCCAATGTTCACCCCATGAACTGGATGCTCACTGGTGGTTTACCGAGCCTATAATGATATCGAGAACTATTGGGAACCTGCACGGACAATCTTGACAGGTACAATCACACTCCTGATGCCTCTAACCATTAGATGGGAGCCCTGGGTTCTCAACTTACTACTTCCCTGTGTAATGTGTATGCTGATACAGCAGATGATTTCATGTAGGACGGAATTCAATAAGGACACCATATATATTCATTGAAAGAAGGTATACACTGATGGCTAGCTCGATATATCACATGGCACAATCATCAAATAGAAAGAAAAGAGAATATATATTTACTATCTAAATTAAACTATCCTGTTATGCAATCATAAAGAAACACTACAGTTGTATTATAAACCTTAGCACCAGTCAGGAAAGTTATGAACATGAATCTGCACATTCAACATAAAAGATGATATATACGATTGTCTATTGTAAGTGTATCCAGATGGGGCTGTTGAAATCACTCAGAGAAAGAACTTTCAATTGAAAAGTTTCTATAACCTTCCTGCTGACGCCCCCACAATTTGTGCATTCTGAATTCCTGAAGGTACTGCAAATCTATTGGATACCAATTACAGGGGTTGAAATCCATCTGCAGAAACGCCTACCATGCACCTTCTTCTTCATTGGACCGGGTGAAATTCTACACCTCAGCCAACTAGTCGTCTGGGGATCTCTTATTGGTTATGTACAAGAGATGATATGGAATTGCAAAGCCTGACTTCCCCTGTGGACCCCTTTATAAGGGAACAATCCCTTAGTCAAGCTGGTCATGAAAAAGAACTGCTAGGGAATGCAGCTTTCTGCCAAGTCAGCCACCCTCTTCAGTGGCAGGGCGAGAAATACCGTGGAAGAAAACTAAAAAGAGGGTGATAGGGGTGAGGGTAGTATGTCAATGGGTGCCCACCTTGCTGAGTAGGGTCCTGGTACCAGGTTTGATTGTTCAACCGGTCTGACCAGGATACGGAAACGGCATCGAGACAGGCAAAGCTAACATTGGCAGCGCGATATATGGTAAAGGTAGACAGCCGCTAGGGTAAAAAGAAGTCCCTAGACAAATCTGGTTGTCTGGTTGTCACCCCTCTCCTCAATGAATATAACGCGCCGTGGAGGAAGCGGTAAGAGGGGCGAGCAGGGGCACATGATATCCAGATATTGTAATTGTATCCAGATGGGGCTGTTGAAATCACTCAGAGAAAGAACTTTCAATTGAAAAGTTTCTATAACCTTCCTGCTGACGCCCCCACAATTTGTGCAATCTGAATTCCTGAAGGTACTGCAAATCTATTGGATACCAATTACAGGGGTTGAAATCCATCTGCAGAAACGCCTACCACGCACCTTCTTCTTCATTGGACCGGGTGAAATTCTACACCTCAGCCAACTGGTCATCTGGGGATCTCTTATTGGTTATGTACAAGAGATGATATGGAATTGCAAAGCCTGACTTCCCCTGTGGACCCCTTTATAAGGGAACAATCCCTAAGTCAAGCTGGTCATGAAAAAGAACTGCTAGGGAATGCGATATATGGTAAGGGTAGACATCCGCTATGGTAAAAAGAAGGCCCTAGACAAATCTGGTTGTCACCCCTCTCCTCAATGAATATATAAAGCGACGTGAAGGAAGTGAGGGGTGAGCAGGGGCACATGACATCCATCCCATCTCTTTATGTACATATTTTCAAGTGCTATCTTTACCGTCTGTAGTTGGCTAAATATGTTTAAAATTCTAATAGATGATATGCTAAAGCCTATCAAATAAACTATTTGAGGTAGTTGTGAAAAAGAATGTCCAATTGACAGAATTAGATTTTCCAGGCGTATTTTACAAATACTGTTTCTGCTATAGAACACCTTGAAACCACAAGAGGCGAAATGAACTGATAGGCCTGGATTGACAGGTAAAAAGGCCTGTTATATAGCATTGACTACTTAAACATTAGTTTAAATTCGCACTTGAATTTCTAAAGGAGGTTGAATCCTGATGGTGTTGCAGCTTTTCAAAAGATACAGAGCTGTCATTTTTGTTGGTAACCTAAGATGAAGAGGAATGCACTCCATTCCCAAACAGGGTAATCCCCCTCTTCTGATAAGGTTTACTCTAGAGGTATGACTAAATACGACAGGCCACATAAGGGTAATAAACTGTCACGACAGTCACATTAACCAATCCATACAGAGGGACTGTGTTCCCAACATGTCAAGTAATCCCTTTCAATATGTAGCTCACATCTAATTGCCGATCCTTTTGAATGTAGTTGCAACAGGTTTCTATCACGTGCATACGGTGAAATTATTCAAGACTAAATGAATATATCAATAAATAGGTATAATAATCTGATTGAGCTACAATTAAAATTAGACTTGTTCCAATAAATTTAAGTATCAGAGATCACGCAGCCTACGATCTTCGCAGGGTGCAACTGAGTGTGGGAGGTGCGGCAGCAAATGCAAAGACCACACATTCTTATTAGTCCAGCAGAATGGTGAAATGTGTGTGCATTTTATCATAGAAGTGTATAACTTGGTACACTGGGGTATTTTGATATGCTCTTTCAAACTAGAGTAAGGGCCAAGCTCAATTTTTCCAATATGGCTACCAAATCCAAGATGGCCGCCATTGTCTGATTTGTTTCAAGATTGTTTCCCCAAAACACAAACTGTTCAGTACACATCAAACAAAACCATGAACTGAGGCTTGGAAGACACAAAAAGGTGTTGCTGTGATAATGTTTGGCCATTTCTCTCAATTTAAATCCAATATGGCTGCCAGACATTGGTCTCAAATTCATAATAGGGATGTCTACTATGCAGACATCACTATAGTAAATCTGTGATTCATCTTGGATATTATCCTCTATAACCCCATCTGAAAGTCAAATTTGACATTTACATAGTAGTGTTTGCTGGTTTTGCAAACCAAGATGGCCACTAATGAGTTTAGTACACATCTGAACCCCTATATCTTTGTATATCATAGTGTAATGGTTCGAGATATGACAATATCAATCAAAACCAGACAAGGTAGCTCGGGTTAGTGCAACCGGCACATGTTTATTTCTGATGTTACATAACCCAGCAAATTGTCGTTATCTGTCACCATGATTGGTCATCAATGGTGACTCCTTTTTGAGTGATAACTCACTGTGTCATCTTTTGCCACTGTGTGTCAGTCTCACATGGCATGGCGAATTATCACAACAGGCGCCAACATGATCTCACTCAGTGAGTGAGTATGTGCCACCCCTTGTCATCCCTCACAAAGCATGGTGACTTAACACCACCATCGCCAACATGGATCTCAATCACTGCGTGAGTATGTGCCACTGCCTGTCAGTTCTCACTCAGAATGGTGGCTTATCACAACCATCGCCAACATGGATCTGACTCACTTTGTGGTCATGTACCACTTCCAGTCAGTTCTCACTCAGAATGGCGACTTATCACCAACATCGCTAATATGGATCTCACTCCCTGCATGAGTATGCGCCACTCCCAGTCAACTCTCACTCAGAATGGCAGCTTATTACTACCAGCGCCGACATAGATCTCACTCACTCCGTCAATATGTGCCAAGTGATGTTTGTCAACTCTCACTCAGAATGGCGACTTTTCACCTGCATTGCCACATGGCTCTAACTCACTGCATGAGTTTGTGTCACCCCTAGTTATTCTTCTCTCAAAATGGCGACTTATCACCATCATCGGTGACATGGATGTCACTCGCTGTGTGAGTGTGTGCCACTGTCATCAACTCTCACACAAAATGGCGACTTATCACCACCATTGCCAACAGTGGTCTCACTCAATGCGTGAATTTGTGTCACTCCTAGTCAATGCTCTCTAAGGATTGCATCATCTGTCACTCACTCTCACTCAGAATGGCAACTTATCACCACCATTGCCAAAGTTGTTGAGACAGCACCACTGTTCAACATGTAGCCTATCTACGAAGTGTGGGCATGAAGTATAAGTCCCATATGTATCAAATGTGCTTTGTTTCACACTGATTTCCATGTAATACTTCAGAGTTAAATCAAACAAGATTATATAGAGAAAATATCAATTAAATCTAGATAGAGGTATCTCTAAAATGAAAGCAACTATCCATAAACACCTTTTCTCTGGTTACAGGAAAAATACATAGGGAAATATCTACATGAACACCTTGTCTGTGGTAAGAGGGAAGATACATATATATTGCAATACCTTCTCTGGCAAAACATACTTTGATCTGGCAGATGTCAGGCTGCATGATTACCAATGTCGATGATCATGAGCTTTTCATCTAACAAGGTGAGTGATCACCATCACTGGTGAGTCTGAGTGATCACCACTCTCGCCATCCATGGTACACCAGCGCTATGACATGGTGCACATTTCATCTAGCGAGGTGAGTGATCAACCGCCTTGCCATCCCTGGTGAGTGCGAGTCATCACCATCCTCGCTAACCATGGTGAACGTGCACTATGGTATGGTGTGCGTTTCATCTAGCGAGGTGAGTGATCACTCGTGTCACCATCCCTGGTGAGTGTGGGTGATCAAGATCCTCACCATCTGTGGTGAATCTGTGCTATCACAAGGTACGCGTTCCATCTAGCGAGGTGAGTGATCACCCGAGTGACCATCCCCCGTGAGTGTGAGTGATCACAATCCTTGCCATCCGTGGTGAATGTGCATTATAACATGGTGTGCGTCTCATCTAGCGAAGTGAGTGATCACTCATGTTGCCATCCCTGGTGAAGATGAGTGATCACTCATGTCGCCATCCCTGGTGAGGATGAGTGATCATGATTCTCGCCATCCCTGGTGAACATGCACTATGATGAGGTCGCGTTTCATCTAGCGAGGTGAGTGATCACCCGCGTCACCATCCCTGGTGAGTCTGAGTGATCACCATCCTCGCCATCTGAGGTGAGCCCATGTGATCACCACCATTGTTATTCCTGTTGATCTTGTGCTATAGCGACGTCGTGTTCCATCTAGCGACATGTGTGAGCCACTTCACACAGGTTGACGAGGACTCACGACAATTTGCTTGGAGGGTTCGAAGTAGTGCTATAAGTATAGCTCGGTAAGCAAGGTGTTGCTCTGGCCATAGCCAGGAGCCAACTAACTTCCTACACGGTCTCAGGTAGGAACTGGAGTAGGGCGACCAGTGCTGCCATCACCCCACAGCAGCCAGAGATCAAAGCGACCTCTGGTCCTACCAGTGGTAGTCGCAGCGACTGACCTGCCCTCTCGAATAGGAAGCTCGAACTATATAAGACGCTCCTGGAGCCCCTACAATAGTATTGTTACAGATGCAAGTTATTTTTCCCCAAATTACAAGCTGGTTACTTCTTATAAAACAAAACTAAACCAGTGCACTGGCCCTTGATAGACCAATGATATTTTTTGTAATAATTATTTATGGGTAGAGCTATAAAAATATGAAGTGGGATGAGTATAATATAAAAAAACGTTGCCATGGCAACCATTTGAAATGAAGTGGCTCTCTAAAGTGTCCGTCCGAGTAACCAAAATAGGAACCAATGGATATTTTTTACTTTAACCCTTCGCTTTCAGGAAATATGTGTTGTAAGTTAGTTATTTTGGGGTTTCTATCAATGAAACATATATTGGCAATGATTTATGTACTTTGGTGTAAGGACTAGGTTGTTATTCACTTAATACTGAATGCAAAACTAATGAAAATATACCCAATTTTCATGTTAGTTTTCCAACTCAAGAAAATATGCTTACTTTGCTTATAGCCTACTTTCTACATGGACTTAAACCCCCACTATTCATTATACCTGTATTATGGCCAAAAGGCTGTACTTTCATCTGGTATATGGCACTAGTACCACAAAAATCTGTGGACAGCTCTATAGTTGCATGGGAAACAACTGTCTGTATAGGCACACAGCCCTAACCATGTAGTTTTATATGGTGAAAAAAAATCATGTAAATCGGCCAATTATGAGAAGGAAAAATAAAATGTACGCTGAAATCGTTTTCCCAAAAAGACCACATATTCATGATATCTACTGGTTACTCAGACAGACAGGACCCTTTTTAGCATTTTTGGTCTTTCATAAGTAAAAATAGTACCAGAGGCCTGATTTTTGTTGACTTCACCAGGTAAACACAAGTAAATTTTAGGAAAAGCTGAACACTTTTGTTATTTATGTGCTGATTTATTGAATATACAGGCCAGTTACTTGGGAGCACAGGGTGGTTACTTGGGAGGACAAGCCTGTGAAGCTTCATAGCCATACCCTGGCAATACTATTTCATGTACAACTCCACTCTTTTTTTATTCAAGAACACACATATAGCATTAACCTTTAGTCAAGAAATTAAAATCATATGTGTAATAAATAATTTTCTATTAGGAATAATGTGTAGTGGTTACTCGCCCGGACATCCCACTTCGCCAATGGTTTTTTGGTCCTTAAAAGGTGAAAAATGGGATTAGAAAGCTGGTCTTTGGCCCAAATTGTGCCCAATACCATAGGCCATTAGGGAATAATAGTGGAAGTCCAATGCCTATAGGCATTTTCTAGAAATTTGGCAAAACTTTTGACCCTTCAGAGGCTCCTGTGAGACCCAAAAATCATTTTTCCCTATGATAATGGGTGTCCCTCTCAAGATCTCATTGAGATCTATCAGGTAAACAACAAAAAACATACATACAATACCTTTGGAAAGGATCCCAGCCTGGAACAATGTAAATTTTGTCCGTGCCCACTTTTGGTGAGAAGAGACCATGAACTGAGGCTCAGAGGACACAAAGAACTTTGCTGTGATAGCATTTGGTAATTTTTCTCAGTTTAAATTCAATATGGCTGCCAAATATTGGTCTTACATGTATGCTGTTGTCTTATGTCGAGACAACATCATGTAGCACATCTTTGAAACATCATCCACTGCAGCTTATAGTGAGCTAATTCATAATAGCAAGCTATGTTCATTATAAATCAGATATCTTCACATCTAATCATCCCATAATACAAGTGACATATATCTTAGTTCCCTCGAGTTGAACTACCCCCAGTGCAGTTACCCTCACAAACAAGGTATGAAAGCCTATGCTCACATTCATTTTAAACATTAAAATTGCCCTTGGCAGGTCAAAACATTGTACATGGGAGTGGTAACTTCCCACACTTGCATCTTCAAGTTAATCCTAAATCATGACAAAACCTCCATTTTGTGAGTTCGTGATAAAGTTTTAAAAGGTCTGGAAGTGTAGTCCATACTGGGGTCTAGTATTATTTGATTTCTCCTTTTGCCGTCAATTGGTCTGTATACATTTATCTCTATGGCCTCAACTCTTGATGATATCTCTTAGGTTATGTGAATGGAACAAATATGTTCTCAGCATAATCCCCAAAAGTCCTTGCATCACTCATCAGTCTTAGAAGATCCGCAACTGCACTTGGTACAGTAGCTCTGGGAGGGCTAACAAAAGACATGCAAGTATATCTGACAATTTTGCCAGTGCAGCGTTCTCCAACTTTAGAAAGAGATGGTGAATAAGACTCACTCTTCTGGTTGAAAGATTTATCAAGAACCCCATCTCTCACTCTACAAGGATATACAGTTTTGAGAAGAGGGAGCAATGATTCCTCAGAGATATGCTTCCTGGTCAGCTGACGTTGTGTGTTTGGTTTGACAGTCAAGAATTGCCAGGTTACCTCTCAAGTCTATTTTCAACATGCTGTAAATGCTTCTGTTCTAACTCCTTGGCTGTTTTCATAACAGCTACCCTGACAAGGTTATTCAAATGTCTAACACAGGCATGTTCCAGTTTTTGTCAACAAATGGATTGCCAAGATCCTGGATTGTCTTTGTGAGTGACTTCTTTCACAAATGCTCTATGAACAGTTTGAACCTTTCTCTAACCTGCTCATTGGGTCTGAAGTTGTCTTAAGGCTTGACATGGCTGCAGATTCCTTAAAACCAGATAAATACCTCCACCATCACCTTTTACAATGGCATTATGTTTCTCAGGAGCCTGGTCAAAACAATGTTTGAAAAGAAATCTTATGTCCCGTTGACCAAAATCTTGCCTTGAATTGAGCAGCCACTTCATGTTGTGTTTCGGGCTTCCCTAGCCCACTTCTAAAGGTCTATACCCTAATCTCCCGCGTAGAAGGCGCAGCTCGCGTAGAAGGCGCACCCCCAACTCAGAGAAGGCCTTTTCACGTAGAAGGCGCACGTACCTCCTCTGGATCAATTTCTGGAAAAACCCGCGTATAAGGCGCCCCCCCAACTCACAGGGGGGCTGTTTTGCGTAGAAGGCCTCCCCCTCCCCACCCCCTCCACCCTCACTATTGTACACCTCCCGGTCTGCCGCGAGTTCAAGCTGTCATCGGCACACGGTCGGCGTAAAAAAACGGCGAGCAAATCTACAGCGACCGGTCTGCCGCGGTGCTGGCTATATGAGTTCAAGCTGTCATCGGCACACGGTCGGCGTCAAACCCGCCGAGCGCCCGTCGACACCTCCCGGTCTGCCGCGCTGCTCGTGTTATGAGTTCAAGCTGTCATCGGCACACGGTGAGCGTACAGCGACCGGGCTGCCGCGGTGAGGGCTTTATGAGTCAATGCTGTCATCGGCGCACGGTCGACTTGAACCCGCCAAGCGCGTCGACACCTCCCGGTCTGCCGCGCTGAGTTCAAGCTGTCATCGGCACACGGTGGGCGTACAGCGACCGGGCTGCCGCGGTGAGGGCTCTATGAGTCGATGTTGTGAGTCGTTCAGGTAAGACCTTGAGGCGTTCAGGTAAGACCTTGAGGCGTTCAGGTAAGACTTTGAGACGTTCAGGTAATGTGTGGGGCGTCCACAGGGGCCTGGAGGTGGTGATGGGGGGGGGGGGTTGGCACTATAAATGCTGTGGCACTGCCAACTCAAAGCACCCAGCATCCAGCAGCACAACAAGCTACAACCAGTTACTACCACTCTACAACCAGCTACAACTGAATCATCATGCCACCCAAGAGGATGAAGCACAGCATCCAGTTAAAACTGAATGCCATCAAGATGGCCGAGGAGTTCTCCAACCGGAAGTCAGCTGACCACTTTGGGGTCAATGAGTCAATGGTCCGGAAGTGGAGGAAGGTAAAAACTCTTGAAATGTTATTTTTTGGCATAAATGGACATTATTGGCACAATGTCATGATTAATGGACATTTTTGTAATTTTTATGAGATTTATTGGCACAATTTCGTGATTAATGGACATTTTTGTAATTTTTTTAAGATTTATTGGCACAATTTCATGATTAATGGACATTTTTGTAATTTTTTGGTGATTTGTTGGCACAATGTCTTGATTAATGGACAATTCAGTTATTTATTGGCACAGTGCTGGTAAATCAGAACTAATCACATACTTCAGTCCATTAATAAGGTTATTGTGGCAATAAAAACTGAATTTTTAAATTTTTTTTTAATTGCCCTAAAGTACACAACTATACATGTTAAGAACTCAAAATTAATATTAGATTGATATATAAAGGTTAGCTAATGATTTTGGGTTATTTTCCTTGGCCACATCAAGCAGTCTCCCAATTGAAAGTCAGAAAAACCCGCGTATAAGGCGCACCCCCAACTCAAGGCAATTACTCTCCCGCGTGTAAGACCCAGTCACGATCTGATTAGTGTATAAGACGCGCCTTCTACGCGGGAGATTACGGTATCTCCTCTTTCCTATCCACCTGGATGTATGTGGTGCACATAATATTATGCGTGGGCACTGATACATTCCTCGGTGAAATTGTAATGTAGTTCTCACCATGAATATGACCTTAGCTGTCGAAATGGTGTTAAACATCTATTACACACTCACTCATGTTGTGTTTACTTCAGTAGGATCATGTACAGATAAATAGGCTGCCAATGACTGTATAGCTAAGATTATCAAGAGCAAGATCCAGGGAATCAACTTCTCCAGATTCCAAATACAACTGGAATTTACCTTCCCATTGAGATTTGATAAACCTAAAGACAGTGAGTCTTGGTTTAGTGTGGTTGCCCAGCCCTGAGAATGTGGGCTGTTGATCCAACATTTTTCAAAAAATTTGACATTACTGTTCTGAGCTCTTAGGGTCATCCTCATAGGCATGCTTCATGAGAATGTGGTGGCTGACTGCTGGTATACTCAGTGTGAATGCCTGGAGCATGTGACTTGAGGAGAGAAATTCAGCAAATTCTGCTTTACCAGGACCTGCAATATCTGCATTTTACAAAAGCACTGGTCCATCCATAGCCAGTGACCAAGAATCCTGAAGGCTGCCATCTCAATAAACAGACCATATTGAAAAGAGAAACACATTGTAAACACACAAAACATATTGTTTTTCATATTTCAAAGTACAGTAATACCCTGGATGTATGACATGGCTTATATTCCCGGGGACCCCTGCTGCACCTTATAGGATCAGCCAAATGTAGGTGTTTGATGTGTGCCTTATTGTCCACTATTCAATTAAACTGGTCTGAATAAACCCCTAGATGCACCCTGAAGTCTGGCATGAATGCAAGGTGCACCTTATATGCAGGGCAGGGTATTATAGAATATGTATTATGAACATTCATTTACAATGTAGATTCAGCATTCAGTTGTCTTGGACTTGAAGTTAGAGGGATATCACTTGTAATTGTATTCATAATTCTATCTGTAAGGACACTATGATGTACAAAGATATGAGGGTTTGGATGTATACTGAGCTCACTGGTGGCCATCTTGGATTTCAAAACCAGGAAATTCTACTAGGTAAGTGTTAGAATTGACATTCAAGTAGGCTTAAGGAGGCTAATACCCAGGATGAATCACAGATTTACCATTGAGTGATATCTGCACAGTAGAATGTTGCTAGTATACATGCAAGGCTAATATCTGGCAGGCATATTGGATTTATATTGAGAGAAATTGGTTTAACATTGTCATAACAACACTTATTGAGTCTTCCAGGTCTCAATTCATGGTTTTGATTGATATGAAATAACAAGCTTGTGATTTGGGAAAAAATTACTTGCATCTGTAACGTTACTATAATATACAAAGATATGGGGGTTCGGATGTATAGCAAACTCACTGGTGGCCATCTTTGATTGCGAAACCAGTAAACACTACCATGTTAATGTCAAATTTGACTTTCAGGTGGGGTTATAGAGGCTAATATCCACGAAGAATTACAGATTTACTATAGAGTGATGTCTGCATAGTAGAACATCAATAGTATTCATTTAAGAACAATATCTGGCAGCCATATTGGATTTAAATTTAGAGAAATGGCCAAACATCATCACAGCACCACTTCTTTGTGTCTCGCAAGCCTCAATTCATAGTTTTGTTTGATGTGTAGTGAACAATTTGTGATCTTGAAACAAATCAGACAATGGTGGCCATCTTGGATTTGGCGGCCATATTAGAAAAATTGAGCTTGGCCCTTACTCTAGTTTGAAAGAGCATATCAAAATACCCTAGTGTACCAAGTTATACACTTCTATGATAAAATGAACACACTACCATGATTCTTGCACCATTCTGCTGGACTATATCATTGTGCTAAAACCCAACACACATTCGCCCTTCTGCATGGGTCAAACTACAGCACAGTTTGCATTGGTCTTATCAAAATCCAAATATTTGTATTTACATTTGTATAGGCAGCTAGCAGATGCGTTATCAATCAATGAAATACCTCCGTCCATTCACTGCAGAATCCTTCGGGAGCAATTGGTAGGCTACCCATTGGGAAAACAGAAGGGTGTTGCTCCTATGGTAGTACTGGCTAAGAAGTGGCTCTTCTGCAGAACTGGCTTTCCATGTAGTGATAAATTTTCACTTGTGTTGCTCACAAATAGTCATCCTAGTACAGTGCTAGAAAAGGGTGATTTGAGAAGGTACCTAGTCGGGAAAAGTCAGACAGTATAGTATAGCATAGAGTGTGTGACAGAAGTAGGTACCTGATAGTGCAGCTCTTTCTATTCTAAACAAGGCAGGTGACTTTTCAGAAGCTGAGCATGATTTGTTTTGAAAAGAGGGCACATACTGACAGCTCTATCAACCATAGGAGCAACACCCTCCTGGTATAACAATGCATATCTTACCATTACACAATGTACCAGATTAAACAAAGACAAATTCTGAAAGAAAAAAAAGCAAATCATTTCCCTAACCCATGTGGTAAAACCTCAATCATAATTCCATCATAATTGATACCATCAGAAAATGCATTGTACCCTTTTCTGATTGTTTCCGCACTGCAGTGTGGTATTCCATCCAACACTTCCTTTTAAAGTAATATTCATTCTGGAGAGATGTACTGACCAGTAACAAAACTAAGCAGAAAACAAATTATTACCAAATCTTATTACAAAGGGATTAAGCACAAATAGGTTTTGTAATAAGACAAATCTAAATGGGCGTTGGGACATAGAACATATAATGTATATTAATACGTGTCAATCCCTATAATATTTGATTAATGAGGTCATGTTTTTAGACCTGTTGGTAATAAAAGCTTGTAAATTAGGTATTAACTTGACATTTACTCCCAGGTCATTCCAGAGATGATAGCATTTATATCTGAGAACATAAGACTATTTCTGCCTGTCCTCTTGACACAGGTCATAATATACCAGCTGCAATCCCCCAAGTAACAGGTGTGCTGTTGTGTTGACATGTATCATCATAGATGTGGAAAAGACACCTTCTTTGTGGCATTTTGGGCTCTTGCGGTATCAGTCTATGAGGTAAACTATAAATACGACGTATATCCATTTCTATCAATATCACTTTGCGTTTTCTTTACGAGCTGTTGTTCTCCCAGACACCACAAAGGTCACACTTTTGCCATAATGCTATGTAGATATCCACGAGGGAGTTTCTAAGAGATTGGAATTGAGTTCTGTTGGAGGTGCAATTCCCAAAACGAAACTGACTCATCTAGGGGAATGGGTTCTCTCTTGTGTTGCCAAAAGGTAATTTGTGAGAGAGGTAGTTTAGGAGTTCAGAATCAGTGTGTACTTGCAAAGTAAGAACCCATTCAGTTATTATTTCTATCGATGAATCCGACATGTAATTCATCCGTTATCTGCTAGGTGGCAGCACCTTCTATGGACATATGCATTGTATTGTGAAGCATGTATTTAATTATGAACAATAGAGATTTTACAATATTATTTTTTCAATTTCTGTTTCATATTATTATTTTTTAGATTGGCTGATCGAACTTGGGGAACCTCCAGCTTTTGATGAGCTCATGCCACAAACCCTAGCTCCACTCTTAATGAGATTTTGTGCTGAAGTTCGTCAAAAGAATGGCACAGAATACCAGAAGAAGTCTCTCCTTTGTATCAGAGCAACCCTTCACCGCCATCTTACAATTAGTCCCTACAGTGTTAGCTACAACCTTATGAGTGACCCTGTGTTTGCTCAGGCTAACAGTACCTTAGTAGGCCACATCAAGGTGAATAAGCATGCTGGCCTTGACCATTCAACCAGCTATGAGGCCAAAACCGATGATGATGAGAAGAAGATGTATAGCACTGGCACCCCGAGCAATGATGATCATGGATCGATCGATCCAACCTCCCTTCAATAAAAGGTCTATTACGAAATGTTGCTCCACTTTGGCTGTAGGGCCAGAGAGGGGCTTCATGATCTTCAGAAAAAAACTTTTTTTATTTGAGAAAGATTTCACAGGTAAAAAATATATGCTACATTGTCATTCCATTCCCTTGAGAAAAATCATCAAGGCCTCAGCGACAAGGAGGGTGAGCATGAGGAGAGGATGTACCCCACAGATCTCCCAGATTGCCCTGTAAAAACCTCACTTTTTATTTGTCCAAGTTGCACCCTGAACAGGACAGTTTTTTCCAGACCCCAATAAAGTGCAACTTCAGGCTCTCAAACACATGGTATACAAAGACTGCGGTATGAGTCAATACCATAGGCAAATTCATGTTTTCAATAAGTGTGAAGGCAGCCCTCAGCAAAATTTACACTAATCATTGTGTGAGGGTGACCGGCACGACCAAATTAAGGAAGCAAGGAGTCGCGGCCAAAGATATAAAGTCTGTGACGGGCCATCGTTCGGAGTCATTGATTGATTTCTACTCGAAGACTCCGGACGATGTCCATCAAGACATGTCTCGTAAATTGGCAGGAGTCAACAAGAAAGATGAAATTTCTATAAGTCAAACCAATGTGATGAATGTCCAGGCTGGACACAATGCTGGTTCACTGTTCTACTGCAAAAAAAATAATAACCGCTCCCTTCCAAAATTCACTATAGATGGCGCATGGATCACATCCCCATGCCTCTTAGCGTCATTTTGTATCCAAGTCTTTTCCTATATACGCCGCGGCCACTGTCTCATCGTAAACAAAATGGCAGGTCACCACACCAGTCTACCGCTTCGAAAATATTTTGGCTCAAAAATCCTAAATAAGGTAAATAATGAACTCAATTTCAACGTTAGAAGGTAAAACTTTTTAGTATTTGTCATTCATCCACCGCTCAGTGCGTAATTTTCTTTATTTTTTTAGATACCACCAGCAATCAGTCAGTGTCACTATGCTTATCCCAGATGACCCTAAAGTGGCAATTTTTGTCATAGAGTGATAAAAATTGATAAGTAGACTAATATATGACCAAAATAATATGCCCTGTTCAAAATTTCGGACCTTTATCTGTACCATGTCCATAGATATGAGGGATTGCTTACCGTCCTACATGTAGGGCAGTAGGACTTAGGACTACTGCCTTTTGAAATTTGTGTTCTTTTGGTTGCCATGGAAACCGCAATTCCTGTAGGAGAGTGACAGAAACTGACAAATAAGCTTATATATGGCCATTTATGCCATACAAGAAATTTCAATGCTTTAGCTATAGCGGATCCTAAGATTAGCACTGTCCTACATGTAGGACAGTAGTACTTTGGGCGTCTGTCTCCTCTGAAAAGGGCCAAATCTTTACTAGTAGTAGATGTTTTGGGACATGTGTGTAATGTCATAAAAGTACCTAAGAATACCCATATGGAGCACTTTTGGAAGCCCTGAGCCTAGAACATTTTACTTCCATATCTGTTAAGTATACTTGCGGATATAGACCTCTTCCCTTAATGACACTTAGGCGTCCTACATGTAGGACAGTAGGGCTATCTGGGTTATTCACGGATGTCAATTTGGGTGCCTCTCTCCCAACATATAGGAACTCGTTTTATCCATTTTAAGCACGACAAATCATTCATTTTCTGGATAAACATGGTATAAAAGGTGGGAAGTCGCTTGCCAGGTTTAAAAGAGCGGGTATCTGGAAGGTGAGTTAGGTAACCAATCTTTTTGAAACACCCTCCTGCATTTGGGACAGAGGGATTGATCCATAACTATGCCATCATAAACTCATCATAATGTTTATGAAAAGTTCCTACGTGATTTTATTGAGTTGAGTTTGAAAGTTTTTCATTGCTTCATGATCACACTTTGGTTTTGGTGTGACAAGCAATCTGTTTCCAACATAACCCTTTTCATAATCTAAAGATTATGTTTTTATCAATTTACATGGATCCAGGAGAAAACCTCCTATAATCTTACCACCAATAAAGAATACAATAATAACATACATTTACGTTAGTCTACTATTCATCATCTGATTCTTGACACAACTGTCTTTTGCAATGTTATTTTCCCTCTTAACCTTGGATCTGATACATCAGTGACTCGCTTTTGAAATATATGACATGTGTTTTGCAGCCTACGCTGGACCCCGCAGGTATTTGAGGGCATGATATCCGCTGGCCATATCTGATGACATTCTCCCCAGATCATGGGGAGAAGTACTCTTGAACTCCACTAGATGGGAGTATTACTATTCTCCAATCACAGACTAAGTTGAAACATCTGTATAGGAGAGACAGGTTGACCATTGGGGTGTAAGGGTGCCCACTTGTGAGTAAAGGTTAAAACAGGTGATGTTTGACCCGGTTTCCAGTCTAACAGCAGGTGCTGGGATGTGATACTATCCTCTTCGAATCCCTCAAGCCCTGGGCTGGAGGAACTCGCATTGGGTAATCTGCGACTTTCGGCCGTCTGGCCGCACTCCACCCCGAAACAACTGGTCATGGCACCAGTGTAACAGTTCGTATCCACTTATATGTTGGGTGGCTCTTTGGCTCGCTTACCACTAGAGACACCAACACAACATGAGTATTTCAGGTTGGGCAGAGCCCCAGAACTTCCTACCAGCTGGGGTAGGCCTTTATTGAGAAGTTATAACACGTCTGGACTGGACTAGGTCCAGTCCTCTTCTGCAGATCAACCGGCTCCTTAGTAGGAGCTGGATGTGAGGCGTGGTGCTGCCCCCTCATGTACCAAATGGGTATCGCAAAGCGACACCTGGTTTGCATAGAAGGAACGAGCACCACACGAACACATCTCTCGGATGAAGCGCACTAATATATACATAACAATGCCAGCCCCTACACCGGTAACTTCTTAGATATGGCCTGCCGCTATGATGTCACAAACATAGAGGCCAAGGGCTGTACTTAGATGGCACCACAGTCTGATAATCATTGGCTAATAGGAGGGTGAGCAGGCTCAGGGGGTAAACCTGACACCAGTTACCCCTCACCCCAGCAGATTGAAGATTAACACATAACTATCATGGGAATTTGATGGAGACTAAGTCCTGGCCCGAAGCTTAGTATTCAATAAAGATATTGCAGTGAACTGATTATGCTGACATGCATTTATTAGGGAGAAATCAGGTGTTCATTACAGCCAACACCAATGACACCAGTTACCCCTCACCTAGAATCCGGGAAGTGTCTGACTGCAGACCTGGTGTACATGCTCAGTGGCCAAGCTCCTCCCCTTCCCTGAATGTAAACATAGGGCTCGTTGACATTTGAATTGTGATTGAGGCAAAAAGTTATGAAAGGATAATTAATCCCCTTTGACAATAATACTTCTAATTGTTTCCCATAACATATTTTAGATGATTTGTGTAAAGGAATTAGAGTGACATGGTGTAGGAATGGCATATCCCACAAAGAGGTTTTGGACCAAGCAAGACTGAGGACTACAGAATGACACTATCTACCCCACACCATTAGGAAATGGTCATTATCAAGGCCATGGTAAGGAGGCACAAATGAGTGAATGGCCTCCTCCCCCAACCCCCTACTGCAGCTAACGACATCCTCAGGGGTCGTCGGGGGGCGTCCAAAATCTTTTGGCAAAAACAGGATAGGTCTTATAAGGGACGCGTAATTTATTGCCAGGTGGGGGGGGATTAGATATAGGGGGGCATTTTGAAAAAGAGCCCCTTGGTGGAGGGGCCAAAATGCAATAAACCTTCACACTGGGGGGGGGGTCAAAACTAAATATGGGCAATTCAAATACCCATCACGATGTGTCATTCCACGCGCATATCCAATTTTTTTTTTTTTTTTTGGGGGGGGGGGGCATTTTGCAAAATCAGTTCTTACTGGGGGGGGGGGGTTGCGATCATTTTTGACATAGTGGTGGGGGGTTGGAGAAAAATCTGGTGATCCGCCAAAATTCATCAACCCCCCACACCTGTTGATAAATAATGACCAGTCCCTAAATTAAATCTTTCAATAGCACTGTTGACTTCAACCTGTTCCATCCAGTCGACGTTCTATATAGAACCAAGCCAGTAGGCTGTTGGGCATGTAGGTAGGCCCACTGGTACACAACATCAACTCAATCTGAGCTAGACTATAAATATTTCCTGTAAACATAGAAAAGGTGTACCCTGGTATAGTCAGTGAAACTACCTCCTGCAACACATTTATCCAAATTATTATATCAGTTATTATCTATATTTTATCAAATTCAACTGGGGACAAGAATGCTGATGGCATTGTAAATTACATATAATGAGATAAATAATATTTTGCCAGTTGTAGCCAAGCTTTCAGGGCAGAAGTTGTATGGAAAGTCTACCCATTAAATGCCCTGCCATCTAGTGTGAATATCATCCAAAAACCACATGGCCACAACAATGCACAACAACTTTGGCTCCACCCACTTTCTAGACTAAAGCACATACCGGAAAATATAATTCATACAGCATATATTTATTTTTAGCATTTATTTTTAGCACCAATCCTTCAAGTAGATTTATTATCATAGACATTCTCAAGAAGAATCTATTTTTTTTTATAGCATTTACTGCAGATCTGCAACTTGACCTAGTTAGACCGTTCAGACTCTGATCTAGCTCTACCCACACACAGACACAGCTATTCTGAAACGCGTCGGTCGTGCTCTTGATAGAGGCAGGTCGCCAGCCAATTTGCAGCCATCCCTATTACTATATTCATAGGGTTTCTGTTTCTCCTACGTCAAACGTATGCCATACGAAAGATCTGGGTTAATGTCATTGTTAAGCCCATACAATTCCCTGACAGTTTGAGCAGTTCCTTACCAGATTACCATTTTATGTATGTGTGTTCAGTGACAATACCTATATTTAAAGAAGCGATATTTTTTTTTGTATAGATACCACAGTAAGGACTGCCCGTAACATGTCAAAAATATGTTTTTATGTAAATCATAATCATCTAATTTATTAGTCATGATTATCATTACATAATTTTGTGTCATCTCGCGATATCAATCGACTCCAAATCACCTTAAAATAGTGACCAATGCCGAAATGACGCCGACACGCCTGCTTTTGCCAGCGTAGAATCTTAATGGCCGGTGTAGGACCTTGAGACACAGGCCTAAATTGCCTGCCATGACCTAAGCTTTCTAATGGTGAAAGAATTGTTTCAATCACCATATTATAAAAACAAAGATTAATTTTCTGAATTTGTTTCACATTGAAAAATTTTCCCTTTTCTGTTTAGCTACGATGGATTTTATGTGGGTATCTTAAGATATCATTATTCATATGGCCGGCCTGTGTGGGAGGGAAATAGCCTGCATAAGATGCCATGACGCGGGACATGGTAAACGTTGGCCTGCATCAACTGGGGTCAAACGCCAGGAGTCCATTTCTCAACGTACTACTACTGCACACAGCCACTACGACTTAAAAATGCCAGGAATAAGCCAGGCTATCGTAGGAACTGCCCTACGACTACGATTAGCAGCTATGCAGTAATTAGATAAGGTTTAGTAGGGCAGTCGTACTGGTGCAGACATTAGGGACTACTGGTTCATGGACAGCAGTCGTAGTGTGTTAAGAAATGGCCTCCAGATGAGAATTCGAACGAGTGAATCCATTGCAATGACCTAGCCGATAATGGCTGATCCATAAAGTATGTCACGCTTTTTTGGCCTTTTTTGGTCACAGCCCCCCCCCCCTTCACCCCTTCGTCACACCTTTGCCAAGGATTATATCTAAGGTTCTTGCTTTTGCCGGTGCTTTTGCCATAGACATGCTTAGGAGCATGGAAATCTCCACCCCCATCCCTCCGGTGTGACGTAATGGATCGGTCCTACGTGTGTGTTGGGGGGGGGGGGGTAGAGTAGGTGGAGGTAAAAAGTAGTGACAGTAGAGAAACGCATGGACCATGGATACGGTGACCACGACATCATCCCATCACTTATAAGTGCCACCTACGCAGCTGCACCAAGTGCACGTCCGTTTCAGCGTTCTCGGTGCGACAGGTGGCGGGGAGCGTTATCGTACTCCGTGCCCTGTTAAACATATTGACCACTAGCAATTAACTGCACATTGGCGACGGACGCCACTACCAACAGAAGGACCAAGACGACGGCCCATCACCAACTCACTCTCCATCCACACACACACTTTCAGTAAGTTCCAGTCCTTGAGTGTTGGCGCGTGGGCGGACGTGTAAGGTGGATTCACCATGAGCCGGACGCCTACCAAGTGTAGAATACTTAAATTTGAAGCCATTAAAAGTGCCTAGTATATCTGGGAAATATAGCACAAGTTCCTTTCTTCCCATCAATAATAAAATTGTATGATATGCAAAAGAAGCTCTAAGGGAGTGGTCATTATTTATCAACAGGGGGGGGAGGGTGGGTTTGAGGGGGGGCGTAAAATTTTCAGACCCCTCCCGAGGGGGGGGCTAAAAAAATTTTGACCCCTCTTGAGGGGGGGCTAAAAAAATTCACCCTCTTTTTAGCAAAAAAGCCCGCACGCTACTATAGATCAAAGATGGGCGCGAAAACTCTCCGTGCGTCTGGCGCGGGGGAGGGCGCTAAAAATTTTGACTGCCGTCGAGGGGGGGGCGTAAAAAATTTCCGCGCGTCCGCGCGAAAACCCACCACCCCCCCTGTTGATAAATAATGACCACTCCCTAAATTCATCCGACTGAAGGGGAATCTACCTACGGGACTCTTCCTGTATATATCTATGGTTATTTATAATAAGCATTGCGTAGCTATTCATTGGTGATTTGGTGGAGACCGGATATCTGACCCCAGCACAGAAATATCTAACGCTGGGATGCCCAAACGGTCTAAAGCGTATGTTTGTTGTTGTGTTCGGGGTTTTTATTTCGATTAGAATAGGGATATTTGGTTCAGTAAAATCTTTCCTTTGTATAGAACTCCATTAGAGTTGGACCCAGAACTTTCTTCTCAGTCTGAGAATTGGTCTAGAATAGTGTGGTTCATTTTATGTATACAAGCGTACGTGGATAGATAGATACATGGAAATACACATGCATACGTCACGCATGCATATATATATATATATATATATATATATATATATATATATATATATATATATATATATATATATATACTTCTGCCTCGTGACTCATGGTTTTACAGAAATTGCACTTGTATTATCAAGACATTTCTTTACGAAGATATCGGGGGGTCGGGTGGGCGCGGTGTTTAGCTGGAAATACATCTGTATCACACGGTACTCGAGGAGGGCACTTTCCAGTAAATTACTGGCCCAAACTCCCACACCTCTACAGAGGCAGTTTAACTCCCTGGAGCTCATGAATGAAGAAGCTGGGTAGCTCATCTAGTTAACTACCGAGCTGCTCTCACCTGGGACACTACAATGTGTATGTTTGGGTTAGGCGTGGGCGGCAAGCAACCAACAACTTCCAAGGGAATTCTCCCCTTTACCAGAGATAGAGTTGCTCCAGGCGTTGCCAAAGATCATCTTTTCTTTCACCCCCAACTGGTCTGTAGCGGTATCATCCCCTGAACTAAGAAAAGAAGGCTCAGAGTGGACCTAGTGCACTAATTAAGAAAACCACCGGGGGGAAATGTCTGAGACGTTAGACATTTCCCTATTCTAAAAATGCAGGGTGGAGGGGCGAGGATATAGTTGCCAATAAGGTTAATATGATTATCGCAAATGAGAGTACTCTTACTCGTACAATGCAAAGTTTGTTTCTTTTTTTTCTTATCAGGCAAACATTTTATCCTTATGCACCTTTATTTGTATATAATTAGTATAGTACTTTACGGCTGTATCCTCTGAACGCTGTATGTTAAGGGTTTTGATGGGTCTTCTTAGATACAGTGAGCTGTACAATTAAGAGCGTTTAACCATTCTTCATTCTTTTATCTCATTTGAAAGAAGAAAACTGGGACTTCAAAATAAAGGCGGGCTTCCATACCCCACTTGAAAGGGCGCATATCTCCTCTTTCCTATACCCTCGGATGTGTGTGGTGCACATAGACATGTAGCCTACATTGACACCAATACATTCCTCTACAACATTGTGTAATGTAGTTCTCGCCATAAATATGACCTCACTCAAAATAAGGGCACATTTGCATATTTCCAATATTGTTTGAGATATGGACCCCATCACTCTATGGAAGCACTTGTCTAATATTATCATGGAACCCGATTCACCGAACACTGGGTTTGTTCTCTTTGATTTTGCATACTTCATATTCTGAATGGATGACCGTGGTTACTCTCTTCGATAGGGGCTTAGGTAGGCAGGTATATAGGGTTTAGTTTATATAGCCGTCGTAGCAGTGCAAAGATAACTCACCATGTATCTTACGTTTGTTTGTAATGAAAATATAGCAAGAGCTCTTACTAAGATTTGAATGGGGCAGTCGTATTATCTTTTGAAATAACCACCTGATATATCAAATAGTGGCGTTGATGTCTATAATGTGTCTAGGCCTATCTGGTAACTGTAACTATATTGACCTATGTCAGGTTGGACCCTATGTCCGCCTACACTGACCTTACTGTGGGAGACAGGAGAGTGTCTAATGTCGAAGGCGGTGTCTCAGCCGTTTCTATACAAGCCTCTTTAGGGAGTGATCATTTTTTAACAACAAGGGGGGGGGGGGGGCGGTGGGTTTGAGAGTGGGGGGTCAGAATTTTTTCAACCCCTTGCCCGGGGGGGTCAGAATTTTTTCAATACCTCTGATGGGGGGGGTCAAAATAATTTCACCTGTTTTCAGTGGAAAACCCCACGCATTACTATAGGCTAAAAGGGGACGTTCGCGCACGATTTTTGTCCCTTATGGGGGGGGGGTCGAAAAAATTTTACCCCCTCGAGAGGGTGGGGGTCGAAAATGTTTTTCCCGCGTCTGCGCGCAAACCCACCAGCCCCCCCCCTGTTGTTAAAAAATGATCACTCCCTTAGTCTACTGAAGCCTGTAGGATGTGACCCCATTGAGAGATATCCGTATGCTGTGGACATGGAGAGGGAGAGTCTACTGTTGCATGGTGTAAAACAACTACTTACCTACCTACCTACTGTTGCATGGTTAGCATCTATATTCCAGCCATGGATGATCAGCAAGATACTGTGTAGGCCTACATACACCGTAATTTATAAAAAAAAAAAATGTGTAAGATAATTGTCTTTAGAGGATATTTGATCAATTCGCGCCGACAAGCAATAGCAAGCATGCCTCGATTGAATCTTACTTGTATCATTTTATTCATTGTTTGAAAGTTGAACATTTCACAATACAAGTAGATCTAGGATGGTATAGGAGCTCAGTGGCTACCGCAGGCCTATATATATATATATATATATATATATATATATATATATATATATATATATATATATATATATTTATATATTATATAATACCGTATACGCTTTGAATTCATGACATATGCTACTTTAACGCTCAGAGGACTGAGTGAAACGCAGGTCGACCCCTATATTCATCTAATTGCTAATGAGCTCCCACACATTATCTATAGACCCACGCCTACGTACTTATATAACGAGAGAGCCATACGCACAGAGGCCTATATGAGATTGGACAGGTCTCATCAGAAATTAACTTTTACATTTCCGCTGGAGCAAAATTAAGCAACATTTTATAAATAATATGTAGACAAGGGCATATAGGTATAATTACATGGTGGGAAAATGGGAAACAAGAGAATACTCCTGTGTATTGCATGTTCGCCTTTTGTATGATGAATTGACTAATTGCAGAGAGAGTATTGCCTTAGGGTCTGCAGGATGAACGGCTATCACCCTTTAGAGGAAATTAAGGCGAATATAAACATCGTGTTATCTGATTAACAGGGCAACGTGTCTTAAATGGCACTGGTTCAAAACCGCCAATGTTGGACCAACTCTGTAGTCCCAGGGTTATTTCAGCACAGATAGTAGAGAAAGAGGTTCTTAAAAATGACCAAACATGTTATTTTACATGATTTTCCAAATTCTATGTCGTCAATATTGGACAAGGCCTGGCGTGAAACCAATTGTACTTTCTTCATCTGGGCCTATATTAAATCTGATACCTGAAGTATTATGACGTTCATTGTGACGCTATTGATGGTATATAACTCAAGTTGGTCCATTTCTCAATAACATTGCAGTAGGAGGAACAAAGGGACAGAGGTACAATAGCTCATGACGTCCAACAGGTTAACCTTTTCAGATAAGATTAAAATTAATGGAAGAGAGGCCCATCTGCATAATCAGTTTTTTCAGGACAAAATATGGATACATCCGCCTACGCTGATTAATACTTAACAAAGATCAGAATGTTAATGTCATCAGGTGCAACTTATTGCTGCCCAAATGAAACACCGCAATAATAAGTCCAAAGAGATATATTTTTAATTCTCATCCGTAGAAGACTTACCAGGAAAATTGTACAATACAGACATAATCTTAGATCAAATAATATACATTTATCACAGACTATAGGGGCACTGATGTTTTGACGATTGGTACCAACTGTGAAACTACAGCCCCTTTTGACCATTTGACAGACCCTTAAAAAGCAGCTGAATATTTACAGCCCCCCTTTTTTTCAGATAATTCTGATAATTGACAGCCCCCACTTTTTTCCCTTATCGACTCGACGACAACCACCATTCGGTACCACACTTTCCTCTTGTAGGATAGAGTGACCTTGAGTTGTCCATGTACCTTCACTGTAAAAAAAGGTGTTTAGAGTCTAAACACATTGCTAAACATTTTCTTGTCCCGTTTTTGAGGACACTTTATAAACCTAAACATGTTTAGCCTCAGAATGTGATTAGCCTTTGTGTTTCGATTTCAATGTGTTTAGGTCTATCTTTAGGTTTGTAAAGTGTTTACTGTGTTGATGTTTAGGTTCGCTCATGTGTTTAGATATGACATGTTTAGATGATATTTTGAGGTTTTAGTGTTTAGCATTATAATAATTATTGTGTTTAGATATCAAACTTTGTAGATCATCTCAATTATTATACTAAATCTATAGTAGATAGGGAGTAACCCTATGCATGTAGATTACAACAACATGGATGAATGAAGATAGCTTCATCTATTCTTTGCCTAGATAGAAAAGGTGTCTATGGGAAGAATTGCTCATCGATCCAAATAATATAGGATCTAAATAGCAAATCAATAATTTTTAATCATTGCATTGATGTTCTTTCGTATAAAATTCCTGATTAATGATGTACAAATGATTGTAAACATATTTTTGATGAGAATTGGGTATAACTCTTTTTAGAAACTCCAGTCAAGCACAGAGCTGCCACCTAGTGGGACTTTCATACCTAAACACCCAAACATATACATGTCGATATCCTAAACACCTGAACTTCAGAATGTTTCAATACTAAACATCTAAACGTGATTGTTTAGCATATGTGTTTAGGCATTTAGAATAAAAGTGTTTAAATCCTAAATAGATAGCCAAGAGCACACCTACATATCCAATATGTTTAGACTTTAAACATGTTTAGACCTAAATATGTTTAAAACCTATGCCCCTTTTTTACAGTGTTGAGTCGGCCACTTTGCATGTTTATTTGTGCCAAATTCAAATTATCAATGACCACCTTAGAATATTCTAAGTGATATTCATTGGCAGAAGATGAGAAGATGCAGCACTTAAAATTTTAGCATCTTTGGCTTTATTGGATCTATCCCCTTCCACAGGGTGTCAATAACAGCATGTTTTGGATGATATTCATGGAAATAGAGATGGCTTTCTGGTAATTAGCAAGCCAGTTATATTGAATTGCAACTAGTAAATGCGCAGAAACTTGCAGTACTTAGTGTACTAATAGTCAAGGGACAGAGTTAGCCTTAACTAAATTTTGTGTTTGGATTACATTTACACCCTGTCAATTATCAGTTAAGTGGAAATTTTCCCTTTACTTGCATCAAGTACACAATAAACACTCTCCTACAGAGTAGTTGATTCTGTGTATGATGTGGCCGACTCAAGGTACTTGTGGCCGACTCATGGTACTGATGAAGAAAAATACACATCACTCATGTAATGAAGGCTAATAGGGGTTGATAGACATGACTAATAAAATTCACAACCATATTTGCTGGAAAGAGAAACACTTCAGGATGATTTTCATACCCATTTTTCAATGTCCCGCACAGGTTTGTTTACTATTGAGCAGATCTAAGAAAAAGTTAGAGGTTGTACAGAGGTCCGAGTGGATAACTTATGGTCACTTTACCCTAAGCCTATATCCCTTCCCTAGTCAAATTCTTCAAGGCTTAGTTACGAGAAACAAGATAATTTTGAGTTGCCTAATCCAGGTCACCCGAGTTATTGGTGACCTTGTGTAGGTGTCCGATCTTAGTTGTAAACAAAGAAGCTACGCCCACATCTTGGGGTAGTTTCACAATATGGAAAGTTAAAAAAGAAACCCACTATTCCCTGTGAGTTTGATAGGCCCACAAACGGCTCGTTGGTTGCAAGTCTTCTAACTGCATATGGCTGTATTAGAACTGCGATAGATTGTATTGGAATGAACAACTGACCCAGCACCGTTTTTCTTTTATAATAATTTATCAAATTTTATTTTTCTTATACTAGATGTGAAAAGGATGCCAATAGTTTGTATCCCTGTATTTATTCCATATTTAGCTTATCCACCTCTCTTAGTGTTCTGTCACATTATGATTAGACAACTGTCTGCTTTATACAAATGTCAACGTATTATGATTTATAACGGATTTAGGGGGGGGGTCGATTAGCCGCCTTGATACTATTTTCAAAATCAACAATCCCCGTTTTTGTTTTGTGAAACGGGCCCCCAGGCCTGTTGGCAACACGGCACGTGTCCATACTGTGGAAACATGTCCGTCCATACTGGTCATTCCAACAGTGGACATTGACAACACCCCGGCCGTCCGTCCGTGTGTCATTTTTCTCTATATGCACCCAGAAATAGTTTCAAATTACCCACACAACGCCATAGAAGGTAAACTAATACCCCGCGACCCACAGCTTAAGCTACAATGAATATAAATATTTGTTCTCGACAACATAGACTAGATTGACTGCAGTTCATGAATATGTTTACAAGCCAGCAGACAGAAATAACAAATAAACAGTACTCATAAATGACAAATTGGTGGCAGGTTCCAGTTGGTGTTTTTAGAAAGACAACGAATACTTAATTAAGTCCAGTAACATGTTAGGTACGTCTCAACTCTTTCTCTACTGTATTCTGCATAAAGATAAGTCTATCAAAACCAACTTGATTGCATATCAAACAATTGTTATGCAACACTATCAATCATTTTCAAATTAAAATATTTCAATTAAAAATGTGTCAATTAAGATGAAATAATTAGATGGGTTAGATGATTTTTTAGGAATTATCAGAATTGTCGCCAGAAATAAATTTAAGAAAATCATTCCTTCCTGTTGCCATTGCAACCAAAATCAATAAAAGTTGTGATATGACAACTGCGATTTTACCCATAATACATCAGAGTATGTTCTTGATTTTGTCACCAACCCTTTTCCTCATGAAACTTTGCCAAAAGTCACCCCCCCCCCAAAAAAACAAAACAAAAAAACAAAAAAACAAAAAAACAGACAACTAAAGTGATAATATTCATTATTTCTTTTCACATTTCAAATCACGGCACACAAATGTAAAACGCAGCGAATTCACCTGGAAACTACCAAGAGGATAAAATGCATTGGCTATAATGAATTTAAAATCAAGTTCACCTTATTCTGTCATTTCTTTTGGTTCAACGATCTTTTGTTCATCACACTCTCCTGTCCGTCCTGTTTTCTTGCTACCGATTTCCTTCTCTGACGAATCCTTCCTGTAGCTTCGGTACCTAGTTTTTTCAATCGTTATATTGATTTTCAATTTCTGAAAACCCCATATCCTTATGACTTTACCCACGTCTATGTAGTATCTATTGGATATTATATTGTCTTCTGTTTTTTTCTTGCACTTCATAATTATATCCGCAGTTGGTTGCACCTATATTGAACGAGGTAATGGCATGGATGAAAAGCCCTGAGAGGGGTGCAGAGGGCTTTGTATCAGTTAACATATATACCACTATAGTTAAAAACCTTAAGAGAATACTCGAAGTATTGTGTAAAAATAATGTACGTGACACAGCATAATTTGCTCGGATACCTACACCCCCTCAGAAGTTGATCTGCATAATTATATGAATCTTTTCTTTTGAGCAGGAACATATTGATTGGCCTACTCCTCCCCCACGTTACTTTAATTAAGCATTAGATATTCATAGGTTACTTACATAGATTTACCAGGTGCATATTGCTGCTGAAAGTGACAAGGTGGGTCATTCCAGGAATTACTGCACATGTGGTTCCTTGGGCATATAATAGCAAGGGAAACAGTTCTACACCACCAATAATATTTTTATTCCTTAGTGGGGGGTCATAGCTAAGATTTCCATATGGTTTGGGTGAGTCTTGGGGCATAATTTATTTTTTATATGCATTTAATTATGAATTTTCAAGAGTGGAACATTACTGATAGAGTCAATCTAACCTGGTTAGGGAATATCACCAGTCTTATTATATGCAATCAAGAGGTACCTGGGGAGGGGGGTCTTCCATAAAAGATTTTTTTTTATGTACTCCAGGAATTACCCATGCCAGATACATATAAGTAAAGATACATTTTAGCACCACCTATGAATAGGGAACGTTACCAAAGGCTACATGCATTTTTGAGATGATTAGAGTTTACTTTTATAGTGCCAACCTATTATCTTGTATGGTGTTTCTATCATTTGTATTCAATTGTAGACATGTTTGGTTTATGAGAAAAGACTATTTGATGTATGGAAAGATATATTTTAGCACCATATGGAATGTGCGAGTAGTGACAAATGTACAAAAAGTTGTGATTTTAAATTTTCAAGGTGATATTAGAAACCAAAGATGGGCCTTATGCATGTTTAAATGACTCTAGATATGCAGTACAAACTCTTTTATCATTGTTTATGTGATGCTAATAGAAAATAATGATGCATAGATGAGCTGTGGCCATTCTTTGAGAGGTTAATGAATAGGGAACATTACTGATGGTACATGCGATATGGCCCCTACGCAGGTACTGACTATGCCATACAAGTATTATATATCAGGCTAATTGTAACTATTCTGTGCAGTAGTCCTACTAGAAACAATGGACACTTAATGTAGTCATTGTATGAAGGATTTTGAATGAGCTAGGCTAAAGTTAAGAAATGGAAGATTAAATTCCCAAACTTTCGGAGTTTCTAATTTTTCCGCCAATGCATAACTTCAAGAGTTTTCGAGCCTCACTTTAACTTTTTAGTATACGTAAAGCCATGTATTGTACCAGTCTGGCTACAATATTTGGTGTTTCTAGGAGTCTTATTAGTGGTGTTATTCATGTTTGATTGATTACAATCAATAACGTTCCCCTTTTTTAGAAGGTTTTACAGCATCTGTGATAAAAACTGACATCTTAGGAGTTGGATCCTTGAATGAACCTTTTTAATATGCCAAGATATAGGGCTATAAATAAAACATATTGTTATTAAAAAATGCTGAGTTTGTCAATTCATGATCCAGGCCCCCCATGTGCAGCATTTCTTGGAATGAGCCATACATATATGGCCTTGACATCCAAGTCTAGTGGGAGGGGAAAGGTGCGTGATGGGTGAGCAGCTGGTGTTCAGGCAATGGGTGGGATGGGGGCCCTAGAAACAAGTCATGCAGAATCCTAGGACTGACTGGTGAATCTGTGAGCACATATTCACCAGTCAGTCCCAGGATTTGAGTGAGTGAGTAATAGATGTTTAAAGCCATTTCGACAGCTAAGGTCATATTCATGGCAAGAACTACATTACACAATTTCAAAGGGGAATGTGTCAGTGCCCACGCATATGTGCTAAACACACATCCCGAGGGGATAGGAAAGAGGAGAAATAGACCCATTTAAGTGGGCTAGGGAAGCCCGGACCCAGGATTTACACCCCATATTCACATGAAAACACAGGATTTCACTAGAGAGCCATCTAGTGAGATTTATTGACCCCAACTTACACCTGCAGCATAAAGTGTATTTATCATACTCCACCAGGTGCCTCTGCCTGAATGTAAATGTCCATTCCAAGAGAGAAAGAGAGAGAGAGAGAGAGAGAGAGAGAGAGAGGAGAGAGAGGGAGAGAGAGACAATGGTAGAGAGAGACAGAAAACAGAGATAGAGAGAAAGGGCAGTACTGAACTAACTTAAACTATTGACATGAATGTATAATCCATTTAATTCATCATGATATTATGTGTGTTGTTCACTACATCCTTTCTGACATGATTTGACTGTTTGCTAGACATTGCTTGAGTGCATTTGAGATATGCTGGCAAATAGGCACTCAATGATTAGAGGCTGTTCTAATTTGGGAAGGGCTGTCAGGTAAAGAGTCAGCTTAATTTAGGTTTTCTAGGTCGTGGGCTGCTGGCAAACAACTTCTGGTGCACACACACTTACAGGACAAGTCATTTTAGTGGGGTGGGGAGGGTGTGGGATATTCATATCATTTCATCTCTAACTTGCCACCCAAGCAAGGAAGAATTGATTCTATCATGAAACATTGGTGGAATGAGACACTGTAACAATATTTACAGGTATGATATTGGGACAGCAGAGCAATTTAAGTTCATCCTTGTGTATAAGCTATGCCTTATAGGGTATAGGGAATATGCATGAAGAACAGTGCACCCCTTCTTTCTCACTATCGGTCATCATGATGAAGTGCTGGTGATACTGCCTGCCAGCACTTCATGGGGCATCATTCAGACCTTAACAGGTAGATCAATAAACTTCTGGAGAGTCGGCATGATGCTCCAATGAAGAGCTGATGAGCAGTCACACCAGCACTTCATTGGTGCATCATGACAACCGATGGGCATGATGCATTAATACATGAGTGGCCCTGGTATGGTTAAAGATTACAAGCTGAACTAGACAAAGCTGTCAGAAGAAACAACAAAACTTGGTGAAATGTAACATACAGTCTGAATAAGATTCTTTATTTGTAGGGATAACTGACTCTGTGGTAATGTGCTAATAGATTTGTTTTATCACCCAACCACTCCTGGCCATTGTTTGAGATGAGATCTTATTCAAGAACTGGCCCTAAAGAACTATGTGTTAAATGGAAGTACTGCCCCACCTGAGCTGCCATTTCTACCTGGCTCACCTACACATAAGACATGCAGTGCTCACCACTCCAACACCTGGGGTAAGTATGCACATACTTTTTAGTATTTCACTATATCATTGTTATGTATAAAGGTGACCACCTGTATGCTGCTCCATTTTCAAAGGCTGTAATGATTCTATATAAGAAACTAGTATCTAATGACCGATACTTCTCATTTGGCTATCTGTAGTGTATTACCAGTGCACCTATTAGTTGCAACACTTAACAATCTTTATGTAGCACTTCTAAAATTATGCTCTATTACATTGATCTATGAAAGGTAATGCTACTTGACTGAACCATTATCTATACTTTATATAAATGCTATTTCAAGAACTGCATTCTTTCCCCATATGGGCATAGTAGCAACAGCTATACTTGTGTAGCCACTAGTTGTGTTCAGAAATAGCCCTTACACTGCAGGGGCACAGTAGTCAATACCACTGGTGTGAGAGGCAGATAGCCCCCTCCCTCCCCAGTAGTCCAGGATTGTGTCCACTGTGTGACCAGTAACAGTGTACCCCTGTACAGCCACTCCAGGTGCACTCTAGCTCAAGCCTTCTTTCTTACACAACAGTCATGTCCCTACTGCTGTCTGAATCACCTTAGACATCTAGGCACCCTAGTAATTGGCCCTCATGCTGAACTGATCCTAGTCTAGTTAGGTGTTTGTAAACTGCATGCCACTCTCCAGGTCAGTCTTTGCAGGAATTGTATTTGGGGGCAGGCCAGTACATCAGACTTTTGGCTTGTGAGATATCCAGCTGGCATACAACCACTATAACAGGACCCACCTATATGTCACTCAACTCAATGATATGCAGAGAGTCATGAGTTGGAGAGAGAGTATCAGCCAGAAATGTGTGTAGTATGCTATATGTAGCAAGGTGGTGGTAGTGGTTGGGGTAAGGTAGTTGCCTAAGATCAGGCCTTGGACACACTTTTCCTGGGGGGGCACTCCCACAGATTTGGATACTATGTGCAAACATGACTTTGAGGGAAAGGGGTCCTAACTGGGCCCAACATGGGCCCTGGGTATGACCCCTACAGGGGTCATGAATAGGAGGGCTGTTTGGCCAATTCTGAAAAGGGTAGGGACATATATCATATCCATCTTTTACCTAAGATGCAAACATTACAATAGACAGAGCAAACTTCAGTCTGGGCCATCCATTTGTGTGTGTGCAGCAGCATGTGATTCTCAGGCCTATATATAGTGTAATATGTCTAGCTTTCACAAATCCTTTAGGCTCTAAAGAATAGCATGAAATAGTGTTTCATTTCCTCAAAGTTTTGCCCAAAAATTGGCCTTAAACTTTATCATATTTTAAACCTTTGTAAAATGAAGATGATAACAAGATTTTTACTCTCTAATTAAACAGTATCAAACAAGAACATCTGTTTTTTTTTTGCCGTTTTAAGGTCTAAAGGTTAACTCTAATAAGTCTGCTCAAAGGCTTGCTTGACACTCTCTCCTTTTAAACTTTGCTTGTATGAGTTTGAATATGTGAGATCTGTGCTAGGTATCAACTGCAGGTTACACTCTAAACCCAACCTTAATACTGATGTTAAAAAATGACCACTCTGGCAATGAAGAACCCAGGAGCAGGTTAACTTCAAACACTTTTCCTGATCATCAGGTCAAGGGTCAAGAAATGATATAAAAATCACCATTCCCTCAGTGGCCACCCAAAATTTAGAATTTGGGCTGAAATTTACCTTATAGAATTCTTGTAAAGTGGGGGTTAGGCTTTTGAGGAAGGTTTCGATTACATCGCTTTTAGTTAAAAGTGGTTTTGATTCGATCAAAAATCAGCTCATGTAATTCCCTCAGGTTAGGGGGGTTTGCTTCTGAGGGAGGTTTTATGAAATATGCTAGGAATATTTGGTATGTAAGGGAGTCTTCTACTAGTTAGTAATATAATTCATCACCTATATAATCTAGATGGAAACAGGGTTTCCCTAGCCCACTTAAAAGGGTCTATATCTCCTCTTTCCTATCCCTCGGGTTTTGTGTGGTGCACATATGCATGGTCACTGACACATTTCTCTGTCAAATTGTGTAATGTAGTTCTCACCATGAATATGACCTTAACTGTCGAAATGGCGTTAAACATCTATTACTCACTCACTCACTCTAGATGGAAACAAACAAACCCTACTTAGGTTTTAACAAAGGAATAAAATATACCAAGACTAACAATATTCCTATTGCTTTTAGATTTATCCATGCATCCTAAACCCCATACCAATACTGCACAAAGGTGCAGTGAGGATGTTTCTATGTAGTGTGGAACAATCATTTATATTCTCACTTGCTAATGTTGGCTGCGTGTGTGTGTGCATGCCTGCTACTAGAATAGACCAGGCTCGGGGTGTCTCCACTCATCCATGACTGCAACTGCAAATTACACAACTCTAGCTCAGGTAGAAGATGGATGGTCAAGGGCCTCCCGCTGACCCATGAATGACCTAGTTATACTTTGAAGACCTATGTTGAAAAACTCACTCTCCAGGTACCAGTGCTGTGATGAAAGTCTGAGCAGAGTGAGGGCGACACCCTGGCAGGTGGAAGTGATGTCACCTGATATGTGTACCCCGTAGTCAATTAATGCCAATTGTTAATTAGCTCTCAATGTATTCCTGTTTATGCTAAGTGTCTCAACAATGCTTTCAGGTCGGTTTGGGAGGTGTGTAGGCCCATATCCCAAATATTAATTTTCTACATGTACTTGCGAACAAATTGGGTTACTCTTGGTCAAAACAGGTCAAATTGGCCCGAGATGGGTCAAAAGACCAGAGATTGAGCAAGGTTGAGTCTGCTTGACACAAGTTAGTTAATTGGGTCAAAACAGGGCAAAAGATACTAAATTGACCTGAGATTGGCCCAATTTGAGACAGGTTGACCTAAGTTGGCTAAATTAGGGCCAAATGGGTGAAACAGACCAAGATAAGTCAATAATCCGGAGATACTCCCAATATGAGTCATACTGACTTAAGTACGGTAAATCGTGTTAAAATAGGTCAAAGTAGGAGGAAGTAGCATAAAATGTATGGCTTAGATAAACCTAATATAGGTAAATTGGGACAGGATCGGCTCAATTGGTTCAGTTTTATGCTAATGTGGCATATTTTGACTCATATTGGACCAAATTTACTTAAGGATGACGGCAGTAGGCACCTACCAGCTGTTTTGTGAACTACTGAATTTAGCTAATTGAGGGTTATCTGGCATTTTGTGAAGCAAGTTTCTATAATTTTTAGTTCAAAAGTTAAGTCTAGTGATATAAATGAACATTTTTACTAGGTTTGAAGAAATCAGAACCATCTTGATTCGCATACATCAATTAACATAATTGTACTTCTTTACAGAAATTGTTTGTATAGTTTTCGAAATATTCACAAAAATCCCTCCAAAATCCCGATTGGCTAGATATTGGCCCATTGAACTCGATGTTAAAGGGTCCTACAAATGATGGCCAGTACCACAGAAAGTACCCATGTAACAAGAAACGTTAAGGGAACATTAATCAACGTTCACTGGTGGTCAGTTGGACTAACACTTGTTGAAAAATGCCCCTGAACTGTCACTCCTGCCTCAGCACAGTAGCATCATTGGGGTGCCCAGGGGTAGCAGTACCACACTGCAGGCATGCTTATATCACAAAATATCGTATCCCTTTACCAATAATATAGAGTTTCTACATGAATATATACATGTGTAGCAGGAGCAGGTTCACGGCACTACCTTACATTCACTAATACCCCTGCTATGTTCCAATCCACACCTAGTAGGTCGTTTGTTAGTTAAGCATGGTCCCGATAGCTCAGTGGTAGAGCATCCACTTTGAGGTTGGAGGACCAGGGTTCGAGCCCTGGTTGGGATTGGACTTTTCCATGTGCACCACTACACATGTATAGTGGTCAAAAAAGTGTAAATAACCATAGTCAGTGCAATCTTTCATACTCCTATTCTGCTACTTTGGGGCAGCATAAAGTGCCCACTATAACTATAACCCATGCATTCCCTTCAACTAATCAGTATGTAATTTGTCTTTCTCAAGCAAGTGGAGGAGCCTGGTGAAATGGAGGAGCTTGGTGAAATGGAGAAGCTTGGTGAAATCTGTACAACCGAAGAACAGCCCTCTAGAGAAGACTAGGCCGAGCAAACAAGTCACACAGCACATCCATATTACTGATATCTTGAAAGTTGTATACCCCGAATTCAGGCCAATGTTACAAGGAATTGAAAACAAATTTTGTTGACCTTAGCACTGCTCTATAGAACATAACTCTCTTATCTAAGGTGCACCCCTAAATTTGACCAATTCTATAATGATATTTCTTGTTTATGTGTATGTGTGGCCATCACCATTCTGATCTCAGACTATCTAGCAATATTCATAGATGTACCATACTGACAAACTATCTGACATGCCAGGGGTGGATGTGTCTGGTTTTGTGTGGATTTCTTAAAACAGTTCAATGAAAGTTATGTATCTTAAGGCTATATAAAAGACAAATACAATAGCCCAATATATGATATGAATACAATATAAAGCTATCTATCTTAAATTTGAAAAAAAGATAAAATAAATAAAGAGCAATAAAAAGGGTATTATTGACAAAAGCACTTTCAGATATTCCCGTGATATCAAGTGAATTTAATGTCATTTCACATGATCCCGTGGTATCATATGATTTTCTGCTCACAGAATCCCGTGAAATTACTGGAATTATTCACGTGAATTTAAGGGGTGGCACCAGTTCAACATGTGACTTGACTGGTAACTTCACGTGAAATTGTTTAAAGTGGGGGGGGGCTCTATGTAGGGAAAGTCTTGTTTAAAAGTATAATGGTATCAGTCAATAATGCCATGTCCCTAGAAAATCAATGAGAAATGATTTGTGTCCAGTTTTGAATCAGTGATAATGGGGGAAGCATTGCATTCATCCTCCCTATGTAATCTGAAGCAGCTTGAAAAAGGGGGTTTGTAGCAGGTACCATTGTGTACATCCCAAAAATGAATTTACTGAAAAATCGAAGCAAGTGCAGGAACCATGCATGTTCAAAGAGACCATCCCCCCCTCCCATCTAGGAGTTTGAAATAAATCTCTCCTCCAACCTCCAGTCAAAAACAGTCGAAAGTCCCCACCCTCCTTCTTTACTTTATATATATATATATATATATATATATATATATATATATATATATAAGTTATCTCGCTACCAGGGAAAATATATACCGGTAATGTATGGAAGAGAATATAATAAATACCAGATGTACCGGTAGTAATGTATTAATATAATATCATGTAATGAATGATCTATCACAGAACACATGAGTTTGGTGGGTTACTGACCTTGGGGCTATCAGCACCATACATGCCTTTATTAAAACACTATAATAATTAGTTAACAACAAGCATAGCCAGTACAATGCATAATATAATAACAATGGTATAATAACAATAGTACAGAATAAATATTGATAACAATAGTACTAACAATAGTAAAATTTAAAATTTTCAAGGTACACCCAGCGTGGTGTTACCTGTACAGATGAATCGAGCCAATTGACGGTTACTTTGAAACCACCTCTTTTATACCAGTGGGTTGTTGACTATGACGTCATACTATGACATCATTGGTATCCTTACGAGCTGCAAGTAGTCCCTAACCGTCCACGGCTAATTATATAAATATACACGAGTGTATATAGTTCCATAAGTTATCTCGCTACCAGGGAAAATATATACCGGTAATGTATGGAAGAGAATATAATAAATACCAGATGTACCGGTAGTAATGTATTAATATAATATCATGTAATGAATGATCTATCACAGAACACATGAGTTTGGTGGGTTACTGACCTTGGGGCTATCAGCACCATACATGCCAAAAACACACAAAAACACGCCAAACACATGTGAAAACACATATCAATCAACATTGCAAATGAGATTGACACACCCTATCCAACTCCAATAATTCATCTTTGTAATTATGTAAATATTTAAAAACAGAGTTGGATTTCCAATTAACCCTCTTTTTGATAGACTCTATACTGAGTCCAGCATCTTTTAATAACGTAGCACCACCGTGCCTTAAGGAATGGGTGGAGACACAGCCCTCGATACTAGCTTGAAAGGACAAAGACTTTAACCTGGAGTTGACATACTGGTACTGAAGAGGATTACCCTTCGAATTAAACAGATACTCTCCGCTACTCCTACCCCAGCACAACTTTTTCAGACCTAGATAAGGACATAGTGGGGAATTAACATCTTTTGACAAATAGATATTAAATGAACTTTTACCAAGCTGATCAGTCTTGGATGTCCTGATACACATAGACAAATAATCTCAATGAAATTTAATATCACCAACCTTTAAGGAATGTGGAGACTCAACCACATGCCCCACTCGTAACACACCCCTATAGCATGTTAAAATTGCCATCCAAAATTTGAAGTCTGCCATGTTGGTTAGATCCAAGAATGATCTTAACCTCAACATGTCTTTTGGAGAAAAATGGTGAATAACTCTGGCTGAACAGGTAGAACGCCTGTCAATGCCATCAAGGGTCTTTTTAAAAATGAAATTACTACTATAATCAGGATAGCCCTTAATTTTTTGAAAATACCAAACCGCAGACAAATAATTTTTTACAGATGATGGCTTCATAAAATCAGATAAGTAAACTGCATATATGGAACCTTGAGAGGGAGAACAAGGAAAAGTTTGTAAACAAAATTTTTTACAAAATTTCTTATACCTTTTAAGTTGTTGGTTCCTTGCTCTCCTCGTATTTTCAGACACACTCTGGGCTAAAAGTAACCTTTTTCTGTTTAGTAATCTCTCCCACTCTGGAATTAAAGCAACACATATTATTTTCATGGAGAGAGTTTATACATTTGCTCGGAATACCCTTATAAATAAGCAAGTCTAGATAGTTGGTCGGCCAGGATATTGTCCTCTGACTTAATATAGGTTGCATATACCTCCACATTGTTAATGAAGCAAAGCCAGAAGATCTCTCTTAACCATTCCATACATAACTTATTCCTGGACCTACCAGTATTAATCATAGCTAGAACTTGCATATTATCAGTAATACAGTGTATTCTTTTATTTTTACAACTTGAAAGCCAACGCTTCAAACCAACCATGACCGGATATAACTCATATACATTAATATTTCTATGATGGTCTTTAAACCTATCCAAAGTTGGGGGAGAAGCAAAATGGCCTGTACCTAGATTGAACCTATCATATGAAGTCCAGTCACCATAGAGAAAATCATCACCCATCCATGCTCCAAAGCCCCTAACAGAGGAGTCAGAGTACATTGGCATATTAACCAAGTCGTTAAGGATTAAACTTTTACAGTTAAAAGTATCACAAAAATTCAACCACCACTGAAGGTCACGTTTGGTACATTCAGAAATCCTTATATAGCCCCTAGGCTTAGCTCGCGCACACAAATCAAAGACTCTCCTACTGAACGTTCTACCACCCCTAACCACCTGTGAGCAAAAAGACATGTAACCTCCAATCCTCTCCAAGTTCTTCTTTGAAATAAATTTCTTGTTAACATTCTCTATCAAAATACTTCTCATTTTAGTCAGCTTTTTCTCCGGTAAGGATAGCTCCAGATTAACAGAGTCTATATTAATACCAAGAAATTTACAAGTTTGTGAAGGTTCAGTTACTTTTTCTCTCGATACCACAAACCCCATATGCTGCATGCATTCCATGAGGATATTCCTCTGACGTAAACATTCACCATAAGTATCAGCAATTACGATAAAATCATCTAGATAATTGACCAACCTTTTTACACCATAGCTCTTGGCCACTTCCACAATAAAATCAGATATTCTATTGAATATATAAGGGGCACATTTGAGTCCAAAAGTTAACCTGTTGCTCACATAGAAACCTTCACCCTGACCAAAATCCCACCTAAATCCTTGCATACCAGTGTGGGGGCCATAAACATTAATAGTTCTATAGGCAGATTTTAAATCTACTACGCTCATAAAATCATTTTTATCTAACTGAGCTGTGACCGTACCAATATTATTGTAAGAGAAGGTAGAACTAGTCTTGTCCATATAGTTATTAATAGAAACTTTCTCCGGCATACTGCAATCAGTTATAGGCCTAAGCTTGCCATTTGACTTCTCCACACCGCCCAGGGAGTGGATGCATTTAGGTTTGTTTTCAACTTTGGACACTAGCCCCGCCTCTAACTCCTCTCGCAATATAGTACAAAATTCATTATAGAAGTTTCCTTCAAGAATGGACTTATAATTTCTGCAATCATAAGAAGTATTGCAGTCCGGGTCAACTATCCTGAACCCCTCAACAAAACCTTGCCATAAGAATAGTGCCTCTTTATCATTTATATTAATAACTCCTTTCTGGGTTAAGAATGGGGCAACTCTGCAAGGTAAAATTTGGGAATTTTTCCCATTGACATAATGAACACAATCGCACACACCATTTATACAGCTATCATACACTTCGATGCTAGGTAAATTATTAATAGCAACCGTAAACAGTGGTTTAACATCGCCCTGTACTGGGCCACTATATGGTACATCCAGACCGACAGAGTCAGCCTTAATATTAATATCATTTTCACATTCCCTCTGTAAATTTGCCACACCGATATCACTAGGGGGGACAAATTCTACCACTCCAGCACCATCTAAACCAACACCCCGAGCTGGAGCAACGGGTGGAGGCGAACCAGGATCTACCAAACCTACTATACACGATTTTGGCATCGACACACTATCACATATAGGAACCTGGCCACCTGTACAATCCTAATCAGATTTGTTTACTTGACAGTCCACTCTACTGTGGCCTGATTTGGTACATGAGCTTCATACATGTCTATATTTGCAGGGATCCCTAGTGCATCCCTCAGCCCTGTTAAAGGCATAACATGAATTTGTAGATACTCTAAATTTCCCAGAATTTTTTGACTTAGTGGAATAAGCCTTCTGGGCCTGTACAGTACCATCATACGACAAATATCTTAAAATATCTGAATTTTCAATGACATTGAAAGCATAGATACCATTCTCGTTAGCCCTGGATCTTACAGACTTGTCATATGCAGTAAGGGCTGGTACAGTATATATCTTAGTGCCAGATTTCTCAACCAAAACTTGCAAATGTTTCAGCATCCCTTCAATATCAGCGCCCTTTCTATGGTACTTTAAGGCGAACTTCAGGTTGACTAGAATAAGCTTCTCAATCGAGTCTATCTTATCCTTCTTTTCTACATAATTCTCTTGGTCAAACTCACCGATTTTGGTATGACGATGACGACCAGACATAGACGAATCCATTGACGATGAACGTGAATAGCTACGGCAGCATTGACGAGCTGTAAATGACGATCTAGACCGGTGACGGCCCCGCCGAGCAACCTTAACCCACTCGTCCTCGTCTTGCGCTGGCGGAAAGCATGGCGACTGTTGTCTTGTCTCCTTGACTACCGGCCCGCGTCCCTGGCGACGTGACGTCATCTCTTGTTTATCAACATCCGCACGTGGCTTGCCCGAACCGCTTGACGTACCATATATCCCATCTTTACGGTCCCCTCCGTTAACCACCTCTCGTAGTAAAGACTTGATATCTGCCAATTCGCCTTCCAGCTTCTTTAGCCTGCTGTTCCTCGTCTGGTCAACGACTGGACTGTCCAAATCAAGTGATGTGCTGGACAAATCCAAGTCGCTCGCTAATCCTGAATTGGCCGATTCATGCGAAGTTTTTGCCGATTTAGCCGATTTTTTCGCCGATACCTTAGTCTTGGTATTTTTCGTAGACTTCCTACCCATTTTTGGGTAAAAAATGAGGTCCGAAAGACCTTAAACAGCGATTAAAATTTAAAATTTTCAAGGTACACCCAGCGTGGTGTTACCTGTACAGATGAATCGAGCCAATTGACGGTTACTTTGAAACCACCTCTTTTATACCAGTGGGTTGTTGACTATGACGTCATACTATGACATCATTGGTATCCTTACGAGCTGCAAGTAGTCCCTAACCGTCCGCGGCTAATTATATAAATATACACGAGTGTATATAGTTCCATATATATGTGTTACTGGTACAATCAACGTTTGCATGTTGATGGCCCCAGAAAGTAAGACTATATTATATATATATATATATATATATATATATATATATATACATATATATATATATATATACTGACATGAAGAGAGGTGACACTCAGGAGTGGTGGTGTCCGATGGGGCCAAAAAAGAATAAAGGTGTGTTTCCAGTAACATGACCTGAAAAGGGAGAGTCGGTAGGTCGAATTTTTTTTTACATTTATACAGGAATTGTTAGGGCACATATCAATGGATGTATCAAATTCTTTGGTTCCATTGTAAAATAATGACGGGAAAATGACAGCTATTAGGGAGAGGAAGAACACAAAAAGGATAAAGGAAAAATCATCAAAAATAATGGAAAATTTCTTTTAAACATGAAAAAATGAGACAAAATTCATCAAAATGAAAAAGAAAGAAGTTTTTTTTTGGCTCTGATTTGCTAGGGTCTTCTGCCGACAAGTGGAAGTTTGAGCAGCTCAGCTGAGCTACTCAGTCTTTGCAGCTTTTCCACTTCTACCAGTTGAGTTGTTCTGTCCGTCGGAGCACGTCTCGGCCACATCGATTTGATCAGGTCAAGTGGGAGGAGAACCAGTGGGGGAGTCTGCTGTGACCTGGTGGCTACTTCAAGACATGCTACGATGATATACAATATACACTGCATATAGAGATTTACCGTTTGATTTTGCCAAAAAAAAAACAACAATATTCTCTGTAATTTAAAATCCGGTGAAACTCAGTAGATATTAACCATATGTTAAGTAAATCTTGTAAACCAGTACGGAGAAAGACCCTTTTCCTGAATACGATGAAACCAAGTACATCAAAGCATTTATGGTGATGCACATTATGGCTTACTTACAACGAATCTCCAATGAATCTTAATTCAGGTGAAACTCTATAGATATTGACCATATAACGAGGAAATCTTGCAAACCAGTATAGGAAGTCCATTGTGAATGAACTAAAATTGCCCTCTCGAATTAACCCTTCTATTATCAATAACACAGGTTTTCATAGAGCGGCCATAGTAGTGCAATATATATTTTCTTTTGTAGGGAATCGTAGCATGTTTTGAATTAACCTTCGCTGATTGAGGGGGTGGGAAGGGGGTTGGCTGGTCTTGTCGTGTAGCAACCGAATGAGGATTTGTGGCCTACAGGCCTACTTTGAGGGTGGGAGTTGTGGCGTATTCTGTTGGAAAAGACAAGTATGTCGGGGTGCTCCGCCCACGCTTCTCAACTAAGTTGATTGGTCACGAGGATAACTGTATCCATGTCACAGCGACCACAGGGCCGCTTTATGACCAGCTGGGATAGTAATTTTATTTGGCGCTAGCCACAGGCCCCCTCAGCTTCTAACCAAGCGCGGATGAACCGTGAAAAGAGACATTGAAGAAGTATGGACATGACATCCAAGTAGAGTGGGAGGGGAAAGGTGCGTGATGGGTGAGCAGCTGGTGTTCAGGCAATGGGTGGGATGGGGGGGGGCTATGTAGGGAAAGTCTTGTTTTAAAGTATAATGATATCAGTCAATAATGCCATGTCCCTTGAAAATCAATGAGAAATGAATTGTGTCCAGTTTTGAATTAGGAATAATGGGGGAAGCATTGCATTTGTCCTCCCTATGCAATCTTATGGAGCTTGAAAAAGGGGGTTTGTAGCAGGTACCATTGTGTACATCCAAAAAAATGAATTTACCGAAAAATCACAGCAAATGCAGGAACCCTGCATGTTCAAAGAGACCATCCCCCCTCCCATCTAGGAGTTTGAAATAAATCTCTCCTCCAACCTCCATTCAAAAACAGTCGAAAGTCCCCACCCCCCTTCTATAAAGATGGCCACTCCTTCTGTTCGATGCGTAGGCGGAGATATTAATTCCTGGTTGTCTTTCTAATAGGTTCACATGATTTTCCTGCACTGACTGATTGATAAGAACAGCATTGCCTTCAGCTTTTTAAGAAAGGCCCATATTGTGTCCTATAAATGTCTACAATAAAGGCTAACTACCCTTATACCTCATATACATCCAGCCAATATACTGTCATTCCAACAGTGTAAGACATTGTAGAGATGGATTGTGCAGGGTATATGGAAGGACAGCTTTGCTAAGAAGTGACAGTAGAGGGTTATATTTTGGCAATGCCAGTCAGTTTAGGCAGGTTACTTGTGAAAAAGGGGAGCGTGGTTTTGATAACCCAATAAGATTTGCCTTACATTGTCCACCCCCTCAATCCACCCTATGATATAAAAAGCCATGCTAAAACATCCATGATAAAATTAGGTGCACATTTAATCAAATAAGGTGGAAACAATGTGTCAGAGGCAGCTTCCCAGATCTTGGACAAAAGAGGAACAGTGGGCGAAAATAACGTTACTGTATTTACTATGACAGACTGGAACTGGAAGGACCCACCAACGCTAAAAGAAGTGAAAAATCTATAATTACATGTAGGTGGGTGTGTATGTCTTTGAGAAAATAAGTAGTTCTTTTTCTCAAATCTATTGTCTTATATATATATATATATATATATATATATATATATATATGGCCCTCATTTGGTCCGAAGTAGGGAGGGCCCTTCTCTCTTTACAAAATGAAGCCTAACTACCTCTGAAGGTTTGCAGCTCTTGCCCTTGTGAACTCTGGGATGAACCCTAGTTGGCCATGCCTCAAGAACTAAGACCAACTATTTAAAGGTAGTAAATACAATCCAGCTGGTTCAAAATTGACCAACAATTGAGATTTTGTATTTTCCTACATTTAATTCCATAGGCAAAAAAAAATTCTTCTCATATTTTCTTAACGAAACCTCATGTATATATATATATATATATATATATATATATATATATATATATATATATATATATATATATATATATATATATATATATATATATATATCTAAGATCATTAGAAATATTTTGGAACCAAAAAGTATAGGGGGTCACAAGCAAAATGAGATTTTCCTGAATAAACTAAAACTAATACTAATTCCTTTAGTATAATGTATAGGAGTCTATGGGTATAGGAAATATGAAGTCCAGTGATAAGAATGAGTAGAATGCCAATGTATCACAACTAAAGTGCTAATAAAGATGGGCTATGTCATATAAATTAGCAAATATTGTCAAATTTGGCATTTTCATTTTTTGCCACCAGGTGCCGTTTGAGTGGGCCTAGACCGTGTCTACTACCTTTAATATACGCGGGTATCATACACTAAGTTTTATCCAGGTCCTTAAGGCTATGCCGTTTCAAATTGGATGTCCTTTCCCTAATGTGTAAAGTGAATGATAGTTTTCATATTATCATTTCAAAGCAGAGTAGGTCACTTAAAATTGAAACCGGTAGTTATTAGTCAGACTGCGATACAAGCCTGCAAATTATCCCTGGATAATCATACATTTAGAAAGAATTATACTTCGAACTTGTACCATCATGATTATTATCTGGCAGGTAAGTATCAAAATGACCCACCCGGACTACTTTGATGATAATCTAATTGTGTATTTGAGGGAGAAATAATGTGTAGTGTGTTTCTGGTGTGTAGGCCTATAAGTGCTTGACCGTTTAGTCGCTGGTTCTTGAAGGGATTGGGCAGTATCTGTGCATACGACAGATATAAACAAAAGAAAAACACTTGAAGTACATAAATCCCAGATCCATCACTTCTATCACTTCTCTTAAGTGTTGCAGTGTCTACTCTGAAGAGAATATTGTGATAATCATGGCAAATACATTATTAATTGGAGGGGGGTTACTCAATAAAAATGACGTTAGTAGTGCGAGTACTATAGGCCTACTCATCATGCGAAACAGCAATCTAGGGTTCATTTTAATTTTGGGCACTCAAGCATTTTTATACTCAGAAGTATTTTAGTGTAATTATTCTAGCATTCTTTATTGCTATTTGGCCAGTCTCACAACTTTAATCACTCTAGAACACCGTAAAATGCACTTCAGCAATACACAATTAATCAAGAAGTAAAAAAAAAAGCATAATTTTGAATTTTCTGAAAAATCCAATATGGCTAGCAGGAGCACAGAATGGGTATTTTTATAATAAGCATATCTACAGCCCTAAATCAACAATCTACACTTGCAATATGCCATTATGAGTTACGTAAGGTCTAGAACCATGAGTGAACCCAACTGAATCAGATGGAACTACACTGGACCTTTATTGGGGCCTTTGTATAACATTGTACAGGCCCATAAAATATTGGTAAATGCAGATAAGCTTCTGTGCATATATTGCATACTACTTTATAGCACTTTTATAAAGCCATATTCCTCATCCAAATGTTCCCACCCGGGGCTTTATGTAAAACTAGTTGAACGCTATACAATTATGGTGGTCCACTATTCAGCTTTAGGAGGGGCCCTTGTAAATTCAACAGTTATTGTTAGTGCTGTGTATTCTGCATTCAGGTTCATTTTGATATATTGTGAAGCCATAGCCTTCTGCCTTCCCTTACAATAGTAGATGTGCTAATGAGTATGTCAGAATCGCATGGCCCAATGGAGCATTGGGCCATGCGTGTCTATGCTTGACCCAATATTTGCCAACATGGGCCCAATATAAGCCGACATTGGCCCAATGTATCCTTGCTACCTGGGTATATTCAATAAAAAATCATAATAAAAGAGTTATTTTCCTTTTTTAAGTTATCATCCTCATCGTCACCTCGTGATATGGTCACTTGGATTTCAGTCATGTGGTGATAACAAAGACAATCTTAAGCTGGCATCTATTTGGAGTTAACATGAATAATTATATCATAACAGACAGTCTGACTCTGGTGATTTTCTGATTATTATTTCATAATAGATAAACCAAGTGTTTATAACTACCATGTCCATTTTATTTTAGCAATGTTGCAGAATATTTTTAGAGTCTGGAGATGATTGACAGGTTTGAACTTTGACCTCAAATTAGGCATGGACATCTCTTAGGTGTCCTAGAAATTTTTATATTCATAATAACAGGATACGATGGCTATTCAATCAACATAGTGACAGAGCTCTGTCAATGTTTACTCTTAATAACTTTGGTGACAATACTTGCAAGTATGCTCAAAAGTTGCTAGTACAGTACTACAGATTAAAAGTACCAACTCATACTACTACTACTTACATGAATGCTGGACTTGCGTTAACACAACTTTGTACCATACTCACATCTTTGCTCATGTTTGGCAATTACCCCTATTATCACTCACTATACTCTGTCTCTAGTTTCATAGATGTGCTAACACAAGTTTGTGTACTTGGGTAAAAGCAACTTTGTCTGTACAACACCCTAGATTCCTACTTGCTAATTGTTACTCTCAAATTTCCAAAAGTTGTGTTAACACAAATTTCTTACTAGTACAGTAAAACTTCGTTATAAGGAGGACCTTGAAAAAGGTGACTTTGCTCCTTATAAGCAAGGTCTTCTTATAAGCAAGGCCAAGCTAGCTGAAGGGATGTATATTGAAATATCTCTCATATAAGGTGCACCCTGCATGTTAGATGCACCCTGAGTGGAAGGGACTGCTGCAAGACATACCTAATGCCTGTCATTGATCAGTTTGATACTTATTTGATATAATTTCCTCCATCTATAAGACACACCCCTCTTTTGGGAGATTCTATAAGGTTAACAGCGGTGTTACTGCTCCCCTACTCTTCTGTTTACTGGTAGGGGGGTTGGGGATGGCATCTAAGGGAAGGAGGTGTTTGGACGCCCCTATCTGCTCCCATACTCCTCTGTGTGTTGGTTGAGGAAGAGACATCTAAGGGAAGCCCCTAATCACGTCCCTACTCCTCTGTGTGCTAGTAGGGGATGGGTAGACATCGAAGAGGAGCCATGGGAGGTGTTGGGACGCCTCTATCCGCTCCCCTACTCCGCTGTGTGTTGGCGGGGAGGAGACATCTAAGGGAAACCCTCTGAGTTATTAGATATATCAACTTGTGCCAAAATCACCTCCTTATAACCGAGTTTACAGTAAATACCACTTTGTTATAAGGGAGTTTGCTTACTAGAGAAAAGTATGGAAAAAGATTGGTGCTAGTCAAATATGCTCCTTATAGGCGAGGTCTCCTTATATCAGCGCTCCTTGTAATGAAGTTACCCTGTAACTATTGGAGTAACAGATCCCTGGATGACTGACAAGGAAACGGTATGAAGGGTTCACCCAATGAAGGAATTTCAGAAATATCTGCACATTTACTGGAACCATGAGTAAAGTAGGATTCTGCAATGAGTTCCTATATAACAGTATACAACAGAGGTAGTGGATGTTCTCCATGTTGGTGTGACAAGGTACATGCAGGGAGGGATGGGGAGTAAAATGAGGGATGGCACAAGGCATTTACCGTCTCTCAATACTAACTTACCTGAAGAAATCTACTCTACAGCTGTGTACTGTACACACTAATAATAGAAGGTCAGAAATGGTACATAAATTATCAGAAATAATGATAACAATGATAGAAAATACCTTTTTTATGGAAAATCTGAATCGAGCAATAGTCTGGGTTTTGTCACACAAAAAATCTAAGATACATATCTGAATTCCTCATTTTCTAGCCATTGAAATGGTATGCAATACATAATCCTAAGCTTATTTACTCAAAACAGCTATCTAGAATAAATGCATTATCTATTAAGCCAGCCCTTTTATATGTTTCTATATATCAATAATATCATGTTGATTGATAATTGAATAATATTCAATATTGTTACTAGGAATACTTAAAAATCCTGATTTTTTACAAGTATTGTACTCAACATGATAGTATGGTAATTGTTGCCTAAGTTAAACTACCAACTTTTATACTACTTGCACCGATGCTAGACTACCAACTTTTATACTACTTGCAATAATGCTAGACTTTCATTCATGTGACTATGTACCATACTGACATCTTTGTTTATTTGTAGCAATTACTTCTATTATCACTCATTATACTCAATCTCTAGTCACATAGTTGATAGTGGCACGTAGTTGTGCGCTTGCATTAAAGAAAGTACAAAATAAATGTCAACATGACCCCATTACTTACTACTATACTTGGAGTAATTCCGTCAAAACACATCACTTTGTAATGGATGGGTTCCCCTAAAATTGTGTTAATGCAGCCTGCTACTCACATCTATTGGATTAACAGTCCCCTGGGTTTAGTCCAGGCAATCTGGCTGAAATAAAGGGTCATCTCAAACAAATTGCAACAAAAGGTTTTTCACCACAATGCATTTCCTTGAGGTCTCTAGAATGACATACTAAAGGTCCGAACAAATCCTGGTAGGGGAACTATGCTTAATTAGCGTTAACCTCGTCAGCACTGCTATTTCCATATAGTAAACAAGGACTTAGCTATAATTTTGGTCTTGATAGGTCTTTCAAGTAATTCAAAAGCCAAGAATATGCATCTTGAGATAGGCAATCCATATAATACCACAGTTATATTAAATGGGATGATCCAAATTAGCATAAATACCTAATTTGTATGAAAAGGCTATATTATATCATTAAGCCTGAGAATGATATAACATGTGCCAACAGTTGAGAAGCCAAAATATCAAAAAAAGGCTAGTTCTCAAAGTAATTAGTTTTAGAAATATGATTGTACCATTTTGGAAATTTTCAATTCTGCCTAATTAGCATAGTTTATGCAAAACATTAATTATTTACCTATTGTCACTTTTATTCTTGTAAATTCTGAAAAAAAAATATGAAAATATGGGAATAAATCAATGAAACTTGTCAGACTCATGCTTGATAATGAGTTTGAATTTGAGGTATTTCACTGCAGTACCTGTATCTAATATGCCAATCATGTTTCAATATGCCCTTTCATTTGCTGCACAATTTCCGTAATTATTTTGAGGTCCATATTTTCAGCTGACTTTGCTAGCCCAGTCCCTCTCTCGATGCAGCAAGTTGGGAACCTAAAACTTAGTTTTTCCTGAATTTTCACTACGAAATATTTACACAATATTTGCAGCAAATTAAAGATGAAACTCATTGCTTTCAGGCCAGGGTAGATGGGATTACATTAATATAGTGCACAGTTACCATTGAAATATAAATTATAAATTTAAAACTCATTAGTTTAAAAAAATTGCTGTTTTTCACAGTTTGGCCCTATATATTTTGTGAAAAAAATATTCTAACCATCAGTTTGTCATAGATAGTGCATAATACTGACCCATCAAGTTTATAAATGAGTATACTTTATTTTCCTACCTCTATGGTGCTAATTACGCTATTGGAGACATGTGATTTTTGTTAGTTTGCAAACACTGTGATTTATAATAACCTGTTTGACCATGATATAGAACTACCAAGTTTTGTCACATTGCAAGGATGTAGTAATGCTACTAGGGGCAGTAATTACCCGACGCCACAGTGCCCTCACCCGGGGGTTGATTTACCAGGTACTGGGAATTCTGCCCCATACACTTGAATTTATTCAACCTGATGTTATAACTTCTTTCAGTTATGAGAAGATTCATTGCAGATACCTCCCCCCCCCAACAGATATAGCCTAATTTTGGAAGCATACCCCATTTCAACCCGTGGTTTCTGAATCAGTTGTCAATGCAATACAAATGTTAATCTTGTACAGATGGCAAATGGGAGATGAGGAAAAAATATGAAATATGTGCGTAGGAGGATGATCCCCTGGCAACGCGTGACAGATCACTAATTTAATTACAATTTCATTTTGAAATCATTACTTCTTGCGAACCGACGTCATGGCTTTTAATCAGGCTAGGGCTGTTTGGATGTCAATGGTAGGGGTTAACCCTTTTAAAGACATCCTAGACATGTATACAAGTTAAGTTATCTCAGGAATAAGCACCGCTGTCAAAAAACCTTTTGAGATATAGCCTGATGAAATTCAGCCATTTTGGGAAAAAATGGAAATTTTTGTCACAAACACTACTTTTCCTCTAGAACTATAGAAAATGCTTGGATACTCATTAAAATCAAGCTACATTAGGTTCAGCGTGGCTCCTTTGAGAAATAATGATCCACTTAACCTAATGGACCACCAACTTGGCAGAGCAATAGCTTAAAATGACCCTGAAATTCAGACTTTATCTGTCGGATGGACACTTTTTTTCATATTACAATGTATAAAACACATTTATGGGAGAATTCTGGTATAAGTTTTGTTTAACCCTGTTGTGCCCAGAATTATTTTGAGAATACTGATTTATTGAAGAAACTTGACATAGTAGAGGCTATTAACTATATCAGGTTCAGAGTAAAGTATTGGTTCGAATGGTAACAAAAAGGGCATGAAAATAGCTTTCTGAAAATGTTATATGAGGCATAGGTTAGAGTACTATTTGAGTTAATTGGGAACGATGATAGTTTAAATCGGCTGATTTGGATGAAGGAGCCCAGATTATCATGTGTTTCTTTTACATTTTATTTTGGTGGGAAATGGTCTTCAGTTCATAAAACATTATTTTGATATTTCAAAGAAGGCCATATTGATAGAAAATTGGGAAATAATATATAATAATTGGATTACTTGGAGAAAACCCTTGGATTCCTTGGAGAAAACCACATAAAAGATATTTCATAAATATCTTTTGGTATTTTCGTCAATATTCTTCAGAATTTAGTGAATTTTCTGTATTTTCCCTTTATTCCAAAGGCTAGAGCACGCACTTTTCATGTATTTTAAGCCTATTTTCAATTGATTATTTTCTGCAAGAGGACCTATCAATAATTTTATACCCATTGGTGACCATGACAAATTTGGTATCAGTGGAAAGCCCTTGACATTATGAGATTTTTGGTGTTAAAATTATCAAATCCATGGTGGTCTTTTAGACATATATACATGCTTAAGAGCGCACTTTTGCTTCGTTAAAAGTGTTCAAGGGATGACTATGCTTATTTTAAAACATGAACAATGCATCCCAAAGTATTACTTCGAGATCAAGAAATTTGTCCTTCCAACAGTAAAAGTGCAAAATATCCATCCAACAGAAAAAAGTGTATACATACCCAGCAAATCTATGTGAAGTTGAGTCAAAGTGTGTGAGCCTTCACGCAGTGCGCTCCTAGAAATTTTATTTGTGTCAACCATTGCCAGGGCTGACTCAGCTTCACATAGACTGACGCATGCGTTATGATTCATCTTCACATACAATGACACATGGGTTATAACGTAGTATGACACATAATGCACATGGGTTATGATGCAGTATCACGCATGATGACACACACTGACCAATTTTTGCTTGTGGGGGGCTAGGAATGGGGGGGGGGATTGTGGATTTTTATTTTTGGCTTTATTGTGAACATCAATTCATCTGATTTCCATATGAAGATATTTTTCCTCACAATATCATGTTTTACCCATTCTCCTTGGAAATGGATGGTTGTGGTGTTGATAGATGATTCCTTGTAGTTTTCCTGGGAATACCTGTTCAAATCAAAACAAATAATCATAAACACAAAACAGAAACAGTCTAAATCTAGACCACCCCAGTCCCACCCATATTGACAATGAATGGTCATTCACTTAGTCCCCAGATACCAGAACTTATAACTTAGCATTCTGAATCCCCTAAATTTCCATAGGCTTTACTCATAGTTCTAAATCTACTACTATCTTGGGGTATTGCCACTAAATCTTGGAATTAACAGTAAGGCATATTCAGACATAATCAGTAATAACAATATATTACTGTAGAAATACCTATCAACTGGGATTTGAAGAACAAATTAATCTAGAACTGTGTGACCACCTACCAGCACATCTGTCCTCCTTGGCTGTCTCTACTTGTCTGTTTGAACTCAGGAGGAGAACAAAGAAAGGGAGGGAAATTTAAAATTGACCAATCAGAATACAGAATACTATGTAGTGTGTCACCTTGCATGAAGTTGTGTCATAATGAGTGAGAGTTGACAGAAGTTGACACAGGTTGATACATGCTGACAGAGTCTGTTGTACCCATATTGGATACAACATCTACCCCTTTTATCACTCAATACAGACCATTTTTACCATCATATTAAGAACTCCTATCTATTTCCCCTAATCATATGTGACCTAGATGATCACTAGACATCAAACTTTTTATATTCTGCTAAACCAGGCCCAACAGATGCATAGATCACATGTAAAATGGAGATAAGTCCAACTCAGTGCTAAGTCTCATAGACAAAACAAATCATCTTTTTTATCTTATATATGCACCGAATTCCATATTCTTCAGTATCATTATGTTCCTGATTTATGTATATTTCATATCATGTAAGAAAGAAAACGGCTATATGCAACATAATCTATCATATTGAAATTCAATCAATTGGCCCATTCTGTAAAGTACAAGCAGTTAGAATTTGTACAGATTCCATAGTCTCTCATTGTGAATTTGAGTCATGCTGAGTGAGAGCTAGCAATTATTGATGCATGCTGACAATTGTTCACCAAGTCATCCCTCACATCTTTATGGCAGTGAGTGATTGTTTGTCAAGCTGTGTGGGAGTGGGCGACTATTGACACATGTTGGCATATGCTTACACAATCTTCCCCCACATCTTCATTGAAGTGAGTGATTGTTTGTCAAGTTGAGTGAGAGTTGACATCTGTAGACACTTGTTGACGCATGCTGACCCAGTCTCCCCACCATCTTTATCACAGTGAGTGATTGTTTGTCAAACTGAGTGAAAGTTGACAAGTTTAGACACTTGCAGACGCATGCTTACGCAGCCTCCCCTACCATCTGTATCAAAGTGAGTGCTTGTTTGTCAAGCTCAGTGAGACTTGACCAGTATTGACACATGCTGACGAACATTCACCCAACCTTTCCTACCACCATTATTGAAGTAAGTGATGGTTTGTCAAGCTGAGTGAGAGTTGACTCAGCATGACACAAGACAACACAGTTCGTTATCACACAAAAGTTATCACACATCATCACTCAACATGACTCATCTTCAATCAGATTTGCTGGGTACAAATGCACTCTTGGGTATAGGAAGCCTTCTGGATACAGCAAAAAAAAATCTTTTCACCAGCTTAACCACCCCAGTGCCCCTTAATTCTGAGCAGAGTAAGAATAATGTATTAACAGTTTTAATTTAGGATATGGAAGGGTTTAAAGTTTTCTGTCGGATGGACATTTCAGTGTCATTTTACACTGAATGTTACACAATCAAATACTTATCCCCTACAATACCCAAAAACATTAACACAACTGATATATCAATGAGAAAAAGCTTTATCAGATGTTCACGAACCCTGCTGGGATACATAGCAGGACTGTAAAAAACTAGTTTTTTGGTTAAATTTGCCTTTTTTCACCGTTTTTCAACTTTGGAGGCCCACAATTCAAAATGTTATGGTCGGATATGCAAGAGAATATGTGCGTTTGAAAGTTTAGGGTGTTCTCTTTCCATTGAGACCACAAAACAGGTTATTGGTCCTTAAGTTTTTATTCTGTATGTGCATAAGCATACAAAAGTGTGAAAAGTGCCAATTGTACGTGCCCAAAAAAATTATCTGTATTTTCAAAGATTTTGATTGCAGGAAACTGAGGTTCATTTTGATGATGATAGAAATGTAATAAGAGAGGCAGATTCTGAATCGACTACACTTAATCAGAATAATGAGATATGATCAAGCCTAAAACCACTAATGACAATAATGGGCCGACAATAATCATTATCTAGGGTGGTGTTGTCAAGGGCGTTGATAATGAATGGGTCAACTAAATTTAGTATCAAATTGTCCAAATACAATGCCCTGGTCTTCTCAGTTCTGGAAGGTTCAAACCGAACCTCCTGAATCCCAATTGTATAGGTCCCCAGCCTATTCAACCCCTGTCCTGTTCAACACTTATACTTCTGGCCAACTTAACTCGTCGTACATCACACTGTAAAAAAATGTCATCAAAATACAACAGAATCCTCGTCCCAAAGTTCCTGGAGATCCATCGTTATTTTCACAGAGATTACTTGTACACAAATGTACCACTGTATTGCCAGCTGGGGCTTCTTGTAAAAACTACACTGGTTCCCTGCCATACAATTACTGTGGTTCACTGTTCAATTTTACGAGGATCCCTAGTAGATTCAACAATTATTTTTAACAGTGCAGTATAGGAAAGAGTCCTACAAGTAACTGAGGACACTAATACGTTTCTTTCTATATGTATGCCCTCCCAAGTGGTCTACAACAACAAAATATTTCTATCGGCAACTACTCCATCATTCATAGCCTAATACTATAACATAGGAGAATGATAAAGGTTTGTACCTACTACATGTACATACATTAATTAGCTTACTCCATCAGCTGGACTCTCAATGGCGAAAATAATGGGAATTAAAATCAATTTGAATAGCTTTGTACACAACCTGACATGATTTGTTAAGTAGAGCAACTGTTAAAAGAAAAAAACAGTACAAAAACATAAGAAGTAGAGAAAATATGATCTTGGTGCACAGACACCAGGGGTTGAAATAGCTATTATATATTTATGGGAAGAATAATACTTCTATACAGGTGCTTTGTCTATGCAGACTCATGAAATTCATTTCTGAATGTTTGTGTTTGATTACAATAGAATACTTACTTAGAATTTGAATACAAAGTTATATATGTCATGTGTATCGATCCGTGCAGCATCAATGGACAATATAATGGTGCAGCACTGGGCTGCTAGGGGCCTTATTTCTCAAACCACCAAAAGGCTAGAGTACATTTTGTGCCACTTGAAAGCTCTAATCATGCAGATTACAGCCCTGGTGAGTGTACAAATTAATGTGGGAGGAGGGACGAACTTGGCAAATGACCATTGAAAATAAAAAGTAGGAAAATATCATTTAAGTGGAAAAAAAAATAAGACAAAAAAACATTTCACATTTAAATCACATTTTCCTCTATAAATTTTCATATTACAAAACTAAGATACATTATTCAAAGATATCCAAGGTTTTGTAGGTCATCGGTCAAAGGGTAAAGGTCGAGGTCGAGGCCAGCTTAGACAGTAGGCATATAAAAAAACAGAAATGTGCATTACATGAAAAAGTAGATTGGTTGTCTGAAGCTCAAGGTCACATATTTGTATCTGAGGGTGTCCCTTTGAAAGAATTCCTCCCATTGTAAACTCATCACACTCATACACTATGTCAGCAGATTTGAACATCATTATTAAAGATGTTAACTAATCAAATATTGTGGCCTATGGCCCAGAGGTCAAGCAACATCATGCAGCCACAAAGAAAGTGTTTATGAGTCGTCTCTGAACAAAATTGAAGTAGCTGTTATATGCATGCCTACACACACAGACCTTGGGGTATTTAGAAGTTTATTCCATCATTAAATATATTAATTGATACTGTTTTAATTTTCATATCGAATCTTATTGTACACTCCATGGCTAGGATGGAACAACTCACCTTGTATCCTCGAGAATTTTGAGCCAATAAATTCAACAACAACAACAAGATCATTGATCCTGTGACACTTGTCCCTTGTAACCCTTTAAAGATATTTTTTTTAATATGATGGATGACTGCACCCCTGAGGAGTCACCAGAACCGTTTCATACATCATTATGCTGAAGATGTGGGATTCAAGCTATCCTGAAGTGTCTGCAAAAATGTATTGACAGCCCTTAAAGGAATGATTCACATTAGGCATTCAAGAGTTGCCAAAGAAAACAGAAAATGGTTGACATTAGGACCCTAAGTCTGGTAGTCTTGTATCAAAGTTCATGGCACAAGGGTGCAGCACCCCTGAACTTCTGAATGATTTTATCAGTGAATGCCCTGATGAATGTACAGACAGGGGTGTATGCGAATCTCACAACAGCCCTGTGACTAATGCTTAAATGTATACACCATGCTGCCAGAACATGTTGAATCTGAAGATGAGCAATAGTTATTGTGTCACCCATGCCATGGAGGACTAGTATGTCATTCTTTGCTAGGCACAGTCTCAAATACAAATATGTGACCTTGACCTTTGGGAAACCAATCACTTCTACAATATAGTGAAGACAATTGAAACATTCTATCTCTGTTTGTCTATATACAGAGGATAGATGCCATGATGCCTATGACCTTGAATATATATATATATATATATATATATATATATATATATATATATATATATATGACATGTACTGAGAAAGGGGCCCTTTTTCCCCCCTGCCCTAAGGGCCCTTTTCGCAGATCGTGTCACATATATATATCATGGACTGCAAATTGCTGTTGCAATACATGGTTGTGCCCTAGGAATGTAAAATTGAGATTGCAAATCATAGGGAAATCTCAATATTTGACCTTTGCCCTATGATCCATGACCTATAGAACCTTACATATCATCCAATAATGTGTTATAGTATTCTAGAATGAGAATTGATAGAGAAAAATAAGATTTAAATGTGAAACATCTTTTGTGCACATTCCATATGTCTACATTCTAAGCAGACCTATTTAATGAAAGCAAGCAGAACATTTGGTATCTCTGTTTGTCTATATGCATAGGATAAATGGCATGAGGGCAATGGCCTTGACCTTGACCTCTCATAATCAAGGACCACTGCATTGAATATGTGTCATGGACACCAAAGAAATGTTGAAATACATGGTTGAATCTGTAAATTGGGTTAGTAAATTTGTGATAAAGTTGGTACTTTGACCTATGACCTACAAAACTTTACATATCTTCATATAATGTGTCTTTGTTTTGTAGTATGAGAATCTACCCAGGTAGCAAAAATGGTGTGGCCCGAGTCTGGGCCAGAGCGGGCTCCTGATGTGGGCCACACTGGGTTAACACAGTGGGTGCCCGATGGGTTTTGTCCTCAGCAAAGGGTCTGGGCCACACTGGGCTAACCGATTCGGGCACAGATCTGTTTGAAATTGGGCTCACCGATTTGGGCTCAAAGTGAGTTTAAGATGGGTTTTTGGTGTGGCCTAAAGTGGGCTGCCCGATTTGATGAAAAATTAGTGGTGACATGTTAAAAATTTTTGAGAAATTTATCCAAAATCTTTTCTTTTTTTTAAAGGTCAATAAGCAACAAATCCTTGAGCTAATCTAACCCCCCCCCCCATCACCAAAGCAGTAAATGCAATATCTACCCAAGTGGAAAGGCAGAGTAGTACCATTCATTTGAATCAAACTCATTCAGCCAACACAAGGCACTTTGATTCATTAAAGTGACATTCTGGCCTCAATCTTCCCCTACTAATTCCCTATGTAGGAGTAGAGAAGAGTGCCTTCAAGTTCATAATGATTGTACCTCTGCATATCTGCTCTTGTTCCAAGTTCAGTGCAATAGAAATGGTGTTGCCATTCCACTACTACTCAGATGACCTTGATTTGCACTTTTGACTAGAAACATCTAAGTATTTCCAGACTATGAGAAAGTCTGCACATTATTACTTCATATCTGATTTAGTAGTCTATTCCAGTTGTCCTATGTCTAAAAGAAATAAGTTTGGTATGGGTAGTAGAATTCTGCCTGGAGTGCTGTGAAACCACTTTGTAGTGAGTCTGCCATGGACTGGCCTACAGGGGCAGGGGATATTTTTGGTTTCTCAATTGCCTCTATATATAGTCCTCTTATACCTGGCCAAGTGTGGGACCTGTTTGCCCCCACACCACAAATACACCTTGCAAGCCTACTAGTACAAAGAAAGACATGAAGCTGTTCTTTCCAGGACTAGTCAGTGTTGCCTTTTACATGAAATATCTGGATCCCTACTATGAACCTACCTGTGTATTAATGGTATAGGGAAAGTGTCCTACAGCAGTGGTGGAGGGAAGGGAGGGGGGAGGGCAGGGCAGGGTGAGAGGAGGGCAGAGCAGGGTGAGAAGAGGGCAAGGCAGGGTGAGATGAGAGCAGGGCAGGGCAGGGTGAGAGCAGGGCAGGGCATGTGAGCAAAGGAGATGCCAGGGCAGTGCAGGGTGAGAGTAGGACAGGGCAGGGTGAGAGGGCAGGGCAGGGTGAGAGCAGGGCAGGGTAAGAGCAGGGCAGGGCAGGGTGAGAGCAGGGCAGGGCAGGGCATGTGAGCGAAGGAGATGCCAGGGCAGTGCTGGGTGAGAGTAGGGCATGGCAGGGTGAGAGCTGGGCATGGCAGGGCGAGAGCAGGTCAGGGCAGGGTGAGAGCAGGGCAGGGCAAGGGTGAGAGCAGGGCAGGGCAGGGTGAGAGGAGGGCAGGGCAGGATGAGAGTAGGGCAGGGCAGGGCAAGAGCAGGGCAGGGCAGGGCGAGAGCAGGGCAGGGCAGGGTGAGAGCAGGGCAGGGCAAGGCAGGGTGAGGGCTGGGAGTGAGAGTGAGTGAGTAATAGATGTTTAACACCATTGTGACAGCTAAGGTCATATTCATGGTGAGATCCTCATTACACAAATTCACAGAGGAATGTGTCAGTGCCTGCGCATATGTGCACCACACACATCCTGAGGGGATAGGAAAGAGGAGAAATAGACCCTTTTAAGTGGGCTAGGGAGGCCCAGGGAGGGCAGGGTGACAGAAGGGCAGGGCAGAGCGGGGTGAGAGGGGGAAAGGGCAGGGCAGGTTGAGTGGAATGAGGAGGAGATGGAAGGGTTAGGGGATGGATAGGGGAGGGACGAACAAAAAAGAGAGAGGGAGGGGGAACACTCATCACAGAGTTTAGAACAGTTCAGAAGATGAGGCTGCCCTGTCGAAACCCACTCTCACCCCAGACTGGGAAGACTTTATGCAGCTAAGTACCCATCTTGGGATGCCCATTTTGAAACCATCCTGGGCCCAATGTGGTTGCCCATTTTAAAGCTGACCAGTGCCCAAATCGGGCGGCCCAATGTGGCCCAGACCGTATGCTGAGGACAAAACCCGTTGGGAGCCCAACGGGCTCAAGTGGGTTTGCCCGATTTGGGCTGCCCTGTGTGGCCCTGACTGGAAACCCAGCATCTGCCGAACCTAAAACCCATGTACTGAATACTGCCCGCTTTGAACCACCTTATCCCGGGTAAAACCAATTTGGCCCCGAGCGGGCTTGCTACATGGGTAGAGGAAAATGTGAATTCTTTTTGTCTTATTTTTTTTCAATTAAATGATATTTTTCTACTTTTTATTTTCATTGTCATTTGCCAAGTTTGTCCCCCCATGTGCATTTGTACACTCACCAGGGCTGTAATCTACATGATCAGAGCTTTCCAGTGGTACCAATTGTATTCTAGCCTTTTTTGGGTCCTCGTATTACGGAGCCCCTAATAGGACATACCAAAAATAATTCTTTCCCACAAAAAATATTCTTGCGGATACTGAACAATTCCTGCGGATTCTGAACAATTCTTGCGGGTACTGAACAATTCTTGCAGGTACTGAACAATTCCAGACTGCGGATACTGAACAATTCATGCGGGTACTGAAAATATCTTGCGGGTACAGGAAAATATCTTGTGAGTACTGAGTGAATTCCTAAATGTACGAAGCCCCTAATAGGACATACAAAAAAAAAACATTTTTTCATGCAGGTACTGGAGGATTCCTGCGGGTACAGGGAGGATTCCTGCAGGTACAGGACTATTCTTGCGGGTACAGGAGGGTTCTTGTGTTTACAGGAGGACTCCTTCAGGTACAGGAACATTCTTGCAGAAACAGGAGGATTCTTGGGGGCACACTCATGTTCTTTGGAATGATGAAGATGATGATGACGATAAACTCTTCAGGCTCCCAAATAAATGTTTCTGTACCTGCAGGAATATTTTCCATACCCACAAGAATGTCTTTGTTTTTGAGAAAATTATTTTTTGCATTTTTTTACTTTAAACCCTCAAAATGTAAGAATTTTCCTGTGCCCACAGACCTTCCTTTATCCATAGGATTATTCCTGTATCCGCAGGAATCTGCCTGTATTCACAGGAATCTTCCTGTACCTGCAAGAATTGTTTCTGTACCCGCAAGAATTGTTTCTGTACCCGCAAGAATTGTTCAGTATCTGCAAAAATACTCCAGTATCCGCAAGAATTGTTCAGTTTCCGCAAGAATTGCCCAGTATCCACAAGAATTGTTCAGTATCTGCAAGAATTGTCCAGTATCTGCAAGAATTGTTCAGTTTCCGCAAGAATTGTCCAGTATCCACAAGAATTGTCCAGTATCCGCAAGAATTGTTTAGTATCCGCAAGAATTCTTGGGTATCCGCAAGAATATTTTTTCTGGTGAAAAAAATTATTTTTGGTATGTCCTATTAGGGGCTCCGTACCTGCTGCAGCAGCACTATTAGAAAAATAAGGAGATGTCTTCTGGGTGAAAATCAAGAAATAGCAATCGATTTAATAGTGCGAAATAAGCTGTATTTCACAAGCAAAATTACATTGTTCTACCCTTTGATTTTATGCTAATTAACATTTGTAACTTCACAAGGTCTATGCAGGTTTACTTGCTGCCTCAGTCCCGTCTTTGCTCAATGTAAAGCACCATATGTGTAGAGGCAAGGAGAAAGGGTGCTCCGTGCTAAAAGTCAACTTTAAAATTCAAATCACTAGCTTTACAGTGATACATAGCATGAGAAGATACTCCTGTTAGTTTTGGAGAAACGGCTTGCTAGATATGGGTAGGTGTGACCATTTCAAGAATGTTAATAAGCTCTATGTCTAATTGGTCATGAGATATATAGCTAATTAGCATAATTTATGCTAATTAGCTAAATTCGTATAAATTTTTATTCTTTTGCCCATAACTTTTGATCTAGAAATGGTATTTTCATTCTGTTTTTGCCATAGTAAACCTTGTGGGATGTTCCTTCAAATGGAATCATTGATTTTACTATTTAGAATGAAAATAATGTTTCCATGGCAACAGAAATCAACAAAAATGCCTATTTTGGCCCAAAAACATTCTTTTTACATGCCAAATTTGGAACCTTTCCACCCAAAATAGAATGTTTTATCAAAAACCATTTAATTCTCCATAAAAAAGTAGCCTATAACAGTTTTAGTCATATTTTTCCTATTCTAGTCCATAGTGGTGCCCCCTGGTGGCTAAATCTGGTACTAAATCCCGCAGTAACTGTCCTTTCTGCTTGCTGGCTCACATATTTCTGTTCAGCCTCCTTGATCAAACTGGCAGACTGAGAAAGTCGCATTGGGTTTGTATAGGGTTTGGACTTACTCACCAGCACTGCATTAGTGTCGATAAAGGGACAGCAACATATAGCACCTCAAATAAGTTACCCATCATTAGATCAATGGCAAACTAAACGTCCAACCTCCATTTTCTTTTCTTTTTTTGGTGAAACACGGCTCTTTATGAGGTACGAGCAAGGAGCTTAGATACAATAGGAGGGGTCACTGAGAGTATAGTCTATGGGTAGACTGTGACAGGCCACCCCCCTCTACCCCCCCCCCTTGAAACTAAGCTACCTTGTGTCTTCAGTGTATATTTCTATAGAGGATAAGGTGGTTTATGGAGCTGTGGTATTCCTTTATCATGGTAATACCAAAGGGAAAGAGGGAACCACATAGGCCATAAAATCCTGCTGAACCCAGAATTTGTGATCATGATTCTCAGAAATTGACTTAAAGTACCCAAAAATGAGGTTTGATGATATTTCAAAATGTACAAAAATAATATTGAAATGATAAGAAATCTTTTTAGATAGATAAATGTAATCCAGAGTTTGTACCTCGGTGTACATGTCCAAATGTCTGCCTATCTCTCAATCTGACGAATACTCTAACTGTGCATTGCTCTGCCTATCCCACATACTGCCTATCCCTTAGTCTACCTATCACTCATACTGCCTATCTCTTAAATCCAAAGCATCTTGAGCAATGTAAGGCTATCTCCCAGAAGGCCTAAATACTAAAGCTTACTCCTTACCTTACCTAATCTCCTCTCTGATCACTTTCCCATAGTTTACCTTTGCTCAATCTGCCTATCATTAATTTTATCCATCCCTCATGGTGACTATCCCTCAGACCCTCATGTTTAAACTGCATTGTTCATCTGTTTATTCAGGCCTTAATTGTTAGCAGTACATTGCTTATCATGTCTACTATTTTGATCTTACCTATCCTTTATAATACCTATCATAAAGCCTACTTATCCCTCATTGAGCCTATCCTTCAACTGTGCACCTCCCTCATATTTGACTTGCATATCGGTCCCTAGCACCCATGTTTTCTTTCTTTTACATTTGCTCATCTTACAAGGTACTGTCTGTGCATGTACCTCAAACTGCTTATTTCTCATAATACATATCCCCCTTGCTACCCATCCTTTTGAATACCGGTACCTATCCCTCATGATGCTCTCCATATGGCTTTCTTACCTATCTCAGCTCAGTCAATCTAGCCAGTTCTGTCTCTATATATCTCAGATTGTGTTCAATTCCTTCCACCTATCTCCAGGTCTGTGCCTTGTGATATATACCTATCCCCCATTGTACCTATTCTACATATCACTCATGTTTGCTATGCATATCCCTCTGTACACTGTCATCTACCCCTAAAATGATGTATGTTTCATAAGACATATACTTAAAGTTAGTTAGAAAGAACAAAAGGTGAGAGGTATAAAGAGAGCTGTTTAGGCAGACCAGGGAATATGTACACCATGAAGAACAGACAAACTGAGGGATAGGTAAACTTAATGATATACAGCATGAAGGATTGGTAGATGTATGATTAAGGTAGACTGTGGAGCCAGAACAATGGGTGATAGGTTGACTATGGAATGGTCATTATAATAAAGATTGTTTGTGACATAGTAGGTTAAAAGAAATGAGATGGGTAAGACAGCTATATAGAGAACATGAGGGATAGGTATTCAAAGGGATGGGTAGTAAGAGGGATAGGTAGCATGAGCAATAAACAGTTTGAGGGATAGGCACAGACAGTACCTTGTAAGATGAGCAAACATAAAAAAAGCATGGTGCTATAGGGACCAATATGCAAGTCAAATATGAGGGATGTGCACAGTTGGGGGATAGGCTCAATGGGGGATAGGTAGGATATTTGATAGGTATTATGAAGGATAGGTAAGATCAAAATAGTAGACATGATAGTCAATGTACTGTTAACCATTGATACTTAAATAAACAGATGAATAATGCCGTTTAAACATAGCGTCTGAGGGATAGTCACCATGAGGGATAGGTAAAACGAATGATAGGCAGATTGAGTATAGGTAGACTAAAGGTATAAGAAGGAACAGGTAAGCTAAAGTAAGGTCAAAGGTAAGCATGAGAACCCAAGCATTTTAAGAGATAATCAGATTTAACTCTAGATGTTTTAGGTTGAAGAGATAGGCAGGATGAGTGATAGGTACACTAATTGGTATGCTGTATGTGGGATAGGCAGAGCAATGCACAGACACAGTACTTGTCAGATTGAGAGATAGTCATCATTTGTGTATGTGGGTTGAGGTACTAACTTAGATTGAGATGTATCTTTAAAGATTTTCAATCACTTTCAATATCACTTTAGTACATTTTTAAAATATTTCCCCCATCAAACCTCAATTTTAGGTACTTTTGGTCAAAGTCAGAGGATAAAAACTATCATTTTTGGATTTAGCAGCATTTTTTGGTTTAGGGGGTCCCTTCCCTTCATTTGATATCCCTCCCTTAAGGTGTCACCACCCTAAATCGGACCACTTCCGGGTTTACTGGCCAAATAGTCCCTTCTGAACTTAGATATTTTGAGGAATTTGGCCCCAAGGGAAGGGAAAGAGGGACCAAACCCATTTTTATTTGGTATCAGAATGATGAGTAGGAGTGTTTCAATAGGCCCAGAATATTATTTGTTCAAAACATAAATTCAGTGGAAGTTTATGGTGATCAGGCCTCACCATGCAAAAATCACTACCTGGTTACCATGGCAATTTGCGCAAAATCTAGCCTGACTATGTTTATGTGGACCTATCTTATTTTTTTCTCCATTTCATAAGCTAAAATATGGTGTAGGTGGCTAAGCACTGTGAGAATTTTAAGTATATTTAATATCAGGTCCACGGTGGAAGACCTGTGATTTTTCGGATGGTCACAAGGCATTTGGGGTGGTGACACCTTAAAGGAAAAGCTGATTTTAATACATATGCCACTCAGGGGGGCATTTTTGAGCCCTTTTCACATTTTTTTAACAATAAGTTTTGGTTGTTTGTGCTGGACACCTCTTATATATGGGATTTGTGTCCAAAAATGATAGAATTTCTTGGAGTTTGGCCTTAAAAATGTCTAATTTTCACAAAAGTTAGACCTTGAAACTAACTCCCTTTTTTCTAGTCCTTACAGGCATTTTATAGGAAAATTTCACTTCCTAACTAAATCTGATGAAATGGGTAATTTTTTTTAACTCACCTATCATTTAAAGGAGCGAATATCATGACACTATATAATGGAACATTCCAGGGGTGAAATATCCCAGAATTCCATTGATTGTTATGGTTACCATGGCAACATAACAACATGTTTCCTCTCCAAGGGGCCTATTTTTGGGTCAAATTTGGCTATTTTGGCCCCAAAAATGCCTGTTTTAGGGCCTTTTCACCAATTCTACTGACTTCCCTAATTCTCACAGAGCTTAGTGGCATATTACTGGAGGAAATGGATGTTCTGGGCTGTCTTCTAATGCATATTTGCCATAACAAAATCAGGCTAGATTTTTCTCTATGTCAGATTAAAAACTTGTAGCTAGAAAAACAACCTTTTTAGGGCAGTTTTGGTCTACGCACATTCCACCACTGTCCCAAATGGCCCAAAATACCAATAAAATATGGTTTTTAGGTAGAATCTGGGGACAAATTATGATTGAGGGTCCTCAAAATGTTTTGTTTATAAAGGAATCTTTTGGTAACCATGGCAACAACAAAACCAGCTTTTCTGTTAAGGTGTCACCACCCTAAATCGGACCACTTCCGGGTTTACTGGCCAAATAGTCCCTTCTGAACTTAGTTATTTTGAGGAATTTGGCCCCAAGGGAAGGGAAAGAGGGACCAAACCCATTTTTTTTTGGTATCAGAATGATGAGTAGGAGTATTTCAATAGGCCCAGAGTATTTTTTTTTTTCAAAACATAAATTCAGTGGAAGTTTATGGGGTGAAGGGGTCCTGATGTGTATTCATGCGCTGATCAGGCCTCACCATGCAAAAATCACTACCTGGTTACCATGGCAATCTGCGCAAAATCTAGCCTGACTATGTTTATGTGGACCTATCTTATTTTTTTCTCCATTTCATAAGCTAAAATATGGTGTAGGTTGCTAAGCACTGTGAGAATTTTAAGTATATTTAATATCAGGTCAACGGTGGAAGACCTGTGATTTTTCGGATGGTCACAAGGCATTTGGGGTGGTGACACCATAAAGATACATAATAGCTCCATAAACCCTCTTATCCTACATTGGGCCCAATAGTGAAGACATAAAGTAGCCTAGTTTCATGGGGGGCGTGGTAGAGGGGGGTTTGCCTTCACTATAGGACTGTATAGAGTGACCTATCCTATACTGTACCATCCTTGGTATGAGTGCGGAGAGGTCAGAGTCTGTACTGGCCGCCCTGGTCGTAAAGCAAGGAGCATTTACCAGGGTGCCGCCATCCCACATCTAGATCTGTCTATGTACCCTGCCTAAATCACCCACCGCCGATAGCCCTCACAGCCCCCGGGGGCTGATTGGGGGGGGGGGGCAGCGGCCACATCGAGTACCAGACAACTACTTCCGGGATTCCCCTGTGGTCAGCTAGGGCAAACTGTGGTCTGAGTGCGGCTAGGAGGTCAAGGCGGTAGAAAAGTGGGGTTTGTGGGGGGTAAAATTATCGTAAACTAGAGCTCAGAGTTTTGTGGGTATAATCAAGTGTAGGCCATATATTGCGGTAAACCTCAACAACTAATGCAGATATAATCGATCGACTGTTCTAAAGGACACGTGTACTTGAAGCAGAGGACAGGGATACTTGTGCAGAGAGTGACAAGCAGCAAGCAATGTACGTCTCGGACGTGCCCAGACTACACCATATACAGTCTGGGAGAACTGTACTCTGGTGCCCTGAGGTATAAACCCTCAGGGTACCACCGTACAGGAAGTGGCAAAGGGTAGTGCGAGATAAGTATATTTAACTCCCACTATGCCTCACTCCTAAGTATGCAGGAACTGGAAATACTACTCCCTCTAAAATATACAAAGAATACATGTATATGCTTTATTTTTCTAGTCTGAAACATATGCTTGAAGAGTGTCAAGTTCAGGGACATTTTGGCAGTCACTAGTGTCCACTGGTGCCATCATATGGTGTTAGTTACAAGTAGGAGAACTGTTATGGATCCATTGACGTTGCAACAGGGTGAAGTAGGTGTTTATAAACTCACCTATACTGTACCTTAACCCCAGTAACCACATAGTCTTTGCCATTTTTATAAGTACAGATGTAAAAGAGAGTTATATCTATGTATAATTAGGTGACAACTACACAGCTTTGTGTGGTATGTGGACATTCAAACACTTAGTTATTAATAGCAAAAGTCTACTTATGTATGACATAATATGTCCTACAAGTAAATTTTGGAAAATGCTATTTGAAAAATGTTGATAGAAATGTGCCATGGTGAAGCCTTTGGCACGGGACCCTTCACATGTCATGCCAACTCACTACCACTGTACTACAGATTCTGATGAATATTGTTAAAAGGCCATCATGTCATTGGTATTATGGGGTACCCTATACCTACAGCCAAGAGATTCCCTTGTCATTCCCTTGGCTGTTGGTAAATTGATTGCCTGGTTAGGTCAGTCAGACGAGCAGCTCGGTCTCCAAATGTAGGGGTCATGTGTTCCATCCCAGCCCAAACTGACATCTTGTAAATGCATTGAGCCTGCTGGTTCTAGTGTTGAAATTGCCAGTGGGTGGTGGAGCAGCCAAAAAGGTGTTGGGGATGAGGGGGGTGTAACTTTTTGTTATTTCCTATATAATCTATAGGGCCATCCTGAAAAAGTTGTGTGTGTGGGGTGGGGGGTGCAACCCCCACATCCCCATGGCTCCGCCACCACAGGAGTCAAACTTCATTCATAAATATTCATTAGCACATGGGGGAATGTACCAGTCAGTTAGGCCACTGCATTATGTGAAAATTGTCCAGGATCGCTTTTAAGGAGGTATTGCAGTGATTTGATAAAGAATGATCCAGTCTCACTCTAGGAACTGGATGATCGAGGCTGGCAATGTACAGTGAGCCCAAAATTTCAAACAGCAAGCAATATGCAGGCGTGGGATGAAAGTAAACGACAAGCAATGGATAAAGAGTGTCCAACAACAAACAATGTTCAGTGATGGATGAAGGTATGTGATAAGCAATGAATAAGAATGGTCACAAAGTGTCAAACAACAAGCAATATGCAAGCATTGGATGCACCAATTGCCAACCAGCAAGCGATGATGAGTAATGGGATGAAAGAAATTAAGTGACAGGCAATGGACAAAGTGTCAAGCTGCATGTAATGTGCAGTGATGGGATAGAAGTAAGTTGACAACCAATGAAATAAGAGAGTCATCACAAAGTGTCAAATGGCAAGTAATTGAGAGGGGATGGTAACAATGTCAAAAGAGCAAGCAATGGAGATTGAGTGAGGATTAACTGCAGGGTGTTGTCCATATGCTGAATAGAGCTAGGAGTAGGTGCCCTCTTTTGAAAAGAAGTTACACTCTGCTTCACCATTCATCTTCCACTCACAATAAAAGTATAAAAAGGCACCTGCATTGCTTAAAAATAGTGTGTGCTGTCCTATATGAGATACATACTTTTGTCACACACTCTTTCAAGTGCTCTTGTGTTGAACACATGTGTGCAACACAAAACAAAGGACTACAGAGAAATAGACTGATGCAGGTGAGGCAAAACTACCTTTTCCCATAGGAGCAACACCCTCCAGACTGACGAACAGCAAGCAATGGACGGTATTGGTCAGGTGGCAAGAATGGACAGTGGGCCCATGGATGAGTGAGAAAAGCCATGAACAGAGACATAGATAGTCAGTGTTGGTCAAAAATTGACAAACAGCAGGCCCAAGGGATGGGCTTAGACATTATTGATATATGAGTGTACATTTTTCACAAATCCTCCATATGATTATAGATTCTTGAAAGATCAGACTTTTTTCCAGAATATTCTGAGGTATATGGAATAGTAGGAACCATAACTTACATGGATTAGTACGTAAGTGGTGTGATGTATTGTGTAAACTGGGCAGTGATTAGTAGGCAGCATTACATAGGGATTTTTAAAACTGGATAGCGGAATAGTGGGTGGCATGACCCATGAAGTACACTGTAAATAGTAAATGCTGTACATCTACAGCAAAAGTTGCTGGCAACAATTGTTCCAGTAGATTTTGCTGTAGGTCTACAGCAACTGACTTGCTGTAAAGGTACAGCAACATGTCCTGTTAAACTACAGTAACTTCTACTGTAAATCATACTACTGTTGTTCAACAGCAAAAGTTGCTGGCAACAATTGTTCCAGTAGAATTTGCTGTAAATACACAGTAGATTGTAATTTGCTGTAAATGTACAGAAAATATATGAGAGTATAATCTACAGCAACACTTGCTGTAATGTTGTATTTACAGCAACAAAGTTGATACTTGTACAGCAGAACTTGCTGTATTTTAGATTACAGCAACTTCTACTGTATGATCACAGCAAAATCTGCTGTATGTATACATTAACGTTTTACAGTGTAAACCTGGCAGGAATAAAGAGGAAGGGGCGTAAGAAGTAAGTTACGAGGATAAACTGAAAAGTCTTGTCAAATAGGACCCATGGACCAAGAAATAAAACGTGCACGTTTTTCTATTGCTAAATGATTTTTAAAACACTGGTTTATATGACACGTGCACGTTTTTTACACCTCAAAAAGTGTTTTTCAATGCATTCTGCTGTTAATTTTATCAATACTATGAAGACAAGTTAATACGTTTTCCTCAGTACTCTCTGAGAAGATATACCAAGGTTCTTCCTCGTAATACTTTGGCAAGACCTTTGGCAGTGATAAGTTGGCGGCATAATGCAGCTAGCAAACTATGCATGAAGCTGTGGACAATTGACACATGAGATAAGCTGGACAAGGAATAGTAGACAGTATGACAGGGGTTGGCTGGGCAAGTAGCACCCCAGGAAGGTATTAGTCAGTATGACATGCAGAGTGTAAGCTGAGGAAGAGGTGTTAGTATAACATGCAGAAGGTAAGCTGAGCAAGAAACAGTAGGAAGTTTTAAGCTGGGCAAGAAGTAGTAGGCAGTATGACACAGAGGGTAAGCTGGTCAAGAAGTAGGAGGAAGGATGAAACAGAGGGTAAACTGGGCAAGAAGTTACTTAGTAAAAGGGATGACACAGAGGGTAAGCTGGGCAAGAAGCAGTAGGAAGGATGACACAGAGGATAAGCTGGAGAAGAAGTAGTAGACAGAGGGAAGGCTGGTCAAAAGGTAGTATATATTCATGTTGTGAAGAAAGTGCTGGCTTAGAGAGTATTTTTAAGTATAATGTGGATAAGCTGTGTAGTGAGTAGTATAGGGAACAGAGCCATTCCTGTATGGAGGTGGCCATCTTGAAATTAGTTATGTAACTGCCCCCCAACAGCCACCTTGGATCTGACAGAGAATTGTAGGTAATCTCTTATCTTTCCTTCCACCCACAGAAATCAATGGGAATTGATAAGACAACTCTCACTCAGCTTGACAAACCATCACTCACTTCAATAATGCTGGGAGGAAAGGTTGGGTGAATATTCGTCAGCATACATGTGTCAATACTTGTCAAATCTAACTCAGCTTGAAAACCAATCACTCACTTTGATAAAGATGGTGGGGGAGACTGGGTGGGCATGCGTCAGCATGTGTCAATACTTGTCAACTCTCACATGGCTTGACAAACAATCACCCACTTCTAAAAAGATGTGAGGGAAAACTTGGTGAACAATCGTCAGTATGGGTCAATAATTGCTAGCTCTCACTCAGCATGACTCATATTTACAATGAGAGACTATGGACTCTGTATGGATTCTAACTGCTTGTACTTTGCAGAATGGGCCTATTGATTGGATATCAATATAAAAGATTATGTTGCACAGAGCAGCTTTCTTTCTTACATGATGTAAACTATGCATACACCAGGAAGATAATGATACCAAAGAATAAGGAATTTCATGCATATGTATGACAGAAAAGATGATTTGTTTTGTCTAAAGGACTTAGCACTGAGTCGGACTTATCTGCATTTTACATGTAATTCAAGCATCTGTTGGGCCTGGTTTAGCAGAATATGAAAAGTTTAATGTCTAGTGATTAGCTAGATCACATATGATTAGGGGAAATAGATAGGAATTCTTGATATAATGGTATAAATGCTCTGTATTGAGTGATAAAAGGGGTAGATGTTGTATCCAATATGAGTATGACAGATCCTGGCAAATCCGAGTGAACATGAGTTATGCTGGGTGAGGAATGTGTGAGTACATTGAGTGATAACAAATAATGTCATTTTGTGTGATATAATGTCAACTCTCACTCAGCTTGACAAACCTTCACTCACTTCAGTAAGACCTGCGAGAGCATGCGTCAACATGTGTCAATACTTGTCAACTCTCACACCACTTCACATGTCTTCACTCATTTCCATAAAGATGTGAGGGGAACTGGGTGAGCAAATGTCAACATGTGTCAATACTTGTCAACTCTCACCCAACCTCACATGTCTTCACTCATTTCCATAAAGATGTGATGGGAACTGGGTGAGCATGTGTCAATACTTGTCAACTCTCAGGCACCTTCACATGTCTTCACTTACTTCAATAAAGATGTGAGGGGAACAGAGTGAGCACATTTCAACATGTGTCAATACTTGTCAACTCTCACCTAGCATGACATTTCTTCACCAATCCTTCAACAATAAGAGACTATGGAAACTGTATGGATTCTCATGGCTTGTACTTTGCAGAGTGGGTCTCTTGAGTAAATGTCAATATGAGAACTTATGTTTCACAGAGCAAGTTCCTTTCTTACATGGCATGAAATACATATGAATTAGGAACATAATGATAGCAAAGTATATGTGATTTAGTGCATACATTAGACATAACAGCTCATTAATTTTGTCTATGGGACATAGCACTGAATTGGAATTGCCTATGTTTTACATGATATCTAAGTATCTGTTTGTCCTGGTTTGATAGGATATGAAGGTTTAATGTCTAGTGATCAGCTATGTCACAGCTGATTAGAGCAAATATACAGGAACTCTTCATAGGCTGGTTAAAAAACTCTGTATTGAGTGATAATAGGGGCAGATACTTTGTCCAACATTAGCATGACAGACTGTGTGAGGAGATGTGATAATGCATCAAGATTTGCCAACTCTCACCAACCATGACACAACTTTGTGCACAATGACACACTATGTACTGTTCTGTGTTTTGATTGGTCCATTTCAAATTTTCCTCCCATTCCTTTGTTCTCCTCCTGCTTTCAAAACAGTCAGGCAAATGCAGCCATGGATAACAGATCTCGTGGTAGGTGGTCACACAGTTCTAGATTGATTTGACTTGAAATCATATGTGACAATCATTTATACAGTAACACATTGATATTATCTACAATCCAAGAACATCTATCTTGTTGCTGAATTCAACTATTTGTCCCAACACCCCAAATTAATGTAGAACTTTCTATGTGAGCAATGTTCTGGGAAATTCTGGGGGATTCAGGCTGCCATATGGGAGTGGTCATTGTTTATCAACTTGGATGTGAGTGGGTGGTCAAAATTAGATTGCTATTGTTTGTTTGTTTATGATCCTTTCTTTTCATTTCAACAGGCATTCCCAAGAATGATACAAGGAAAGTTCAACTCACACAGCAGACAGAATATCTATCCATTTTCAAGCAAAGTGGGCAACACATGACATGCAGAGGAGAGATATCTTCAATGGGAACCAGCATGAACTGCTGAATTGATGTTAATAAAGTTATGAAATATCAGAAATCCACAACCACCTACAACCCCCCCCCCCGCCTATCCCCCACCCACAAATTAGTATGTGCGTCAATATATGTGATACTGTGTCATGACCCATGTGTCAGTGTGTGTGATAATGTGTGATGACACATGTGTCATCATGTGTCATTGTTGGTTAAGGTTCACGCATGTTGACTCAACTTCACAAATTTGGCTGGGATGTTCACGAATGCGTCATATCTTGTCATTGTTTCGTGATCACCCATACGTCAAGTCCTAAGAGCGCATTGGGTGAGGGCTGGTGCAGCATGACAAAAGTTGACACAGATTTGCTGGGATTGTGTGAGCATGCATCAACCTGTGTCAACTCCTGTCAACTTTCACTCATCATGACACAACTTCATGCAAGGTGTCACAATATATAGTATTCTGTGTTCTGATTGGTCCATTTCAAATTTCCCTCCCTTTCCTTTGTTCTCCTCCTGATTTCAAAACAGACAAGCAGAGACAGCCAAGGAGGACAGATGCTGGTAGGTGGGTACACAGTTCTAGACTAATTTGTATTGCAAATACCAGTTGATAAGTATTTCTACAATAACATAATGTTATTGCTGATTATGTCTGAACAGTTTGTAATGCCTTACTGCTAATTCCAAGCATTAGTGGCATTAATACCCCAATATAGGTGTAGAGTTAGAACTATGAGTAAGGTCAATGGGATTAGCCATTAGACAATGGCTTGGTTTTACTCAGCCTGGATTATATGTGCCCTCTAAGAAAACTTTTAAAGTTTAATTGCTCTTGTATTTGAAGTATTAAGTCTACCTAAAAGCTTTTATTGTTTAAGTTTAAAGTATTTGCTATCCAAAGGTATAGATCTTTAGAAAATAGCTTCATATAGACTAATAGGAAGGGCCAAACAAAGTAAACTGTATAAAGAGGCTAACTGCTGATCTAGCCCCTAACTACATGAGCCACCTAGCTAATTAATTCTTTGGTACTAGCAATGGCTCTGTCCCGTATAGAGTTGACGGACTGGGCAGTGAGCACTTGCCACCAGCTGTTGTAGGAAAAGTCTATCAACTCTACAGCTGAGTAATGAGCAATGGCGACCGGGAAGAGACCAATGAGCAGCTCAGTACAGTTTATGAGAACAGCTGATCACGGAGGTGAGGGGGTAAACTGGCTGGGGCGTCTGGTGGTCGCTACTGGAGGTAGCTGAGTTAGGGAGGGGAGGGGGCAAGGATCATTTGCTCGACTAGACATTGTCCGTCTGTGTTGTACATCTACTTGATCCCCGCCCACGCATATTTATTTGAGGACATTAAAGGCTTGGCTGGAGGACGCGATTTATTGGTAGAGCTTATACTAATGACTCAGGGCGAGCACGCTGTCAAAGGGGACGGGTGCGACTTAAGATAGGTCGGCCTCTACTAAGTTCTAGAACTACGCACCGCAAGTCTTGCCTCTCAGAATGCAAGATGTGGTAGTCGCACAAAAGAGGGTCCTATGTTTTGGAAAGGGTCCTGCGAGCGTCCAGATGGTGAAAAAAATCCTGGCTGTGTTTTTAAAGTGTCATAATAATAATATCTTAATTTTTTTTCCAAAATTAAGATATTGTTATAATGACACTGATGAAGGGGATGAGTTAGATCCTCGGTTTTTTTTCGTGCAAGCACACTTAGGACTTGAAAGATTGTAGCGGATAAGAAGCCAGCATTACCGATGAGGGTTAATGTAAATTGGTAGGATTAGGCAATAGACAAAACAGTGCCTATACATTGGTGCTAAAAAAATCAGGATGTCACGCCGTCACTCTTTAGGAAGGATGGAGCATCACTCCATCACTTTTTATGTATATTCCAATGTACTGGGAACCTTTGAAATTGTCATTTTCGGTCATTTTCTAAAACCCCTGCATCAAGACCATCACTTTTTTAAAACCCCTCTGTCACAAGCATCACAAGTGTCACTTGTTTTACCATCCTGGGCACAAAACAATCATGTGACGGATAGTGAATCCCCACGTGCACAGGTTGCTTGTTCATTAAAAAAAGTCTTTAGAGCCACTTCACTTTTTTGCATAATCACGAACCCATACACTTTTATGAATTTCCACTTGCCAGGCACACAATTAAAGTCAGATACTCTGGATTACAGTGTTGACCAAATGATGGTTGTATCAATGGTCTGTGCATGAATATCAGATGTCATCAAAGTAAAAAGGGTTCACACTAGCGCTGACACTGGGGCCAATGGTTTAAAGTTTTATGTGTGGACCCACAGTTTCTACAGAATAGGCCTGATGGCTGACAAGAGAATACCAGGAAACAATTATAGGTAGTTATGCTGTACATCACTGGGAAGACATATAAATCAATAGTAATGTGGCTATTGCACTTAGATCCTGATATAAATGAATACAAAAATACCTATATACCTCCCTTCTCTTTAAACAAAGTGACATAACTACCTTTTATGTCACAAATGTCGTTATGCCACAAATAAGCATAGGCCACATATGCCCTTAAGAGCCAGTCAAACTGGCCCGGTAGACCTTGTGACATGCATGGGCCATTACGTTAATACTTGCCGTATATGCATGTAGTAGGCCTATACATGGATCCCACTATAGGTGTAATTTCTGAGCTTCAATATGATGAATAAATATTACAGTGTTACTGTGGAAACTACAAGATGATATTTGAGGGAAGCAGAATCAAATTAATCCAAAACCAATTTCCGCAAGAAACCAACTCATACCACAAATAGGCTATAATCATAAGCACTCCTAGGCTCAAACTCATGTGCAGGTCTCTCTACTGCACATCATAATAATTAGTATGGTCTATTATGCAAACTGCTCTCAAATATATTTGTCATATACAGCCACTGAAGAACTCCTGAAAGACATTTATCTCACAAATCTATAGATTTATTAGCCATATTCCTATACTTGATCATTATTGCAGCGAATTAGGTCTTTCCTATGCTTTCTTGTCTAAAGCTGTGTGTCCACACGGCAATAAATATGGGTACCGACAGAATTTCCTACAACAAAATCACTTTCGTTGTTCACTTCCGACAATGAAACCATTTCTGTCGTCCATTTCAGATGATAATATCTAACATGTTTGATTTTTGTTGTTGGAAATGAACGCTGGAAGTGTTTTTGTCGTCGGAAAAGGAGGTTAATTTAAAAGTGGTTTTGTCGTCGGAAATTTGTCGGCACCCATTTTTATTGCTGTGTGGAATAAGGCTTTAGGTAATTGCCATTGTCTATAAAATCGCTACTGTGTGTTTATTCTTGCCATCGTAAAAATCATATTATAAACTATATATAGCATAAACGAATAGAATATATGTTGGCATGATATATGTTATTTTTATCAACGTAACATTTTATTTGCGTGTATAGTTTTATTGATTTAACACCCAGGAAATTGTGAACATGAAAGTGTTTGTTTTTTTAAATACACGTTAGAGAGGGTGCATTTTGAAAAGGATCCATAATCGACATACAAACTGCACTAGTTCTATTTCTGATGTAGGCGTGGCGTGGTCGATACTACTGTCCGGCCAGGGGAAGAGATAATGCTTCTTTATTATGGCCAGAAATAGAGAAACCCTTCCCAAATAGGCACAGCGGCCTAATTGCGATTTGTGGGTCCTGCAGATTGGTTAGAGTGCGGAGGTCTGTTGACATACGCATGTATCAGTGGACCCTGTTTAATGCTAATCTGGGCCCATTGCCTCCATACCTCGGCCATGCGTTGTTGGGATCAGCATGGCTGGCCTGCACGAGGTCAGTCCCCAAAAGGCTATAACAACTCCCCTGGCGGCCCCCTACTGAACCACCCTTTGGGAGATGCTCCCAGCCGCCCACGCAGATACAAATGGTGTTAGTCCAACGCTCTGCATAGTTTCACTGGGACCGTTTCGGAGACAGATCTTTCTCAATTTCTGTCAAACTCGCCTGATCAACAACATGGATTAGCTAGCCTGATCCGGTGCACCCCCTCTACCCCCGTCCTCTTCGGCCAGTTTCCCTGCACCAAGCGCTGTTACTCTTACCATACATTTCCCCCGTGTAAATCTATATTGAACGTGATGGGACTGTCTTTCCGAGAATCGTCCTCTTAACCCTTTGATAGAGAGTATGGCATGATGCATACACACACACACACACACACACACATATATATATATATATATATATATATATATATATATATATATATATATATATATATATATATATATATATATATATATTCCTTTGATTGAACTGTATATTGTGTTACATACGATTATAGCCAAGGTGTTTCCCAAGGTGGTATTTTTACTTTTATTGTAGTGAAATTGATGGGTATCGTGGATCTACGTTATTTTCCTGATAAGAAATACACAATGCAAAAAGGAATCATAACGACCTTTTACTGTCTATCATAGAAATGATATGACGGCCCAAAATGCATGTGATGACGTCATGAACCCAAATATTCGTGAGCAGCAGGATTGGCTGTGTCCGATAACAGCAGTTTATTGTGCGCCCGGGGCTTATCTTATCAGAACGATCCGGAAAATTCACTGACGATTTGGCTATCCTACACTGGAGAGGCATGGGCCATCCATCCTAAGATTTGGCTAAGTAGTCATAGCACACGAGGTAACTGTTGTAGGTCACTATCATCAGCACATTTAAAGCCTGTTTGCTCATCAAGGGCGTATTTAAATACCTCTAACAAACCATAGGCTTCAAGTCTCAAATTATTGGAAAGTCATAAAATGTATTTGGAAAAAAGAAAAGGTACATTGTAGTTCTTAAACCTGAGAAAATGCACATAATAAGATATCAGCCAATTTGATAATCGGCTGGTAATAAAAGAAAACCTTATAGGAGATTTGTCTTTAGAGAGGAATCTCTGACGACAGCATGCCTATTCAGTAAGGTCATCAAATCGTCGGGAAATTTTGGGATCGTCAGCTTTATCAAAACAAGCCAAAGAGGTAATAATATAAGCTCCTGAAGTCGGTGAACCTCATTCATGCGGGCTTCCCTAGCCCACTTAAAAGGGTCTATGTCTCCTCTTTTCTATCCCCTCGGATGTGTGTGGTGCACATAATGCATGGGCACTAACACATTCCTCTGTGAAATTGGGTAATGTCGTTCTCGCCATGAATATGACCTTAGCTGTCGGAATGGCGTTAAACATCTATTACTCACTCACTCCTCTTTCATGAGGTAACCATACGGTCAGCTATGGAAGAAATTTCAAATTCAATGATCACAATAAACCGTGGATATCCTAGGACATTTATAAACCCATCTATGAGCATTACCAATATCATGCTGGAGTACTGTAATGCAGGGAAGTCCAATCCAGACCTACTGAAAATTGCAAAGCAGCTCAGAGACATAAATGTCAAAACTAAAGTAGCTGAAGAAAAAGTTAAATGAATTATCCAGTATTCCAATTAAATTTTAGCGGGAACTTAACTTTATACTTGGATGGAGGGGTGAGGAAAAGTCTGAAATTATTCACCATAAATCTGATAACGAGATAAGTGGGGGCAAAGCTGCTGATAACATAAATGCTTTCTTTACTAATATTGAAGGACAGCTTCTTGACTCATTAGGTAATATAAATTTTGAATATGAATTATTAACTATCAATATAAAATTTCAGAAAGCACAAAAGGCCACAGGCTCGGAGAATTTTCGCGCCTCTCTTTGATCTATAGTAGTGTGTGGGTTTTTTTTTCTTAAAAGAGGGTAAATTTTTTTAGCCCCCCCTCAAGAGGGCTCAAAATATTTTTAGCCCCCCCTCGGGAGGGGTCTGAATTTTTTACGCCCCCCCCTCAAACCCACCACCCCCTGTTGATAAATAATGACCACTCCCTAATATGAGTTTACTCAGGGTCCTTTCCAAAGAAATGGGCCTTTGCCATGTGCAGTTGTCCCTCTTCCCAAATCAGGGGACCTCTGCAAAACAGGAAACTGCAGGCCCATCTTTTTGCTACCAGTCTCAGGCAATATAATCGAAAGGACAGTCTATCAGAAAAATCATGACTTTCTTGAGGAAAACTCTCTCCTTTATGATAGTCAGTTTGGCTTTCGTACGTCCAGGGGAACTAACGATGTTGTCTTTAAATTTGTTAATGATGTCTATTTTATAAGGCCAAAAATGAGGGTGATCTCATATGCTGGCTTGTGTCCTGGATGTGTGGATGGCTTTTGACAGTATGCATCATGTTGAATTAATAAGCCACATGTGCAATCTTGGTTTTCCAACTGACTGGTTGTGTGCATATCTTGGCAATAGAAGCCAGTGGGTCAAGGGCCCTTTTCTTTTTATTTGCTTTGTAAACAATCTCCCACTAGTGTTAAGATAACACTGTAAGATAATAATGTATGCAGATGGCTTAAGGCTTTTGATGGTATAAGTCACACACTGCTGCTGAGAAAAGAAAATGTAAATCAGTGAAATTATGTGATCAGGTTTATAATTGGCTCGAGGCTTATCTGAGCAACAAACGCCAAGTCATGCTATATGCTTATTAACAAGAAGTCTAAAGAGAATCAGGTTAAATATGGCGTACCACAGGGCAGTTGTTTAGGCCCTCTCCTTTTTTTAATATACATGTGTCAATGAATTTCCTAGATGTGTACAATATGTCAAAGTGTTTATGTATGCAGATGATTTTTTTTGGTATGTGCTGGTAAAGACGATGGAGAAGCTGAAAGATTTTTAGATGTTAAGAATATCAAACAGTGGTGTAATGCTAATTCTATTACTATTAATAAAGCAAAAACAAAAGTCATGAGAATCATTAGGCCTGGTTCAAGAGGTTTAATTCCGGATCTAGATGTATATATTGGTAATCACCGTTTAGACAATGTCAAAGAGTACAAATACTTAGGAGCCACTATAGACTCCCAATTTAACTTTAAGACACAAGTCAATAATACCATTAAATCAATCTGTTAATTATAAGTTAATCATACTAGGTCACATTAGGCGATATTTGAAAGAATCACAAAGTCTATTAATTTATAAACAGCTAGTAGTTCCCTATACAGAATATGCAAGCTTTCTAATTGAATGTAGTAATAAAAATTTGATGGACAAGTAACAAAAATTACAAAATAGAGGACTGCGTGTCTGTAAATACAACAATTTATATGAGAAATGTTCAATGTCGTATAGCTGACAAAACTGATAGACAAGGTCAAGTAAATTTCAGTAGTTTTTATTTCATATTCGTTGTTTGTTGTTTTACATTCATGATATCAACGTTTCGGGTCTTAGTTGCCCTTCATCAGGATATGAATGTTAGGTTTGACTTTCTTCTGAGGTACATTATCAGAGCAGATTTTGTCATGGCAGTGAAGATGTGCTGTCTTCTGATTGGTCCATTTTATGAATATTCTACAATTTGGTGGGTATAATTTTGAACCCTTAATGGTTTGGTGGGTATAATTTTGAACCCTTAACGATAATTTTAACATGTAACTGATAATTTAATATAATTATATAACGAGTTGCTGGGAACATTTAAAAAATTTTTTGTCATACAAGTATGATTAATTTGAGTTAGGTCCCAGGATTCCTTGTCTGATCAGCTCGGTCTTCATGGCCTTGGCTGCTTTCAGGTTGATCTTCCTAGCGAGGTAGTAGATGTCTTTGATCATTTCGTTACTGCTAATCATCGTCTCATCGTCACTTGAGTATTGTTGTTTTTCAGGGCTGTTGTTTCTTGGTTTACCTGATTGGTATCTTCATTGATAGCGCTGATTGTGGTATCTTTCTCTGTGTTGATTATAATGGCAGGGGGGTTCCCAATTCAGTCGGGATTTATCAAATCTGGATTCGTTGTTTCTTGGCCTTTTTTCTTTTCGTTCCAGTGGCTGGTATGGTTCCTCCAGTGGGCTTAGGTCCCTCATCCTTTTTTCTCCAGTTTTTCTGTCTTTGTTTGTTGTTTCTTTTTCCACTGTTGTTACAGTTGATTTTAAGGTGGTTGTTTTTTCTTCATCTTCTTCGTCTGAGAAATCAGTGGCACTCAGGGACAGTTTTACGGCCAGTGGTGGGTCAGATTTTGTTGATTTGTCGTTGTTGAATATTTCTTCTACCGTAGGCATTGACAGGTTTTTGGTGATAGATTCCAATTTCGTTTCAGGGGGGATTTTTGTTTGTTGTTCCCCCGATTTCTTGGGTACCGGGGTATTCTGATGTTCTTCTTTTTCAATTGCTTTTAGACGATTTTTCAGAATTAGGTTCAAGGGTAATGGGCGTGTTGGTTTTCGGTAGGATGGGTCGAGTGGGTCGTCTTCTGGTTTGATGAATTCTATGGATTTAGGAGTTTTACGTTGTTTTTCTTTGATTTTGGCCGTCACTTTCTGTAGTTGCTTGTCTTTTTCCGTTTCAGCGGTGTTGGTTACCGTTGTTGCTGGTTTAGATTTGATTGGTGTTGTTGTGGTTGGAGTTTGTACTGTGGTGGTAACACACTTTTCGCCCGGTTGGATGGGTTCTGGAAAGTGGATTGATTGATGGGATTACTCGAAATTTCATTTTGTGTAGGTCATTTGTGTTTATTTTGGGGTGTATTTTTTGTGTTTTAGTTGTTTTCTCAACTGTTTGAGGGTTGTTGTTTTTATTTTTGATCAAAAGGGCATGTTCTTTGAGGGCATATACTTGCCCATGTCGTCGTTTTTGGTGTCTCCTTAGATTGTACATTGTGCTTAGTAGGTTGTTACAAAAGATGCATTTGAACTTACCTTCTGCATTTTTGCTGGGATGTCTTTTTCTCATGTGGTTCACTTTGGCTGTTATTTTGGACGATATCCACTCCTGGCATATCGTACATTGGGTGATTCCATCCATTTCTGTGGAGTTTTGGCTCCAATTATGTAGTTTAGATGTTGTTTGGACGTCAGTTGTTTGATTGTGACGTCGTTGCGGGACGTCTTTTATAGGACTGTTGTTGCTAGGTGACGGCGGGTCAGAGGTCATTTCCAGTTGTGGACAAGATGGCGGCGTCAGGACAATTCTGGTGAGTTTGTGATGGTATTTTCATTTTTTATTCACGATAACTTGATGATGTTGATGGCAGGATTGGATGATATTTGATTGAGGGTGATATCTTTCTTTCTATGTTGTTCTATCGTTCTGTCATTCGTATTTATTGTGTATTCGGCGGTTGTTTCTATCGCTCGTGCGGCCGGAGTGGCCGGTTGGTTAATCTGCAGGTTGGTTTTCAGTCCTGTTGTTGGTATCTGTAGTTGCTTGATTGGTATTGGGTATGCTGTTGCTGCCGTCTAATTTTCGAGATCTACGGTTTTCTAGTGATGTTATAATTTCTGATTTCTGATTTTCTATCAGTTGAAATATGTAGGTCAATGTTTCTGGGTCACATTTTTTTGTCAGTATCTCTTTGGTGTTGTCAGTTGTTGTTTTTAGTTTATCAATTCGGCTGGTGTAGTATTCACCTAGTAGTAATGTCAGTTTTTTGCTGAACTGTAGATGTGCTTGTTCCCATTTGATTTTGAAATCCCAGTCTTCCTCTGGGAACCGGAAAAAGAAACAACAAACAACCGGAAAAAGAAACAACAAACAAAGACAGAAAAACTGGAGAAAAAAGGATGAGGGACCTAAGCCCACTGGAGGAACCATACCAGCCACTGGAACGAAAAGAAAAAAGGCCAAGAAACAACGAATCCAGATTTGATAAATCCCGACTGAATTGGGAACCCCCCGCCATTATAATCAACACAGAGAAAGATACCACAATCAGCGCTATCAACGAAGATACCAATCAGGTAAACCAAGAAACAACAGCCCTGAAAAACAACAATACTCAAGTGACGATGAGACGATGATTAGCAGTAACGAAATGATCAAAGACATCTACTACCTCGCTAGGAAGATCAACCTGAAAGCAGCCAAGGCCATGAAGACCGAGCTGATCAGACAAGGAATCCTGGGACCTAACTCAAATTAATCATACTTGTATGACAAAAAATTTTTTAAATGTTCCTAGCAACTCGTCATATAATTATATTAAATTATCAGTTACATGTTAAAATTATCGTTAAGGGTTCAAAATTATAGCCACCAAACCATTAAGGGTTCAAAATTATACCCACCAAATTGTAGAATATTCATAAAATGGACCAATCAGAAGACAGCACATCTTCACTGCCATGACAAAATCTGCTCCGATAATGTACCTCAGAAGAAAGTCAAACCTAACATTCATATCCTGATGAAGGGCAACTAAGACCCGAAACGTTGATATCATGAATGTAAAACAACAAACAACGAATATGAAATAAAAACTACTGAAATTTACTTGACCTTGTCTGTCAGTTTTGTCAGCTATACGACATTGAATATTATATGAGAAATGTTCTGCTACGGCGCTGCCTCAAGATTTTAATCTGGAGAAACTTGAAGAGCGGCGATTGGTACAATTGCTTGTCTTGATGTATAAAAAATCACAGAGTCAAGGTTATGTTATTGACGAAGAGCTGAGAAGAATAAGGAATGATAATAAAGTTAAAGGTCGAATCCCACTACGTGAAAAATGGGTGTGAAATGTGTGTGATTTTGGATATCACCAGCTTTGGCCAATTGACAATAATCTAAATCACAAGGGGTCTCACTCCACCTTTACCTAACCCAAATCCTACCAGTAGCCAATATTGAGCACTGGATCTCTGTGATTTTGATTCCATTGCCGATATTAGGCAGTAGATCTCTGCGATTTTTAGTCTATTGCCAATATTGGGCAACGGATCTCTGTGATTTCTATTCTATTGCCGTTATTGGGCATCAAAGTCCTGTGGAGTATGCAGTTAGACAGTGGAATCACTATGCTATACTAAATCACAGAGATTTGTGGCCCTTTGTGAAGAAAATATCAAAAACTTTTGATGTAATTCACTCCCCAAATACCAGCACTTTGGCAAGGATTCTTAGCCTTTATAGGCCTTTCTTACACAATATTTCTACCCCAATATCGGCTAAGCAACCACATATCCTATATCACAAGGATTTTCTGCCCGTTTTCGCATTGTGGGATTTGGCCTTAAGTTTCCAATTGTTAGGAATGTTTTTGCACACACTGACAAAAGCCCCTGGTCTAGGGGTGTGCAATTATGGAACAAATTAACAGCTGATATACAAAAGGTGCCTAAAGCTGGGACGTTTAAAGATAAGGTTAAAGAATTAAACTTAGTGGAGCTCAGTAAGGCTTGGTAGGGACCCAGTCAAGCCGCAGGGGGTCGACTGATTATAGTGGCATCTGAGGCTTGAGTGGATCCCAAGCACTGAAACTCACACTTTCTGCTAATGTAATTTGTACACATAATTTATGTACTGCCTTGATATACCCTATTTTATATCCTATTCTCTATATTTTTATATCCGAGTTTTATCAATATGTCATTGCTATTGATGAGTAAGCGCTTACACACTAGATATGTTTTTTTCTGCCTTACAATACACCTGCCAAATACCGGTCCGAGAAATGTAATATGATTTGCTCTCAATGTATTGAGTCTGAAAGTTGAATATACTTAATGGTAATGTCAACAGCCTCTTGATGCTACTGTTAGATGCCACGTGTCATCGAAACCTTCTTTGCGTGCTACTGTATGAAAGTCATCAAATTTGATGGAGGGATTTCACATAATGTTATATTGATGTCAATTAATGAACTCACTGATACATAATGTACTAAAAAATGACTCACAACCTCAAACATAGAGTACCCCCTGTACTGCTGCCGATGAGTTTTGATGATACGGTTACAGAAAGGGTCAGGTGGGGACCAAAAATGTCTATTAGTCTACCAAAAGTCTGCTCTAGCTACGGATTGAAACAAAGTGAGTTATTGACCATGTAACATCTCTGACAGTGCTGCTCACATATCACATCCTAATTAGACCCACAAAGGTCAGTGGCTCAAAACTTATGACTTCAGAAAAACTGTAAATTGTCTTCAGTTTGAAACTACCAGTGTCTATAAATGGAAATAGTGAAATCGGTCTATGCATCAATTACAGCAAAACAAAGATTTTACACACAATCCATTATGTGTAAAAATGGGTCCTACCACAATGGAAGTCTGTAAAAGAATATGAATACCTTGGTGTGATTATTGACGATCAACTATGCCTTTAAAAACCATCAGCAAAACTGTGAGTAACAAATGTTATATGCTCTACAATTGACGTTGCTGTCTACCAACAAAAACATCTGGAACATGTCCAGAATAGGTGCTTAGGAATAATTATGTCTAAATATCAGAATTAGATACCCTGTACTCAGTCTACACATGGACACTGGTATGACTATCTTAATGTCAGGTTTGATATCCAGGTGCTCACACTACTTCATAAATATATCTACGAGCAAAAACATGATACTGAAGCATCAGATGTACAACTACAGGTAGCACCCACCTGCAGTCATTTCACCCGTTCGAAATACACTAGACTTTTAGCCTATCCCTCTGCTGCAAAGCTAGGTTATAGGAAGAGCCCATTGTATGGGGGGGGGGGTGGAATTGTGGAACCAACCTAATACCTCTTGTAGATTAACAACCTTTAGAGACATTTTTAATACCTTTTGTTAAAGATTTGGGCCACAAAGCAGCTAAAGGTATCATAAATAAAACCTCATCAGTTATTATGGTCCTAAACCCATAGTCCACTTGGCCGCTGTCATGCGATTGAGCCATACATTTCCTATATAAGACCCATAGTCCACTTGGCTTTTCGGCGGCGAATGAGCCATACATTTCCTATATAAATTGCTACGATAGAGGCCAAGTGGACTCTCGATATAAATTTCTGTGAAAGTCACGCGACAGGGGCCAAGTGGACTATGGGTTTGAGGAACCTTCCGATACATTGACTTAATGTTAATGACTTTAGTCTACCTATAATTTATGACAACCACGAGAAAATGTGCATCTACCGATAAAGTCTGATCTCTTTTTCTGGAGAAACAGGAGCCATTGAGGTTCACCGATACATGTATGCAAAATGGTTGAGTTATTCACCAGATGGTTATAATTATGTACTTCTACGACAGCAACCATAGGATCACATTTAATTACAAACCTAGTACACAAAAGCTATTGACCTTTGCTATGGTTTAGGAACCGGAGGAAGGTCCGGTACTAGACATTGAAGGCTGCATACTCACAACAACTTTCCCTTTCGCGGACTTTAGAATTAAACTAATGGTAACACAGACAGAAATAGCAAAAAAGTGAAAAACCACTCCAAAATAGAAAGAAACCCCACTTTCCAACATAAACGTCATGATCCTTCAAGGCTAGTCTCCCTTATTTGAAATGGTCTCAACTCACCTCATATAAGGAGTTTTTATATGAACAAATACAAACACATTGTATTAATCATTTATGGTTGGTATAGACATTGGAAAGTTACTCGACAGGGCTGCATTCATGCATTTCAATGCATGAGTATGATGCATGAATGCTCAATTTGGTATTGAAAGAGCTATACTCCGTCTTAGAGTGAGGCCTGAACAAAACAAACAGAAAGTAAAGAGTCACCGTGAAGGTGGTCTGTGGAAGACAATTTTAGGACATGCTTGCTACATGTATATGGGTCAGTCCACCGAAAGTGGGCACCTGGGTCATTTTTGGTCTTTTTTGGATACAGGGGATTATAGGATAAAAAGTATTTAACCATTCTTCTTATATCTTGTTTCATTTGAAAGAAAACACCTTGGGCTTCAAAAGAAGGGCAAATTTACGTATGTCAGCCTGTCATTTTTTCAGATATAGTGGCCCAAAGTTGAAAAAATGGCAAAAATTGCCTTTTTTTCAATTTCCACATCACTCCAGGCTCTATACCATCAGGCCAAGCAGCAACTGACTGATATAATTTTATCTCTTCCTTAGTGGGGGGTCCTATCTAACATTTTCATGTGGTTTGGAGGCACTCTGGTTGGCATTCTTTTTCCCCTGTTCATTTTTGTAACCAAATAGAGTTGATGTAATGGGCTTGATCAAAATAAAAGTGCACTGGTATGCCTACTTAAACTCTTTCCTCAATCTTCTTATTTCCCACCAAGATTAGGGTCCTCATAGGGGGTTTTCTGGTACAAAAGTTTAGGGTCTACTTGCAGGCATGACTATGCAATACATATTCAAGTATTTTCAAGTCTATTTTGCTCACGCCCATTACATTCATATTTCTGCATCCAGGACAAATACTATCAAAGTTCTCTTTCTTTCAACCATCCTAACAGGAAGATCTATTGTTAATAAGTCATTTTAAAAAAATAATGGACTCTCTACATGCCTTGGTTATACCAAACAGAGGGGTCAACTGACTGATGTAATGGGCGTGAGTGTAATGGGCGTGAGCGTAATGGGCGTGAGTAAAATGCAGTGCAAGAATGTTGGCAGGCTGGATGCATTCCAAATGCATCCTATATGTATTCTTAGATTATTTCTATTACCTAGATCAATGCTGGTTGAGGTTATATTACTGAGTGGCTGTCTGAAGCCTGGAAAAGTTGTTTTGCTCATGCCCATTACGCTCACGCCCATTACATTCATATTATTTCCTTAGGTATTGTCAATATAGATAGTTTTTCCTTTTTTTCTTCATAGTGTTTCTTTGGGACCTTTTGTCAAATATGCTAACTGAAAATTATGTAGTTCTGACAAATATTTCTGTGATTTAGAAAAGAATTCATTTTGCTCACGCCCATTACATTTTCATAATTTTGAATATCTGCAATAAAAACTGATCGCTTGGGAGTTAGTGACTTGAATGAACCTTTCCAAACAGCCAAGATATAGGGCTATCAATAAAATTAAGTTTCATGATCTAATTCTGAGTTTTCAAAAATGACCCTCTACCATGGACAAGTGCCCACTTTCAGTGGATTGGCCCATATATATATCGTGACAGATTGGGTGCAGACTCCCTACTTGAGCACCTTATCAGCTCCCCACTGTCCCAGTATCCCTCCCCACAACATAACCCAGGCAAACAGGGGACAACTCAACAAGTTGGGATTGAATCACAAGTGTTTGTGTCAGTGTTGGTTGGTAATAGGAAAGTCGAAATGAGCGGACCGGGGTTAGGCTGTGTGTCTGTTCACCCCCACCCCCCCCATCCGTCTATTGCATAACAGCAGGTGGAAAAAAATATAGAAATGCTACTGTAAGACCCCCGTACAATTCCCCGCCTTCTGGATTTTGCCTGAACTGAAGTTCCTCTTCTGACCACCTAGATAAAACTGGGGGAGCTGTGGTAACTGCAAGGTCCACTTTATATCAACCTATCTTCTAGTAACGTGCACGCTACTTCTGGGGGTTATTTCAAAACAGCTAATATTGCTTCTTCTGCAATGTAATCTTGTCAAACTCAGCTAGCTCTTTTTTTATGGGGGGAAATCTTAATGTGGCGATGTTAACTACCTACGTCTGTTAAAGAGTGAGCTGCTGGCACAGGGTAACAACATTCACCTTGAACAGGTTGTTGTTTCAAAAGTACCATTGAGCTCCATCACGTAGATAGTGCAACAGTGTGCCAACTGTATATTCCCAAGTGGAGAAATAATCTGCAAATAATCTGTAACACCTACTCCCCCTACTACTCACTAGCATTGGAGACCAAATCTTAAGGTACAACACAGTCTGCCACAGGCTCGCTGATCCATCCCAATACCGTATCAATAGCCGCTGGCCGAGGCTGAGTCTGCCCAGCTCAGCAGGCGTTCCTCTAAGATTCCAGGAGGTTAATTCAAAAGGCTCTGCCATCACTACCTATGCGATGTTACTGGTTTCCCTCCCTTATTCCTTACTGCGATGGTAAGGTCAGCCTGCCTTCCTTTTTGATAGCCAGCTACTTTTTAGTGAGCCCTGTTAGCCCCAGCCCTGCTTTAACTATTCCAAGCAGAACACACTGTGCACAGTGGCAACAGATCCACAGAGAAAAAATAGCAGTGGAAGACAAAAAATAGCAGTGAAAAAACTCGTTCTCTCAAGAGTCCCTACACTTGGATTCTGCTAATTATATATACCCTGTCAGGTGCACTTGACCCTGAAATGTTCTCAAGTATATTACCAACTGTGAGCCAGCAAGCAGAAATGGGGGTTCCTGCGGGATTTAGTACCTGTTTTAGCCACCAGGGGACACCACTATGGGCTAGAATAGGAAAAATATGCCTAAAACTATTAATGGGTACTTTTTAATGGAGAATTCAATGATTTTAGATAAAACAGTATATTTGGGGTGGAAAGGTTCCAAATTAGGCATGTAAAAAGAATGTTTTTGGGCCTAAATAGGCATTTTTGTTGATGTCTGTTGTCATGGAAACATGATTTTCATTCTAAATAGGAAAATCAATTATCCCATTTGAAAGAATCTTTCACTAGGTTTACTATGGTGAAAACAGAATGAAAATACCATTTCTAGATCAAAAGTTATAGGCAAAAGAATAAAAATTTATGCTAATTTAGCTAATTAGCATAAATTATGCAAATTATATATGTATCTCATGAATAATTAGGCATAGAGCTTATTGCCATTCAGGAAATGGTCACACCTACCTAAGTTGAGCAAGCCATTCCTCAAAAACTAACAGGAGTATCTTCTCTTGCAATATATCACTGAAAAGCCAGTGATCTGAATTTTAAAGTTGACTTTTGGCACGGAGCCCCCTTTCTCCTTGCCTCTACAATTTACTAAAAGAGAGAAGGGAAGCATGACGTTACTATGCTCTTAACGCATGAGTAGACTCAAGAGCCCTCAAGGACTCTCAGCAGGTGCATTCACTCTTGAGGGGAGGAATGTCCCCTCACAGGTGCACTAGCACTCCTGAGGGTAGAGTGTAAGGCTGGTTGAAATAAACTCCAGGAGGTTAATTCAAAAGGCTCCGCCATCGCTACCTATGCGATGTTAGCCTCTTCTCTAATGTTGAAATTCCACAGACTGATCTAGTGGGGAAACTATTGTCTGGTGTTCAGTTAGGATAAGGGCATCCCGAGCGGATCTGTGCTTTGGTTCAGAACAATTATCTCTTTCATATTGTGGTTCATTTCTACAATTTCTAAAAATAAATGAAATCTCAAGTGAACGAAATAGAATCGAAGCCATTAGGCAGTTACCACTATGATTGGATTTCTCGGTTAATTTACCATCGCATGTACATTTAATATTAAATGAAAAATGTCCTTCCTTTTTTCCCTTTTTAATATCTGTTTAAAGGATTCGCTCATAGGAAATTAGTAGACGTTGCAGAATGTATTACTCCCACACTTCACATAGAGTATTAACACATAACAGCAGGAGACACTGTACCACACTTCTCTGACTTCCCTACGGCCTCAATCAGTTTACACGAACTACATTCCATGCCCTTGTTCAGAACGGCTCCATATAAGGTTTTCTTCTCCTAACATTTAAGTGAACATCTCCACCCACATACGCATCGGTCCCTTTATGGCCAGCCTGACAGAATAAAGAATACAATACATCTCCTCTAGCAAATGCACAGTTCCTAATATCTAATTTTTATAAAAGCTATGGTTTAATAAGTATACCTACACCTCCTGTCTGCATCTCTTGAGCTGGCATTAGCCAACTAGGTCCTAGGTCCTAATGAATAGAGAAAGAAGTGCCACTGTTTCTCAACGTTTGGACAGAGGCAGCTTTAGTCCCATCTGCCCTATAGGTGAGTGCGAAATTATTATTCTCAACCAACTTTGCAGTGTCCCCTCATAATATTATGTGCGTGGCAAAGCTTTTAGCAGATTAGAGAAATGCCTTCAATGACTCTTTAGATGATGGATAAGGAGAATCGCTGTGTCTATGACACTTTTCTTACTGCAACACACACAATATTAATGTACAATTGATCTAAACATAAGATGAGCAAAAGTGAATATAAGTGGTATGCCCTAAGGATACAAATTAAAGCAAGAGAGGCATAAGAGGTGGATGGCACCATTTCATTAGTGTTTCTAAAGTTGTGCTATCCAGCTTGCATTGAATCAACAGTTGATGTCCGAGGATAACCCGTGTCTCAATTACCTATTGAAATAAATTATTGTGGCATAATACATAGAACAGCCATTTAACAATATATGATCATAATCATCCATAATTTTGGATCTAGAAGGGATGATTCTCGTCTGTTTTCAGTTTTGAAAACCGTATGGACAGGTTAATAAGTAATTTTTTAAAGTACAAAAGTATGATTTCCATGGCAACCGAATGTCAATAAAGTTTAATGTGCTAAATTTTGGTAAGAAACATTCCTTTTGCACTCTAATAAAGATCATTTCTTTGCTATAGCTTAATCCGTTTCTTCAGAAAAAGTTTCGTCTTGATTTGTTATCTCAATTTACATTTAGAGCATTTGTGGGTATTTTTCCTTAATTTTAAAATGATTTCCCAATTTCTTCATATGGAATTAAAATGTCATAAATAGAAAAAGGTGTTGGAACAGTTTTTTCGGCAATGTCAACACATATCAACCATTTCTCAACATTGATTCAACGTTCTATGTCCACTGGGTTGCACACGTAGCACTGTTTCAGTGAACATGGATGGTACAATCCAGAAGTTCAATCCAGAAGTAACAAATGTTCCTCTTCAAGGTCAATAGAAAGAGAGGGAAGTAGCGCCTCAAGTGGCATGGGTTATATCAAAGGAAAAGATGAGATAATTAGGAAGACAATAAACGGGTATAGGAAGACAGAGGGAGAAAGGAAGGAGTAAGGGGAGATAATTGCTTAAGTGTTTGTATTAAAGGGGAAGTGATTTTTGGAGGGATTCCTACTCAGCTTTTAACTTCAGTCTTAACCTCAATAGCCCTCGTCCAAGACCTCGCCAAGGTCTCATTTTAGGTCACAGGGAACTAAATCCATTTCCTCTATGTTTTTATATAGCATAACACACAAAAACATCCCCCTAAAATGTTTGTTGGTAAGAACTTCCACCTTAGCATGATTAAACCATCCTTCATACACAATGTGACAGAATGTTGTATAGGCTAAACCTTGAAAATCTTGAATAACGGAATGATATACAAGTGCAGTGAGTGCCATTCCACCCTATTTTGGGCTTCGAAATCTCCATTGGCCAGATTAACTTTTGCATGCCTCATAAAATCCCCAAACCCTGGCATAATATAAAAACACACATACTATTCCATTTATTAACTATTTGGGAGCACTTGTGATTTTTCTCATAATTGTACCAATATTCTTCTATTCCAATTCGAAACCAATCAGCAGCCAGCACACTCTTCAGTACAGGCCTGAATACCATATGACTCAAGAGAGAGCAGCATAAATTTACGTCCACGTAACCTTTAAGGATATTCCTTAAGCAGTTTCAGAGGCTTTGACATATCACACACAATGATTGACAGACTTACCCAGTAAGTCCCTCATGTCTAGTACACCAAGTGCCACCTCCCATACATATCAATGACACATTCCCTGCTGTTGACCCTGTCCTGTTGTATTTCAGATGAGATTTGAGAGGTCGTGCACCGACAGGGGAACCGCTCCTCACTTTTTCTGCCAGGGGGGCAATTCTCAGGCCATGCGGCGTCAAAATGCCCTCCTCTCCAGTCCATGGACGCGGTTGAAACGACACCTCGGACCACTGGTCCCAGACAAGCACTGTGCAGATAGGATCGCCTATCTTGACCATTGACCACATCTCCTTGGCAACGCTATCGGCAGGAGTTGACCTCCAAGGGGGCCTGTCTGCCGACTGACTTGGACCCAGCTCGCCCCTCCCCGATGCACCCAGTCTGGGCTGATTACACCCCCCCCCCCGCACGACACCCCCCCCCCGCCGCACGACACCCGCCCCGCCGCACGACACCCCCCCCCACCTCCCTGCTGCCAACCCTATCTCCCAAACAAGGACCCTGGAGGGAGCCTAACCCCCTGGATATATGATTATTACTGTTGGTCTATGTGTGATGTAATAGAAATATCCGTGTTTGTGTTGTCTGGCTGGCTGTATAGCTGCAGCAGTGGCCAGGCCCGTCTGTTTCCTAGTCGTGTTTACTGCATGTCCCCTCTCTTTCTCTCTTCTATGCTATGTATCTTATATTATGAGGATGTCCCATAACTGACTGACAGGTGTATACCCAGCTTATGATTGACAATTTTGCGGGAGTAGTGACATGGGGAGGACAAAGGCATTTCTTTAAACCAACAGGCGACATGAGGACTGCCCCCGTCCTTGGAGCTTTTTCATAAGATTTATGGTGGTTGGCTTAGAGGATATCTTATCTTTCAGCCCGGTTTATAAAGGAAATTTATATTCACCTCAGACCCTAGACCTGGAAATATTGAAATGCTGCAATGTAATCCCTGATACATTGTATTATGGCGGTATTCTCACATTCACAGAGGAACCGAATAAAATTAAGCTTCAATAAGAATACTTCAGTGAGTTTTTCACAATGTTATTATACCTTATAATTATCTTAAAACCAGAAATAGGATATCTTTACGAGCAAGAAATAGGATATCCTATGATCACCGCAAGATTACAAACACACCAAATGTTATCACAATGCACAACATATGAGGTCTCCTTATGAAAAGGATAAATTTGTGGTTCCTGCACACGGCACAATAGCTTCCCTCGACCTTTCCCTTCATGCGATTGGTCATTTTAACATTATACCCTACCTTACCCTTCCGACACCAGGAGGTTGTTGCTCCTATAGTAAAAGGAAGAGCTGGCTCAAAATGCCCTGATTTCCAGTCCTTTCTTTTCATGTAGCTATAACTTGTCCCTTTTGTTGCTCACAAGTGGTCATTCAAGTACGCTGCTAAAAAAGGGGGATATGAGTAGGTACCTAGTTGGGAGAAGTCAGTCAGTATAATAAACTATGGCGCGTGTGACATAAGTAGGTACCTGGTAGTGCAGCTCTCTCTATTTTAAACAAGGCAGGTGACTTTTCAGACGAATGTGGTGAGTGCAAGTACTTAGGTGAAGCAGTGCATGACTTGTTTAGAAAAAGAGGGCACATACTCACAGCTCTTTTTACAATAGGAGCAACACCCTCCTGCTGTACAAGTATTTGCACTAGGTAGGACTTGGTGCAGTGCGAGCCCGGACCAATGTGCAGCATTGTGGTGAAGTGTGGTGTGGTGCGTCTGAGGGCAACGAACATTTTATCAATGTTGATAACTGGATGATCAACATTATTATTGACCATCTGTGAGCCAGCAAGCAGAAATGGGGGTTCCTGTGTGATTTAGTACTGGGCTGTGTGGGTTGTGTTTATATGTATATTAATGTGGTATAACTTGTGTAGTTATTATCAGCTCACTCCGCGATTCTCACGTATTTGGGAAGACTAACTCTAGTGATATGATGTTGGCCTAGCCCATTCTTTTAACCAACACCAAGACGCCGGTACAAGTCACCATTTATTGTTCATTGGTTATTCACAGTTACAGTTGATGATGAGTCCACTCATGGTTGTACCGCTTCAACGACATCAGTCTATTCATACAAGCAGTTCATGTTTAACAATCCGATGCTACTGGAGAGGTATAAGTGCCATAGAGATCCTGTTCAATCCGTTCTTACATTGGCTAAGTGTAATACTAAATACTAAACAGCTTCATCCTCGTCTACTCCAGGAGTATGTGTTGCCTCCTCGGCTTCTCCCACAATACTAACTCCTCCCTATCTCTTACCAACCCCTCACACCTTTCAGACGCCGATGTTTGGCTCACCCGTATTCCCCCCTCCCCCTCTACAGAATCTACCTGACCAGATCTCGTCGACTCCCCTCCGTCTACACATTCCACAGCCTACCATAAACTCTATACTACCATAAACCCTATACAGGACTCCCATAGCACTCTCCAATATAGCATATAATAAATACACACATAATGCAGCATACAATAAATACCTACACAAGTGTACCCTGTTATACCCGTTCATTATAATTATTGGCTATTGATGACAAAACAGGTGCGGGCGCTCCCCTCTTGTGACGCGAGTCACACCAATTGTCAAGCATAAATTATGCTTGAATACATCTTATGTATTGTTTTGTCACTAATACCTGAGGTAATCATCGTTATTATATTATACATTTCAATAGTTATTTATATACATACATATGCAACACACTTATATAATACCATGCATTATTACTATATATATTTTCCACACTGCATTGGTGACTTATTCTTAGCGCAAACTTGTCCTCTAACATATATTTTATTATTACAATTCTCTCATTTCTTGATTCTCAATTTGTTTTTCTTTCCTTTGTTATTTATTTTACTCATTCACTCGCCTTTACTAAGCACTTTGTCCCATTCCATGTTTATATATTCTTTTACTATCCTTACCCGGGAGTCGACACCAGTCACACCCAATCGGGCCAATAAATCTCCTTACATCTGTCAACTCCTTGTTCCGAAACGTTCCCCTCTATCTAACCTTTGCCCCAAGCATCACTCTAAAACACACTCTAACGCGTCTTGGGTTACCCCTGGCAACCTCTTACTTAACTCACGCGTGCACAGCTTGTCAACGAGTATATACATCAGAAATCTTTTCACTTGCTACATTACGTCGTAGTTAGTGTCTCATTAGTTGGTCGTACATTTAAATTACAGTTTCTTTTAGCTATATTATCTTACTTAATAATATACACTGGCACCATTCCCAGACATTATATCAATTCATTTGTAGATAGTCTTTGTATTGTCTATTCCATCCTTTCGTCTCACGCCAGCTGCACGATATCTTTCTCCCCCCCCCCCTTTTTCTCATGTCCTGACACCGTCTATGTCAAGTCTCTATCATGATGGCGTTTTATTCATCACCTTCAGTCTCATTCATTCAGGTCCACGTACACCGACGACGATCCCGTCCTGGGCTCTTGACCTCGCAGAGCCACGTTCACCGACTCTTTATGCCCCTTGTTTACTGAATATGAGACAGCCGTAGCCCCATATGATTCTCCAGGTACTTCTGGTAACTGTCTTGATCTTCTTAACTGAGCCATTGCTCTGGCATGGCCCGTGTCAGATAACTGATGTGTATTTATCTCTCTGTTCCTTATTGGTGTCCAGCCCGCCGCTGATATCATAGGTATCTCTAGTGGTACACCTGTCGCCAGGCCCCCACTATACCTAATCAATCTTGTCATCACCGTAAATCCATAGTCACCGTTCAGTATCCCTGCTAATTTCTTTGACACCTTCACAGTGGCCGGTAATGGCAATGGCACTGCGTTTTCCGCCGTTGCCATCTCAGTGGAATATAACACTCGACCCCACTGCACTGTAGCTATGTACTTCGGGCACGAATAGCTTATTGCTACGTCTCTAATAAGAGCCTGTTCTGCTGGTCTTTGAAATACCTGGTCCAAAGGCATTAGACTCTCCCCCAATGGTATTATTTCTGTGATCTCTTTAGTTGCCACCTGTAGATACAGTCCATCCACTGGTTGAAGCCTCTTTAGTTGTCGCACTTTCCTCACCAGTAACGCTATTATTATTATCAGTACTATCAATATCAATGATAACATAGCTATTGTCGTTTTGTGTTCCGGATCTTCTTCCTCATAATTACCTCCGACATCTTCACCGTATTTTTCATAGTCCCAGGTTTCTAGACTCCTTATTCTCATAGGCATTCTTGCTAATATGTATGCCATTAATAGTCTTTTTAAACAAAAATATTGTACCACCATCAGAGTCATAACAATCACCCCTGCAATCATAATTGGTGAATAATCCCATAGTGATTCAGTGGGAAAATGGCCTCCACCACTCATGCCATCCAAATCAGGTAATGCCGATCCGTCTTCCATTGCACTCACCAAATTCTTCAGATTGACAGCTGCTGGCGACTGTTGTATCCTAGCCTTGTGCTTCATTTTGGTCTTTACTAATTTTGGCAATACTTCATCTTGCAATACCTCTACAGTTTCACCATTTAATACGGCCTTTATCCATGTCAATTTCTTAACGCTGTTCATTTGTAGCAAATCGTTATTTACAAAAGTCACATTAGTTTCCATGTTCACATGACCACATCCTGCCAAACTGTAAGGCATCCACGCCCCGGCAGTCATGAATGCGCAATCACACCCAATGTTCAATATGGCGTAATGATGCATGTTCACCTTAACAGGTGGGCTTGACTGACACATCAATTGACCTTGTATGTCGGGTCCCGATACCAAAGTACGACCCTTTCCCAGTGCTATCGCAAATGAAGGAAAATTTGGTTGCACTATATAGTTGATCTCACATGTTTCTGCTATGGCCACCTTGTCATTTCTTATTAGTGCCGCCATGCACCCTCGCTCGGCTATTTTTCTCATGTGTGGAATATCTGGGCATACTGCTATTGAGTTGCCATGGCAACGCGCCCAATTCACCACTGGCTCTGATATATAATACCGCCCATTCTTCGATATGGCTACTTCTGATGGCAATCCCTCTATTCTCGTCCCGTCAGCTTCTTTATTGGCCAGCCGCACTGGTACTGGAAACACCTTTACAGAGTATACACAAAATATGTGTTCCTCTGACACCACCGGAATCCTTATCTGCATTTTTACACGACCTTGGTGCTGATATACTCGCACCACACTATTATCATAGTAATATTCCGGATCAGTAAAAGCGACTCTAAATCGTGGGTACGTAGCCTTTAGATATACTTCAGTGTTGATTATAGCTTCTTTCAAATCTTCTCTAGTGACCAATTTTGAGGATAGTTTTCTTCGTGATGCCAATCTTACCTCAGCTGCCATATCCTTTATCTCAATGAGTTCATTTAATAAATGTATAATATACCCCCATTTGACCCTTGTCAGCAGGCTTTCATGGTTGTATACAATGGATAGTTCATATAATGCCACACTGTGCATAGTTTGAGTTCTTTCCAGCAACTTCCGTCTCTTCAATGATATCTTAGCCATTTCATACAATTGTAACTGTCTATCAGCCAACTCTCCCACTTCCGCCATGACGTCCTCCAAGCCATTGCTAGTACTTGTGGCCAATGTTTTAATAACATCACGCATCTTATAATATGATGTCTTCAGTAATTGAATATCCTTTTCATTTCTGGCTACATCATCAGCTCTTCCAGTGCCAAAAATATAGTACGACAACTCTCCTATAATATTTAGACCCGGTATACCTGCTCTCTTAGACCTTTTGACTTGTTGTTGTTCAGGTATGTTTTCCATCAGCTTTTCCACTTCCTCCTCTCTGGCCTGTATTAATTTTCTAATAATTTGATTCAACCATTCTTCTTTCTGTTTGATGTTGTCACAGGTATCTTCAAATAATAAGGTTCTGTTATGATGTTGAATATCACACATAACCTGCATATTCTTCACACATTGTTCATAAATACTTTCCATTTCCGGCTCTGGTAATCTATCTGGTATCTCTAATACAAACACTTGTGACACATGATTGTGCTCAGCTGTAGAAATACGTCTACCAGGTTGCAAAATGACACCTAATTCGGCTCTCTCTAAAGTCTCGAAAGTGTGCCTTCCAGCATCTACCACACCCCACAAGGAACATAAGACACATAGTATAGTTAGCCACGCCATTTTCTTCTTATTATGGCTTCCGGTTACAGTTCGAGTTGGGTTACTACGACTCCTAACTGATCGCTCCTGGAAGTTTTTATGGATCTTGAACACTTAATATGCCCTATCGTGTCAGATAGTTCACCAGTTCATGACCCTTTTACCCCTTCTTGTATATATTTTCCCGTCAATCTGAACACGTGTGCCTTCCTCTCCTATCTAGCTGTACGTCTCTTCCATCTGATAACACCAATTTATTGGATTGGAGTCTTTGTCTCAGCGACTCCTCCTAATGTGCCCTCAATTTTTTTTACTATAGTTTTCACTATATTTTTGTTTTCTTATTTCAACTTCCCATCCCCTTTGGTTAGATACCTAGAATTAAATTTTCAGTCGATGCTTGACTTCCACCCTGTTCGCACTGAAGATGGCTAGCTATTCCAGCGTTTCTGTCAATGGCGCACTCGTCTATCTCCCGATAGATCGTCTCCAGCCCGGCTTCACCTACATCGTCGGCTGCAGAGACCTGTCCTCCACAGATGCTAACGTTACTCCGTGCATGCTAGTATGCACCGGACCGCAAGGCGCGACCATGCCCTCACACACCACCATTCGAGATCATCTACGCTTAGCTTGTAACATGACTGATATGACACTGCGCGTCATCCACCTGGATGGGATGCCCGATCCCAGTTACCGCCTGCAATCAACTGCTGCTGTTCCACCTATTCCTACTCCTGCTTATCAACCAGCTTATGTCGACATCACTCCGCCTCCAGTCAACCCTACCACTCCTTTCGTGCCACCTTGGAATCCCACTCTGATGTCGCCCATAGGTGCGCGTCCCACCTATAGCGCTATAGTGCCTGCTACCTCTGCTCCAAGCCTCGCATCCACCTTTACCTCCAATGCGCTACCAACTTGCACAGTGACCCTTCCTCTACGAGTGGACACCTCCCACCAATATTCTCTGCCTGCCAACTTCGCTGTGTCATCAACTTCTCGTCCATTGCCACCTCAGCATCACTCTTCATATGTAGACTACAATGTGTTTTCTCACCTTCCTGCTACTTCCGGTGTTTCGCCCTTACCATACACACCGTTGCTAACCACCACTGCACCTCTGACGTCCAGAACAACCCTAACATCCACATTTACCTATTCTGCCGCTGCTTCTCGTCCCTTTTCTACTACCAGCGCCACTACTTCCGGTCAGTTTCCTGCTGTATCTTCATTAATGATGCCTCACATCACCATCCGAGCTGCTCCAGCTGCAGATGCCCGCTCCACCTCGGCTTCTAGGTCTCCGCCTTCCTGTCTACATACGCCCGCTCTGGCCCTGACCTCTTCCACTTCCGGTCAGTTTACTTCATCTTCATCCACTGCAGCTTCACTTCCACACCTTCCAGTAATGTCGCCCTCGTTCTGGAGTACTCTGGCTATCTCACCTGGACATCCACCCTTCTCACCGTTGACCTGTCATTCCAGCACCATGGCCTCTTCCTCACGACTGACTCACAGTTCTTCTACCATCATATCTCTCTTGACATCTTCATCTGCTACCACTACGCGACATCATCCCTATCAGCTTCCTGCCAGACCACAAACCTCCCGTTCTTCTAATCTTGGAGGTCCTATCCTTCCAACATTGGCTTCCCCAGCTTCTACCCTCTCGCAGAAGTAAGTATATTTCCCTAGCGATTCATACTTTGATTCCTAGAGACGCTCACTTCGTTCTTGTAATAAGATACTATACACATATTTTCTTTTAAAATATCTGCATAAGCTAACTCTATAAAGTCGCTGAGCTCCTCTGATTTGTGAGTAGTGGCGATCACATTCACAGTCTCAGGTGTATAACTGATCTCATTAATACACCCCTATGACTGAATTTTATGTGTCCTAATACCTTCTTAGAAAAGAATTTCACTCACACTTATTTTTGAATATATATCTACAGCTATAGACATCGTATTTCTTTTCTCAGAGTCTGGGCTTCCTAAATAATTAAACCATTATAGGCTCTGGTTCTTTAACAGAATGCCTTACTTCTGGACAAATATATCCTTTAAATTTAGGCCTCTTAATTATGGACCTTGTTACTGGAGTCATTCTATGTGTGTCGCGACTGTGGTCCTGCTGGTTCCGACTAGTGTTTCCATTCACCCTTAGACAACTTATAAGGTGCCCCATAGTGGTTGCCTCCTGTATGTGATGCACTTCTTTCTCTTTATCTCATATACCTGCTTTATTTACTATCTTCAGTTCTTCTCCCGCTTCATCTGCTGATGATGATGATGCCTCTACTCCTACTAGTCCTTAAATCTTCACTTCAGGTATGTATTTATATTAAATGCATCCTAAATGGATCCGACCTTTTACAATTTTCCACAAACTGTATTAAGTAGTTAAGTCTTATCCATAGAGTAGGGTGTATCTGAGCCTTAATATCTCTACCCTCTCTACAGTGGGCGATGATTCCTTTCCTTCAGTAAATTATTACTGATCTCCATTAATTCATCTCAACCGCTATGAACCTTCCGTTGTCTATGATCCAGGCTTTTCCACTAGAACTCATGTTTATAGCTTATCTAAACTGCTGATTATGTTGTCTTGTCTTGGTTATGTCCACGTAGCATGCTGGTTGTTCTATCTTGTTAAACTTTTGAGTGTAGTCTGTATCTGTTGCTTGCCGATGTCTGTACAGCTGGAGTTCCACTCCTACACTGCCAACTGTCTTGCTTGTCATTGCATCTTATCTCTTTCTTTACCTGCGCATGTCTGCTCTCTTCCCCCCCCCCCTTTTTCTGTTACTGGGCTCTTAATATACATATGTCTGTCTCAATGTCCGGCACTTCCCCCCCCCCCTTTTTTTTTTTTTTTCTCACTCTCGTGTTCATTCCCCCGCTGGCTCTGTTTCCGCGCCGTCATTCTCGCGCTGTCTTTTCTGTCTCTTTCCTCCTGTACCCCATTCTTTCCAGGCATCTGGAGCTGCAAATACTGCCATGGTTATTTGCTGTATTTTCCATGCAGTATTCTTACTTTCCTCAGGTAGTTTCCTAACCCAAGTTTTCACTTCACCTTTCATTCCCCACAATAATAATGCCACATATTCCATTTCCCCTAGATCATATATTCTCTTAATCAAATCCATGTCGTAGAAATATTCTTCTATCTTTTCTCCTGGTGCTCCTCTAAAGGTAGGTGGCGTTATACTGATACCTGCCATTTTGTACATTTCTTCAACCCCTCACAACGTTCCCTTAACAGGTATTGTATTTTATAACCATACAGTCCCTCTGTTCCTTTCCTATCAACTCATATCCTTTCTAGTTATATTTATCAAAGTCTTCAGTTACATCCTCCTCCTCCAGGGTCGTCTCATTGTCTTTAACCCCGGATGTTAATACTCCTTGGGTGATATGCTTTCCCTTTTGCTTCAGTTTGAACATTTCCCAAGTTTCATCTCTTTGTCTACACTGCCTGCATCGTTTCCCTCTACTAGTCTTGCGATGCCTCCTACACTTTCTTGAGAAAAAGAATGCATTAGTCACACTCCCTACTCCATATTTAAAATGATGTCTATTTACTTGTTCCCTCAAATATCTTGGCAATCTCGCGATGTCCAATTTCAGTTTTGATATTTTCTGCATTACTATATCCTGTAACGTCGCCCCATTGTATCTGAATACCTTCGGCAATGAATATCCAAATCCATATATAGCATCCAGCGCGTCTTCTACCTGTTGTCCCCTATATCTCCCTGCCTTTACTATAGATGGTGCTCTCTTTCCCGCTTCCTCACTAGTGGACATTATATGAGATGTTTTATCCCATGTACCTGTTCCAGGTGTTTGGCCGCTCCTGCCGCTGTTGCTGTTGTTCTGCCACAAATGTGACAGAGCCTTGAGGTCACTTGTCTTCTACTATAATACTCTTCTATCAATATGTCATCCAATCTGATTGATGTATCCAGCACAAATTCATCGTCTTTACTATAAAATATTGATGGTTCTGTCTGTGTCGCTGTTTCTGTGGTCTGAGTCTCTCTCTTAATTATACCACCGGTGCCTTGTAGAGTGGCATCCAACAACCACTCCCATTCTGTCTGTCCCACAGTGATGTCACGTATGCTATCCCATATGTTTCCCTGATGATTTACCAGGACCTCGGCTTGAGCTGCTTCCACCACCTGTATTGGCTCTTGCGCTGAGCTTGGTTGGCCTGACGTTGAAGTCGCACCAAATCCTTTTTCATTTGTTTCTGTTGTTGTTGAACTTGCTGCAGACACTGTGCTCCTTTCATTGTAAGTGCTATTGCAATAGTTGTCTTGAATCATCCACGTATTATAGTATTGTTGGTATTGCTGTTCTCCAACACTATCGTACCAGCTATCTGCCATCCGTCTATCAGCACCTGCTATTTATTGTGAGGTCTTGTCTCGTCCCTCGTTGTGCGCGCACTGCCACATCCTGATGCATCTCCTCCTGCATATACCTGTTGCGCTGGCCTCCCCCCCCCTCCCCTCTTTTCCTACCTTGCCCTACTTTTCCCTTTTCTTTGTGTATCGCCCTCCTTTCCGTCTACCTGCATGAGTCAGCTTGACCTGCTCCTCCGGGCGGCCCCTCCCCCTTCGGCACCTGCATCACCCCCCCTTTTCCCTCATAGCAACACACGTCAATACTACAGGATTATCGCCCATCCTGTAGCATCCCGTCTAAGCTCACCCTATTCTCCATCGCTGGATGAGCTGAGCTCCTCTCTGCCTCTCCTGTGATGCTTACAAATCGGTCCCTTTGGAATGATATGTTCACTGCTAGATTCCTCACTCATAATAGCCCCTGCAGCCAATTGCGCTCTCCTATCTCTTTGCCTCCGTCTCTTCTCAGCCCTATCCTCTCTTTCTTTTCTCTTCTGTCTTCTCTCCAATTCTTCTCTCTCTCTTTCCTCGTCCATCTGCCTCTTCACCTCGACATTTCTCACTCTACCCTTCCTTTTCTCTTCATTATCCTGCCTTCGGCCACCCTCGACCTTATCAATATCACTATCCTGTAACCCTTTCTTTTTACACCAATTATCGACCACAGCTTCCTGCCTGTGCTTCTCCCGGCTATCTCGCCGTACAACTCCATCTTTCTCATTATCAGATTCCTGTATAGGTGCGCGCGGTCCAGCTCCGGCCACCTCTCTCTTTTTCTCATGTGCACTTCTATCGTCGTCTGACGTATTCAATTTGTCCTCCTTATCAGCGTCCGCTAACGCTGTATCCTCCAGACCAGATGAAGGATGTTCCACCTCAGTCACCCCTCTCGGGTTCTCATGTCCTATGTCTTCTTTATCCACTTGTAATTCCACTTCTGACTTATCCACTTCCACCGCTCTCTCATCTTTGGCTTCTCCTTCGCCATTTTCACCCTCCCCTTTGTATGCTCTCTTCAGTTTATTCACATTTACTAAGTGAGGTATCTCTTTGCCCGTCTTCACTGCTCTCAACCTCACCCTGTTATCCCCCACCACCTCTATTATCCTGTGTGGCCCTGTGTATCTACCAGCAAACTTCGATGTATTATTCACCGCGCATTTCGGATCATAGTAATATACCCACTCCCCCTCTATAAAAGATACAGGTCGAGCCCGTCCATCCAATCTACGTCTGAGCTGCTCCTCATACCTAGCAGTATGAGCGTTGGCCGCCTCTTGTAATAACTGTATGCTATGATTTGTTCTAAGAAACCAATCTCTCTCAGATGGCACTTTAGGCAGTGGCCTTTCCTCAGCAAAGGACATAGCCACTGGATCCCTCCCGAATTGTAGCGCATATGGTGAGAACCCCGTCCTCATACTGATATTGGAGCGCACTGTCCACAATGCAATGGGTAACAGTTCTGGCCAGTGTTCATGATCCTCGGTCACATAGCATCCTATCGTATCCTCTAATGACTTATGCAATCTTTCAACCCTGGCATTTCCGGTCGGATTCCTAGAAGACGTAAACCTCTGTTTGGTTGATAATCTAGCTGTAACCTCACGAAAAACCTGACCCATATATGTAGACCCTCTGTCGCTGCACAGCACTTCCACCTTGCCGTATCTACACACGATCTCCCGTAGAAACACCCCAGCTGCCGTGTGCGCAGTTGTGTCTTTAGTACAGAATGCCTCCGGCCATCCCGTCAGAAGGTCTATGAAGGTCATGATATATTTATAACCTTCTTTGGATCTACGCAGTGGCCCAACAAAATCTGTCTGTATCACTTGCCATGGATAATCCGGCGTATCCCATGATCTTGCCTTGGCTCTAAAGTGAGGTGCTCTTTTTCTCAACGCGCACCTTTCACATAGCCGCACGTATCTAGCTATGTCCACCATCATATTTTTCCAATAAAACCGAGCCTGTACTTTTGTATTCAGCGCCACTGTCCCCACATGTCCTCCGCACATAATATCATCATGCATGAGATAGAGCACTCTATTCACCATAGCTTTAGGCACCACTATCCTTGGGTTTAAGTCAGCTATAGGCCCACCCCTCTTTCTAGCTGGTTTTATATACTTGCATAACAATCCATCCTTCATACCCATGAAATCAGCATTATGTAAAATCCCTCGCGCCTTTTCCTCATCCACTGGCAATTCATCTCCCGCCAAATATCTCATCATCCCCCTGCAGAATCCATCCTTCCACTGCTCCTGAATGAAGGTTTCCCTATCCAATTCCTCCCCTACAAGTTCCATCACGAGTAACTCACATCCCACCTCAGGCTCAAACTCCCCCGACTCCTCGCCAGGTGTATCCTGTCCCACTGCCAACGGCACTCTGGATATAAAATCCGGCAGGTAGTGAGTGGCCCCCGGCTCATACCTGATCTCATAGTCAAAGTCAGTCATTGCTAAACCCCATCTAGTCAACCTTTTGGATGGAGCCTTACTGGCTTGCTGAAGCAAAGGTATTAATGGTTGATGGTCTGTTATTATCGTGATCTTAGCCCCAGTCAGCATATCCTCAAATTTCTTCAATACTCTTATAACAGCTAGGCCTTCTTTCTCTGTTATAGTGTAGTTTTTTTCAGCCTTTGTAAATGTATACCCATAATATGTTACCGGTCTCAGCAATCCATCCCTCTTTACACAGATGGCCGCTCCACACGCGCCATCCGAAGCATCTGTTAAGACATAAAAGTGGCCTCCAATCTCTGGGTGAACCAATAACGGTGTGCTTGCTAATGCTGCTTGTATTTTCTTGAATGACACCTCACACTCATCCGTCCACTTAAATGGCACCTTGATTTTCAACAAATTATTCAGAGGCATCGACAAAACAGCATAGTTAGGAATAAAACTCCTGTAATAATTACAAAGCCCCAGAAAGGACCTAGTTGTATGTTCATTATACGGTCTGCCAAATTCCTGCACCTTTCTGATCACTTTAGATTGCGTCTGCACTCCTTCAGCATTAATAATGTGCCCCAAAAACTTGATTTCCGCTTTGCCCCACTCACACTTTTCCGGCTTCACTGTTAAACCTGCTTTACCTAAAGCTGCCAATACTCTGCCGACATTAGTGATATGGCTGTCCACATCCGGATCAAAGATAATGATATCGTCTAGGTAGGCTAGACAAGTACGTGGTATTAAGCCTCCTAGTGCTAATGACATAATCTTAGTAAATTGCCATGGGCTCTGCTTCATACCAAACGGCATCCTCGTCCATTGCCAAACCCCCGAAGGCGATTCAAATGCTGAATATTGCCTGCTGTCATGATGTAAATCGCACTGATGATACCCACTGAGCAAATCCATGGCTGTAAAGATTATAGGTTTTCTGTATGCCATATACAAAAACATGCTTCTGGCTGTGGGCATAGGATATATGTCATCCGCCGTAATAAGATTCAACATGCGATAGTCTGTACATAATCTAGCCTTTCCATCCTTCTTCTGCACTACCACCAACGGACTTCTCCAGACGCTGTCACTGGGCTCAATAATTCCCAACTTTAACAATTCCCTCACCTGTTCATCAATAATATCCATCTTCTGAGGAGAATACCTGTATGGTCGCGCCATACACGGACCCTTGGACTCATCGACCCTTATTTTCATTGGAGCCAATGAACAATGACCCAACTCCTTCATAGAAAATGCTATAGTGTCCATGTTGACCACCAACATTTCTCTGAATACCTTCTGCTCCTCCAGCGTCATCATAGTGTCACCCAAATCAAGGCTCCTGATCTTCTTAATTTTATCCAGCCTCTCCTGCTCACTCAATGTAGAAACGCCACATCCACCACCATTGTCCTGACGATCCTGCCGGTGTATTGATCCCCCTCTAGCATCTTGACCATTCTCCCGCCGTTCTTCAGTACATCTTGCCAAAATCTCACGAGCCTCATCCTTTCTATCCCTGCCAACATTAGCTGTATCAATTACCTCCAGCAAATTAAGTTCCGGTTCATCTATGTCTTCCGCGTATGCTATAACCTCAGTTGTATCCACATACACTTGCCTGTCAGAGAGATTAGCAATTTTCATATACCATTTCTTCCCCACATAGTTCACCGCACCATCCGCAGCTACCACCGCCAAATTAGATGGCCTCAACAAGACCGTTGTTCCAACCCTTTCAGCCGCAACATCCCATCCTTTCACCGTCACCAATCTTTCCTCCCATGGGTCCAAAATCGCCGCTACTTCAATTGAGACCGGATCCTCAGTAAAGATACGTACCTTTCCATCTATAGCTATAATCTGTGCCCGTGCGTCAATCAGAAAATTACGCCCCAGCACAATATCATAAGCCAGTGAATCCACCACATTAAAATCATAGTATATGCAAGCACCATCCATAAAACACTGCAGTCGCACCGTCTCATAAACTTGTAATGATGTTTTGTCCCCCAGACGCACCTTCCCCAATTGAGATGGCTGCCTGTCCCAAATTGCTGTCTCACTTATACTACTCACAATTGTTCGTGCTATAAAACAATCAGACGCGCCCGTGTCCACTAAACATCTGTATGTATTCTCGTCAATAGTACACTGAACCAACCATGGCGTTTTGTCTTTTGATCCCCTGTTTCCCGACCCATCCCCTGATATCAAATTTAATTCTGGGGTAGGAATGAGCCGTTGTGCCCGTTTCCCGGCCTGCGAACATCATTTCCCTGATCTCGTTGGTCTCTATTCTGCTGAGAGGATGACAACTGATCCCTGTATTTCTTCAAAAACGTGCACTCCTCTGTAGAATGTGTAGTAGAGTCATGAATCAAACAATAGATCGCCCCTCCTCCTTTCTGACTCTCTCCTGCATCTCCCATCATCCTAGCATATTCCTGAGCTCTTCTCTGACCTTTATCATCCCCCTGTTGACCCTGCCTGCTTCCTCCTGTGTATCTCTGTCCCTGAAACCTGTTATTGAAATACTGAGACGCGTTATATTGATTTCCACCGCGGCCCCCTTGATAATTCCATCCTCGGCCTCCGCCACCTGTACCAAACTGCCTATTCTGACCATATGTTCCCGCGCCGGTCCCTCTGCCCGCCTGCGCCTGATACTGCCCTTGTGAGTTACCACCCCTTCCAGCATATTGTCCCTGCTGATTCTCCCGTCCATGTTCCATCTCCCTGAGCCCCCGTCTATATTCCATAGTGCACATCTCCACCACTGCTTTAGTTTGTTCTCTAGCATACTCTTTAGGATCGAATTGATCGTCCCCACATGCTCCATCCCGAGTCCCCTCAGACTCTAGCATGTGTAACTGCGCCACACCTTTGGAGTTCCTGCCTTTCTCCACATTTTCCCAATAAGACGCCAGCCTGAGAGCCTCTTCAAAAGAATCAGCATTGTGTTTCATCAGGTCCTTATCAATGGGCGGAAGCAAACCCCCCACAAAGACTGACAGTTTGATGACATCAGGAACATCCAACTCGTCATATTCCTTTATTTTCAATGCAAAGTCCCAGACCGACTGTCCCTTTTCCTGCTTCAGACAGTGCAAATCCCTATGTTTCTGCCACAGTGGCCTTTTGTCTTCAAAAACCCTCTTCACTATAGCCACTACTTTGTCCAAAGTATCCTTTTCCCCCTCTGGAATACCATCCATCCATTTCGATGCCCCCTTCTTCAAGCCCAATTTTGCATACTCAAGATGTTGATCCGGAGACCATCCAAATAGCTTTTGCATTCCATTCAATTCCTTGAAATATCTCCGATAATCCTCCCCAGGCTCCCCATTGAAGGATGGTAGTTTAACATTCGGACTAGGCGCCATGTCGTCGTCTTCAAAACCAATAATAGGTGCAATATCCTCCTCCACCTGTTTCTCCGCATCCAAATCACCCACTGAGCTCTCTTCACTATCGTTCCCCTGTACACCAGTTCCAACACCTCCAGCTACGGAGCCCTCGGCGGCTTCCTCCCGGGCCTCCCTTTCTATCTGCCGTCTTCTCTTTTCATCCGCTCTCCGAGCCCACCAATCCTCCCAGTCACCCGAAACATCAGTCTGAAGATGGCTATTTAGAACATCATCTAAATGCCCCTCATCTGTAGTACGACCTGTACTATTGCCTGAGCGGATATTCGCAGTTACCTTTCTCCAATTTACAGTGTCGTTCAAAAACCTCTCCCTTCGTGCTACACGCTCCCGGTCTATCTCCGGCCTCGCGGGCGGCTCCTCCCCATCAATGGCCTGCCGATATCTCAGCTCCTGTTCCAATATGGCTCTCCCCCTCTCTATGCTTCGTCGTACCCTAATATTAGTGTTCTGCAGACCTGCAATAACTTCATCCACCCTTGTTTTACTCACAGACTCTCCCAGACGACTGCCACTTTGATCACCTGTAACAACCGGTGCAGTACAGCTTGTCCAATCCTGTCCAACTCCACCACTCTCATCCTGACCCACCAAGTCCCTATCACTTAACTGTCTCCCATTCTCAACAACCACCAAGAAACCAGACTGTAGCAATCCTGCACTCCCCCTTTGTGAATCACCACAGGCCTCCGACCCCTGTTCCCGTGTCTTCTCACCGACGTCCTCGCTTTGCCCTAGCACTGCCACCACTGTAGACGCCCCGTCTACTGGATCATTCTCCCCATGTGCGTCCCCCTCATCCTCATGACCATCCTTTGTTCCACTCTCATCCACCTGTCCGTCTTCATGTACTGGCTCAATTAACCCCAATGACGTTGCAATCGCTTCAAAATTCAAATCCTCATCACCAATATCCGCCACATCCCCCTCAGATGCGCGTCTAATTCGTCCCTGGTCCGCTGTACCCTCAAACTCAAGGCACCTAGGAGTAGCCTTACAGAAATTAATACTGGAGCTCCTAGCAATGGGCGTCGAAAAATACTTATAATTCACTAATCTGTCTCCTGTCGTCCATCCTTTGCAGAGATTATCAGGCCGTTCCCCTGCATCAGCACTCACTGTGTGCTCCTGAACCGCCGCCTGTTGCCCATCACTAGAAATATCAGCCCTGGTCTCCGACTCTGCCGCAGATGACTGATGCTCGTTCTCCACTCCCAATGCTGAGAATGGTCCAGAGGTATCGTCCACCACCACCGACCCTGCTGGTTCAGAATCAGCCGCAGTAAACAATTGTAGGCCAGACGTCCCCCCAGACTTGGGATCCCTTTGAGACGACGCCCGCTCCTCCTCTGACCGAGCCACGGGGAATCCAATCTCTCTAGACACCACCTCTCCAGGCAAAAGCACCACTTGCGACCTGGGTCCTAATTGCACATGCACATGTGCGTGATCCGATCTAAGAGTGACACGTGATTGATCAGGTCCCGCTTCACTCACTCCGGATCTTCCACCCTGTCCCTCTGCTACACCACTATGTGCTACTGCTGCATTCCCAGGCAATGTGCGCGCTGCAGGTATGATAGTATAGACTTCCACACCGTCACTACTGTCAGTGTGTGGCGATGCCGCTGAGTCACATCCAGCGTCTGAGCTGTTAGGTATCGGGTACGGCGAGCCGCTCATCAGTACAATGATAAGCCCAACCACTAATTCTCCACCATCTGGGCTGTGTGGGTTGTGTTTATATGTATATTAATGTGGTATAACTTGTGTAGTTATTATCAGCTCACTCCGCGATTCTCACGTATTTGGGAAGACTAACTCTAGTGATATGATGTTGGCCTAGCCCATTCTTTTAACCAACACCAAGACGCCGGTACAAGTCACCATTTATTGTTCATTGGTTATTCACAGTTACAGTTGATGATGAGTCCACTCATGGTTGTACCGCTTCAACGACATCAGTCTATTCATACAAGCAGTTCATGTTTAACAATCCGATGCTACTGGAGAGGTATAAGTGCCATAGAGATCCTGTTCAATCCGTTCTTACATTGGCTAAGTGTAATACTAAATACTAAACAGCTTCATCCTCGTCTACTCCAGGAGTATGTGTTGCCTCCTCGGCTTCTCCCACAATACTAACTCCTCCCTATCTCTTACCAACCCCTCACACCTTTCAGACGCCGATGTTTGGCTCACCCGTATTCCCCCCTCCCCCTCTACAGAATCTACCTGACCAGATCTCGTCGACTCCCCTCCGTCTACACATTCCACAGCCTACCATAAACTCTATACTACCATAAACCCTATACAGGACTCCCATAGCACTCTCCAATATAGCATATAATAAATACACACATAATGCAGCATACAATAAATACCTACACAAGTGTACCCTGTTATACCCGTTCATTATAATTATTGGCTATTGATGACAAAACAGTACCTGATTTGGCCACCAGGGGGCACCACTATGGGCTATGTCAGGAAAAATAGGCCTAAAACCTTTCTAGGATACTTTTTTTATGGAGATTTTAATGATTTTTGATACATTCTATTTTGGGTGGAAAGGTTCCAAATTTGGCATGTAAAAAGAACGTTTTTGGGCCTAAATAGACAATTTTGTTGATTTATGTTGCCATTGAAACATGATTTTCATTCTAAATAGGAAAATCAATGATCCCATTTGAAGAAACGTTTCACAAGGTTTACTATGGTGAAAACAGAATGAAAATAACTTTTCTACATCAAAGGTTACGGGCAAAAGAATGAGAAATTATGCTTATTTAGCTAATTAGCATAAATCTTATGACCAATTAAACTTAGAGCTTATTGAGATTCAGGAAATGGTCATACCTACTCATATTTAGCAAACTATTCCTCCAAAACTAACAGGAGTATCTTCTCATGCAATATACCACTGAAAAGCTAGTGATCTGAATTTTAAAGTTGATTTTTAGCACAGAGCTCCCTTTCTCCTTGCCTCTACACAAAAAAATTTCTTTCTGTCAACATCATTTTAACATTCTCTACCTGCTGAGAGACTACAATATGGGGACTGACGGACTCTCTAATCTTTACACCTGGACTACAGGCCTTAGTGTTGACGACTAGTGGAAAGGCCATTGCTTGATCTGGCGCCTGACTAGAAAACCACTGATAACAACCAGCATGATGGGTATCAGGTGTTACATAATGTACCCAAAAGATTCTGCAGTGAATACAGGGAATCATCTGAATGGTTAATAATATATCCCAGGTGAACAATAATGAATTCATAGAATACCTGAAGGCCATACATAAACCTAATTTTAAATTTTAAAAGAGGCCTATAGTGAAAGAATATCAGTGCAAACACTCCTTCTCACAAGAGTGTTTACACAAGCGCCCCCCCCCCTCTATATGAGCTACTTATAGAGTACATGTATAGGGTGCAGTTGACCTCATACAGTATTCAGGTACACTTCATGCCTGAGTAGCATGAAGAGCCATCAAGGACTCTCAGCAAATGTCCTCCCTCCCCTCTATGTGTATACAGCAGGGACATTCACTCTTGGGAGCAGGCGTGTCCCTGTGAGTGCTCGTCAGCAGTGCATTGTGACATCGATCATGAATATCGATAAAAGATCAGGGTGTTTTATAATGTTTACATAATCAGTCAGATATTCTTGTAGAACAAGCAAATCCACTCATGTATACACAAAGTTGTTTTCTGCATAGTAATTAAAAAGGAGTATTTGGCCACAAAACAAACATGCAACACAATGAATTTTAGGTAGTGCCTACTTCTTTTTTTTAACAGATTTTTTTTAAATAAAAGTATTTCTATTTTCATCTAAAAAAATCAGAAAAATGGACTAAAATTTGAGAATTTTTTCTGCAACAACTATCAAATACGGAAATGTGAAAACTCACAAGGTGAACGTTCTAAAATCCTAATTTGTTAAAAATCTTTCTTTTTTTCATTTTGGCAAAAAGGAGGATAATTTTCCTAATTTCTTATGAGAAAAACGACTAGATCACCCATTTCTAGACACTAGATCTTTCTTAAAATTCTCTGAAATATTCTTCAGATAATTTGCTTTTAAATATGAGTAATTTTGATATGGGGTCCCATGCATAATTTTATACTTTTGGTCATTTGAAATAAAAGAAAAAATATTTGAATAATTAACTCAAATCCATATTCAAGGCACTGCATGATGGGTAAAATATGTAAATCCTTGGCAAAACATTGTTTCTAATGTGCCCTCAATCATTGTGAGCAGTATATCATGATTACAGCATTGTCTAGGTAATATGAGCGGTACGATTGTAGGGTCCAAAAGAATGTCAGAGAATAAAGAAAATAATTCAGATGTAAATATGCCAAAATTCAAAGTTGTCATAAAATGGACAGTTTTGATCAAAATTCACCAAAAAAAAAACATTTTTAGACACTTAGGGCATTTTTAGGTATGTGCCTACCAAAAATGATCTCATTCTGAAGAAAAAAAACCTATATGTGCAGAAACCTGTGCAGTAGGCTCAATTTCAATGGTAGCGACCCACCTTAATTAACTTTTCGTTGATATGGTTATCTATTTCGATGATTAATTAAGACGAAATAAAAAAAATAAAATGTGTTTCATGTTAAACAGAACAGAACTGACCTTCATTTAATTTTTTTTAAAAAGAAAAGAAAGGCAAGTTTGGAATATTTCATTAATTCAATTGTCTCATACACAAATATCCACTGCAATTTACGAGTCATCATTGCAGTTTGTAAGTCAATCTTTGGGTAGTTTTGAGACATGAGACACTACACGGTCAGACCGGGTCATGCTTTTTACAGTAGATTGCTTCTATTTTTTGGAAAACAGTGGTAGTTGCTGTCAGCACAAATCCAATGGTCCAACAGTGAGGTGGCCTGTACCTACTATAGTGGTCTTTATAGCCCATTTACAATTAGGGCTGAGAGTGAAGATACCCATCCTATATTTTTTACACGTAGCTTTTATCATCACTTAATTAAGGTACAACAGACATATACAAGAATGAAGTATTTTGTAATAATTACATCTTTATTTCATCTCGTTATAACACACCTGTTACAGCAAGTAGACAACTTAATGTGAGCGAGAACCACTACAACAGGAGGTTACTTTTCTTCCTCTCTTCTCAATAACTCTTCATAGTCCTCACATCTATATATAGTACCAGCATTAGTTCGTTTGACGACCGTAAGGTGAAGGTACTGATTACCCTGACCCTGTGATAATTGTATATATTGCATAATTGGACTAAGATATTTCTTCACACACAGTGCCAATATACAAACATACCTGAAATAGCCTTGGGCAATGATAAGTAATAAGATCTCAAAACTGGAGGGGGGAGACGTTTGAAACCATTCAGGAAATCTGTAGTATGAAATTATGTAGTTAATAACAGTTGCTGCAATTTAACATATTTAAATGAGTTCAGCCTTTTGTAGCATTCCACTTTACATATTATTTACGTATTAGTAGTATATTTCATGGTGATTATGAATCAAATATTGACGAAAATAACAAAACTTCCTTGTCATCTCCTGACAAAGGATCACGTGCCTAAAATCGGAGAACGGCATAAAACCTATCAGACCTGGTCATCAGCTGTGGACTATCAGTTATAATGACCAACCATGGAATGTTGAGTGCAAGAAAGTATTGTAATCAAACACCGCAGGGTTACATTAATACACAGATTACTTATGATGTACCCTTGATAACGTGGGGTGATATTCACTTAACATCAGGGGGACACTACACAAGATCCTAGAACTGGCCCTCTTCAAATAGTAGTGAAGGTCACTATAGTACAACCGGTAGGGAACTCAATTAATGCTTGCCCTATGGAGTTTTAGACATAGAGGCCTGTTGTAAACAGTTATACCCTATTTCCAGCCATTGTGACTTAAGGGTTTTCAAATCGTAGGGACTGCTACCAATCACAGCATCGTCTGCAGTATACCATGCCCAGTCCTTGATACCCCTCATCTGCCGTCATTGATTCCGACAGGAGGCTTTTTGTGTGTGCTTACTTCTCACAGAACTTAATATCGCTTTAATTTCTGCAATGCACTACAGTCACTGATAATCTTAGTTATTGAGATCAATTATAACACAACAAGACAAGCAACAAATGTATCGTCAACATATACATTAAGTCTAGGTATTATATATTATGTACCTATAATAGTAAGCTCCTCTGACTTTATCACGGGTCACGATTATTTAGGGTAATCTTTCTCCGAAACTGGGAATAATGATAATTCTTGTGTATCATCTATGGCAGTGACTCTGCAGAGCAATTGCATTCAGGAAGTCTTTGTTTGTGCAACTTCTCAGATATGATATATTTAACATGGCCCCCTCCCCAAGACACATAAACGTCATTCCAAATCAAAGAACAACGGCTGTTAGAACCTTTGAAAATCCTACTACTACGAAGCTATCCTAGCCATGGCCTAAGACTGCTCAGTAGTTTTAGTCTTCATCGGGCCAGGTAAAGCTATCGTAGCAGTATAGCTATTAGTAACCATCGATAAAGAATTGTAATGGCAAACAGTGAGTGCTCGCACCGTGATTTGCAGTCGTCCGATATTTTGAAGTAGCCCCCGGAGGGCGTGAGATAGAATGAGGCCATTGCACAGTTAGAAGACTATTCAATTACCCTGCTCCAAGCACCAGGAACCAACAAAATACTTGAACACGCCTACTCTCGACACTACCTCGTTCTGAATGATCAAGTGGTGATGGTAATGATAAAGTAATACTCTTAAGCCCACAGGTTACTGTATAGAGCCATCAGATGACTCAGCAGTAGTTAAATGTGTGATGAGAAATATGCAAAAATCAAGAAGGACAACGCCAGCAACGATGTCTAATTTTTCTATACTACTGAAGTCCCTAAGTTATTGCCGGCTCGCCAGCCAGAGCTGTATTCAGTCGGTATCTCTTCACTTTATTTGGAGGGTGATTGCACAATATATATTCACATCTAATCTAACTTCTTAGGTTGGTTTATATGGAACCCAGAGCTATACTATTAGAGCTATATATGTCCAACTATTGATCATCAAGTATTCGGCAACCAGGGTGCTATACCAGGATTATTCTCAAAGAGGTTAGTCGGGAATGGGTGGACATTCATATGAGTGAGTCATTGCCGGTCTTGTGTACCCACCGCCCTAGAACTGTATTGACTCAATCCGCCAACGCAGAGCTGCTCCTAGCAAGGGGAAGGATCACAGCATGAATGTTTAACTATAGACAACATGCACGTGTCCGACCAGTCCTAGACATGACAACCTGACCCAGTTTGACACAGCTCAATCCAGACTACAACACCTTGCCAAGCCATAGGTCACATGGCTTATCTTTCGGCTTTCCTTTTATTGTGGTAGCCATCGCATCACTAAAGGCTGTCATCACCTTCCTCTCTCTATATTTAGATATAGACATTAAATTGTTCCTAATTTTAGAGCATTGACTGAATTAGACAAGGACCACACTCCCCGGTCCCCGCCCCTTGTTTTGCCCATAGTGAAGAGTTCATCTTCCAATAATTGGCCCACAACTTAGAAAGAAAACTGCCTTTGTCCCCTCTACCTTTCCTGAAGAAATATTTTGGAGTCACAGGCCCATCACTGTAGGATAAAACCGATAATATTTTGTATCCTGATGATAACTTCTGAACGGTGCACTTTCATCCTCTACTTTCTAAACTCCCAAGTCACTCATTTTTTGTTCTTCACAACCAGTAATTTGGAGTCTTGTTTAGCAAGAATCCCCGCTCTTTTGGTTAGTTTTGATGGTCTCTCAAATTGAATAATCCATGGTCTTAAATGCATTGCGATGAAACTCAAATAGTTATAGACAAGTAATAAAGAGGAAAGTGACATGATTAATTTATAAACAGATGAAATGCATTGTTAACAACATCATGAAAATAGTATCTATAATCGTATGCTTGCACAATGTAGAATTGTAGTAATTACTTATTATGCGCGTCATCTATATTTAGCATCGTTACATATATGTGGAACATAGTACGTTGTATGTAATCACCTTTTCTTAATGCCATAAATATACACAATTCAGATCCTATTGATGAGCCTTGATGGATATATGAATATAAATACCTTCAAATGGATAAGCCACACAAAGCAATACCCCAAACCATGGAGTTGGACTGGATACATAGTAGCAATAACAACAGGTCAATACACAGAGATTTGTGGTAGCAGTAATAGAAACCTAAACACGAATATACCTAGGCTATAAGACTATGTATACGCACAATGTATCCATATATGATATAATCTACATACACATTATTACCCTTTGCGCACGGTCGTATGGAAAACATACAAGATTGAAAATATGTTCCATTACGAGGACAGTGTTTCTATTCATACAATATATACCCCAAGATCTCTTCGGTGGGAAAATGCACATGCATGTTTTAGATCCCCTCTTGCAGCAATCGAGCAGTTATTATCATAGGAGTAATAAATATAGTACACAATAAATATCAGAATCTGGTTACCACCCTATAGGCCGCAGCTCACGGTTGAAGAGTGGAGCAGACTGCTCGTTACAATACTCTACATATAACTAGAGACTCTGTTGGCTGGATGGTTTGGAATAAGGACAATTGATCCACCTTTACAATATACATTTTTGGAGGAAAATTGTCTCTTACATGTTTAACCATTTAACGATAGAATGCCTAACAACAACAAATCATCATACACTTTACATTGATGCCACACGCCTTCTTATAATTGATATTATGACAGATTATACTTAAACATGTTTCTTATTTTACATTGTGATTAGAAGATAAAACTCTAGTCACAGTATACCTATATATAGTTCGTTCATGGAAAGTGCACCTCAAAATGGCACTTCTTCACCGGGACAATTAGGCGCCATATTATATTGACGCAAACCAGCAAACACATCACTCAATGGGATCTTTAAGAGGCAAATCTATAGCCTGTACAGTTGTCCCACGATTTAATATATCTTTATTTCAATATGACCCTCAGATGATGAAACATCATGTTATATGTTTCCATGATAATGGAAGTTAGAATTGAGCACTCCATTCTGCTGATTTGCTTGATGACCTTTGAGTAATGGACCTCTTCTATATTTTATGTTTTATGATCATCAACTACAGCATTATGTGATACACAAGAACATGTAAAACTGGAACCTACCTCTTAGACTACAAACAACTATTTTCTTATGAAACACATTGCACAATTAGAGGAGTTGTACACATGAAATATACTTAGATGTTTTCTCCATTGGAGCTCCTCATAGTTTGATAGACAGATCTTGCATGGACCTGTCCCTGAATACTTAATTTTTTATTTCTTCCTATCTAGGCTTGTAATCATCAAAAGATAACTCATGATCAATACCAGTTATATTCAAAGACTGAAAAATAGCTTTTCAGATACATCAAATTAATTCAAGTAAATCGATTCAAGCCAAAAAAACATAGCCTACATCTGAATTAGACAAAAAGCTGGTTTCATGAATTCAAAATACCCCTTTACCCTTGTTGAAGATTCTAAAGATACCAGCTTACAATAATGTATACCCAGCACTGTAAATGAGTTAACACAGATGGGCCAGTTTGCACCATAAAGTGCGTTATATTTAGTTTAGAACCAAAAGAGAGCACAGAACATCATGTACCCCTACACTAGATTGCACAGCTTATCTACGATCATTAATTACAATATTGTGAGGCATAAATGGACGCGATTCCATTACAAGCAAACTCAACATTTATAGGAAAGAAGCAAATACTTTACATGACAGAATGAACAAAATACATACAAATGTTTTCATATGGAATAATTGGTTTGTCAAAATGTTTAGGTAGCCTAAGTACAACATACGGTTTATCTTTTGCATTGAAATAGGTATTCCTTTCATTCCTGGCAGCACAATCTAGAATGAGGTACAAGTGCATTTTCGCCCACGCTGTTCATCAAGGAAATGCTACATTATGAAGTATCTTGATAATGACAAAATACTCAACAGGTGAAACTAATTAGTTATAAGCCGAATGTTCTGCCTGCATTCTTCATTTACTATGCCTGTCAATGCCTTAGTTGCTTGGGATTTTCTATCACAAAGACATAAGGTCATGTTTGTTCACTTTTTCATAATATTTAGTGCTCTAAGGAGGCACAGAGCCACTATATATGGGACTCCCGTTTTCCCCAGAGGTGGCCACCACACTAGTCAAATTTAACTAATATGCTTTAAGTTTACCCTTTTAGCCGGACACAGGCAACGTTTTTTTTTTTGTATATTCAAATTAGATAGTTCTAAACTCTACAGCTATTCCATGCCACAGCTTGCTACTCGAATATAGGCAGAATCAAGTGAAATAGCCCTTTTTCTGTTTCCTGTGATGTAATCACTTAACAAGTAGTCCATTTTATTTATTTGAAGCTTCGTTCGAAGTGTTGAAGGTTTGATTCATAATTACTTGATTTATGTTTTCACTTTAGGTGCAAAGAAACGTTAAAAAGTATACAATATGAAACTCCGTCACTGAAGCGAAGTAAGGACACTTTGGGACAAAGGTTTACAAGCTGGAAACAGAGAGAAACAGTTGAAAAGAAGGAACGAAGAAGGGACAATTAAAGGTACATACAGAATAATAATAATAACAAAAATAATATAAAGAAAACCAGGCACAGTGATAAGAGGAGGGGCAATGGAATTATATATACGAGCCAGATGGGAGAGCCATCGGAACAGAATAGAAAGATGGTAGAAGGGCTGGCTACAAGGCGTGATGGGGTTGGATGGAAAGACATGCCACAATATTCAATGCTTGTTCCAGTTGATGCTAGCAAAGTCATGAATACCAATGAAGATTGGGGCCCTCAGAAGCAGTGGCTCACCGCCCGATGTCTGCCCTGTGGGGTGTTTCAGAAGCCGGACATGATAATGAACATTAAAATTAATATCTGTTTCTAAAACTGTTAGATTCTAAACTTACAACTGCAACCATTATCATCTCTCGCCAGTCATATAGTTATAGACACAGTAAGATAATGGTAATGCTTTAGAAACACATGCAGTTATAAGCCTACAATCACTATTAAAACTGCTATCATATCTCCTTATGACCGGTTGTAAACATTACCTGCTTCTGAAACACCCCACTGACGCCCTGGGTACACAATCCCATCGTGCCCTTTTTTGTCCTGGGGAACAACTTGGTGAGCTACCAACATCTATGCTCTTCTTTTGGGTTTTGTCAATACTGACCACATTGGATGACAATGGCCATGTATACCTCCTGAAACACCCCATACGAGCTGACCGCGGGTGCCCGGTCACCGTATCGGATACGCTGACCGCGGACGGGTTGGGTGCCTGTAAACCACCCCTTCCAGCCCTGTCCACTCTCTCTATCACTGCTGGCTCATCTGACCATTTCCAACCATCTCCTCAACCACTGAAGTGCGGCGATATGCATTAAAGCTAAGTGGTCCTTGGTATTGATGAAGCATTAGCGCAGTAACTCACCAGTGCTGCATTTGTGCATTCTCCAACCCAATGGAACTGTAACACCCGATACAGTGGGGCATCATGTGACAAAGGAACATGAACCTAGAGGTGTCCTGTGGCCCTTAAAGAATTATAGGTCCCGATATCATCCCATCTCCAACCATAATACATGTCATGACTTCCTATATTCCATTATTACCCATACATACTAGGGATGGGCCGGTACGTTACATTACCGGCCCGCCTGTGACATCACAGTAACTCATGTCCCAGTGGTTAACCCCCGGGGGGGGCCACTCCATATATATTCTATAGTAACCATGTGTGTACATCACTGTTGACTTGGTACCCCTTATAGCGGGGCAATTTTTGAGAAATATATACCCCTTTTGGCGGGATACACCAGTGAAATCTCCCTTATTTTCTCTAGTTTTTAAAATTGCACCCCTTTGATGGGAAACCTTTTAAAAAAATGGCAAAAAAGTATACCCCCAACTTACACCTCAGTCTAAAATTGTGAAAAATTGGGACCCTTTCAAAGGGAAAATTTTCCGCAAAACTAACCCCTTTTACTGCAACTTTTAAGAATTTTCCAAGAGAATTCCTCCTTGAAATTGATACCCCTTTTAGCCCAAAATGTCCAAAAATAGGCCCCTTATAGAGGATCCTGCAGGATCCGTTCATAGTGCAAAAAAGCACCCCCTTTCCCTCTAGTTTTTGTATGCACATGGTTGCCATAATTCCAGGAGTGCCCCCCCCCGGGGTTAACCCCTTCCCCCAATACGGATCCCAGCAGATATATATGAGAAGGAATAGGTTGGCATTGACGTAGATAACTACAAGGGGTAGGATACCATTTGGATTCTCTACCTACCCATGTACTGCAGTCTCTCCCTGTATTCCTCTCATACCTCTTGCCCAGAGATAACCTTCTTAGTGGGATAGAATTGGAGGCGGGTGGGGATGAACAGCAAGGCCCATCCACCAACCCAGTGGGGAGATTGTGGATCGGATAGCTTGGCATTGCAAATAAATAAAGCTATCGCAAGGCAGTCTCACTGCACCCACCCAACAGTTCTTAGATTACATCACAACGTTGCTTCTGGAGATCGATTTTACTAAATGGATGTCGACTTTAAGCCATTGATTTATTGTCTACAGATAAGTGAATCTGTCCCCCTCAATACATTCCCATATTGTATTCGGGATCATACCCAGCAAATTGTTGTGAGTCCTCGTCACCCTGTGTGAAGTGGCTCACACATGTCACTAGATGGAACACGATGACGTTATAGCACAAGATCACCAGGAATAACAATTGCTATGCTATATGAGTCTAACACACAGTGGCGAAAGATGACGGAATAAGTTATCACTCAAAAAGGAGTCACCATTGATGGCCAATCATGGCGACAGATGACGACAATTTGCTAGATAGGTAGGGTAGTCTGGGTAAAATAGTCGAATAAAGAGAACCCAGGTGCGTTTTGTAGAGCAGTCAGAATGTGACCATGGGTCATCATGATGCATAGTTCTACCAAGAAATCCAAATCCTCTTTTGGATTTCCAATCTGAGAACCTCGATTGCACTGCCCTTTCTAAAACGCAACATGCTCTTATTTGGACTTAGACACTGTCCACTGTTTGAGGTGGCACATTAAGTCAAGCACCTTTTGGAATGTCTGTCAAATCGGATTTAAAACATGTGTAAAGGGTAGCTTGGGTATCGTCTTGACATACCGTGTCGACAGGATCCCCTGACAAAGACCTTCTTGACATCAGACCCAGACTTCAAGACTAGGACATTTGTGTGATGCTGAAAGGATGGCAGTTGATTGACAGCTCTGTGGAACAGCAGCTAAATGAAGATAGCCATCTACACACAACCACACGACTCCACACCCATGTTTCTGAGTAAAGTCTTGACTATGTTCCCGTTCTCGTCAAAATAGATGAGGTTCAGCCCTGACAGACTTTGTGGTTGGCAGCAAGGTCCCACTTGCGGTTTCCTCTGCCGCTTATTCCACCGCTGAGTATGAGGACGCGACTTCCGCAAGTCAGATCTACGTGATGTTGACAGTTTAGAATACTCTCCCACCACCTGACGGTAGGCCTGATAGCTTCCCTTTCGATGATGGTGGGAATAACGTCGGCCAGGCCGTCGTTGGTAGCGGTACTCACGACGGCGGTTTGAGGGCTTGTGGTAGAACTTGTTCTTTCCGTTGAAGACAGTTCCAAAGTAGTCGTCATCTGGAGCTTGGTAGAGTGGGCACGAGCCGTCACAGTAGTTCGCATAGTAACCTTTGGGGAAGAGGATCCAGTCATCCCAGCCAATATCCTTGAAGCTGACCCACAGCTTCCGAACTGTGCATGGTGTCTTCTTCTCCTTGCCGCGTGACAATGGTGAAGGGTCGCATTCACCTTCTGGAGGCTTCCACACAGGGGCCAGACGTTTATGGATGACGTGTCGTCTCCGCCGTTGCAGACCGTGCTGCTGCATTATATCTGTCGACTCATCGTTGTCTTCAGTATCGCCCTCTACAGCTGTGTGGATGATCAGCAGTGGCCGCCGCTTGTTCATCTTCCGTTTCCAGCCATCACGCACCTTTCGCCGGCTGTGACTGCGCCGTGCAGCTAAAACAGGCTCAATGTCATTACCACAGTTGTCGCAGGTAATCCGCAAGTGCAGAACTTTGCTGTTAGAGTCCACCACTTTCTGAATCTCAGACACTGGCAAGATTAGTTTCTGCCATCGGGTGTGCCGAACCATCACTCCAAGAGAACCGAACATGGTTTTGTTGTCTCCTTCCATATTCCTCTGGCTCTGGTTTGGGTACACGGGGTAGATGTTCACTTTGACACGTCGGCGTGGTTTGTCGTGCCCGTTGCTGTGGTGTTTCCTGTTTCGGTATCGCAGTAACATGTAGAGACTGGCAGACATCACCTTCAGAGTCCCTTCCCGCTCTGCTGAGGTCGACAATCGGAACATCACCATCGCATTGTCACTGAAATTTGTTGCTGTAAAAGGACAAGAAGATATTTTAGTGTCCCATGAAAAGGCCAACATATGTGTCAACAAAAAAGTAGACTAACAGGAAAATATATTGGAATGTACCATACATGTATGTAAAACCATGATAAATTTTGGTGGAGGCAAACAACCTTGACTTTGGATACTCTGATGATTAGTCCCTGCATAAAAAAATCGTATCACAGCTTGATTTAAACGCACATGCTGAGGTTGGTAAAGTTAACATTGTGCAAAAATGTCTGGAAGTCAAAAAGGAGGGGGCGCGGGCGCCCGCAGCCCCATGTAAATCCGCCACTGCATTGATGAATAAAGCACTAGCGTTGATTTCAGGCCTTATTCCATTTCAGTCAGTAAAAGTGAAAGTCCGGGTTAGTCAACTTAAAAAGTTTGACTGAAAAAGTGGTACCTGATTCCATTGTGAAGTTGACTTTTTCAGTAATCTTTTAAGACCTTTTTAGTCAATTTTCAGACTTTTCCAGTCAGTTCTCAGACTTTTTCAGTTGGTTCTCAAACATTTTTAGTCCACCTCTGACTTAAGCTCAGTACACCTGATTCCACTAGCCATCACTCAATAGAAAAGTTGACTGGAACAGTCTGACTTGACTGAAAAAAGTCAAAAGTCAGGCCTGAAGTGACAAAATCTGAGTTGAAAAGTTGACTATATGAAATGTTAAAAAAAGTAATATTTGGGGAAAAGTCAAAAAGTTTGACTTTGACTGGAAAACTGCTTCCAATGACTGTCAGTCTGCTAGTTTGGAAAAGTTGACTTTTTAGTCAACTTTGACTGAAAAAGTCTTAATGGAATCATGAAAAAAAAGGAAAAGTCTGTGGCAGTTGGAGACAGCTGACTGGGAAAGTCAAGATTTCACTTTTTCAGTTACAGAAAGTGGGGGAAAGTCAAAGTTTACTTTTTCAGTAAACCTTTTGTGACTTTTGAAAACATGACTGAAGTGGAATTAGGCCTTAAGTGTATGGGAAAAAGAATTAAGAGAAAGTAATAAAATGAGGTAAAAGTCCTGAGGCATTAAGGTTAGGCTTTCGTTTAGCCAGCTCCCATATCTAGGAGGGACACAAGAGTCATATTCTCTCTAACTGTATGTTTATAATAGTAATACTTTATGTTGTCTCATATCTGTCCTCGTTTACATGATCTAGCATCTCTCTCGGTGTGACTCAAAAAGGTATAAATCTCCACAAACCACAAGCTATCAGAATTCCAGTTACTGAACCAGCCATTGCATCATAAGACTGGCAACTTTTCTCTTAAAATATCATCGGCACAACAGTATGGCCTCCAAGGCCTCTCCTTCTAAGACTATAAATGTGAATAATGTGATTGGCCGTGCTGGAATAGCAGTGATGTAAGGGAAATAGTCAGTAGGAGAGTTGTTTTGCCATATTATGACCGCACATCACATTATGACCGTACCACATTTTGACCGCGCCCAACTGACACATTCTGACCAGGCACTGCATTATCACCTACTGATGCTAAATGACGGCAGTTGACCAATACTGACCATTTTAAACAACTTGAGTCTTTCTTGCTATTTGCCCAATTTGACCTTATAATATTATGAACAATAATTATTTTTACTTAACTTGTGTCTTGGGTCAATTCTAACCATACTGACTTGTTTCGACTCAACTTAGTGATCTTGGGCCAAATTGACTCAATTGGGCCCAGTCTCTGGCCACGCGATCCATCTTCGGCCAATTAGAACTTACGTCATACCATGGACATCTTCTTGGAGGGGTGTGGTAGGGGGCGTGTACAACCACTATCTGTGAAAACGACCACGATCTGCAGTAAGTACTGCAGTAAGAGGCTGACCATCCAAGTGCTATCCAAGTGCTAACACATCCAACCACTAGTTATCTGTGTAAAATACCGCTGGGTCAAAACAGGACAAAATCAGCCAAAATAGGTCAAATCAGATAAATTGGGTGAAAATAACCAAAAGTGGACCAATTGCATCAAATGAAGTCAAAATAAGTCAAATTCGGTCAATTTGGCCAAAAATGGACCAATTTCACCAAGAAAGGTCAAAATAGATCAAACGGGTCAAAAGGGTCAAATTAGACAAAAATTGACCCCTAGCATCAAATGAAGTCAAATTAGGTAAAATTGGTCATCTTGGGTCAAGCTTGGTAAAATTGGCCACGAATGGCCCCATTTCATCAAATGAGGTCGAATTAGATCAAATAGGACAAATTGGACCAAATTATGTCAAATTCACCGAAAAATGGATGAATTACATTATAAAAAGGTCAAATAGTGATAAACTGGGTCAAATTAGGTCAAATTGGCCAAAAATTAGGCCAAATACATCAGATGAGGTCAAATTAGCTTAAAATAGGACTAAGTGGGTCAATTTTTGGCCAAAAATGTGCCAATCATGTCATATGTGGTCAAAATAGGGGCAAAATGGGTCAGATTAGGGCAAACTTGTCCAATTATGGGCACTCAGACCTAAATTGACCAAATTTGTCATTAATTTGACCTTATTTTATGAAATTTGGTTTGGTTTGCCTATTGTTTGACCTCATTGGATGAAATTTGTGTACTTTTGGCCAACTTGACCTTATTTGGCCCTTTTGTAACTCACTTAGACTAATTTGACCTCATTTGATGCAATCGTCCTATTTTTGGCCAATTTAACCTAATTTGGCTTTTTGCTTCTGACTTATTTAGACCTAATTTGACTTTATTGGGTCTAATTGGTCTATTTTTTTTCAATTTGACCTTATTTGGGCCAATCTGGACCTTTTTGACTCATTTTTACCTATTTGTACCTAAATGTTGATGCAATTGGTCCATTATTTTCTACTTTGACCTATTTTTACCCATCTTGACCTCATCTAATGTAATTGGCCTATTTTTGTGAAATTTGACCTCATTTGACCCAATTTGTCTAATTTTGACCTAGTTTGACATTATTTGATCCACCATCCTCTCTTGCTGCATATGGATGGTCCCCTTGAAAATGTGAGACTGTTCAAATAGACCTCTCCACCAGCCCCACTGACCCTTTGTGGTAGCTGAATATGGCATTGTGTGTTCTCTATAAAAGAAGTGTTGATGGTCTTAGCGTAAGGGGAAGGCAGTGTACCCTTGGTACAGATAACGGCTCTTTTAATTACACTTAATTTGATAAAGATAGTGTTATTTTTACACAGATATCAGTTGGATGGTCAGCCTCTAATTGTAGTACTGCGGAGTCATTAATTTACACAGATAGTTGTTGTATGGGGGTATTGATATTAGCACCATGCTCCCCATACCCCCTCTTCCCTGTACAAAATGATTCAAATAAAAGTTTGGTCATTTTTTTCTGTCATTTTCAAAAATTCTAGGTGTGTCCTTTACACAGGGTGCACCTTATATGTGAGGTCTTATTGTTGTATATTGAAAGTGTCCACATACATTTATTAACCCTACACTTATTTCTATCGCTATACACTGAATATAACTGTACCATGTATATACAACCACTACCTGTGCACCCACTGCACTCGATAGTAATACATACCAATACTAGGGGTCACCCCAGTCCCTGACCTAGGTACAAACTGTGCCCTACCTGTTATTCAGACCAGCATCCATTGCCCTACCATGAATACCTATAGCTAAAGACTCTGTGCAATATGCTGGAATAAATACACCTTTACTGCTAACTGATATGCGGTCTTTTCTTTTTCCTCATGCATTCTTGGTACCATTAATAGACCATCAAGAGTCAATTTGGCCCAAGATCACTAAGTTGGGTCAAAACAAGATAGAATTGACCCAAGACCCAAGTTGAGTAAAAATAATTATTGGTCATATTAGGTCAAATTGGGCCAAATGGGTCAGTTGGCCCAAGACTGGGCCAAATAGTGTAAGATTGACTCAAGTTGTTTAAAAGGATCAATATTGGTCAAATTGAAATATGCGGTCATTTAGCATCGGTAGGACTCAGTTATTGGTTAGGCGTGGTCATAATGCTGTGCGCAGTCATATTATGGTGCACAGTCACAATGAGTTAGTTGAGTAGGGTCATAATGTGGTGTGGTGCTCTGTCACAATGTGTAAGTTAGGCGTGGTCATAATGCGGTGCACGGTCATAATGTGTGAGTTAGGCATGGTTATAATGCATTGTGCCGTCACAATGTGTGAGTTGGGCGTGGTCATAATGTGTGGTCATAATGTGTGAGTTGGGCGTGGTTATAATGCGTTGTGGTCACAATGCGGTGCGCAGTCATAATGCGGCAAACCAAGTGTCACCCTGTAGCTCCTTTGGTGAAGATTGCTTCCTAGCAGGTATACTCCCCAAGTGTAACCTAGATATATATGGTTTATTAAATGTACTTCCTCTGAATTTCATCCAGCCCAATTTTGCCTTGAAGTTGGCATCAAACCATGGATGATACTGAAGATGCTGCCACTTATTGAATTCTGATTTAAGGCAATATCCAGGGGCAATATCGGAACATTAGTATGACTATCACAAGAAGAAAGGGCAATCATTCAAAGAGTTATGTTAACACAACTAACTGCTCATGTAGATGGGACGTTGGTCCTTGCACAAACATGGTCGAAATGCTATAATGTAATTATGTGGTCGCAATGAGGCTTTTGGGGAAACAAGCTGCTAGGTCTCAGGGTCTGGGACCATCCTCTGCACGTCTCTTATGTCATAGGCCAAACGTCGTTGGTGGGTTATTAGCGTAGGATTGTATAGGCGATCAGCGGCCAGAGGTTATACAGCTAGCCTGCTGTGCTGGTGGACGGCAGCCGGGCACTTGTGATGCTAACTCTGGTGGAGGTGAAATGGAGGGACTTGGCACAAGAGGACTATAGAGAGGAGGGGGAGGTCATGGGTTGATGCTTAGGTTAATAAAGGTAATCGATACTCTCCAGGCAGACTGGGCTGAGGCCTGCCAGCTACGACCGTAACTCTCAAGTCTACATGTAATTGTCATCTAGGGTAGGGGAGTGAGGAAGGGACAAGGAGACCATCTGAGGGGGTGCAGGAAGTTTCATCCCTGGAATTCTCCACCTCAGGAAATCTCCACCCTCCCCCGGAAATTCCTTCCCCCTTATCCATATATGGGACCTAATACTTACCTTATGTTCATTTTCTTTATACCATATGTAAGCTGAATGTATGCTTGATGTTCCCCAGTTAAGTTTTGGGATAGGGTTAGAGATAGGGATCACTGTGGTAAAATTTGATAGGGGAGGGATTCTAGGAGGGGGGGTTTCCTAGGGGGGTCCAGGGGGGCGTTTAAGGGGGGGGAGGATTGGTTGATTTCCTACCCTAAATGATATGCAAGTCCTCTATACCTATAGGGTTTGTTAAAGCCTGGTTGATTTTTAAAATTGCATTTGGGCCTAGTTATCTAAAGTCTGGTCAATTTGCCAGTCTCATTTGGTAATACTTGTAGTACAGTTAAACATGCCTTTTAGCTAAAGACTGGTGGATCTTCATGCCAAGTTTGGTACATAGACTAAATGTCTATATAGGGTTTGGTACCTAAACACTGATCGATTTCCTAGACCTATTTAGTAAAATAAACCTATATATAGGGTTTGCCACAGACTGGTCGATCCCCTAGACCCATTTGGTATGTAAGGCCTCTATAATTATAAGGTTTGTGAGCTAAAGACCTTCGTCAGCTAAAACCATTGTGCCTTAAATCGACGTTTGTCCGCTAGAGCGTCAATGTCAATCTTTAGCTGACAGAATTATACTCTTTTGTCAGATAAATTATAAATTATTATTATTTATACTTGAATTGAAAGATCATGACTTCAGATGGAAGATGAGGACTATCAAATGAGAAATTATCAAATCTGACAAGATTGCCCAAGTTACTGCTTATCATATCCAAATAATTAAGTAATGCCCTGAATGAAGGGTGTCATTGTAAGGTTATTTCGCACAATAGTAAGCATAATAACTATTTGTGGAGCCTTTACGCCTAAAATTGCCTTTATGCCGCATTACACCAATTCTGTGGTGTAAAGGCGTATGGGAGCCCTTATGCAACAAAGAAATACTGTTTTGTAGAATAAAGGCAATTTTGTTGCATAAAGGCCCCACACCATGGTTATTCAAAGGAGAAAAAAAGAATGGTTGGTGTCCGGAAGCTTACCGAGACAACCAGAGGGATTTTTCTACTTTCCTAAATGAGGTAAAATTTAAATTGGTGGATCACAGACCTCCCCTCTCCCCTATTTTCAAATTTTGTGATCCACCACTGACCAATGTCTCTTATTGTTCTACATTCTAAGCGTACCTCAATTATGACGTTTTTAACAAGCTACATTTATTTAGATAAAATTGGAAGAGACAGAGCTGCCTCAACATACAAATGTATTGTAGTCAGATTCAGAAGTTTATTCACCACACCTATCGGACACATGTGTGTAAATCAGTGGGTACTACAATGGTCATTGCTGGCAGAGGACAAAGTGCTACCTTCAACCACAAACATCTGATGTTGCGCACTACCAGAGTTTCATATTTTGAGGGACTTCTTATAGAATCCAAAGCTCAACCTACAAGAATTGGATAGGGGATAGTCAATTGAAGATGGCAAAGAATGCCACTCTAAAGGCATACATAACTGTCTCTTAAAGCAGCCACAGAAATATATTCAAAGTAATTGAAGTGACGGACTACCCAACATGTGTAATTAGAGAAAGATTTGCAACTAGATTGCATGACTAGCTAAATTGTGATGCATGATGCTCTCTGTCAGGCCATGAGAGTGCTTGACCTTTTTTTCAATATAGTGTGGACGACCAATATAGGTGATAATCATAACTATCTACATAAACTATATAAATGGTGTACCTATATAATGCATGCATTGGGTGATAAATGATAATGTTGAAAGACAAACATATGATACATATATATTCGAAAGGAAATATTAACAGGCAACGATTTGATGGTAAAGGATAAAACACCCCAGCAAATTGTCGTGAGTCCTCGTCAACCTGTGTAAAGTTGCTCACACATGTCGCTAGATGGAACTCGGTGTCATTATAGCACAAGATCACCAGGAATAGCAATTGCTATGCCACATGAGTCTAACACACAGTGGCGAAAGATGACGGAATGAGTTATCACTCAAAAAGGAGTCACCATTGATGACCAATCATGGCAACAGATGACAACAATTTGCTGTGACAGAAACATATTATGTTCACTGAGCTGACACTACTAGGGTAACTTTAACTACCCTTTCCAACATGTGGATAGTATTATGTGCAACAGAGAATTAGAATGAAAGATTACACTGTATTTCTGTATTTCCCCGGAGTTCAATATCAGTTGGTTGTTTTATGAGAGGTTCACCAATGACATTGGGGGACATCACCCAGAAGAGCAGTAAAGAGTGTTCAGATTCAGGAGTTCAAGTGGCGATGTCATCAATATTCACGACCAGGCAAGCAAAAACACCGCTCTGCTGGGAAATTCATTATCAAAGTTCATCTCCAGATCTTTAAAATAAGACATCATTGGCTTAGATAGTCCTAGTAGTTATGTCAGAACCCCTCCTTGAACATAGGTCATTATTCATATCAAAAATTGATGATTAAGCTCTAAATACCTTATATTCCATAACAATATCTAAAAACACAATAAATCAGCCTTTTTCATAAAAAGAAAATACATAATAATATGGTTATTTTAATCATACATTATGCTCTAGAAAGAATTTTACATTTCTGTTTTCAGTTTTGGGTTTTTGGTGAAAATCCCCAAAAATTGGCATAGAAATCTGTAAATTTAGATCATTGGAATGGTTGCCATGGCAACCAGGAACAGGCATATAGGCTAATTTTTCACGAAAAATGTTCATTATGCCTTTCAAAAATGTCTACACAAAATGAAGCATCTTAAATGAGACCATTGAATTTACATCAAAAATGAGCTTAATGTATTTTTATAATTATTTTAGAGTTATTTTGCCCTTCCAATGCCCCCTGGTGCCCAACTGGGGAATTAAGAATCCCCCGCAGAGGGGTGTTCTCCCTTATCGACAATATTTTGATGGTAAAATTTGCATCAATATTTCCTTTATATGGAAATATAATGACCCATATATGTGGTTCCAGCAGGAAAAAAAAACATTTACTTATAATTAAGAAAGATAAACAGCCAATTATGGTAATGTTTGGTATCAAATTAAAGTAAGGAATGTTGCATGTTCCTATCCATACAAACGCAACGTATTTCTAAATTCATAAGTGCTAGTTTCAGAAAAACAATTCATGTTGTAAACCATTTGGCCAAGCATCATAGATTCCCGAACACCAAGCAAAAAGAAAGTACGGCACATATTTTACATCTGGTGGTTAGTAACACGTTTCATACTGGACATTGCAAATGGAATTTTCATAATTTAATCCCGAATTAAGCACAATAGATTGTATACACAAATAAATGCTAGTGAAACGGTTTGAATTCAAAGACTGGTAAGTAAGGGAAGATAAATTATGGTAGGCCAAACCTATGGGGTGTCCATATCGCTGTTTCCATCATGTTATAGTGAGTTTTGACCTTTCTTAAATTTCCAGGATAATCTTATTTTAATATACATTTAGCCAGAATGAAATAGGTTTGAGGCAAAGTATAACTTAAAGAAGAGTCTGGTTTGAAAAGTGCCAAAGTAATAATCAGCTGATAATGTTTATCACTTTATGTCAGGGGCAGTGGGGTATGAACTCCCCATTGGTTAAAACTAGGAGTAACCTATCTAAGACACACCTGTGAGACAATTCACCACCTTACCTCAAGGCTAGTGAAAGCACCCCAAATAAACATAAACTATGTAAATTATATTTCCATATGGCATTGCAAAAGGGATTAAAACAAGTCTGACCAAAATACCTTGAAATAACCCTCAGTCAGACCACAATGTCAGCCCATAGTTATAAGTTAATATGTTGTATGTTGTACACTTCATCCAACCAAGTTAATATTACTCAGATTAGTAGATTTACTGAGTAATTTCCCCTTTCGATTCTCTATACACTACATGTAGGATCCACCATGTTGGATTGGTTAACTGCCTGTTACCCTAGTACCTTTTGCACTGTGATATAGATGGGACAAAGGGTTCCCACTTATTTACTATCCATCGGCCATGTTGTATCGGGTATCTATGGTTACCCTAGTTAGTGTCAGCACTGTGATATTAAAAACAATACACAGAAAATAAGGCAAAAGAGTGCAAATTCTGAAATAAAATTGGTGAAATAGTGTACGAACAATACTAAAACAGATTAGTGTATCCTATACAGGTATATGATATATCTAGAATCTTTGTGCCAAATGTACCCGACAGTCAGTCATCAGCCGGTTTGGAAAGCTCCCGAGCTGGAAGGGTGATGCAGGCATGGACAGTTGGGCTCTAAACACCTGGGCCATAGAGTGTGAAAGAGAAATTTCTCAAAATCACAAAATCCTTTAATAGCTAGAAGAAAAATTCACAGAAACATCAAAAATAGACAGGAATTTTTAAAAGTGAGGATGTGTAGAAAAATACAGCCAATTTAGTAAAAGAAATAACTCCTTTTTTTTATGAAAATAGAGATATTTGTAAACTAAGGGTCAGAAGTAGGAGGCCTCAATTGGACCCTTCTCTTATCTCTTATCTCCGATCTTCTCAAAACTACTTCTGACTGACCACTGACTGTAACTACGATCTACACTATCCATAGCAATACACTGTACAAGGCTATAAGAGCCCACTATGTTGTTATCTTTACCTTTGATATCATCTGTTTGCATCCAAGCGCAGTACATAAAATGCTCAAGGTTATTAAAATTGAAATGATAGATAAACAAAATACGTACAGATTAAAACTTGCTGATGGTAAGAACACATATCACAATCATAGGAGTACCAAGCTCATGAAAATGTATTTCAATGCACAGGCATGTCAATAGAAAAGAAAGCAGAAAGCTAAATCAATTTATGCCATCAGAAGCGGGATCAGAAGACACCATGCCAGTTTTCATTAGACACCTATTGTTTGCTAAAGAGTATTTATCCACAAAAACTCAATTAATCACTCATGTATTAGAGCAGCCAAAGCGTGGTAGTACGTGTATATTTCAGGGTGTAAAAAGTTACAGTAAGACAGTTTTGATGACTCAAACAGTGTGTGTATACCAAGATCTACTCACACAGTATTGGTATGTTAGGCGTCTGTTACATGTACTATGTTTGGGCCACATAAAGTGATGATTTCACAGGATTATGTGCACAGAAAACCGCTAAGATTCAACATTGAATGCTTAGCTGACCCCTGGTAAGCACAATCATGTTCTCCTCAGGTATTGCTATACAGTCCTCCATGTGTTTAATCATAAGTTTCTCTTTGAGTGAGTGAGTAATAGATGTTTAACGCCATTTCGACAGCTAAGGTCATATTCATGGCGAGAACGACATTACACAATTTCACAGAGGAATGTGTCAGTGCCCACGCATATGTGCACCACACACATCCTGAGGGGATAGGAAAGATAAGAAGTATACCCTTTTAAGTGGGCTAGGGAAGCCCAAAGTTTCTCTTTAGCATGGTGGCCAAAGAGTGTCCAGTATTCGATGTGGCTGCGCATATTGCAATGCAAAAGTGTGGGTCTTTACAAATCACAGGAAATTGAATTCATCTCATCTGCTTTCGTTATATCATTATATAAGGCAAAAAAAGGGTTATGATTCCGGTCACCCGAGCGACCTCAGCTAAATAGGGCCGACCTCAGAATTTTTGAAGATTTTTCCAAATTTCCTCCCGATTTTTGGAAGATTTACGTCAAGATTTTTCAAACGTTTTGAAGATAACTTTTTATTTAACATTATAGGCTACATCATTAAAATGAACATTTCTCACAATAACCAGTGAAACCTAGCAAAGTTTGACTAGGTGAGGCCTTGCAAACACATAAGAGATTGTAAGTCGCAGAGATTTTATAGCTGTAATTCGCCATGTGGGATTCGACCTTTACGGTTAATCAGTGATACCCCGGTATTTGTAAAACGTTGGCATATTATGTAGGTCATGCTGCTAAAAAAATCTACAATGTGACGTCATCAGATTCATCAGATAGGCCTAAGCCTGAGCTTTTCTGCTCTGTAATAGTACCAATTTCACTAAATATGTCGGGACCTTTGTATTTGATATGAAGGCTATCATCAAACGCTTTTATGAAAGAAAACACCATTTTCTTTTATCAATGGGGGGGGGGTGTAAACGCCATGCCCAACATCGCTGTCAATTCATTAAGAGCAATGTGTACAGCGCCCCTTCTAACCACTAACTACACTACTGCAGTCGTCATTTTGGCTGCTGGTAGAAGAGAGGAATGAGACATGAATGAGGACCTTATGATCATATACATATGGGGCAGCCACCTCCCAGCACAGACTAACTCCTCATTTCTTAACACGGTTGAGCCTACACAGGTTTTATCCTCTCTGACAATGTGGTACTTGTCACCATTGTTCTTCAGGTCTTATCTATTTGATAATGTTTTTACTCACAGAAAAAAAAAGACACATAGAGAATAATTTAATTAATTGTCAACGTGTGAGATATCTATAGGCCTAACAAGAATATTAATTAGAATGTGTAGTGGGATATTGTAGATTCTGGTTTTGATACATGAAGAAAAAGGCTCGGGGGCACCAAAAGCCTGTCACATCTAATGATTGTAAAGGTTTTCACCCCCAAAGACTTGCCCAAAATTTAATTTTGTCATATCTAAGTCCAATGGAAAGGGATGAAAGTGAATGGAGGAGATACCATGGAATATAATGTCTTTATGAATAGTCAGAGTGATTTTAAGTAGTTGAACTACGTCTCAGGATGACAGAAGCATTATAGAGTACCGTTGTGAGAAATACATATGCTTGTTTTGTAAAGAGTCTTTAGTATCCTATTTTGGGATCGCCTCAAGTGAACAATGCATCACGCCTCAAGGGTTGATTTTGAAAGTAGTGTCACAAGAGAAGATCTCTGGTTTCCAGGGCATCTATACTGGTGAATGGATGGATCAACATAGCTGCTACTAATAGAACGTTTGAATTACCCAGTCTGATAGCTTATAGCACCCATATAAAGGAATACATTACCCTATTGTATGGCAAAGGGATGTAAAGTTACAAAAAACAACCTTCGGACTAAGGGTTATATCATATTCTTAATGGCCTCCATATTCTTGCCTGTGCGTATTATATGATACCTTCCTCTGTCATAACCATGAAACATATATGTTCACTTGTATGAAGTGCTTTCAGCTTTAAAGCCCCGGCCATTAAGATTCAATACATAGGACAACGATATCATGTCCTGCTTTTGACATTCAACTCAAATTGCTACCTTCAACACGACAGGAGGCTGCAGCCAACTCTTAAAAGAGGGATAAAAATAATTTACCAGGCAAGCATTTCTGTCATACAACATCGCAAAAGATGCTGCTTTATGTTACATTGATCAAACAACGCCAATCACGACGTCTTTGTTTAGTAGTGGTAGCAGTTAATTAAAGCATTACAAAGTAATGACGTCAAAGTTACAGAGTTATGACGTCAAAGTCAAGTTCACACAATGATCATGTGTCCATACCTCATTTGTAACCAAACGGTTTACGCTGCATTACGATTCTGTTCGGATGATTACATGTAGGCCTATGTATACCATTGTGGATCAACCCAATAACATTTTATAGCGGCAGGGTTATTTCATATAAATCGAAGATATCAGCAAGGAAAAGATTACATGTATCAACACATGGGTGTACCTAAATACCTTTTATTTCTATTGTCTGGAGGATAATTCATAAGGGCCAGCGATCATTCTGTGATCATGTGATGTATTTAGAAGCAAACAGAAGTTAACTCTATTTGAAATAATTATGCATTCCCAATGTTCCATATGCCTATCAAAAAGACACGCTGACATTAGAAATGATGTAAAAGTATCAGTTTTCAACTTACATAGACCTTCTTAGATGACTTTTGGAGTCTAATGAGAATTTTATGAATTACCCTCCAGAAGCTAGGTTATTGATTTATAGGACAGTTTGGAATATACACATGTGTCTTTATCAGACATATTTGTACTTAAACATTGACAATTCCCACAGACTTATTTGACCTAAGACAAAAGTAAATCCTCACCTTCTTCGCCATAGGAGACAATTTCGGAGATCTTGGCATAGTTGGAGTTGCCAAAGCGCTGCTGATGATTCTGGCGAAGTTCTTCCCTCTCCCTGTTCAGGAAGCGGCTGACAGGCTTGTTGAAGGCGTTTTCTGTGGTCACCCTGGACACATTGGGCGGCTTGCCCATGTTAAGTCTCATGAGCAGCTCATTCTGTATCTGCTCAAGCTTGATCCTCTCAAAGGTCTGTCTGTCAAATGCCTCCACTTCGCAGTCGGTGCAGTTTTCACTGTTACTATTGTCCACAAGGCCCAGACGCTGTGGTAACGTCATGACCAGTCCATGGGCCAGGTTGTTGAAGTGGTGGGATGGTAGTGCAGAGTCCTCCCAAGCTGCTTCATTGATACCATCCCCTGTTGGAGCAGGAGGAGGTGTGGGGAGAGCCAATCTCACTGGGATCTGACACAGGAGGCCCATACAAAGTACAAGGAATGCTAATAGGGCACCGCTACCCTGGTAAGAGTGTGTAAGAGGCCTGCAGCTCTCATATCGGCTCTTGAGGTGGTGTTGGTGTGGGTGCCGATGTTGCTGTTGGGGGTGATGGCAGTTTTGGTGCTTTTGGTTTTGATGGAAGCAGTGATGGTAATCATGATCTTTTCTAGTTTCTCTTGAGAATGTATTAGTGAGTCTGGGAACTTGAGCCATCCCCAAGCAGCTCCCAAATGATTTGTGTCCAGGTGATTTCTCCGAGGGACTCATGTTAGTAACACGATGTGTAGTTACAATTTGGACAAAACTCAAAGTCGCTGGCCTTCAAATGAGCAGCTGTGATTATTAAGAGAATCTTGATTGATTCATTATTTTCTATTTGTACCTCTATTATTCTGGCCTGGTTTGAGGCAGTAGGATCAACCAATATATTATGTGCAGAGACTGTTAGGTTGGCCTTGGCCTTCGAATTCGCTCTCTTGGTATACAAAGTGTATTGCGAGTTGCTCTAAACTTGTTATGAGCACCTCATGCAGCAACGGGCCGACTTATGTAACGCTCTTGCTCATAGCAGTAACCAGTCTCACTTGACAGAAGTCGAGAGTTCCTGTGAGTGGCTCTACAGGAGGCAGTAGGGTATGGCTGGGGGATCGAGTAGGCCTAAATTTTTAGTGTGTCATAAGGCGCCCAAATTGGTTTGAGTGATGTGCAGACAGATGGGATGGACACCACCTATGTATGCAGACAATCTAGAGCTACTTCTTCTAAAATGTCTTGCATTTGCTGGTGTTCTTACTTGAATATCTTAGATCCTCCTAGACTTGTTAAGGTGGATGCATGCAGTTTTGTAAAGTCTTGGTGAAAGTCCCCTTCTCACAATGAGTTGGCAGTCAGCAGTTGGGCATGTCTCACCCTGCCTTATCTTGTCCCTCGTTCCTGTCTCCCGGTATTCCCGCCTCTCTATCCCCCTACCTACGGCGCGGGCCACAAGACCATGCTGCGATGGCTCACCACGGGGCGCAACTTTATATAGCGCCTATGCCACGGCACATGCAGGAGTCAATCATTATGCTAATAGCGCCAGCCTGGCGTGCTTGCTCCGTACCGCAGGCCTCTCGGAGCCAGCTCCCAGTCTGCCCACAGTGGCCGCTGTGGATGCTGACGTTGTGACAAGCGACCAACCGCCACTTAGTTGAGTTCTTGGGATGTCTGCAGAGCCGCCGTGGAGGCAATGGTCAGTGCTCAGGCGGCAGGGGGTGGAAGTAGTACAGGCAGGAGGACACACACAGGGTACTGATTAGGGCACTCCTGGGGCAATTCCTCCATGGGGCGGGGCCGTGGCTGTGGTAGGTGGAGTGGGGGCGTCTTCTAGTGGTATTGTAGTGCTGTGGATATACCAGTTGTCCTCCAAAGTTCTCCTGTTGCTCCACAGCTGTAGCTGGTGCTCACTGCTAGTTAAAATGGGCGTGGGGGAAGAGGGTGGTACTACAGTTACAAGTAGTATTCAGTCACGGTCCTGCAGCTGGCAATACCATGGAGGAGGAGAGGCCTATAGTTCACACACCTCAGGTAGTATCATTGGTCATTGTGGAGGCTTGGCATTTGGAGTGGCCAGCCTCAATTTGAATTGGCGCTAAACCATGTGCTAGCTGGTATACAGTATCATCATTTGCAGCTGAGTAGAGGTGTTAGGCAGTGTGATCAGTTTTAATCAATCCTTAAGTCATGTTGACTCCTCCAGATTAATTTAGTGAAACAAAATCGAAATCACTTAGAACAGGTATATAGCTTGTTCATTTGGCTTCTTAGTGAACAGTTGAACGTAGTGACGTGACGCAATGTGCACGTAGGCCTAATAGCCTTGCAATTATAAGAGTACAAGGACAATCGGCTATAATGCTATAAAGTAGTGTACATAGCAAACTTGGCTTGTGCTTCATATGAGGAGATATCAGACACTGCCTTACATCTTGCATCGAGATAAGAAGCATCTCACCTGCCTCCTGCCCCAATGCAGCATGCTTAGACGAGCAGCATATAATTGTTGTGAGCAGCTTTTTTTGATGACCTCACCGGGCGAGTTTGTCTTGAGCATCTCTCTATCTAGCCTCAGGCAGAGCAGTCCTGTCCCTGCTCTGTTTCCCTCCACTTGTCCACTGACTGCTCCACTGCTTGTCTGCTGAGCCTAAAAATAGAACATCAGGACCCTCCTCCACCACCACCACCTCCTCCCCTCCTACTTCCAATTCACGGTCGTCCCGAGCTGTTCCCCTGTAAAAGGCGGCTGTGGACACCCATGTGAGATGGTCACACAAGTAGTGTGTATGAGCTGCTGGTTGTGATACCAGAGTCATGGAATGAGGGGGAGGGGCAGCTTGTGTGACACGCAACGTGACCCTGGGGCGTGCAAGTATGTACAAAACAGTGCACATTGGTACAAAAAGGGCATAAATACAAGGCATGCTCTTTGCTACTGAGTGGCACACTCTACCCTAGTGATTCACGCAGATGAGCATCTCAGAGCAGCTCCCCGTCACATATCTAGAGGTCCTGACTGGTAGCTCACTTTTAGGTGGCGAGAGTGATTCCAGTCCTGCAGTGGGGGGTCTCTGTGCTGAATCAACTAAATCGTACCCACTCTTCTTTTAATAAACACGGCGGGAGTGAGGAGAGGGTAGAGGTGGGAGAAAGATGTGAGCCACTCATGGCTGTGAGTGGCACAGAGAGGACTCATAGAGCCAGAGCGCAGGGTGCAATGAGAGATGGGAAGGGCAGGAGCAGACGTAAAGGGGACAAGACACAGAGAAATTGAGGGACTCAGAGAGAGAGAGAGAGAGAGAGAGAGAGAGAGAGAGAGAGAGAGAGGCAGAAAGAGATATAGACAGAGACAGACAGACAGACATACAGAAGAGAGACAGACAGATAGAGACAGAGACGGACAGACATACAGACAGAGTGTGGGTCGTTGGGAAGCAACAGTAATTCGCTGGGGCAGTTAAAAAGAAACAATAGAAATTGGTGGGTGTAGCCTATGCCTTCGAATACAGAGCAGGTTAAGGGTTCTTTGATAAGACAAGGCCTGGGTATGACAACACGTTGACTGATGGGAGGATTTTCCAGACGCTCTAAGTTGCCGGGGGTATGGGAGACATCCCCGTTGACGCCAATGCCCGGAGGAACAGTGGTATCGTGAGTGGTGGGGATATAACATGGATCACAAAGAAACACATCTTGCTCTACAGATCTGGGTTTCTGACTGGGGCGAGTGTAAAGCCCTTTGTGCGATGTAGTTGAGTTGAATCAGTCTTGGGTGCATCTAAAAGTACACACACGTCAGGGCAGTAACAAGCAGCAAGTTAGCACTTGTGATGTGCCACGTCTAGACAGGGTTGTCCCAGATTGCAAACTGTTCCTCCATGTTGGCCTGGCAATCACCCACATTCCTGCCCCCAATACCATAAAAACAACACATCGGAGATTCCTCTCCGGCTTGCGGAGGTCTTCAGCAGACTGAGCTGCTCGCTGACAGTGTTGTCAGTACACACAGAGCTGCTCCCAGTCGGCATAGCACCCTAACCACAGCAGGGCCTGAACCAACCCAACAGGAGAATCTATAGATGCCACTCTCCTACCACTCAAACTGATAGCCATCAAAGGGATCAGGCTTAGAATCAGTGTATCAAGAGATAAAAGTAACCTATTTAGTAAAGAAACACTTAAAAGTAATATGCTACCTTATTTCCATTGAAAACAATTTCATTTTCTGTGGCTCCATTTCTTGGGGATTGCATAAAGAATGTCTCAGCTGTTCTGATCCTAGATGCTGCTGTATATTCATTTATAGAAGAGGGGCCCCATGGTACTAGCTGAACTGATTCACACAATTTGGTATTGTCTATATGGAAGTCCCAATCGTCACTAGATCACACGACTAAGATAGTATTGACAAATCTATATAAGCACTGATTCATAAAGCGTCCTGAATTTCAAGTGTTGTTTAAGATAAGTGAGGTCATTTCATCTATTGGCAATAGGCAAGAGCATAATTAAGAATTTGTTAACACAAGGCTGCATTGGAAGAAGAAGATTGCGGATTGTTTTGTTGTTGGTAAAGGAAATCCAAGCTTTGATCCACATCCGTCGGTATGAATGTTATTGATAGAGATGCCAGTGATTGGTTCTTATCTGTTCATGAGGGTGTTGGCAACAAATACCTGTTTCAACTTTCTCTTTTGATGGGGGGAATTTGCAAGAAAACATTCAGGAAATAGTTCATGCTCATTGGTGAAAGAGAGATAACTGGTGCCTACATCCTGCTCTCCCCTTGTGAGTTTCAGGCATACTTCTAGCTTTGTTTCATTGTGCCTAGTGCTGGTGTTGCCTCCACCTACCACCCTTAAACCGGTGGCTAGTTCCATCAACGGGGTATTTTTGGTCATCTGCAGGACGCCTCCAGTACCTACAAAGGGAAGAAGTACTCTGGTTCACATGAGTATTAATATTGTAAGGACATAATGGGGACAGACTTATATACAGTTCTACCTTGAATTCTGCTCTATTTAATCATTTCAAAAGTACGATCTGCCGATAACGGAGGTTAGGCCTATTTAATTATCACCATTGGTTACACTCTAAGTAATATCTGTTAAATCTATCAGGGATCCCCGTAAAACTGAACAATGAACCACCGTAATTGCATTGCAGTGCCACAGTGTAGTTTCTACAATGAAGTAGTATAGTACATGATTCTGTGGTACAGGTACAAGGAAAATAATGATGGATCTCTGGCAACTTTGGGACAAGGATTTCACTGTTATTTCGAAAGCACCTTTTACAGTGTATGATCATGGATAAATAGTTGCGACACGAGGTCAGTTCCAGTGACATGCTAAAGGAGACACTATAATTTGGTTTGAAGATCGATGGCTGAAGTTAAATAATTGGTAGGGGAGGAAATAAAACATGAAGTAAAGATACAGAAATTAAGTGATTTTGCTGTCGGTCCATGCTCAACTGTCCCAGTGACTTTCCTTAACCCCATCACATTCGCCCCCGCAAACTTACCACCCCCCACTCCAACAGATGGCTAAGTTCAAAGTTCTCGGGGTTCTAGGAAGGACAGGGCAAAATCCATTGATTCTGCACAGCACCTGTTTTCATACCAAGAGTTTATTGATCTATAGGAGGATTATTGATGACTGAGTGAGTGAGTGAGTAATAGGTGTTTAACGCCATTTCGACAGCTAAGGTCATATTCATGGCGAGAACGACATTACACAATTTCACAGAGGAATGTGCCAGTGCCCGCGCATATGTGCACCACACACATCAGAGGGGATAGGAAAGAGGAGAAATAGACCCTTTTAAGTGGGCTAGGGAAGCCCGATTGATGACTGACCAATGACAAATAATATACACATATATTGGGCAACAGAAATAGACCTCTCTATATTAGACATTTAATGAAAGGTATTAATGATATACCGAAGGATTTTGTCAATATTATAGATACAGCTCTCCTTTCGGTTACATGACTCGGTGAAAGTAGGCGTGTAACACAACTTGTACACTGTATTAGTTTAAGTGGGCCCTCCACTGTAGCTGACTCAGGCATCAGCTTGCATTGGGATTCGTCATGTATTGATGCGTGTGAATTTTAAAAAGAAATCAGGTAGGGTAACTCGCCCCTGACTCGACCACTAGGCATGTTGGTACCTGAAGTCGACCATCCCACCTTATTCCAAGTTATTGTCACAATAAATGAGATTTGTTCATGTCAAGTGCACAGTATTCATATTTTAGTTAATTGTGCAAAGTCAACTGGTTGTCACCTACTACATGTATCTGATAGAAGTTAACCTTGGGTGGTCGACTTAAGGTACAAAGATGCCTAGTGGTCGAGTCAGGTGTGAGTTATCCTAAATGGAAGGGCTTCACTTGTTTTCATCGAGTGCCATCAGATCAATTAGGCCTATGCCCAATCAGCAATGGAGGACTGGGCCATGCTTGGACCAAAATAATTCAGCAGAATGGCCCAATGTTAGCATGTCTATAGTAGCTACTGGAAGGCTTGACCGCTGGCCCTCAATTGGCCCGAGCTTGAAAATAGTTATATTGACTATATGTGACAGGATCTGCGAAAAAGGCCCTAAGTGCAGGGTGCATTAAAGTCCCTATTCCCAGTACATGTCACATATGTTGGCACAATGTTTGCCCATCATTCTGATGTTATAATATTGGTCCAATGTCTCATTTTCAAATAACGATTTGATAGGCCTACATAATAATGATAAATACCCTGTCATTTTCTTTATTGTCATTTAGTGTTCAATGTGTATAGTTTGTATACATAGAGTGATCATTGTAGACATTTTGTAGCAGCTGTCCTTCAACAGCCTATAATGTTTGTCAAAATCCTAAAGCCAGGGCTGTCAAGTATCACACAGATTAGAAACAGCCATTTCTGCCTTTGAAGATCATCTCAAAAGAAATGATACCAATTGTTATACTATGATTTAGCACTTAACCATATTTCATTACCACAAATGAGGTGATACTCCTGATAAACTCTCACCTAATTCACGCAGAAATTAGGTGAGAGGCATTTTGTGTCATATATTTCGTCAATGAAGTCCTTTTGACTACATAGCCTGTATAATGCACAGTGTACTGAATTTGTAACCAACTGATAAGATATTTCATGAGTCCCCCTATCAACAACTGTTCACACAATGTTGAAACCACTGGTGGAGAGTGAGTGAGTGAGTAATAGATGTTTAACGCCATTTCCCACTGGGTGGAGACCCAGTGGTCAAGCCAGAATTGGCCCAATATTAGAAGTCATATGTTAGCTCAGTGGTCCATATCCTTTATCAGTTCCGCAATAGTCAGCCAATTTTGCACAATGCACTAATGTCTGATTTCCAATGTTGGGGTGATATCTATAATTATCAAGATTGCGATGGTGTCGATGATAGCCGACGTTGGCCCAATGTATCCTTGCGACCTGGATGGCCGACGTAACTAAAGAGATATGAGATGCTAGATATTCTGGGTCAAATTTGAGTCCAATTAAATCTGTTAAATCTGACAACTGATAAACAATCGAACGATTGAAATACCTCTAAGATTTCCATGAGAAAGCAATCCAATCATATTCTTTTCAATAAAATATTTACTCCATTCACTTTCTTCACCATACTAAAGGTTCTGACAATTATTTTCATTTCATGATATCATTTGGAGCAGTCAAATGTTGATGGTCTAAATCTTAGTTGGCATCTATAAGGAATTTCCTTCATTGCCTAGTTGGTTAAATCAAGGTCAAGCTGTGGCTAATACCCGTACAACCAGGTGGAAAATTAAACCATTTGAAATGAGTGAGTAATGATTATGCCTGCTATAAACGGTAAAGTGAAGCTGGTTGAATGGGTGCTGTGAGAAAGCCTTTATTCTAAAGCGTTGATTCCACCAAAACCCTGAATTTTGTCGGGCCGATAGTGGGCCGATAGCATCGTTTTAGGGTATCAGCTCCCTATCGGCCAGATTTTTTTGTCGGGCTGCTAGCAGCCCGATAGGAGAATTTTCAGCCTCAAATCTCACTCTTTTGACCTCTTCCACCAAGGAAAAAATGAAATTGTTCACGATTATCGGGCCGATTTTGCATAGAGGCTGATGGGTACCTGATTTTTTCTAATCAGTTAGAAAAAATCAGGTACCTGTCGGGACCATCCCCGACGTCTTTCCGATGGTTCCCGATGGTTTCCGATGCTTAGAGCTGTTCCACAGAACCCAATTTGAGCCCGATTGTTGCCTGACAGTTGTCCGATAGTGCCCGATAGTTCCCGACGGTTCCCGATGCGTCCCCGACGCAAGCCGATCACAAAATCGGTGCCGATGGGTTCGCACCAATGATACGTTATCAAAACGTGTTCCAGGGAGAGGTCATTAGGTTGGTAACATGAACAGATGGACACCTCGCATGTCCAACCTGGCTGCTGGTCAGGCAAGCTTCAAAATAACAACAGGCCCAGGATGAGTTCACCCTGAGTGCAAATAGGTCAACTCAGGTGAACTAGAAACCGATGGCCAAGGGATTATGATATATACGTCCACACTGGTAAATGTGGGTGTATGTTGACTTCCCACCATCGATAAAGGATCGACGCAATCCACTGGTAATGGTATAGGCAAAAATGACAGTGTGTCATGACATTTATTATTGCACCCTTGCTGGGATGAGTGTGAATTGGTGCTTTGTTGCAAATGAATATCAAACTAAACGCATCAGTTTAGAAGGCGATTTATGTTATAAATGGGTCCTCGTCAAACTAGTTGAGCCCTACCGATATATATCTTTTAAGTATTCAACCGGCTTTGACCTTATATCTACAAGCAGACATAATTTCTTTATCCAACAAAGTCATCTGCAAAGACCATGCAACTTAGACATGGACAGTAAAGTGTTTCTTCTTCTTTTTCTTTTTTTTTTTTCTTTTTTTTTTTTTTTTTGGGGGGGGGTATCCATAGTGCGTGAGAAAGGTCCAGGAGAATGGTCTCTATTGATCAGAAGTCGACCAGCAAGACCAACATTCTTTTACCGCTTCTTCTGTAACATACTAAAGCTGTGTTATCATTTCATTCAGCCAAGTCTCCATTTCTGTAGTTGTTCGTCATCTCGATGTCAATATAGACAGATAGATATGTGCCAAGCTTAGAACCATTTTATGACCCCTTCTCCATTAGAGTCATTCTGTCGCCCTGTGGACAAGCGGCTTAAGGCTACACCCATTGCAATGATTTCTTTTTGCAGTGTATACCGTAGGATAATTATTCATAGATGGACTGTTTTAGCACAATTGTCTAAATTTATACCTAGGTATTTCACTAAGAGTCATCTCCGGTACACGCTTATTGATGGCAATGTCTGCATGCCTGGAACTCAAAGTATACAGAACAACGACCTGACGCCAAAGGTACAATGGACGATAATTTTAAACCTACAAAACGGCCATTACGGGCGCCCTTACGTCGCGGAACAGATACTATTGACATAGGCCCATTTTCAAGCAACTACCCGAATAGGTTAGTGCCTTAGTTTGACACAGTCAATGGAAGCCCAGATTCCATCAACGTTGTTAAAAAGCTGCGGGTCCACTATGCAACATAGGGTGCGACTTTGAGCTAGTTGCATAGAAATGGATAGACATGGAGGGAGTTGTATGGTCTGTTGCATAGTGGACCCTTCTATTGAAATTGTCATTCCTGCAATTGCTTGAAAAGCAAAATTTGATGCAATCTACGAAAAGGGGTCTTAGGGCAGGGTACAATAAGGCCTCTTTCCCTGTATATATTACATCATTATCAGACCCAGTGCAAATTCTATAGTTGCAACAAGCGTTAGTCTCACAGTGGATTCTCGGCTTAAAGTTTCATGGTGTCAACCTTGGCCTAGATTGAGTTGACCGTGGTGAGACTTGTGACGTAGAATGTACCACTTAATGGTTGGTTAATCAATACAAACCAATAGTCATTGAATATTAATGACACACCCGATTGACCTCCTTCCAAGAAGTCCCTAGAACACTCCTCGGGGTGTATTTCAATATAACTGACGATTTGAATAATCACTGACGACTTGGCTACTTTATTTGATAGGCAGGCTGTGGTTAGAATTAGTCTCTTCGTAGCACTACAGGTAGTAATATGGGTCATTATGATCAATTCTCAGGGTTTCAAATCTAGTGGCTGTGCCTACCCAGGTAGCAAGGATACATTGGGCCAATGTCGGCTTATATTGTGCCAACGTTTTTTTGTTGTTGCTTTTTTGGGTTGTTTTTTTTTATTCAAACAAATCACATTCAGTCACATGATATTCGACGGATTTGCATCTACAGTTACTTCAAGGCTGTGGCATGATTCCGGAACTACATGTATTAAGAGTATTTTTAGATTTATAATTCATCATATTTATTGCATTACTAATAATAGTCTATGCAGTTAAGCAGCATAGAGAGAAATTTGGAAATAACTCTTACTAGAATAGATTAATACACTGCATTTAAGCATATATCAGAGTTTTGCCTAAACTCTCCATATAAAAGAACTTCCTTGCTAATCAGAGGGTAACCGCAGTAAAAGTTTGATGGATTGATGAGACAGTATCAGCAGGGGGTCTACAGGCTATAACACCTCGTTTCTGGTCTTCAAGTATTATAAATTAGGTGAAGCATGGCATTAGTGTGTAGAGAACTCTAATTACTATACAATTTTGAATAAAAGAAATGAAAAGAAAGAAAAACTTGCACACAATAGCTGACTATGCATATCATTCTGCTTAAAGGAAGTTATTGAGTTTGCTTGTTGCACAGAGGGTTTTAACCTCTCCCAGAGCCTTCTGCTTTTTTCTATAGTATGAAGGGAATCTTATTTTGAGGTCGTTTCTAGTTCTGGGGTTTGGCATTGGCCTGAGCTCAAGCTTTGTCGCTTTTTTGTACATTAATGTTGCAAGCTGAGCTGTTCTCCTGTCATTGAGAGTGCACATTGCACTCTTCATGTAAGTCTGCCGTTCACACCTTGTTGTCAAATTTGCTTGTGCAAATCCTCAAGGCTCTATTCTGGAGGGTTTGGAGTTTCTTGACTCCCGTCTTTTTCCCCCCATCAATGATGAAACTACAATAGTCAAAATGAGGGAGGATTGTTTGTTTATAGACTAATATGGCAGTTTCCTTGTCCATCATTTAACACAGCTTGGCCAGCTTAACAACTTTGTGCCCGACACTCAGCTCGGTACTTCTAAGTTGGCTATCTAGTTTTAGTTGGCTATCAATATCTACCCCCAGATATGTATATTCATTGGGGTTCTCCAGCTGCATTTCGCCAATCTGGAGCGTTAACCCTTCAGCTCCTTTTTTTCCCCATACCATACCGTCTTGGTCTTTTTAGCGTTTATTGTGAGGCCACTGCTGGTGCACCAGGACACCAGCTTGTCTAGGTTAGACTGGAGTAGGTTCTTTGCAGTTATGGGTTTTTTATAATTTAACAGCTAGTACTATGTCGTCAGCATAGAGCAAAATTTTAGAGTGAACCTGGATACTTGTTATATTGTTTATATAGAGAATAAACAGCAGGGGGCCTGATATGGAGCCCTGAGGGACTCCAAATAGAATATCCATGTTTACAGTTTGTACATTGTTCAGAAGGACAGCTTGTTTTCTATGTTCAAGATAGCTGGCTATCCATTGGAGTGTAGTGCCTCCAAGACCACAGTCAGCAAGTCTTTTATCAATAGGGCATGTAGTCAAAGGCCTTACTAAAGTCTATGTAACAGGCAAATGTGACCTCAGATTTGTCCCTGTTTAGGTATAAGTCATCAATTAGGGAGTAGACTGCATCAGCAGTCCCTCTGTTTTTTACAAAGCCAAACCCTCACCTGACTGAAGTTCAGGTATCACAGTTACACACAGCCAGGTTGAATCTGAACCTGCTAGAGAGGGGAGGCGATTCATCTTTGGGGCATATTTCTGGTAAGAAATGCTCATTATTTTTTATCTCATTTAAGTTTAAATCATACTGTCTGAATCATTGGTACCAGTTATTTAGCCATTCTTGAATATCTAATCTTGATTAGTATCAAGACAAGAGACAGCTCTGTGATAATCCTGTTTTTAAAAATAGTCAGGTTACTTTGGGTGTCCTCGATATGCATTCTACTTTTTTTGTTATATTGTTCGGTGTATTTCCCATATGCTACCCCCAGTGGCCAAAACCAGAACGAAAAATCCCCCTGGAGGCGTGTTTCCCCCCGTTGGTCCACAATTGTTCAGAAGTAACAATCTAGCCTTTGCTAGAAAAGGCCATTTGTCAGATAAGGCCATTTGTGCTTTTTCCCACTTTTAATAGCTCGATAAAGCGCCGATGTTGGTCTTTTTCTGCCATATTAAACTTTTTATCAAAATTAAAAAGACCAAGAAATACCATTTTTGTCAGATAAAGACCCAAAACCCAAAATTTAATTATTGTTCCTAAGGGAAGATACCACGTCCATTACGGATCCATAATATTGAAGTCGTAGGAAATGCAATTTCAATTATTTTTTTAGATTTATTTCGAAAAGTTCTATGGTGGTTTGCATGAACTCTGCTATCATCCAAAAATTCTTTTTCAATCGCAATTTTCTTTAGAAGTATAGCCTAGCTTGATACACGGTCAACCCTATTGCCTTGCCCATTTTTCTGAATAAAAGTGACTTGCCTGTCCGGCTGATATGGGATAGGTCTACATGCACAGAATTCCAGAACACAGCTATAATAAGCATTTCACTTCCAGGAACGACACGGAATCCCATCTCCTCTGTCATCGAGTCCCGGCCCTCACTCTTACACTGATACAGAGCACTGCACCAGGCTTAACCCCGTCCCCTCCCCACCTATCTCTCACCTCTTCTTTTTCTTCTCATTTTTCTTATCTCTTTTTACTGCTGTAACTTTTCATAATTCCGGACAGCAACTAACGGCAAACACTACATTGTATATTTGGACAAAACAGACCCTGAATAATGGGCATGGGCATCTTTTATGACACAAATTAACCTGTCAATCATGTCTTAGACTGATATTATCTAATCAGGTTGACAGAAATTGAAAGGTTCTTAAGTAGGGCATATCTATCTGATTTTGAATAATTTTCACCAAAGTGATATCCAATGAATCCATCAAACCACATCCAGTTAAATTGAAAAGAGAAGGGCTCATTTTGGTATATGGGTCATCAAAATCTGACAAGTAGACAGACGTGGGAAAAGGTTCCCTGAAAGTGTATGATGTTACACCATGTGCAGCACTGGTAATGCCACCTAGTGGCAATATATGACACTAAATCCCCGTAATGTTACGTTTTCACATGTTTTGTCACCAATCATTATTCGAAACAAATGTTAGTCACCCTCAACAATTTAACCCGAGGCTTTTCCTTTCGCACCAAACCACCTGGCACTTTAGTTGCCACCTGTTGCCACCAGGGAGTGTAGGAGGTCGGTGTCAGCCTCCTACGCAGAATGGATGAGTAAATTATGTGTGCAAGATAGCTCCGCACTGGTCCACCCGATGAAGCTCCCTGTCACCAAAATAGCCCAGGGGTCTGTTACTCAGAAGTGCCAAAATATTTAGGTACCTGTAGCACGTGTTCTGTGCTCTCTGGTGTGAGGAGAGGGATGATCTGGTATATGCTTAGGCGATCTTACAGGGCTAATGGTAGCAAGAGTGGCACTCTAAGGTGATCTTACAGGGCTGATGAGAGTACGAGTCATCAGATTCTTGGTCCCATCAATGGTCCCATCATAATTCTTAATCGTCCCATCATAATTCTTGATCCTAACTGTTCAGTGCTGGTTCCATAGGAATAAATCGGTCGGATGAGCACTAATCCGACTGATTTTTTCTATACTTTTGATATATTATAAATCGTCGGATTAGGACTATTCCGACCGATTTTATGCCTGTGGAACCAGCGCTTTATCCCATCATATTTACAATGATGGAAAGTCAAGTACCTATTAATGATCTTGGTGGATATGGTATGCTCTTGGGTGATCTTATGGGACTGATGAGAGCAAGACTATTCATGATCCCATCCCATGCTTGATCCCATTTGTAATCTCATCTCATTTTACATTCAGAGTCTAGGATCACGTTGGGAGCACTAAGCAAGGCCCAGACAGAGTTCCTATATTCATTTTGCGTGCATGATGAGGGTTTGAGTAACAAACCCCAACTCCCGATAAGGAGGCGCTGGTTTGTGGGAGTGGCTTGCCTCATCATCGCATTGATAACAAGTGCACTTCTGCTATAGTTTCCCAGGTTCTACCAAATTATTACATGATACTGCGATCGTATTTGAATGCAAATGGCGGTACTAGTAGACTTGCTCAAGTCTCTTGATTTTAATTCGAAAGAAACAAAATAGTGTGAAGGACTTTCAAGTATAAGCCCTCTAGCAGCCTGGAGGGGTACTGGGGGAGAGGGGCAGGAGATAAGGGACTGTAGCCAGTCTACTGTTCTAGCTCACATGCCTGTATTACTGTGAGATATAGAGTAGCTCTTTCACTGGACAGGTGACCTATGACCAAACATATAGATGCCTCTACATGAGTGCTCGAAATGTTCACGATGTCACACAGTCACCTTTTCAAAAGGATGGAATATGGTAGTAATATAGCTCTAAACACACTGTAAAAAAATCGTCAAAATAACGATGGATTCCTCATCCCAGATGTACCAGAGAACCGTCGCTATTTTCACAGAGATTCCTTGTACAGTATCTTTTCCACCTTACTGCCACCTGGGGCTTCTTGTAAAAACTACACTGATTCACTGGTATGCAATAAGAGTGGTTCACTGTTCAGTTTTACATGGATCCCTGGTAGATTCAGCAGTTATTTTTTACAGTGCACCTTGCTATCCTACAATTATCATGAGGGTAATTCATCCCTAATTCATAAAACCAGGTGCCACTTGACTCGGAGATGGGTATCACCAGCAACCACGACAAATTTTCAAAATTCCAACTTATACAGCCAGTAAATATAAAGATGCATGTTTGGAGAATTCAGTCCTTAGTCCAAGTGTTTCTAACACCAGAGCCACGTGAAACTGAATGATAAACTACTCCTTGTTTAGCATAAAGTACACTGATACTGGACATGTGCCTTCTAATTGGGAATATATGGTTAACAGGAGGTGACATATCTAATACCCGAGGTCTGGACCCAGGTAGCACAGAGACATAGGCATAACGTTGGGCCGACGTTGGCCCAACCATCGGCTTTACATAGGCTGCCCATCCTGCCTACGTAGGCCCGACGGTGCCAACCAAATGCCAACATAGGCCCAACGTTGGCTTTTGGTCGGCAAACTTCAGCATTGGCAAATGGTCGGCCATGGGCCGACCATTTGCCGATGTCCTGCCGACGTTGGGCCAATGTTGGCATTTGGTTGGCAAATGCCACTGGTTGGGCCTACGTAGGCCCGATGGGCAGCCAGCGTTGGCCCAACGTTGGCCCGATGCGTCGGGCCAACGTCGGCAAATGTTTGTGTGCTACCTGGGGAGCTTTTATATGTCTTTGGTTGTTTGATAAAGCTTTATTTTCACCCAATATAACAAAGCAGTCTTCCACCTGACACAATCTAATGTTCTTTTCTTTCATGAAATCGAAATTTGAAGGGTTATTCAGCAGTTCCAGAAGTTTAGAAATGAAGATGATCATTAATCCACTACTGATTTACCAGATAATAGCCATGTGAAATAATATTGTACTAAGCACTGCTAAGATGGCCTCATTAAACAGATATGTAACAGTATCAGCTTAGTCTAATATAATTAGAGATCTTCCTATTCAAATTATACACACTAAAACAGAGGACAAGACAAATGCATCTCAATGGGAAACATGCCAGTAACCAAACTGTAAAAGAGGCTTAGTGTGGGGGGAGGTAGAGTGTTTGAAATGAGGCATGTGAAGCTCCTGTTGAGCATGAGTTGTTGATTTTTTGGCAATAAAGACTCATGGAATACAACATAGACCAGCAGCATAGAACAGTGCTGCATTGTTACCAATATTCTGTTAGCTGTATTGATTTTCTTAAAGGTGTTGCCCTTCACGGCTTCCATAGTATGCAGCTCAAAGAACTCTAAATTCACTTCAAGATTTCTGGTATTTTCTTGACTCCCACAATTTATCGACGTGTATCACCTTATATTATAGACGTTCCTCAACTGTTTTCTCAAGTATTTCTGACATAACATAAACAGAAAACTTTGGTTTAACCGACCTTTGCGCTCTGGGACTCTCTGGCTGAGTGACCTAGATGTTTTCCATTTTGTACCAACAGGGAGAATGCTGAGTAGGCAGGTTTGTGACATGTCTGTATTCTCACTCTGCAGGTCTTCAGTCACTGACACCTGTACCATAGAACAGCACCAAAATCACACCTTGGTACTGGAGGTTATTTCAACACTACGCACAAGAGCACCCATGGCCAAATCCTTTCTATCCCACTACTAAAATACACAGTGTATAGGACTCAGTATGGAGGACTAGTGGAGCTGCCATTTTGAATTTCACTGGTTGAGGTAAAACCTACTGATAAGACATACCATGATGGGTACCTTGTCCCTGGTTAACACCCACTTCCAGGGACATGCTGGTCCCATCTTATCAGTTCTTATAAGTGTGTGTTGCCGGAATCAGCTCCAGACCAGCTAGTGGCCAATAAAGCACACATTGCATATAAGGCACACCCTGAGTTCATTGCAGACCTATAAGGCGCATATGGGATCAGTTTTTGGTCATTTTAGTGCTGTTTCATAGTAAAACATTCTCTGATGTAAGGCGCTCCAAGGGCACAGGCAGATTTTATAATTCACAGAAGGGTCTATCCTCGTGTATAAGCAATGCCTTACGCATCAGGTACGGTCACATTAAAATAGGCCAACATTTGAGTGGGAGCAATATAATCCAGTGATTAATTCTATGAATGTAAAATTTATACACTTCGTTAGAGTAGCTTATGACTTTCTGGAAAGAGCATAAAAACCTCGGAATTTGAAATTCTCTAGCCAGGGTATACAATTGAAAAGTAAAGCCAAACGGTCAAATTTAGGCAACCAGGTGCCTAAATTGGACCAATTGGTATCCTACAGTTTTCTAAAACTGGACAATGGTTTTTATCAAATTTCATTTTAGTCTAAAAGAATAAAATGGCATCTAAAAATCTGAAAGGATTTTGAACAATCTTTTAGTAATATTGACTAAAAAGTGGCAGCATTGGAACCTAGTTCCTATAACTGCCACTAGGTGAAACAAGGGTGGTCCAAATTAGGAGCTGGTCCAAATAAGGCAACTTTCGCCTACTATCACTCCAGAGATCATACTTCGATCTCCTACTCCGATGTTAAAACCCCTCCAATGGCTTTATAGGGTCTCAATCCAATCATTGCGGTCCCCTCTGTGTGTCTGGTGCACATGTATATATGTATATATATATATATATATATATATATATATATATATATATATATATATATATATATATAGCGGGAGGGGGGGTGAGTATTGCTTGCTTGCCTCTGGGATAGGTGCCCACATCATGCTGGACTGCTGAGTGAATTGCACATGGTGTAGTGTCATTGCATGGGAAGAACTCTTCCAATGGTACCAGGTGGACCGACCGTTGTATTGAAATAACCCCCTGGTCTGTCAGACTCTGTCAGACACTCTACCTCTCCCCACACCAAGCCTCTTTTACATTTTGGTTACTGGCATGTTTCCCATTGAGATGCATTTGTCTTGTCCTCTGTTTTTAGTGTGTATAATTTGAACAGGAAGATCTCTAATTACATTAGACTGAGCTGATACTGTTACATATCTGTTCAATGAGGCCATCTTAGCAGTGCTTAGTGCAATATTATTTCACATGGCTATTATCTGGTAAATCAGTAGCGGATTAAAGATCATCTTCATTTCTAAACTTCTGGAACTGCTGAATAACCCCTTCAAATTTCGATTTCATGAAAGAAAAGAACATTTGATTGTGTCAAGTGGAAGGCTGTTTTGTTATATTAGGTGAAAATAAAGCTATATCAAACAACCAATGACATACAAAAGCTCCAGACCTCGGGTATTAGATATGTCACCTCCTGTTGACCATATATTCCCAATTAGAGGGCACATGTCCAGTATCAGTGTACTTTATGCTAAACAAGGAGTAGTTTATCATTTAGTTTCACGTGGCTCTGGTGTTAAAAACACTTGGACTTAGGACTGGATTCTCCAAACATGCATCTTTATATTTACTGGCTGTATAAGTTGGAATTTTGAAAATATGCCATGGTTGCTGGTGGTACCCATCTCCGAGTCAAGTGGCACCTAGTTTTATGAATTACCCTCGTGATACTTGTAGGATAGCAAGGTGCACTGTAAAAGATAACTGCTGAATCTACCGGGATCCATGTAAAACTGAATAATAATTATTGTATGATTACTCTGGAGTGTGCTGTAAAATTACAGTGACTCACCTCCTATGGATTTACAGCAAAAGGTACTGGAACCAGAGTTACCAGCAACATTTGCTGTAAAATAACCCTAGCTACTACTAACAGTGTATGGTTCGCATGTAAAGCTCCTGTTGAGCATGAGTTGTTGATTTTTTTGGCAATAAAGACTCATGGAATACAACATAGACCAGCAGTATAGAATAGTCCTGCCTTGTTACCATTATTCTGTTTCCTGTATTGAATCAATCCGATGCAGTTTACATCATAAAACCACATCAAGATTTTCCTCTTCTCTTAGAAAACAAGTGTTGTAATCAATCAAAAAATGTGACATGGACTGGGAATAGGGACCTTAGTGCACTCTATGGACACGAACGCCCAACGACTTCTTGCTGGATATTCGAGATAAAGCTTCTAGTTACTCCCCCTTCTTTAACGTAGACAACCTTTACTTGATTGACCCCAATGTAGTAAATATCCATTTTTTAAATTGATTCTGTGACAGACACTGTGAGCACAGATGAAAATATATAGTAGCCTAACAATACCATCATGCCATATATTGATACAGTTCTGCGGTGCCTCTTTTGCACTATATTTCCCTCTAAGATATGCATGCCTATACAGTGTCTTGTTACGGATTATCCTTATGTCTAGGTATTGTTCCTTTCTATCATATACATTACAGTCCCCTGTTTTTTCATGTTGCTTTGTTGCTATTATTGCTTTAAAGAAATAAACAATTTTGGTTCGTCAGGCAAGATATTTTCTGTATTTGGGAATTAAAGAAAGTCTTGCCTGTAGAATCAAACTGGTCGCAAAAATTAAATACAAGCATAATCTATAGCTGCATTTTGTTAACAATTGAAAAATGAATTGGTTTATGATTTCCACAATGCATTAAATTTGTTCTTCGTCAAACCAGATTTCTTGAGCAATGACATGTCCTTGTTGATAGGATGTTAAGTGGGCTATAATATGAATAATGACAAGTCCATAGTTTAAGTACATGTGCTGTGTATCCAAACTCTGTAGTGACTTGTGTGGAAAAGCTAAAATATAGAGGTGTATGTGATTGCCGTATCAACTACGATTGCATTACGACCAGCACAGAGAGAAGAACACTGATTGCTTTGACACATACTGCACAGGTCACGATTTGTCTCCTATATGACGTGTATGAAGGCATGTCGAATGAGGTTGACACTTTCACATTTGGTTTGTCAATTCCACTTGATATGCGTAATGAAGACACGTCACATATTCCTGACCCATGCACCTGAGTGCTAGGTAATACTGTGAGACAATTATGTATGGGTCAAGAGCAGTCAGGAGCTATGCCCCAATGGTTCAATCAAGGCAGGCCTATAATAGAAGGCAGGAGATATCATAGTCCCATAGACCTGCAACAACAAGGCACCTTTTCCTATCTACAGAACTTCTACCTGACTGAGGACCTCTATGCAGTCCATAAGACAAGGGCATGGAGGTGCATGGCAATGCCATATGTCTCCATGTACTGTAGATACAGAGATTATAGATTGTGGGTTAGCATACAATCTTTTGGTAATTTCACTGACCCACATATAAGGTGTCTAACCTCTCCTGTTGAAGAATTCAGGATTGTGGGTGTTTATTTTGATATTCAATAACAAATGCAAACATAACAATGAAATAGAATTCACTACCATTCATTGTTAGTATTTACAAGCCTTAGTTATCTTTTATTCATGAAAACAAAATGACACAGATACATCAAATGTCTCAGGTCCTGGTGGTGATTAATCCTGGTACCAAAATGCTTGTTCGCCCCATCTAGTGGAATATACAAGAACAATTATGTATGTCAAACCATCACATGTCAAGCGCCTTCGACATGGCCTTGACCCTAGTCAACTCACAGATGACATAGCATTTTAAGGCATGTCAAATCATATGAGGATTACTGTGTGCTACAGTTGTCATGGTGACATATGTGCACATGTCAAATCAAGTTGACATGAGTATACATGTCACTTTGTCAGGAAGACTTTTTTCAGTGAGGTATAGTCAACCAGCAGATAGTAATCCCAGAGACCTTCTGATGGAGCTACTGAATGATGCATGTAACCTGAAATGCACATGGATCTAACAGGATTTTCTATGTTCCCCTATATTGCTTTAGATCCCATCATTTTAATGGCAGCCATCTTGGAAAAAAGTCCACCGGATACTAAATTGCAAATAGACAGAAAGAGAGAAAAGTAAATTTGACGATAGGTCCACTCTTTACACATTGTAACTTATACATATACCTTTTTGGAACGGAACGATGAAAATAGAGAAATACCCAATGCCAGAATAAGCTCACTTTCATTTGACCAGCTCTTTCTTGAGCCAAAATGCAAAGGAAATTTTGCTATTTGAGATTGACAATCAAATGACATTGTCCCCCTTCTAGGAAAAGGTAGTATCCACCATAAGCAGGCTATTTTACCACTTTACTTATAGTTCCTCATGTGTATGTTGCCTGGGAACACTGACCACATTGCCGATCCAGCCTTTCTGATGAGCTTTATCTTTCCTTATGGGGAATTAGAGTAGAAATCAAATTAGCCTCTTTCACAGAAGTATACGATTATATCGATATTTCAACTCCTTTCCTAGAAACGTTCATAAATCAGTCTGCAGCATACCCTTGAAACAAGTCACGTGAAAATCCTGTGACCGACTGGTGAATCTGTGAGCAGATATTCACGGGAAGATCCTGGGAATAGTACCCCAATATTCCCCAGTTTTTAACAGGGCCCTCTAGTGAGATTTATACACATAAGTCTGATTCTTCAGCATAAAGTGAAGATGCCAGAGTCCACCAGGGGCCTCTGTGTGAGCATGGAATGCTGCTTTGGTCCAAAGAACAGAGAGAGGTAGTGAAAGGGAAAGAAATGAGAGAGCAAGAGAGGCACAGAGAGAGCAAGAGAGATAAATATAAAAAGAGAGAGAGAGAGAGAGGGAGGGAAAGGAGAGAGAGAGAAAGGGAGAGGGAAAAGGAAGAAAAAGAGGAAGGCAATAGATGGAAGGAAGAGAGAGAAAGAGAGAAAAGTAGAAAGAGAGTGAGACAGAAAAAAAAGAGGGAGAGCCTTGCCCCAAAAAAAAGAAAATTGATTGACTTAAGCTACTGACAAAATTGATACGTAAACTTGATTGAATTATAATGTTAAGTGTCCCGTTACGGGCTAACCCTGATGCATTAATGCATTTTGGCTGTCATGATGCATTAATGCAGCCAGGGCTACATTCAAGCATTGTGCTTACGCTTTGGAAAGATCAGCATGATGTCCCAATGAAGTGCTGGGGAGCAGACTCCCCAGCTCTTCATTGGTAAAACATGCCGGCCAATGGGCATGTTACACTACTGCATCAGTAGACCTTAAAGAGTTAGGTAGCATTTGGAGGCCTGGCAAATAAGTACTCAATGATTATAGGGAATGCTAAGTTGTTTACAGGCACTAGGTAAAGAGTCAGATAAATTTAGACTGTCAAGGTGGTAGGCTGCAGGCAAACCACCTGTGGTACACACTTACAGAACAGGTCATTTTAGTCAGAGGGGGAGGGGGATTTCTAGGGCATAAGTAGGTGAATGTAAAAGCATATCTAAACTCAGCCTCCCATGAAAAATATACTGACATCATTTAACACTGTGCTGTCTACTTAACTGTGTAAAAGTGCTCAAAATATCACTATGCCTTATTCACTGTTCTAAATAAATACCCAGACATTTGGTTTGGTCTTTACCCCTGGTCCTTATCCAAGACAGGTACTTATGAAATTTTAGTGCTGAAGAGTTATTTTAACACCTTCCCACCCCCACTAACCACTGGCACTTATTTGAGACCAGCAATTATTGATGAGTGTCAAGAATTAATCTTCTCAAAAATGAGCATCAAGATACTCACATGGACAACTTTTCTGACTCTCTTTAGTGCCATTTTTTGGGGAAAATATTTAGGGAAATCTCAAATTCACACCAGACTTCCTTCATATGGGATGCATGGCATAGTTCCATCCATTGAAAGTACACTGTAACAGGTTTATGCCTAGGTCCATCACACCTCATGTATAGACTAACTATGAACTATGTGATATTTAATGGACTATTAACACATAAAAACCATGTTATGATATGTGTCCGTCGAGACCATATTTGAGTATGATTTGAAAAATGAACATGACATATCAGATGGAAATAGAACCACCCCTGTGCCCCTTCACCCCCTGCTGATACCTACTGAACACTCCAAAACACCAACAGGACCAACCAGTTTGGGCTACACTGCCCCACCTCAGCTATCATTTCCACCTGGCTCACCTACACACAAGACCTGTTGTCTCCAGAAAAAAGAAGGTAACAGTGGGTAAGCATAAATTTGCCATTTTTCACCATTTTTTATTCATTATGACATGCAAACGTCACAATTTTCTTGTTGCTCTATTCACAAGGGCACTTACAATCCTAAATAGGATATGGCACTAGTATCTCAATATTACCAACGGCATTGTGCCTTGTTGTGTGCAATATTCATGAATGCTAATTCAAGCACTTTACCAGCATTTGCAATGATCCATCAAAAAATCCTAAGTACTTGACTGGATCTTTATTTGCAATGATATGTGATTTTGTACATCTGAAGGCATGATTGCAACCCTATACATGTAATTGTGTGGCCACTGGCTGTGTTCAGAAATAGCCCCCCTTATTGCAGCTGCATACTACTACAATACAACTAAGTGTGAGAGTCAGGCCCTTTCCCAATCCAGGTCATTGTATCCCCACATTGTGTACTGATTATCTTACCTGTTATAGAGTGTACCCATTCCCAGCCAGCCTAATTTGGGTAACCCACATAAGCACCTAGCAGAAGGTGACTTTACTTGTATGCAGGGTTGTTGTAGATTGCAACACTCATGGTCAGATTCCCCTTCTGTCCCAGTATATTTACATGTCTGTATATGTGTCCACACTCACATCCATCTATGTTCATACATTCCCCTTTGTCCACATACACTCACATGCCTCATGTCCACATGCACCCCCTCATATGTCCACACCCTATCTATGTCCACACCCCCTCTATGTGCACACACACCTCCCTCTATGTGCACACCCACCTCCCTCTGCGTCAAAACCCACCCTCCCTTTGGGTGTACCCAAATCCCTCTATGTCCACACCCAAATCCCTCTCTATCCACACCCTACTCCCTCTGTGCTCACACCCACCTCCCTCTATGTCCACACCCACCTTCCTCTATCTTCCTACACATCCCCACTATGTCCACACCCACCTCCCTCAGTGTCCACACCCACCTCCCTCTGTGTCCACTCTCACCTCCCTCTATGTCCACACCCACCTCCCTCTATGTCCACACCAACCTCCCTCTGTTTGGTTTGAGATAACCTAGTGAGTAATGGATATACCATTTGTCTTTATAGGTGCATGATGTTGGACCAATGAAGACCTGGAGGCAACATCATACTTAGTGGTTCAAGAGGACAACACGTTCTACTCCATATGATTTTTTAAAAATTTTCAAAGGGTCTCTTCTAAAAATGCACATATATTTCAATGTTTTTTCTGATATCCCATGCAGGAAATGAACGTTTCTAACACCCACCAGTGAAAACCCAGCAAAGAATAATTGTTATTCAGTTACCATGATCACTGAATAGTTGATAGATTCTACGACATGCTTGGCAAAGTCCTAGAAATATTTTGTTTTTGTGGCCCATAGCCTTTAACCATTACAGCTATGTAATAATGCTATCGGTAGTATCAAGCACATCTAACAAACTGTGACCAGGTCAGCTTGACTCATACACCTGGCCTACAGAACTGGTCATATGACCATAGAACTGAGACACACACAGAGGACCTGACCCCCTCCCCCCCACTAAGCCCTTCATAGGGTGTGTTACAGTTACTGATTGTTACTATTTATGGGTCTCTTCAGGCAAACAAACCAATGCACTGAGTTGACCTTTGGGTAAGATGATTAGGACTCACTTACCTGAAAACTATACACATATTGCAATAATATCTTCATCTCCTATTCTACATGTTAAATCATGTAATTCACATACCAATTAGATCATAGGAGCATTCCATATAGTCATCTAACAATATCCTATCTAATATATTCTAATATATTGAGGAGCTTCTACTCATGGTGTAGTCACCTAACAATGTGTTGCCAATGTCTGCCCGAAGCTAACCACCCTGTGATATCAGAGAGGCCTAACTGTAACACACCCTAATGGTCATGACTCAGCAGTGTCTTTGACAGCTCTCATACCCCCTCCACATTAGGGCCACACACCTCTTAACACTTCAAGGGCCTCTGATGCATTAATGCATCATGTCCATTGGGCATCATGATGCACCAATGTATGAAGTGCATATTAGGAGTTCAAAGTGACATGGCATTGGTTAATTGGAGTCTTAGAATGGTAAACAAGCGTGTCATTCCCATATTAGGAGCCCAGTCACATAGTATTGTTATATTTGGAGCAGTTACTGCTACACATACACATGTTGCAGACTGGTAATACCTACACAGCCGTTGTTCTGTTTACTGGCGTGTCTGTTTTTTTTTTACACATCCCAGGTCACTTCAGGTACATACAGAGTGATTGGTGGTTTTGGATTTTAAATGGTAGCAACACACCTTAACAACCACTGACCCTTATTTACATTCCCTGAAAGTATTATACAGTAAAATTTCTTTACTATGAATCCTATTATAATTTTTGGTTATAACAAACAAAATACTTGGTACCAAGCCATACATTTTATAGTAAAATAATCCCTTTATAATGAAGTTTGGGCATAATAATTCAGATATAACGAAGTAATTTTGTCATAAAAACACCCTTTATGTAGAAGTGTAGAATACAGGGGCAAGAGGAGAGATCTGAGAGGTGTGAGTAGGTGTGATAGGGCTTCTACAGCCACCTCCTTTCTCACCTGGGTGCGTTGGGGAACCTCTAAATGGGTGGTTTCCATTTGGGGGGAAATCAGGGGGGGGGGTCTTGTGAAACCAAGGGTGTGAAAGGGCTTCTTTATCTGTCTCCATTGAGTTCTGAGTGGCAGGAAGGGTATAGGAGGCCGAGGGGTATGATAGGACATCCTGTATCTATTGAGCTCTGGGCAGCTGGAGGGGTAAGGGAGGCCAAGGGGTAGTGATAGGGCTTCTACACACTTCCCCATTGAACTATGGGCAGAAGGAGGGATATGTGAGGTCTAAGAAGTGCTAGCTGGTCCCTAATGGTCTCATAATTGTATGATTTGGTTACAACGAAATTCGTCTATAACAAACATTTTTCCTTGTCCCAAGCACTTTGTTAAAAGGGAATTTACTGTATGTCTGTCTATGACATGTCGACAGGCTCCAATACCATTAGGTTGTGTAAACTGTGTGAATACCATTAGGTTGTGTAAACTGTGTGCTATCTTAGGGTGGATGGCGGCGATAGATTAAAAGTGGATAAATTTCCTCCATATTCTCAAAATAGTCTCAAAATGATAGGTACTATGCAAATATGGGGGGATTCAACTCATGATGTATTTGGCCCTTTTTGGCTCCTGGGAGCTACAGCAAAAATATTAAAAGCACCATTCTTCTTTATTCTAATCCTATTTGATAGAAAACATATGGGGCTTCAAATAAAGGGCAAATTTGCGTATGTCGGCCTATTATTTTGAGAGATATAGGCCTTTAAAGGTGAAAATTCACCAAAAAATGCCATTTTTCACCTTTTCCTCTATGTTCAAGGTCATGTATCATATGATAAATCATTTCTAGGACATCCTAATTTATTTGTTCCATAAGGGGTACCTATAAGCTAATATTTCAATGTCTTTCAGAGTTGATTGATGTTGTAAATTTTCCGCCAGAGGGCCTACTATGAAAACAGTCAGGTTTTCTGCCAACTAGGCATATAATAAAAGTACATTGGGTAGCCTGCTAAAATACTACCTTCATTTTTATAAATATCCACCATGAAAGGGGTCCCTATAGGGGTCTATTGGGCAGAAAAAAAAATTGGCGCTACCTCAGTACCTGACATCACCACAGCCATCAACGTAATTTTCAATTCCGAGAGTGTGACCAACGCTGAACAGTCATTTTCCTCAATTAATCAACAAATACTGGTCATTTCTATAATTATTCCATCCAAACTAAATCAAAACCTGTATTTTCTCACCATAGAAGTAAAAAAAAAATGAAGAAAGGTTTCACAGGCTGGCCATAAGTGGGGTTCTTCGTTTGCTTCAGCGTTGGTCACACTTTCATGCTGAAATCATCCCAGGAAAGAAAAACGACTTCCTGTTACCGGCGGAAATGACCTACATCCAGGTCTCTTCGTAAACAACTCAGAGGAACCCAAGCTGTGAAACCGGAGCGGTTTTCTGCTATTTCTCCTCAACTTTCAGGTGAAAAATTCCCACAAAGGTAAGGAAATTCGATGAAATTCTCATGAATCTTTGTTGAGGGAGTGGCTGGGGCTCTGCAGATTGCTTTTTGTGTACTAAAACGATTTATTTTGGACACTAGGGGGTAAAACTGATCGGTGACTGTACTTTCCAACCGGCTGCGGCCATAGGCTTGCACGGGTAGAGCAACAGGGCCCGTCCCAGTCCTTCTCCCCAGCAGCTTCAGCATTGGTCACATTTTGCTCGCAATGCTGAAAATGGTCCAAATCGGTGGAATTTAGTTAGGATTCGCTGTAAATGAAGGTTATATGTGTAGATTACCATATGTTTGAATGCTTGAGGAACCTTTTCTGCCATTTTTGACCATCCCCTGGTGCCTCCAAATGCTGGGGTGGTGAAAATCCACGGGAAATTACATGTGTTTATGCCCAAAACTCGCTATTTTTGCAAGATTCCATGGTTTTTGCATGTTACAATCCTGCACATGACTCCCCCATCGTTTTTATGCTATTTTGCTCATGTTTGTATGGTCAGGTTTCCCTCAGTGCAAGCCTAAAGGGAAAATGTGACCAACGCTGAAGCTGAGTCAAGTTCGGCCCACCGCATTCCCCATACGTGTTTTCCCCTTGCAAATTTCAGTCATCATTACTTAGATAGGACTAGTATCTAACCTCCTTGCCACATATTTTCACTATTTGACATTTCCCCCCTTCTTTATGGCACATTTTTGAAAGTGTGACCAACGCTAAATCGATAAATTTAAGTCTATAAGGTGTGTATGGTACTCTTACAGCCCACATAGGTCATTCATATTTGGCCATAAGATGGCCCTATGGCTCCCTAAATTATAAAAGCACCAACATGTGCATCCTGAATACTTCATTAAAAAAAATTCTAGTGATTATAGTTTTGGGTTTTCGCAAGGTGTTTGGTCAGTATTTTTCGATGTCATATCTATATGCTCTCATTTTCTTTCTAATACCTACAGGCCATCACTAACATCATATAAATGCCCCATAATGTGTGTTTCTTGTAATTTGTCACTTATTATTTACATTGTCCCTTTGGTACCAAAATTCTCAAAATCTTTTAAAAATGTCGTAATTAATTTTAAAGTCATGATGGGGACCCTATATGTTCCTGAAATCTGTATATTTATGCTCTATTCAATAGAGGAACAGGTTCTGTGCCTTAGAATGTAACAGGGATGTAATCAAATAAGTTATATTGAGTGTATGGTGGAGTAATCAATATGTTGTCACTGTTTCAGCGTTGGTCACGTTTTCGGGAGTTTGAGAGGGTTCGGTGAAGGCCAAGATAAGCTGCTGGAGTTACTTTTAGAAGGCCAAGGGTCCTTTTCCTGTATAATAGACCTTCTTAAGATAAAGCAGAGTATAATTTTCAAGAGAATATGATCAGTTTTGATGAACTTAGGGTAAAGTTAAAATTGTGGATCGATTTTCACCAAATGTAACACCTTGCGCTATATTACACAAGACCCGTAAATCCTAAAGTTTAGATCCCTGGTTTTTTATTTTTGGTCAACTTAAACTACTTTATTGTAGTATTATTGAGACAATTTGGTGACAATCCAAGCATTACTCAGTGTAGTTTTGATGTTATATCTAAAAACGTGACCAATGCTGAATGATTTTCTAAGGGTTTTATGCCGTGGGCTATAAAAACTAAATCCCTGGGAGTTGAATCCTTGAATGAACCTTTCTGATATGCCAAGATATAGGGCTTTCAATAAAATAAAGTGTTATTAAGTAATACTGAGTTTGTAAATCCATCAGTCCTGAGCCAGATATACAAACATTTTGGGAACATTTGGATTTTTTTTTTAATTTGGCTACCATAAAACGTTTTTCAATGTTTGTCAACATTTTTTTAATCATCAATACTGATGCTTCTGGGACAAACCCCCTCTCTATCAAACGTTCTTTACTAACCCTGTTATTAAGCTATACTATCATAGAATGTGTTTGTCTGAAATATAGACAAATTGCAACCCCTCTTGTCCCTCTCCTGCAATACTTGAAATATGCAGATACAATCTTGTTGCACTGAGGCAAAGACATATGGATGAATATCAATATGAAGAGCAAATGCTCATTCCCTCTTAGTATTAAAGACACACAAAAACAATCTATTATCCAATAATGTGTAATACACTAATGATGAATATTATATAGAAGTCATTCTACCCAATTTACAAATTGATATTCATGTAGTAGATTAATTTGTTATCGTTCCATTATAATACTGATTTAAACTAAAACTTTCCCAAAAAATTTATTTACATGACTTGTTTTAAGATAGGTGGAAATTTTATCAGTAGTCTCATGCACTGGTCATTTGAATTTGTGTAGAAAAGTAATTTTTGTTCAATTCAAATTTATTTTGAATACTTTGGGGGCCCAGATAAACTAACCGCCCTTCCTTTATAATTGAGGCTGGTCCCCCTTTTCCTATGCCCCTGATTCATGTTCCACTTGAAACAACTACTACCCACACATTCACTTTAACTCACGGGCATGTACTTTGTTTTCTTTATGCAGGTAGTCAATTGCAACACAGGAGCTTGGTGAAATCTGCTAGATAGCATGTATTAAGAGAGGTACTCCAGAGAAGAGGGCTGGCTGATAAACAGCACAGTGATGCCACCCATATGATATTTTTATTGCTGTCATAGATGTTCAGTCAGAAATAAGATACATTAATTATGGCTATTTTAGGGAAACCAAACTTTGAGAGGCTTGCATTGTTGATAAAAGGAAATACAACCCTAGATTCATCATGTCTTCTTTGGTAGATTTGAATAAAAAGATTCAGACATGCAGTCTTGAATTCTAAACAAAAAGAAAAATGAAGTTACAATACCCTGTCTATGAGGTGCACCCGACATATAAGGCACACCCAAACCTTCCTAATGTGATAAAAGGAAATGTAAATGTTGTACATTTTGTTCTAATCAATGGATCTTCGAAATTCAAGAACCAATAGCCATCCCAGAGCTTCCTTCACCCACCTTTACCACTGTATGTGGATGTGTGAATATTGCAGAGATTTTGGGGAAAA